>RCWM02000585.1:0-655862 GCA_003667255.2 Euschistus heros
GGGGAAATATAAAAAAAAAAAAAAATACACCTAAATTACTTAAAATTGTTTTTTCTCACCTAACCGTTTCATCCACCAAACCCGTCGATTGTTGTGTAAGACAAATAATTTATCAATTTAATGGGGTCAGGGATTAAAAAAAGAAAAAAAAAAAATCGTGGAATCAATGCTAAAGCGGGCGTTCATGAGGTTATTAAGATGAGATGATACCCGACAAAATGTCAGATTTAATTTTTAATGATGAATCACTGAAATGTATACAAATATAAGTGGTATGAATTGATCGTAATATAATTCACTAATCGGAAAGAATATTATTAGTTAAAGTTATTAAAGGATTTATAGTTACGATTTTTGTTTGTTTTAATACTTTTTTTTTCTTTTGAAAGTTTTTTGTATTATTTTTTCTTCAATCGAATGGGTCCGCCGAAAAACGTTCTAAGCTACAAAATTTTTGAAGTGGCGATTTTAAAAGTTTTAAAATGTTTAATATTACGTCATATTATGATGTAGTACTCCATTATGCCATTATACATGTAAATATAACAAATTAATATGTAAATATAAAATATAACTAACAGAACTAACAAAAACTTTAGATTATGATTTTCTTTCATTGATTACTCAAAATTGTATGTTTGTCGCTTAGAACGTTTTTCAGCGGATCCATTCAGTTTCATATTTAAAGTTATCCAATGGTATATTTTTTTTTTTATGTTTGAGACTGTTTTATTTTTATTTTATTATTTGGTACAGTATACAAGGTGAGTCCCTCTTAGAGTAAGTAAGAAAAAAAAAAAAAAAAAAAAAAAAAAAAAAAGGTGAAACTACTAGATCAAAATGAAGAAAAATGCCGCAGATCTTACCTCTCTATTCTAATCCGTTGCAGATATAAGATAATTCAAAGGAATATTTGAGAAAACCACGTTTTTTGCCATAAAAGCTGTAATACCTCCATTACATTTTCACATACATTTTAATATCTCCATTTGTTTAAAAAATTTTCAAGTTTTAACCAGATTTTCGAATTTAGCATTAAATTTTCTATAAGAGCAGAGTACAGGTAACCTTGAATCTTACAAACTTGGGACATAAATAACAACTTGATCTTCACCTTATCTAAGGTAGCTATAATGTCTTATAATATTTCAACGTTCACCATTTTTAGAAAAAAACTATCCACAAAACTGCAAATCTCACAAAAACTTGAAAATTTAACCAGCTTCCATATGGTATGATCAAATTATTGATTCCGTATCGATTTTATGAAGAAATGTATTTTTAAAACCGGAAAAACATGGTGTTTTCATTTGGCATACAAATCAGTTAAAATACAAAGGAAAGGTCTGCGGCACTTTACTTCATTTTTGATCTAGTTTTACCCAATTTACTTTTACATAAGAGGGACTCACCCTGTATAATTTTTGTGAAATGTAGCAATTATATAAGAAATAAACAGTAACAAAAAAACGAACTGATGAGTAGTTGTTTAATAGTGATTGAGATGTCATTGTAATAATTTTCCCCACATTCACTTGATACATAAATGTTATATAAAGTTGTAAATAAAAATAAATAATTTTAAAAAATTACAAAATAATTAAAACTTAAAATAATCTCCTCACTAATAATTTCTCTTTTTGCATCTGGCAGTGTTAGATAAGTGCTGGAAAAGGTAACTAACGAATGTGTCTAAGAAAGAAGCAAACCTGATTTGAAATCTATGCTATTAAATTAATATATTTTTATCCATAAAACACTTTAATAAATAAATAAATTATACATAGATTATAATAAAGGTTAATAAAATATGACGAGACTGTCAGGAACCAAACCTTATCTGATCTAGATTGCCTTAAAGTAGCTTCTTGGAAAAAGACAACTTAGTGGTTTGACTCTGTCGAAATGGTGGGGAAAGGGATTAAGGTCTTCGAAATAAAACCCGATCAAAATTTTAAAGAATACTTCATTGATAATTAAACAGGCTGTAGGATTGTGGAATATGGCGTGTGATTATGAGCGTAGAGAAAATGATCTTACCTCAGAGGCTTGGAAATCCCGAATCGGCCGTCTCGACTCTGAAATGCTGATTTTAATAGGTCGAACGAATAAACGCTTATAGAAACAGCATTGGCATTTAAAATTCTATTTAAAAAATCAGCTGTGGAAATATTTTCTTAAGATATCCCACAAAAAAAGTATGATTTTTATTATATAAGTTGTCCAAAAAATAATCCAAAAACCACTTTTTTTCGGAATCAAAACTAAGGACAAATTCGAATAGTGGATAAAAAAAAAACAAACAAACTTTTTTTAACATTTGTCTCTCTAGCATTCGTTTCTTTTTTTACTCTTCACGACGAATTCACCATATGTCAACTTAATTTTTTCAAACGACTTTTTTTTTAAAGAGAAATATTTCCCAATTAAGCAAAATCGATCGGCATATTTCAGCAATGTAAATTATTAAGAATTTCATCATGACAGAAAGAAAAACAAATTATAAAAAATAAAGACTAAGACTTGATGAAAAATGGGAAAAATTAAATTAAATCTTGTTTAAAAAAAAAAATATTTCCAGTCCTAAAAACCGAGGTTGAATGAACCTTTTATATTTAAAAAACATATATTTTAAAATTATGTAACCAAGAGTCTCTAATAAAATTTTTTGAATTGGCATCTTAAAAAAATAAATAAATTAGAAAAAGTGGTGATTTCATTAGAAAAAAAAATACTAAATTGACAACAGCTGATATTACTCTTAAAGAGTATAACTATATATATGTATATATATATATATATATATATATATATATATATATATATATATATATATATATATATATAATAAAATCTAGTCCATTGGATAAAGAATTAATGTGCAGAAGTGTTAGATAGCAAAATCTGAATAATTCAAAACAACTAGAAAAAGAGATATGAAGAAGATGAAGGAGCTATGTAACATTTTCCTGCTAAAGGAAAATATTAAAAAAACCTTCAAACATAAATTATTCAAAAATGTGTTTTGTTACGTAAACCCTTCTTCCACCAAAACCTTCAATTGTCATTCATTTATTGTAAATAATGATCGATTTATCGAAACACAATTGTATTAAAAAACCACTTAGAACACGTGAACTGAATGAAGTATCTAACATGGCGATATAGTTTGATTTTTTTCATTTATTTGTCGTTTTTTAATTATAATTTATTTTATTTTAGTTTATAGCTGTAGCTATATAGCTATTTGCTTATTTTAATTGTATAAAGGAATTTATTAGTATATATATTTTGCACTTGAGTGAGGCAGATTGTATAAAAGTCGTTCCCAATTAAAAAAAATTAAATAAAAAATAATGACACCACAGCAACCAAACTTGTTAGGTCAACTACCGATTGACATCAGCTGAAAATTATAAATATATTAGAAGGTACTCGAGCCATTTTCTTTTCCGATGATAAATAATTGGGTTAGATTCGGAATGTAGTTTATGGATGAACAGGTACATGGTTCAGTACCTTTATACCTTTTATGCAAATATGAGGTCTTAAGGTCATGGCAAATGATTATGAGGAGCAATGAGTATTTGGTTTATTGATCGAATCTCAAGGCTTAACTCTGTTATCCAAATAGTTCAAACTGCTGGTCGTGTAAATGATTCGTTTTAATTTATTGGATGCTTTGAACACTGGTCTGAAAAATGTGGAAGTAATCCGAAACGACTAGGAATCCTATTTAATTCAAACTCCTATTTAAGTAATTCTTATTGTTTATCATATCATTTATTTTTAATATTGTACTTGAAAACTATAATACATATGAAAAATTTAATTAAAAAAAAAATTCTGAAATTCGTAAAACAAGAACGAATGCTCAGACAGTTTGATTGTACCACAAGCCACGTTCGCTAGTTATTAGGGTCGTAAGGATACATAATAAATACATAACCCTTAATGAGTGACATGGTTTGTGTTAAAACCACAACATTTACTATTTATGAGCATTATATAATTTTGAGGCACACAACGCGGTTATACACGATACGAACCACCGTGTGTTTTGTTTCCTTCTTATGAAACTGTCATGAACCAGTTGAGCCATATAACACTGATGCTATAAACTATAGAGGACTTAGTATATGCAATAGTTATTATGATATTTAATATTAACTTCTTTTTTTTATTTTTAGACCCGGAAAGAACAATATTCGTTCCTCCTAAGACCTTCGGTCCAGACTCTATCAGAAGGTACCTCACTCTGCGATGAATGAAAAGAACAAAAAGAAGAGGAACTCATGGCTTTCTTTACATCTATACTATTATTCAAAGTACAAGCTATTTTTCGTTTGTAAAATGATAGTTTTAACTACGAAAACTACTGAACCAATCTATACTAAATTTTAACCAAATCATCTTTATAGTTCGAGGAAGGTTTAGCAATAATAAAACCTACTGATCTTCAAATAATCTGTTATTAAAAAAGGGATAATATGTGAATAACAGTGAGTTTTGAAAATTGACCGATAGGTGGCGAGCGCCATTCCACATGAGAGGTTACAAAGGTACGGTGTTATATAGAGCTTGAAATTGATAATAAAATTGACTTAAATTCAATTAAATTATTAAAAATGATTTAAATGTGTGGTGCGTGATGTAGATTCCAGTAAAGTTTAAAAATCCACCGATATGTGGTTAGAACCATTCTGTAAAAGAGTTAACAATGGTAGGACTATTAAACCCATCTGTACAAAATTTTAACTACATTATCTTCATAGTTCTAGGAAGGTTTAGCAATTATAAAACTTAAATTAAAATAAATTTTTGAGAGGCAGGAACGAAGTTTTGAAACACTGTCATATATTTTCATGGTTACAAATTAAAATCCAACCAGATGAAATTAATTTCTATTACTGAACCAAAACGTCGATCCTTTTACATTGTGTGTAAAAATATGATTCATAGGCCTTTAGTTGTAAGCTGTGATAATGGATACCCTTTTCATCCATTACCATTCGCAAGATTTTTTAATAGTCTCTGTCTATCTGAATTACTAACTCATAAGTTAAAATTGAAAATTTGATGTAAAATTATGCTTTTATAATTTAAGATATTCAACAACCTATACATACAATTTTAACCAGTTTAAAAATTACTCCTAAGTGTATAAATATCATTGAAGAAATAATGCTCTGTTACATAATCCAATACAAATGATTTTTATCGATAATGTACAAGAAAACTTCGATACAAGAAAATTAGTTAAAATTATCTAAGGTTTTTACATATAAGAGTCTGCAAAGCCACGACAGGAGATGCTAGTTTCACTATTACGTACTACCACAAATATAGAGCTACGTACATTAGTTGTATTTATTTATACAGTTCCAAATCTCAATAAAAAAAAAAAAAAAAAAAAAAAAAAAAAATTAGATTCTCGAAGCTGAGCTTTGGGGCTTCACTAAACTATCATGTATAGATTCTAATTATGTCTCTAATAAACCTAACCATAATGATCATAATGTCCTATATAGTGTTCATTTAGCCTATTCGACTCCATGACCATTGACCTACTGAACTTCGTTTTCGAATATCGATAATCCTTCCTCGCATCTGAAAATAAGATGGCCTCGGGACCTTCCTGAGTGTTTAATGGGTGGTTTCTCTACAAGTCATACAAGTCTTATTATTAAATCCATAATTCCTCATATTTATTATAATTAAAGACCGGATCCCCTTGCAATTACACGCTATTGCACAAAATTGCACGTTTTAGGGGTCACTGCACAAATTTGCTGATTTTATGTTTTAATGCACGAAAACGCACTATCTGATATTTCATTTTTTTTTTTTTACTTTAAGATAAGATGTGATATATTTTGAAATTATCAACAATAACGTTTACCTACATAATTTTTCAGTAAAGAAAAAAAACAAATTTGGAATTAAGTTTCCAATTATTTCTTCGAACTCGTTAAAAGAAAAAGTTTTTTTTTTTGTATTAACTTTCGTAGAATTTCTAATATGATTTTACTCCACCTTTCAACCGACTCGTTTATTTTCATTTCATTCTGGAGTTAAGTTCGGTAAACAAGATCGAGTAATATTGAAAATGCCCAATGTGACAGCCAGCCAATTGTCAAAACTAACAATTGGATAAAACATATCTAGAATTGAAATCAAACGGGAAAACAATATTTTTTCTCTTCTTGTAATAAATCAATTGGTTCGATCGAATATCTTTTCATAAGTAGCACAGGATAGCATTTGACTATTCACAATATATTTTAATTGTAATAGGTGGGCACACTTAGTTAACTGCAGCACAAAAATCCAAGCAAGCTCCATTGTTATTTTTTTTGGGGGGGGAGGGGGGTTAATGGCATTGAGATTCATCCATAAAGCTAATAGTGAAATAGAAAATATTTACTCACACCAAGATGCTCGTTATCACACAATTCATTTTTGACCGATTTATGTTATGGCATGGTCACTTAATATTTCATTCAATAAACTGCATTTCAAGTCGTTTTTGCAAAAATACACTAAAGAAAACATTCCTGGCGAGAGCACCCTAAGAAAAATTATCTCGAACACTTGCGAACATTCTCTTGAGGGAATACATAAACGAATAGAAAACATTTATATTTACATCATGTTCGATGGAATTACCTCAGGGGAGTTTACATCAATAGAAGATTGAATGCACGTTTGCCAGTTTTTCTATTGCACGTTTGTCTGATTTTAATAGCAAGTTTTTAAAATTTTAACTGCACGAGATCCGGCCTTTAATTATAATACAATACTTGTACAACTACAACCCATAAAGGGTTTTGTATTATTTAAATGTTTAAATCGACAACTCCAAAAACATGTTACTAGAAAAGTGTTCTAATTAATTAACTACAAAATGACAGTAATTATTCCAACATTTGGAGTTGAGCTTCGGGGCTCCACTAAACCTTTCAGTTTTTCTCGTATCCGATCCTTTCATTCCAATATCCTCCGTAAAATACTCAACGCTCCTTATTAGGTCACAAATAAACATACCCATAACGATCTAAATGCCCCCTATGCAGATTGTGACTAAAAATGATACATATCCTTTCATGACAAGCGACATACTCACTTGAATCCACTAGTCACCCAACTTGCTTCCCACTTAATTCCCAATAGCCCTCCAACGTGTCTGAAAAGATGATGCCTAAAGGACTAATGTAGAACATTTATTGAAGTGCTACTAATGGATAGTTCTTTACAATCTATTGATATGCCATTGTAACCATTTAACCATACATTTACTTATTGTATGTATTTTATACAGTTGTAAATATTAATAAAGTATAAAATAACAAAAAAATATTTTAATAAACTTTATTGCGTGTTTCCTTTTATTGCACAACCTTTAAGAAGAGACTAGTTAAAAACGATTAACCAACCAAGACGACCAAGATGTTCAAGATGATATAAACCTCAGAGGTGCTGAATGCGTAATCATGTTAAGCGCAAAATAATTATAATTAAATCAATTAATAATCTTATAAAGTAACTAAGCATCTTCTTTTTAAAATTTCTAGTTGCCAATCTACCGCCTAATTCATTTTCATTAACATATTCTGAACGGCCTTAAAAATATGATTATCAACTGAAATCTGTCAAAAAATCAACTGGGAAAGCGTAGTTTAACATGTAGTGTTTAATTTTTATTTTTTAAATATAATAAGTACTTTTTCAAAAGCTGACAGTAAAATACAATTAGATTTTACCTATTTTAAAAATACCTTTAGAACTAAAATACTTCGCTTGTCATGGAAGGATATGTATCATTTTTAGTCCTGCATCGGGAACATTTAGATCGTTATGGGTATGTTTATTTGATTAAAAATTACTGCTATGTTTGAAAAAATCATTGAAACAGTGATCCTCAATTGCATGCTACAATAGAATATTTTTATCGATAAACAAATAAAACTCAAATATTCGTTAAAATTATGTTTATTTATGAGAGCGAGCGAAGCCGTGACGGTGGATGCCAACAGGTAATAAAATTAAAAGTAAAAAAAAAAAAAAAAAAAATAAAAATAAAAAATAAAAACTGTTGGCATTTATTCCTTAAAACGTTTAAAAGTTTTTAGGATACCACCTGGAGACAAAATATTGTATGCGTCTCGGGAATAAAATGCCTTTACAAGCTATTTTTATATTAACTTCTTCGACTTAGTATCATGAGTTAAATCGCTAGTAGACAAATCTAATTTTAAAAAAATATAAAATACATTATAGGCATTATTTGATGTATGATTTTCTTATGATAATTAAATAAAAAAATATAGTTGGTTAAAAAAAAAAAAAAAAAAACATACTAGCGTCAGTTAGTGTTCATAACTCGCAGTTCAGAAAATTTCCAGATCACTATTAAAATCTTCCTCCACATATATAAAGTATATGATTGATATTGATGATTTCCTAAACATCCTAATTTTAAACATAATAAGCTTTAAAATTCACTAAAAAACGTCAGATATAAAAATACTTTTGTTATGCTTAAGACACTATCCGGCTTTTAGGGTGCTCAAAAATTACAAAAAAAAAACGAACCATATGTGGTTTGGCACCATAAAACCCTTATATATGAAATTTTTCTTTATCTCTTGAGCGAAGAAAAGTAATCAGCTATACCAATTACATAATATATAATATAAATATATTACATATTACAATCCAAACTAAGTATTATTACTATTGATTTGCTAAAAATAATTGATTACTTAAAGTTTACTAGAAAAGGTTGATAAAAAAATTTTTATCACTGAGAGGGCAAGCTAGCTTATATTAATACTAAGTGTGCAGAAAAATATTTCTTTATTGTAAGTCGGTTAAGGTTGATAAGTCTCAGAAGAAGGCAAGTTTGTTCAAAACGTGGAAAGTTCATAACATGTCAGCTTTGCAGTTTATCAACGCCAAGCCAAACGAACATCATTTTTTCGAGTTTTGGACATTAACATTTGATATGGTACTACAGACGCATAAGCTGATCTAGGAAGCGATTTATTTGCTGTTTTAATACAATTATTGAAAGCTTGATTTAGTTATGTCCTTCTAGCCTTTAAAATAACTATAATTTAATAATTTGATTAGATGCAATTTTCTAAGGGCTCATAAAATCTTAATCATAATCTCATAGCTTACTTTCCTCACTTGGCGAGTAAATAACCATTATCGATGTTTTGTTTCCGTTTCGACTTACTCGTGAACGCGATACTAATTTATGACAATGGAAGAACTTGTTCCACTAAAGACTCATAACGTTAATATAATTGCATAGAATAGGAAATACTGACAGCACAATGAGCTCTAAGATTTACGACTTTTAAATTCAACACGTCCAAGAATTTTTACTGTCCACTCTTGTTCTTATTCTCAATCAATATTGAAAAGGATACAAGAACGTTTTATAGCTTCTGTAATCAGATAAAACTTATAAATCAATGGGGAATTATAGGAACTATTTTAATGGGTCTTGGGTATTGCGTCACGGGGGATTTATTGAGGAGCCATGGATTCTAATTGTGCCACGTGTTATGCGTATTTTGAGCAGCTATTACGCAGATCAATTATTGATGCCCTATGCTCCAATAGGAGTTGACGGAACAAATATATATATATATATATTACGCAGTAGCTGATTGACCTGGATATCGGATGTAATTGTTCGGGAAGTGTCCCCTAAGAGCAACCGTAGTCACCCTGACCTAGAAGTTGGGATAAATGTTGGTTATTGGATATGGCCTTGCGACTTTTACTCCTCTTTTTTTTCTCCATTGCTTCCGAGAGCTAATTTTCTTAATGGCGTGAAGACACTTATAAAACGCGGAAAAAAGGCTAATTGACTGAAATAAAATAAAATATAGTAACATTAGCGTCCCCCATCGCGGCTTTACCCGAGCTCATAAGAAAATTTAACTTTTTATGTTTTTATAGATAAAACTCTTGTATAGAAGTATCTAATTGAGAATAATTTTTTTTTTTAATATTTTCACGCATAGCTGTAATTTTTATCATGGCGCTATGGTTGGAGATTACGGCATAAATGGACATCGGAATTTTCATTTTAATACTTCAGTTGGAAATCAAGATGGACAGAGACTATTAAGAAACTCTTTTGGATAATGTACAGTGGCCTGTATTACCAATACATACACCTGAAGGCCTATGAATCATATTTTTATACACGATATCAAAAAGGAAAAGATCGGTATTGTGATTTGGCAGAAATAATTTTAATGAATTCATCTGGTTGGATTATAATTTCTAACCTTAAAAGCTTACGATAGTTTGACAAACTTCGTTTCTGTCACTCAACACTGTAAATTTAAATTATTATTACAGTAAACTTTACTATTATAAATCTTCCTAGAGGTATCAAGATGATTTAGTTTAAATTTGGTTCAGATAGGTTTAATATTTTTAATAAAACTCTGTCGTAGAATGGCTATAACAGAAAGAAATTCCTATACATAAACAATATACATATAAATAAATGAAATACAAGATAATAAAATAAAACATCGCCACATATCGTTCGATTTTTTAAACTTCACTGGAATCCACATGTCAAACCACATATTTATAGATTTCTTGATAATTTAATAGAATTAAGTAAATTTTATTATAAATTTCTTTCTCTATATGGGTGATTCTCAAACTACAGGGACATTTCTAGCTACCAATATTCTATATGATAAAATCCTGCCATATAACGAATATCAGTCTTTATTTAACGTTAAAGTATTTCTTCATCACATAATTTAAATAATACCACTGCAAATATCACATCATCATAATAGGGCGTATAAAAAAATGACCGTTTTATCAAATTCCAGAGTTCAGAAGTCTGTTAATATCTTAATGCTATTTATTATTTACCAACATTTAATAATCCCTTTAGAGCATTATCTAAGCTTGTTTACTAACACTGGAATTCTTCAAAAAAAATTCTCAGTTCAGTTATTTATTTCAAAGAAGAAACATGACAGTGTCCTATGAAATTCTCGTAATTTTAAGACATTACTGGAAAAAAAATTTCACAGCCGCTGAAGCAATTCTTGAAATTATTAAATGTGAAGGGAAAGGTGTCCTTGAAGAGCGTACTGCGCGGCATTGGTTTGGAAAAATTAGAAGTGGAGATACTACGTTGGAAAGGAAGAAGGGCTCCGGGCGGCCATTAATGGATATTGATGAGGTTCTAAAGGAAGCTGTTGGGTCAAATCCGAAAAAAATTGATAATTTTGAAAATGCTGTCCAAAAGTTCTTTGACAGCCATCCCAAGGAATGGTATCAGCGTGGCATCTAGAAATTGGCTAGCAGATGGGTAATGCCGGTAGATAACAATGGACTATACTTTGATTATTAATTGTATTTTATATCAAAGAAATAATAATACAAATATTTATTTAAGAAACAGTCATTTTTTTTTAAACACTCCATTAATACCAATATCACACTCGGCCACAGTATTCCTAAAATTATTTAAAAATGAGTTTTTTAACATTGTGGTGGTAGCTTAACATTTACATGGAATATAAAGATAACATGACAATGTAGTATAATATATTGTCATGGAGTATATTATGAGGCCCATAGTCTAGTATTAGAACGCATGAGGCCCGTTACAAATAAATACTTGGTTGAACTGATTTATAGTGGACATGACAATGTGAACTATGAATGAACTTACGGTCAGAGGTGATATTTACGCTAGGATATAATGGTAGCATATAATGGTTATAATTTATACGCATAATGGTAGCGTGGTTACGAAATGATGCGTCCACGAGAAACAGCTACCTTCCACTGCTAAAAAATACTCAAAAATTCCTTCCGAATACTTTTACATAAATTGTTTAGTGATGGCACGCCAATGTTAAAAAAAATAAAATAACTCGGGGATTGGTTTCTTAGGCATTATAATCCTGAAAAACACATTTTCATTTTCTTCTACTATTATATTTAAATATTACTACCCATTAGTTGAGTTAGTTTCGCCCTCTCAAGTAATAATTATTTACATAATTGTAAATCCAAGCATAGGGACAAGCCAAGACAATGTTAAACGACGTAGAATAACCTAAAAATGTAACCCTAAAACGATAAAATTCCAAATGATTTCTGTTAATATCATAAATTCACATAAAATGAATCGATTCGGAAACAATATTTTCAACGAAGTTTACTTCATTCAATTTTAATGGGCGGGTGACTCAAATATACCTGTAGTTTGAGAATCAGTCACTAATATCCTAGTTTACAAGGATGGAGTGAACCTAGCGGTTAAAGACTGTCAGAATTATTTCCAATTGATGAAATTAAAGAATTAAGATCCGACATCCATGCAAAAAAATAATCTATTAGATATAAACAGAGAAATAATTAAAATAAAACAAGAAGGTCTGCATTATTTGTAAGACTATCCAATAATAAATAATTAGTAAAAAAAAAACCAATTAGGTGGTTATACATACGTATGTTATACTTTAAGTTACTATTGTTGAACGTAGTAAATGCTTACAATGTAAGAAGTAAAACGGTGTTTCTGTTTTTTTCTTTCTTCTGGCGTTGTTAACACACATTTAATTGAAAAATTGCAGCCACAATAACGAGTACAGCCTGTTCTTATAAGAAGTCGTTAGCACGAAAAAGGTAACATTCTAAGCAATGCCCCAGTCTTGCCAACTTACATCAACCTGATGAGTTTCTGATAGGACAAATAACAATGTTTTCCTTCATCATGGAGGCCATGAGCTCCGGGTCAAGTTTACCATATCCGATATTTGATGACTCACAATCGGATACAAATTATGTTAGCTAGTATTTTGCATATTGGTCCTAGTGATGTGTTCTCACTAGCCAGCCAGATTAATTATAAAAAAACAAATGTGAATTTAATAGCCAAAAGAAAAGAGAAGTTGCATTAAAATACTGAAAATTAATTTATTAACATAATTAATAATATGTACGTAGCAGAGTAAAACGAGTAGAAACTGCCCATCGTTTCCAACTTCTACAACATTTACTAGGCAAATGTTTAAACATCCCTATTAATATGAAGAGATTCATTTACATAACAGCACTTAGACCTGTTTGGACATACGAAACTGAAGATTGGGGATTCACTAAACCATTTAATTCCTCTCGTATCCAAGGAAAACCTCAATGCTCCATATGACAAAAGAATTATCCGTAAGGCTGATGTGGCTGATGTATCTGATTGAGCTCAACTCCATAACGAATAAATACAATAGTATATCAACGTTTCCCATTAAATTCGACATAATCCTTTGAAGCATCAGAAAAGAAGATGGCCTCGTTGTATACTGCTGCAAGTTTCATATAAGGAAAAAAAAAATACAGGAAGGTTACAGGCGAAGATCTTACGATCTACAGAAAAATCAAAGACCTGGTAACCGAGATAAGAATTAGAAGGCTGATGGTCTTTAACAAAATGTTCTGCTGCAAAAGCATGGGAGGATACACGGAGCAAATAAGAGAAGAATTGAAGAACCTTAAAATTTCAGATGCCGACCGTCTGGATAGGAACACCGAAAAATCTCCCCAATAGCAGTCGAGAATCATGAAACTGCGATTGGAAGAATGAAAATCAAGATCCCTAAAGCAGTCTTACCAATGATATTCGCGTGGTCTTTAGTGGCCGTTATGTGAAAAAAAAAAAAAAAAAAAAAAATTGTCTAATGTCTTTACTAGGAGAATCACAAAACTTCCTGGTACGTAACTAACATAACTCTACACACTGACCGTCCCTACAAACTCAAATGTCTTGAACTTTGCGTTCTTGAATGAAGCTATCCAAAACATTTTGCAAAAGTCTTAACAATAATCTCTTTAGTTGAGATCAGTTCACTTAATTTTTTTTTTTTCTCACGAAACGGTCTTGAAGACCACGCGAATATCAATTTTTGGCTCCTCTCTTGTTTTTTCTTTCCTTCCATTTTTCTTTCATTATTTCTCCGTGTCTCTTTTTTCTTTCTTCTGTCCACGCCACACCCTTTTTTGAACTTCTTCTGCCCACAACAACCTTCAATTCCTTAAGTCTGTTTCTATATCTTTCTCTGTCCTGACAGTCCTGGTCTGTTATACCTAATCTTTCCGTTTCTTCTTTCATCTATTTCATATATCCTCCTGAGCTTTTATATCCACGGATTTTCTGAAATATTTGCTTATTTAGTCTTTCCGGGACCATTCTTATCATATGTCCATAGAATTTCAGTCTTCTGACCCGGATTTCCGTTTCTATGTCCTTTGTATCTTTATAGATTTCCCGGTTGGGTCTAAGCCTGTATCCTTCTTGAGTCTTTTTGGGGCCATAGATCCTTCTCAGAATTCTCCGTTCAATCCTTAGTAGTTCTTCCAGACTAGGAATGCAAGTGGTTTCTGTCCCGTATAAAATCACAGGTTTAACGACAGTGTTGTAGTGTCTTATTTTTGCTTTTGTGGACAGGGTTTTTTTGTTGTAAACGTTAGTGGTTGCAAAAGATAGTTATTTTTATTTCACTTAATTTTTATTATTATTATTATTTTTTTTTAGCAATTTACTGAAAATTAAAACTGTCTAGTAAATTTGAAGATTATGTTCATAATAACTAGACAATTGCTCGTAAAGCAACTATCCACAGGCACTTTAATAAAATTTCTATTTCAGAAGGTCCAGAGGCCACCTTCTTTTCAGACGTCTGGAGCGAAAAGGTCTTTATGTCTAAATTTATTTCTGACAAAGTATTGATGAATTTTCGAATGTATGTAAGGATTTGATTAGAATTGGATCTTTCAATAGAGCCCCGAATATCAACCCGTTTGTCCAAATATTTCTCAATAATGCCAAGTAATTAATTCAAGGTAAGAAGATTTATCTAGTGAATGTTGGAGTTGTATATAGCTGTGAGATTTAAAAGGCCATGGGTGACAGTAAAAATATAATGATCACTAGAAATTTAGGGTTATACAATTAGTTGTAATTGAGTTATATTATAAAATTAATTGATTATAACAAACACTTTATTCAGGCGAGCCCTGGACTGTTAAGGAGAGCCAGGCCAAAATACTTCTAGCCCTAGATATTGATTATTGGAGAAGTTCCTGCGCAGTGTCGCGGCTTCAAAAAGTTCCAAACATTAAAATTATGAAGAGAATGGAACAAATGGATAGCACCCTCTACACTATTGAGACTACAAGACTAAAGTGGTTTGGGCATGTTATGAAGATGGGAGAGGAGCGATGGCCAAAAAGAATTTTTGAATCGAGGCCTAGAAGACGTTGGGTTGAGGGTGTCATGGAAGGTATGATGAAGAGGGGAATGTGTGAGGAAGACTGGTTGGTCAGACAAAAGTGGAACGAACTTATTTTTGGTGAAGACATATGAAAAATAGTTGTAAAAAAATATTTAATAAAAACAATATAACAAGAGACCCATTTACATGACAACAATTAGTCCGAGGCGTCAGAAAAGAAGATGCCCTCTGGTCTTTCTAATATAGAATATTTGTTAGGATATATGCTTTACAAAGAATTCTTTCATACAATGTTCATAATAACTGTTAGTTAGTTTTTTTTTTATTTTTATTATTATTATTACTTGTTGGATAAAAAAATCAGTTAAAAAACACTGATCAATCAGTATTTGAATTACACGAAATCCTTAATAAATAAATTTAAAAAATAGCAATTCAATTAAAATTCTTTTTAAGTGTGTTATTCAAAAATACGATGACATGAATTAATAATATTTTGCGGAATAAAAAGAAAAAAAAATTCATAGTGTAGAAGAAAATCATTAAGATTATTAAAAGCTATATATTCCATTTAGTTCCGATTCCTGAGGCAGTTACCAATGTTCCAACCAATATAAAATTATTAATATATTAATAATTAAGCGTTTAAACGGTTATAATTAATTTAAAAGACATATTGACGACTTTAAAAGTTCATAAATAATTCAATAAAACGAGCTAAGGATAAATTAATTTATGGCTTCTTCTAATGACCTTTTGGAATTATCATGTTGCCCTCCAATGAGCTCTGTAATGTCAAAAGCCTTGTTTGGCCTGAAAACAAGGTCGGAACCAATACGTTACCCCCAAACATATCGCCATTTTCTCGATTCTTTTTTATAGTCCCTCAAGTCCATTACGTAAACTTCATTATTCATGTTATAAAATAAAACATTACTTCAGGTAATTTCCATGATGAGTAATATTTTTTTTTTAATATACATGTATTATTCTGTATTAAAAAACAAACAAAAAAAAACAAAAGAAAAAAAAACAGAGATATTTTTTTTTTATTATTATTTATGAATGAATTAATGAGCAATGTACTTAATTTTGACGTTGAAGACAAACGTTAAAACCTTCCGAATAATTACAAAAACCTAACACGACATTAATTAAACTTATTTGGACATACAGATCCGTTTGGAGCTCCGCTAAACCCAATTCGTCTCATATCTAATCTTTCGAAAGATCCTCAATGCTCCTTACTTTGTCACAAATAAACTTATGGAGATCATAATGCACCATATGTAACAACATAACCTTTCTAACAGCATTAGAACTAGCACGCCCACTTAGAGAGACGATATCTCAAGGGTGGCAGACATTGAGGAACTACAGCCCACCAAGTAAACTCAAGATAATTAAGAAAGACGTAAAACCATGGAGCAGTTCCAGCCGTACTAATCGCAGAGAAAAAGTGATCCTAACGCGATTAATAATTGGCCATTCAAGAACTATACACCCTCACCTTATAACCAGAGAGACTCCTCCCAAATGTGAAATGTGTGGCAATGATATTTCAATATCCCACACGTTTACCGAGTGCCCTTACTATACCAAAAGGTTGACTGGATCAGGAATACCTCGAGACATCTCAAAGGCGCTGGGAAACGATGAAAAAATAATTGAAAAAGTGATAGTCCTCCTATATAGAGAAAAACTATTTCATAAACTATCGGTAAATGAAAGTAACAGTCTATTAAGAACAGACAAGCGTTAATGACCCCCATATTCTATGCTCAAAAATCTCAAATAAATAAAATAAAGTGTACCATATAATGCTGATTTAGCCTAAACCAGATATCTATCCATTCATGGTAAATTCCATAACCGTTCAAATCTATTAGTATCTCAACTTGCTTCCCATTCTATTCTATATACGAGGGTCAATAATTATCCGCAATATAGTTATAAAATTTTATTGAAATGAAATAGGAAACTTACAAGTACATCATTTTTCGACATAGTCCCCAACGCACTTGGTCCAACGTTGTTCAAGTTTCCTGATGCCCTCATGGAAGAAGGTTTTGGGTTGAGATGCGAGCCAGGAATGCACCGCTTCTTTCAATGCTTCGTCCGAGGCAAATCGACGGCCCCTAATTGCCTGTTTGAGTGGACCAAACAAGTGAAAATCAGATGGAGCGAGATCGGGACTATATGGAGGGTGATTCAAATACTTCAAAATTGAGTTTCTGAAGCGTTTCTACAGTGTGGGCAGCTGTATGCGGACGGGCATTGTCGTGCAACAACACAACGCCTTTTGACAGCAGTCCTCGGCGTTTGCTTCGAAATGCAGGCTTCAGCTTAGCAGTAAGCATCTCACTGTAACGTTCACTGTTTATTGTTGTGCCCCTTTCCTGATAATGTTCCAGTAATGGACCTTGTGAGTCCCAAAAAACCGTAAGCATAAGTTTTCCTGCGGACGGTTGGGTTTTGAATTTTTTCTTGCACGGCGAATTTGGATGTTTCCATTCCATACTCTGCCTGTTACTCTCCGGCTCGTAATGATGGATCCATGTTTCGTCACCAGTAACGATCCTGTCTAAGAAGTTGTCCCCTTCGTTAACATAGCGATCCAAATGTTTTGTGCACACGTCCAAGCGCGTTTGTTTATGCAACTGTGTCAGTTGTTTTGGAACCCATCTTGCACAAACTTTATGAAACCCAAGTCTGCTGTAAATGATTTCGCAGGCAGAACCGTGGCTAATTTGCAGACGATTTGCCACGTCGTCAACAGTTATCCGTCTGTCTGAGAGAATCATTTCACGTGAACGCTCAATGTTTTCCTCGTTTATGGCGGTAACTGGTCGTCCAGCTCCTTCATTTTGCGTAACACTTGTGCGCTCATTTTTGAATTTTTCAATCCATTCATAGACACTCCGTTGTGGCAAACAATTGTTCCCGTACTGTACCAAAAGTCTTCGATGAATTTCGGCCCCTGATACACCTTCCGACCACAAAAAATGGATCACTGAACGTTGCTCTTCTTTGGTGCAAATAGAAAGTGGAGCGGCCATTATTAACAGCACGACAGCGATAACAAAACTAACCTACCAGCTTGATACGAACATAAACATAACAACGAATAAACAAAGCATGCGCCATCAACACAAAAGAACAGTACTGCCAACATAAACAAAAATATAGCTATATTGCGGATAATTATTGACTTACCCTCGTATATCTCCGAGTCGTCTGAAAAGAAAACACTTCCGTGACCTTCTACTATAAAGAATTGTGTTAAAGTTAATTTGTGGTTGCTTTCCATGTAATTGTCCTGTTACTGTATTCATTTCTTCACACATTTAGTACATGTATATTTACTTTACAGTTGTAAATATCTATAAAAAGATTTTAAAAAATAAAGAAGAAACTATCACTTCCACTTAAGTTCTTCTTCATGTTGTTCTTTTCTCCCATCGCAGTGGGATGTACCTTCCAGAAAAGTGTGATCCCAATGTCTCATGCTATCTTAAAAAAAAAATCAATTAGATCGTATATTTTTCGCTTTATTTTACGCAAGTTGAAATATTAAACAGTGTCGCCAACTTTGATTTCCTGAAATACTCTTCTAATTGTGTCAATAGGAAACTCAAATAACGCATTGAAGTGCAGCCTTTCCTTATACAACCAAAAAAAAAAAAAAAAAAGTCGGAGACGTTGCAAATATTGACAGTAAAGAAATTCGCCATTAATATGCTTATTTTGAATTATTTGTTTACCCTTGAGGTTGTGTTTATTTAGTGATATTATGGCAACAAAGAGATTCGTTTCCCGGTTCAACTGTATTTTCCACTAAACTATTTAACTTTCTGTACAAAGAGTACATTAATATGAATAAAGAATTAACGAACCTTCGGTTGATGATAACAGCGATCCTTGACTACACATCTCCCTTCGACTTAATTAAAACCCAAACACAAAAGTTCAGCCCTGATGAAATCCTCCCATCTAGGTCTTATTTTACCCGACGCACACTGCTATGAATATATAGTGATGGACATTTGAATTCATGGAACTTAAGGATCTTATAGGAAATCACTCTGAACAAAAAATATGTTCCTGATTCTGGAAAAGAATGCATAAAAACTTATAGTATAAATTTACAAAAAAGCCTGTATTTAAAAAAAATAAAAGTGAAAGGTTAATCCTGCTGACGCCAACAGCTCTTTTCGTTTTTGTGTCATAAAAGACTTAACACTTCAAAAAATTGTAGGCAAAACGTGACTTTTTTCATTTAAACTAATATAGCTCCTGAACCATTGGTCCTAGCGACAAATGTTATATGACAAAACATATTTTTTATTAAAGTTCTGATAAGAAAATATCCAACAAATTTTCGATATGAGCAACACCAACAGATCTAGAGCCTGTCAAAGTGTAACATTTTTGAGAAGAAGAAAACAAACAAAAAAGTGTAAAGCCCTAGCCAAAAGACTTATTCATGTTGAAGAGTTACTAAAGTTAATGAATAGTCTCTGTTTATTTTTTTTTTTAATTATTTAAACATTAAAATTTTTATATGATCGCAAACCTCAAATAAAAAATATATACACAGTCAACCGTAGTGATGATGCACCACCCTAATTTTTCTTAATCGTTTTCGAATATGGCCTCATCCACGTGCTGTATTGTGGTATAAAAAATATCGCATTTTTCCACAAAATCAAAAGGCCGAAAATCCTTTTCTACTATTAGGAAAAAAAAATTGAATTTTTTGAGTTCTTTATATGTCCTATAATAACTCCGTTTATAGGATTAATTCGAAACAAAAATGTGAAAAAACAAACCCCAAAAAAACCCTGCAATTAATGTCAATCATTTCTAAACTATAGAGATATTCTGTTCTTATCAATTAAAATAATTTACATCCTATTATTAAAATCGGTTTCGGAGTTGTTTGAGTTTTAAAATAATTATTTTTTTTACGTATTGAAAACAACAGAACCCTGACGGAAATTTAGAGAAGTTTATTTTCGTTACTAAGGTTGAAACAAAATGTATTACATTGAGAATGTATTACAATCTTCCTCAGAGAGTGAAAAAAGTAATATGGATCCATTGATACAATAAATAATAATAATAAAAAAACTTTTAATTTAATCCTATGTTTGTTTTTACTATTATTAATGTTTTAATTATTTCTATTTGAATACATTTTTCGACTTTATATTTTGCATTGTTTGAGGTTTCTTATCTTTTTTTTACTTTATTTATTGTATAATATATTATGAGGCACTTTTTTTATTATTATTATTTTTTTTGTCTTCGTTTCATTTATTTCTAATTGTACATATTGTATCAATGGATCCATATTACTTTTTGCCTTCTTTGAGGAAGATTGTAAATACATTCTCAATGTAATACATCTTGTTTCAGCCTTAGTAACGAAATTAATACAATAAGAAATAAATGAAACGAAGAGAAAAAAAAGTGAAAAAATAAAAATAAAAAACCTCAAACTATGCAAAATATAAAGTATTCAAATAGAATTAATTAAAAATATTACCTAATTAAAACATTAATAATAGTAAAAACAAACATAGGATAAATTAAAAGTTTTTTTTTATTGTTATTATTTTTTTTATATCAATTGATTGAAAATTACAACTTTGCAAATATATACATCAAGTAAATGTGTTAATAACGATTACAATATTATGTTAAAACTTGAAAAGAACTACTTATCAGTGGCACTTCAATAAAAATTCTACACTGTAGGGTTTGTTCGGAATCAACTTATAAACGAAAGCATATTGTGGATTTAGATTTTTGCACAAGATAAAAAAAAAATAGAAAACCAGTAAAAATCAACTAATAACTAGGTATAATGAAAAATATGTTTAACATTAAGATTATGAAAACAATTGAGGCATGTAATTTTATTTACTGGCTGTAAGTGCCGAAAATAAAATTTTAAAAATTTTAATTGGAAAATGAGTAAGTTCCATCGGCAGTGTAATGGAAACAGTGGTACGTACCTGTCATAAAGGGCTTGATACCAAGAAATGTACGTACCAATGTTTACATTGCACTGCCGAAGGAACGTATACATTTTCCAATTATTTTTTTATTATTTTTTTTTATATCAATTTATTGAAATTTACAACAGTACAATTATATACATTAAGTAAATGAACTGATAACGATTACAATAACATGCAAAAACTTGAAAATAACTACTCATCAGTAGCACTTCAATAAAAATTCTACACTAGAAGATCTCTAGACCATCTTCTTCTTTTCAGACGCCTGGAAGGATTATCGGGAATGGAATAGGAAGCAAGTTTAGAAACTAATGGATTTCAGTTGTTATGGAGCTTACTATGAAAGGATAGGTATCTGAATTAAAAGTTAATGAGGTAAGTGAGTTAAAAGCTAAGTTAAGCATAACAGTCGTACATTATTTACAATATTCACTCTTCTACGGATACTCTCACCAGACCTGTATCTCCACTTATGAAGGACAAGCTAGGAGAACAGAGATCCCAGCGCTTCTCTCTCAGCTGCGTCACTGGTGTAAAAAAACAAAACAAAGGAGGATGAGTGAAGGGCATGAGCTGAGAAACTGGCCATTGCCAGGACTTTATATAAAATTTTATAATAGATAGCGAGGCCACTGCCTTTTCAACCTTCGAGGAGAACTATAGGGGTGGATGGAACTTGAAAGGGATTGCGCTTGTGGATTCGGATGGTAAATTTCATATGAAATTTTGGAAAAATTGACGGGTATGGAATCATTTAAAACAAAAATAAAAAACTACCATAAAGTTATATACTTATCTAGCAATAAGTTGGGGTAAACAAAAACATCATATTAAATGAATATTTGGAAGTCTGGCGCCATCGGTAAACAAATAATAAACGAACTATTAACGAGTTTTTAACTTTAAAAATATTCGAAGTAAATTATGAGACGATAGGCTGATGATAGATCGGGCGTTCAACCACAGTGCCCTTGAATAAAACAATAAAAACTATCCAGTCAAATTTTGAAGGAAATCCCAAATAATTTGTGGGAAGGCCTGGCGGGAAATTCCATATTTTATGATAAAATATATTAATCAATGCAATATCACAGATTATTAATTAAAAACTTAATCCATAACATTGGGAGTTGTTGACAGTATTATGATTGAATTTTGTAAAAATTTTCCAGTAGATTTTCAACTTTGAATAATGAGGAGATATTTAGCATTAACTTCTTTAAACTGAAATGTTATAAATATGCACATCATCTAATCTTCTAACAAGATATAACTTACTAAGTAAAGAACTTAGATAATTTAACTAATAGTTTAAGTTTTATTTGTTTATAGATAAAAATCTTGTATTGAAGTATGCAATTGAGCATTATCAATCATATTTCAATCATAACAGTAAATTTTAACCTGATTAAATTTGTACTGATTAGATGTTTACTTATTACTGATGAGATTACTTAAAAGTGTAATTGGACATCAATTTTTTTATTTTAAAGTATGATTTGGTACTCCAGATGAACAGAGACTATAAAGAAACTCTTGCGGATAATAGACTGCATTATCAGTGCAGCAAACCGAGTTTCTGACATTCAAAATAGTACATTAAAATTTTTATTACTGTAAATTTTATTATTGCTAAACCTTCTTAGAATTATGAAGATCCAGTTGGAATTTGGCAGAGAAGGGTTTAGTAATCTTACCATTGTAAACTCTATTGAGGATTGGTGCTCACCACTTATCGGCCAACTCCAATAACAAGAGATCACACCCACTCTCCCACGGATCTTTTTGGCAATTTTTTCGGAGGTTCTTGGCTAAAAAATATAAGACACGTGTTTTCTCGTTCCGAGTAATGGGAGGTAAAAGCTGAGGAAAAAATGAAATAACATTAAACTAATTTATTTTATATCACGAGTTCAAAAAATAATATCGACATGATTATTGCACCAATTTTTTTATTTTAAAGCGCAAATTGCAGATTAAAATATAGCTGCTTTAGGCTAATTAAATTCTAAAAAAAAATAAAAAACTGTTAGATCTACAAGCAAACAACCTTTATAGATTTATTTAATAAAACAAAAATGACGTGGGATTCGAATTAAGCTCCCTAAAAAGATTGAAAAACGATTATTCAATAAAAAGAAAAAATATCATTTTTTTCAACATGTAGGGGGATGAAATTTTTAAACCGACTATCATTACTTTATTTATTATTTATTTATTTTTGGCTTCTATGGCCCATTAGTCGGAACGGCAAAATACGTGTGTAATATTTTCTGACGAGGAATCTTCAAAAAAATTGCCAACAAGATCCGTGAGAGACTGAGAGTGTACGCCTCATTTATTTTTTTTAAAATAATTAAATTGAATGTAAGTTTTAATATCAATTTCAACCACTCAATATCCTTTGTAACTTCTCATTTAAAATGGCACCCGCTAACTCGATTTTCAAAATAAATGAATTAACAAATTAATTTATATTTTGTAAAGTTCATTATTGCTAATCTTTCCTGGAATTATTAAGATGATGTGGTTGAAATTTGGTACAGATTGTCAAAAGAAAAATGGCTTGTCGTTTTATATTATAGTACAGATTTTTACAAAGATAAACCCAATAGGTGCAATAATTTTTATAAGTATTGTTAATTTAGCTAATCGACCTGTAGTTATACATGAAGCAGGTTTTGGTGCCCAAAGTGTAGTCCAGAAACTTAAAGTTTTTGAAAGAAAGGTAATAAGACGAATATGCCGCGCAACAAAATTAGGAGGAATATGGAAAATAAAAACGAATGAAGAAATAGACAACATGTGAAAATATTGTAAACCTCATTAAAGTAAAGAGATTAAGGTGGACAGGCCATGTCAAAAGAATGACAGCAGATAGAATACCAAAGAAACTACTATGTATAAGAATGACTGGAAAGAGAAGAAGGGGAAGACCGCGAAGCAGATGGGAAGTAAATGAAATGAAATGAAAATAAATTTTATTCTGGTGCCATTGCCCCTTAAGAATAATTATAATGAACAATATATCGGCGGTCTAGCAAGCGGATAATATTCAGGACAAAATAAGGTAAGCAAATACAAACAGATAAAAATAAAAAATACCAGGGTTAAAATACATCTTATCAGCATTTAAAAAAAAAAAAAAAAAAAAAAAATTTACATAGAAGTGATATACTGAATATTCCTAAAGAATTAGCAAAAGATGCCGCAAAATGAAGAATAAGAAATTGGATAATGGACGCGGAGTACAGAGATAGATGGAGAAGAAAAATCCAGGAGTCCAAGGGTCACCCAGACCTGTAGCGCCGAGGGGTGAGTAAGTAATTTGGCAAATCATTTACTTAAAGAATTATTGAATAAAATATTTTTAGTACTGTTAAAAATAACCTTAGAACCTTATGACCTTCAAAGATCAATTTGAAAAAGTAGGTATTTCTTTTAAATACAGTTAAAATCAATATTATCAGTGGTCAGAAAATTTCTATCACTGACCTTGAACTTGTTATATAAATTTATGTTAGCGTAATTCGACCGAAGTAAAAGTCATTCAAGTCCCTCTATTGTAGCAGAATCATCATGCGGAGAAAGCTCCATCCCATAAATTACGATACCCAATTGATCCTCTTGTTCTGGTCGCAGTTCTTGCGACACGGCGACCCCCGCTGAGGGTGCCCTGGCAGGGGTGCGACGACGGTAGGAGGCGGAAGAGTGGCCGATGGTGGGTAGGGGGAGGAGTTGCTAAGGCACAGTCTGTTCTCACCTTCCAAAGGTGCAACCACTCTCCGGGATAGCATCTCTTAAGGTTGGTAACTTCTTCACTAGTCGTCTTGTATGTGTATCTTCTACTATATAATCTTCTATATAAATCATCATCATCGCTCATCAGGAGTATATAGGGGATGAGAAACGCTGGGCACATCTGACTGTAAGCTTCTAAAGGATTATTTTTCCAATTCCCAAAAAAATAAAAATTCGATGACCGTATCATCACTAACCTAAGCGCGCATCAAATATTATACCCATCTAATTTCTAAATAATAATAATTAAATAAACAACCATTGCAGTGTTCTTTAGAAGAATAAATACCCTTCAATTAAGTTTTATTCCCATGATAGTATCATCACTAACTGAAATTTTATAGCCACCAAAGCTTCAACGTACATAAAAAAAAAAAAATCTTTCAAAAAGACTGATGATAATAAAAATAATCTAATAAATAACCATTGAAGTGTTCTAAATAAGGACATATTTCCCTTAAATCGTTACCATATTAAACATTATTTAAAAAAATTATATAATTGAAAAAATTGATGACCGTATCATCTCTAATAGCCATAAAAGCTTCAACGTATATTCTAAAAAAAAATAAATAAAATCTGCCTTTTCCCCTATCTCTTTACTAAATTTTCAAAAAGAATAAAAAAAGTAATAATTATTAAAAATAATAGATGCTTAAATAACCGGTGGAGTTTTGCATATAAAATTAATAATTTAATTAATATTAAATTTGCATATAAAATTCATTAATATTAAATATTTAAAAAATATAGAGTTTTAAAAAAATTAAAAATTTTAATGACCGTATCATCACTAATAGCTTCAACGTACATTCTAAAAAAAAAAATATTATTTGCCTTTTCCCCATCTCTTTCCTAAATTTTCAAAAATAATAAAAAAAATAATGGATGCTTAAATAACCGGAGCAGTTTAGCATGTAATGACCAAATACCCTTAAATTTATTAATATTAAACATTTAAAAAATATAGAATTTTAAAATAATGAAGAATTCAATGACCGTATCATCACTGATATAAACTCGCATAAAATTTTATAGTTATAGCCATCAAAGCTTCATCATAAGAGAAATAAAAAAAGAATGTTTTTCCAGCTCTTTTCTAAGCTTTCAAAAAGGCTGATAAAATAAAATAATAATAATAATAGATGAATAGAAAACCATGCAGTGTTCAATAGAAGGACCAATTACCCTCAATGCAGCAATATTTCAATGACCGTATGATCATTTGTATTAACTCGCACCAAGTATCATAACCATAAAATCAAAATAATAATAATTTAATAAATAATAGATGCTAAAATAACTATTGCATAATAAGTGTTGCACTTAAGGTCCTATTCTCCTTAGATTCATTAAGATTAAATATCAATTAAAAAACATACAGTTGAAGGGTAGTGGATAAGAACGTTCTAACCACGCAAACGCCTCAGAATTTTAGATACGTTGCTCGGTCTATGATCGTCTGAAGATATCTTCTACGGTAAGCCCCTAATAATTTTGAAACTATATTTTTTCTTGCCCGAATGGTATTATACTGACATTATTTCAGTTAAAATATCAGAAAAAGTTACAGGAAAAGATAAAAATCGCAATGCGCTAGTAATCATTGTGGTCATTTTTCTATCAACCTCACATAATGTATGTATATTATCCATGTTAAGAAGGGTTAACTAGGCTTTCATAAAAATTAATTTTGAAAATTAAATTGATTTTTACATTTTGTTATTAAAAAAAAAAAAAAAAAAAATGGTAAGAAAACATCGCGATGCAGTGTAAACTTGACCCATATAGGTGATTTTTGAAATTAATCAAATTTTAAAACTCTTAATTTAAAAAATTCGAATTTTTGACTTGATAACTTAAGCTTAGGTAAATCAAAATATTTCTAAGCTTTGCAAGCTATATTTTTAAATGAGAAAGCAATCAAAATTTTATTTGTACTCAGAAAATCTTTCAAATTATGGCTTACAAAAATTCAGTAATAATTTTCTTTATATTTGATCACGAATATCCACTTATAAATTAATCAAAATTTAATGTTCTCTTAACCAACACGTTTATTCTTAATCTTTGTGATTAGTTTAGAGATTTTTATTAAAGATATTGCTGATTAATATCAATAGGTAGTTACTTTATAATTCGTTATTAGGTAATTAAATTCATTATCCTTCATTATAAATCTCTATTCATAAATATTATTAAAAAATTCTGTAATTTGCCAATTTTTGTTTTCTGATAGAAATTTTAAAAGACATTTCTAATGAAATATTTAAAGCTACAAAAATAAATAGTTTCAATTATGAAATAAATATTACATTTTAGTTTCCACGTGAATAAAAATCTTTAAAAATCTAAATCCATGTACGTAGTTTGAAATATGCAATTTATTTGTTTTCGTTAGAAGCTCTATAAAAATATCGTTAACATACATACATAGAGTAAAATGACAAAAAGCAATAATTAACATATGTTTTAAAACTACTTTTATTGACTGCGAATTTTTAAATATTTTTCATTAAAGTTCAAATGAAAATTTAAATCATTTTTTTTTTTTTAAGATGGAAATAAAATTTCAAACACTAGAGTACTCTTTATTTATCTTTATTTAAAAAATTTGTTATAGATATAGTTCTAATAGATAAAACTATTTATGTTTAACTAGTCGAGTCTTTTGGAGGATTGGTCCGGAGACTTTAACGCTTCGCCTGAAATCCTTTCACCCATCACTTCTTATCTAATGCTCATTACTGAGCCTCGTAACCATCTCTTCTTTATATGTCTTCCTCTTTGCCGGCACATTCATATGTATATAGAAGTTAAAGAAGTTTATTCATTCAAAACTTTTATTTGTGTCTATGTAAAAATAAATAAATATGCATATTTACATAGGTATAATTATTACAGCCTTCAACAATATCGAACTAAAGATCCTAATCATTTTCTAAATTCAGACCTCAAGTGAAACCTATTGTAGTTATATATATAATTTTTTTTTTAAATATAACATTTATATAATAGAATACTAAAAAAAAAAAAATTAAACATTTTAGAGCACGATAGAAATATTAAATTTGTTGATTATTATATATGTTTAAAACTATTTTCAAAGAACATACTATACTTTAATTTATTATATATTTCTACAAATATTGTGTATATAAAAGCGATATAATACATACACATATGTATAAATGGGGTTTTATTATTGCTTATGGTTTTTAAGTACTGATTGATATATATTCAACAGTTGAAAATAAATGACAGATAAATAAAAATTATATTTAATATTTTATTAAATTATTATAGTTTGTATTCAGGAAGATATATTTTTGTTTCAATCAAAACCCGTTAAATCTGGAATTAGTTACAGTGTAGGATATATATTTATTCTTTAGACTGATAAATGTAAACCATTTATTTAATATGTAATAAATTTATAAATAAAAACAAATTTAACGATCGACCTTTCTCTAAGTTTAGATAACTGGTTTGCAAATTATACTCTAGTGGTATGTAATATAGGAGTCAGAAGTTGAGGGACACTTAAGTGGATTAATACCAGAAAATTTCCATTCATTTGAAAATGCATAATTTAACAAAATATTTTCTTAAAGAATGTATTTATTGATAACAAAGAGTCGTCCCCTTAAGATTAAATGATATTAAAATTAATTATAATTTTAAAAAACAATCCACAATCCTTTATGATTTTCAATGCTCTTATATCACAAATAAACTTAAGAGAATAAATACGTAATGATCTAAATATTCTACTCGAATCCACTAGACTTCCAACATGATTCCCGATAACTCTACGAGGCGTCTGAAAAGGAGATGGTCTAGAGATCTTTTATAGATCTTTTTTTGTTATAAGTAGCTAGTTGCTTCCCAAGTTATTGTAATCATTATCCACATATTTACTTAATGAATATATTTTATACACATGTAAATGTAACAAATTTTATTCATTTTTTACATTTATGTACACTATTTAAATGTCCTTGCAATCATTTGACCACACATTTAAAAAATAAATATCACTAAAATTTACGTAATAAAACTGTATACACGTAATAATTATGATGAATAATGAATATAAAACCATTACTATACATGTATTCAAGCGAAACTACCAAATGACAGTAATTAAATAAGTTTATTTACTAACAGAAGGCCCTGAGGCCATATTTTTTTTTTTTATTTTTTTTTTTTTAATTTTATTTTTTATTTTATTATTTTTTCTTTAAGACGAATAAGTTTGTGTTCTTATGGAATATACAATAGCAAAAATATGGCATATGTATTTCAAAAGTGACACAACGCAAAAACTTGTTTTAAAAAAATGTAAAATTCTCAATATTGTATGAAAGATGTATTAGGTGGGATTTGAAGTCAATTCGATACATTTTTGACATTTCATAGAAGCCTATCTAATTTAAACATGATGATAAATCAAAAATACAGATTTTTCAGTTGTTCCACTTTTGAAATACATGTGCGATATGTTTCCAAAGAATTTTTTTAATTAATTATAAAATTATTTATTTTTCTAATAAAATTTTTCTATTATATTTATTAAACCTAACCATTAAAGTTAACTATTATTTTTTTATTTATTTTTTACGATACTTGTAATAATCTGTTACTTTTAAGTACAGTTGTTAAGTACTGTTACTTTTTAATTGACTTAAAAGTCAATGACTGTGCATCCAGATTTAGCTCTGGCAGGAAATTTTAACTCAGGTATTCCTGTTTGACTGATGACATAAGTGACAGTTCGCAATACATTTCCGTTCGGGATTGCATAAAGTTTATTTGTATTAGTAATTACAAACCAAGTGACAAATAACGCACATTTTTTATCCTTCTCAGACCTTCTTACTCATTTTTAAGTGTTTAAAATCATTGAATCAAGTGTAAATTAATTTGGATTGTTTTATTTTTAAAACTATTATTATTTATAAATTAAATTCAGATAATTTAATATTGCCTTAGGAAATATATCATTTATTTACTAGTATCCATTAATTCTTTTTCTTTGTTTAAATACTTTTTGGCTCAGATAATGATTGGAATAAATTTAAACGAATTATGAAATTATTAAAACAGTTTTTTTTTCTTTTTACTTTAATTATTTTTTATTCGAAATAGTGGAATAAATGAAGCAATCTGGTAAATATTTATACGTTACATCGAAACATATAATGCCCTAAATAAAAGTGAATAATTATGTACTTAATTTTCTAGAAATTTTACACATAATTGAAAATTGTCCATAAACATTTTTGTGTAGCGATATGCGTCCTATTTGACTATTTGGAGATTAGCTGTGAGAGTGGATTATAAGCGATTGCCTTCTACCCAGTTCCGCAGATAATTTCAAATTTGCTCTATATATTTAATTAATTGTATTTTTTTCTTAGATTTTAGCGTTTTGTTTAATTAATAAATAATTGAGAATAATATTTTTTAATAATTGTAAGATAATTATTTAAATTTCACATCGGTGGTTTGTACTAACACTTTCAGTTTCTATATGAAGAGTTTCAGCTGAAAGCCTGGTAAGTCGACCAAAAAAATTACAATAGATCAACTTCGTGTAAATAGCAAAATAGTACAATCAGAATATAATAACATGTCTGTAGGAGTTATACATTGACTGTCCAATGATTCGGCTAATATATCTTTTTGGGTTTAATATATACGTGTGTCTTAAGTTACATTTTTAAATAAATGTTAAGTTAACAAATTATGTTTATAGAAAATGCTTTGTAACTTTCAATGCGGACTGTAAATGCAATAATAATAATAAAAATAAAATGATAAAACAATAACTATAACAGTAACTAAAACTATATAACATTATGTTAAATTATAAAGTTTATTGGGATCTTCGAGATTTCTCTCAGCAGTCCGTGAAATGAGGGCAAAACGAAGGTATTATTGTGACGTGTACAATGGGATTATATAATAAAGATTACATATTATTGGAATCATGGAAATATAAGTAAAGATTATATGTACATATATTATATGTAAACAATAATTATGCACTCTATATCCGGTTGTATTAAAATAAGTAGGACATTCAAATATGTTAAAGGAATTTCTAAAGCGAAATAAATTTGCAATCGGGGTTTCCCAGGTCCTTGTCTCTTTAAAATATATTCATTGTGGACTGCAGTGAATTTCTTATTAATAAGCTGTACGTCAAATTCTCAGTACTCTGTGGTAAACGTTTATCTTAAAATATTTATTGTAATTTATAACGGTATAAATCTAATGTAGTAAATGTTATAACAATTGTAACGTAATATTCCTGAAACTGAAGACGTGGTTAAATACTTAAAGTTTTTTTTTTCAAAAAGAAGGTCCCGAGGCCATCTTCTTTCTGATGACTATAATAGTTCAATAAGGAATCGAATGTGGAACAAGTTGAGAGGCAAGGAAGTTTGAGAACTTATGGATTTTACTATGAAATGATAGGGATACGATTTGAGTCTGATCAGCAACCTATGAGATATCGTGATCTTTATGGATGTTTGATAGTTACATATGGAGGATTTTTTATATCACGGCTTGGATATGAGATCAATGGAATGGTTTAGTAGAACCTGAAAGTTTAAATAGGTCTGAAATGCTCATCCCTACATGTAATCAATATCTATTTGTAAACAGTCTACTAATGATTACGATTAAATAAAAAAAGCGCCATTTCTTAGATCTGTTATCATTAAAGTTACATTAAGTACGACGTAAAACATGTACAGATCAATTTCGCAACCTTAATTTACGGTGGGCTAATCGTTTATAGAAATGTTTTGAATCGAAGATGCGTATATTATCAAAGCCCACTGTTTGTCTTCTGGCTATTAATGATATCAAATGATATTTTTTTTCTATTTGAATTTATAATCAAAAGTTGATCATTAAAAAAATGTTGGCGGTCAAATAGGTGTTGAATGATCTTGATGAACGCCTTGAAGTTGTTTATTGCAGCTGACACTATTAAAATAGAATCTAATCGGACACATTGCAGTCTATCAAAATTGAACATTTGAACCTAAACAAGCATTACCTTTTGTAACAATACATAATATATTCGATATTAATGTACATTAAACCATATTTGGGTACATAATTTAATTATAATAAATAGTTATATAATTTTCGTTAACGTGAAAAATCGTCAGCAGTCCATTAATTTTAAAATAAAACTAACATGAATATTAAGCGAAACTTCTGTAATTGGCTAGACATTATGTCAATCTCTCTCTTTCTCACTCTCTATTTCTTCCTCCTTCCCAATTTTCGCTCTCTTCTGCCAATATTTGTTTACGTACATACGTGCTTTTTAACGGCCTTATTATAGCAATTGATCATACTGATAAACAACAACCAAATATTTCTATTATAATTGTTTTCATTATTTAATTCTTTTAAAATAGCTCCACTCCTCTTAAAACATTTATTGCATAGTTGCATGTTTCCTGACCACCATGACCCATCTTCATTATTTACATTTCATCTGAAACAATGTTCAACAATATCTTAAAAATAAATATATACCTTAATAAATATAAATATAAATATAAATCTTAAATAAAATACCTCCAAATGAATCACTTAAAACTAACAATCAATCAATAATAAGAACAATAATATAATTTACTTAACATTCTTCTGGTGTGAACCACCAAGTCCATTGTACTGTTACATTAAAAATAACTAAGGAGATGAATTTGTCAGGGGTGCAGTCAAGGTTGAATAAACACAGCCAGTTTTTAAATGAAAAACTTATATTTTGGCGTGCCAACGTTTCGACCTGCCTTGCAGGTCTTCATCAGGGCTAAAATAACAAAAAATTGGATGTGACCAAGATGATACTACATTTTTTTTTTAATTTTATTTTAAAAGGCGTGGAAGATGTTAAATATGAATTTAAACATTTCGCTAATTCCTTTTTTTTTTTTTTTTTTTTTTTTTTTTTTTTTTTTTTGCTGACGGTGATAGCGAAATGTTTAAATTCATATTTAACATCTTCCACGCCTTTTAAATAAAATTTAAAAAAATGTAGTTCGGTTTTTATCCACCATGCGCCCCCTTTAATATGTTATATTAGCCACTGCCACCCTTAATTACTTTCTGCAAGTCATTATCCCCCCCCCCCCCCTTTTTCCCTGATTTTATTTTTTAACAGTCATTGTTAGTCAAGCCTTCATCTAGACTACTTCAGTAAGTCCATTTATTTTAATTTCTCATATTTTCTCAACCTCTTCCTTCGTTTATTGTTATGCCAACTTTATTATTTTGCTTACCTTTCTATTTTATCATTTTCCTTTTCATATAGATCCCTTATACCTTTTTTAATTCCTAATAAAAAACATCTGTTAATGAAATTGTAACATTAGTTTGTATTGTTGTATTAGTTTACAAAATTTTAAATTTATATTATTCAATTTAAATTATTTAATTACTCTATTACAACTGTATCTTCGACTAAACTTCACTACTATTTTGTATTCAATTATCTAGTTAACTGCAATTTTTTTTTCTTGTTTCTTTTTCATTTTTAAATTATGTTTATTATTTATTTTTTTTTTTTTTTTTTAATGTTAGTATCATCTTGGTCACATCCAATTTTTTGTTATTTTAGCCCTGATGAAGACCTGCAAGGCAGGTCGAAACGTTGGCACGCCAAAATATAAGTTTTTTCATTTAAAAACTGGCTGTGTTTATTCAACCTTGACTGCACCCCTGACAAATTCATCTCCTTAGTTAAAACTCACAGTCAACAATACAACCATCATACATTAAAAATACTTTAACCCATTAGGGCTCAAGAGTCCATATCTTATTCTGATGATTGTTTATTTTAAATTGGCCAATCTTATATTTCTAATTTATTTATTATACATATTAGCATAAATTGTTCTATTTTCTCAGTATCTGTTTTATAGTTTATTGCTTATCTATTGTTTTATTTATATATATTGCCTCTTTTATTTTTCTATTAAGTGTTTTTGTTTCATGTTGTATTATTTCTACTTTTTCAAAATCAAATTGCTGGTTTAAATTTTGTGTATGGTTTAATAGTGCTGTTTTCATTATGTATTGTGTCAGCTTCTTGCAGAAAATTTAGGATAAATTATTTAACTAATACTTAGTTGAATATTAATTTTTTATTTTATTTATATTATTAACACAATTTTAGGTAACTAAAAGAACAAAATTTAAAATTTTACTCGTAACATAATAAGGAGCATTGAGGATTTTGAAAAGGGTTTTGGATTGCAGGGACTGGATATGAGAAAAATCGGAAGGTTTACTGGAGATCCTAAGAGATACACATATATTCCCTAAGAGGTCTAATTACTATCATGTAAATAAGTCTTTTGTAATTAAGAGGGAAACTTTGAACGCTTGTCTAGTAAATGATAGAAGTTAAAAAGACGAGCAGTTTCTTGTCTTTCAAGTCTCGTCAAAAAGAATTTTAAAATATATTTTTTTTTTTATATGTATTGAAATCTAGAAAACTTTAAAATTATTAATTTGCAAAATAAGGGTCTATATAGAACATTAACCTATTTACTAGTGGTTTTGTAAAGATAGTTTATTTATTAAACATGTTCAGTATACGCTGATTGTATTTGCAGAATTACAAAGCATATTGATAAATAAAAATAATCTTCAATGTATTAATTTGGTATTATTTAATTGAGTGCAGAGAACACACATAACAATAGTACAGCATAATGTAGCTTTTGTAACATTTTAATATATAATACATATCATAAAACACTATAACATCACACTAGAACTTAATAGTGCTAATAAAAGTAGAACCTCACCAATCCGCCTTCCACTAGACCGACTCTAAGGGAAATCCGACCCTCTCGCAAAGTCTAGGGGGGGGGGGGGGGGGTTATTTGTCGCAGAATCCCTAGATACTACAATCCACATCTCTGAACGGTTGGAAAATCCTAACGATAGTGACTTGTGAGGTATTAAACGATAAGAAAATTATATCAGCCGTTTTTGATATATCGGGAGAAAAAGAATATAAAAATGAAAAGAAATTTTTAAGACGGTCCAAAAATAAGTCATGCTTCTGAAAAAAAATGTTTTGAGATTCCATTATATTATTTGAGATGAACTGTGATTGGAGATCTGGTGAGATTTTGATGCTCAAGAGATTGCGATATATATCTGCTAGAGCCGAAGAATCAAGACAAGGTCAAAAATAAATATTTTTTTTTTTTATAAATAATCCTTTCTTTTGAAAATTTTTCAATTTCCATCTAAAGTAATACCATGTATGTATCTCCAAATTATAATCACTTATGTTGTCATCTAACTTCATAATTATTTTAACGTTATATTCTTACGTTTATAACATATCTTTATTTTTGTTATTTAATTTTATGCGTTAATATTCAATACATAAAATTAAGTAGTGTATACAAGTTATAAATTAACTTTTTATATAATTATAATACACTTTTAACTATTAAAAATATGATTTTATTTGTGATCTCCGGTTAATGCTACCATTTGGATGTCTCGCCCAACCCTCCTTCTTGTGTTCCGGTGTTCCTTAGGAGTCGGAATAGGGAGGTTCTGCAACAAGTAGGGACCTCAAATATGATACAGTTCTTTTAAATAATTTTGTGCTAGCATTAACTATTAGTTTTAATTATTTGTATCCATCATTACTGCACCTTAATAGGCTACAATAAAAAATAAATAAATAAATAAAAAATAAAATAATATATATATATATATATATATATATATATATATATATATATTATGTACATAAACACACATATAAAGATTTTTATTCCCATAAATTAGAAGGGAAATAGATTCTTAGCCGGTAGCGAATCGATTTTAAAGCCTAATAAGCAAGTGTCAGCAAGTTACAGTATATATTACAGTACTCAGCGTCCTTGCCTGTTCAACGCCTGATTCTATGAAAAGCTCATTCTAGGCCACGGACGAAAGATATTATTATTAATTTATTATTCCGTCTTTCCATATTGGTTCCCAACTTATTATTAATACTAATGAATATTGGGCCAATTAAACTGTCCCATTTATTACGTTTTTTCAAATTGATTTGTTTTTCATTATATTTAAATAATTAACAAACTTTATTCCAACCTCATTTGTTAGTTTTCCATAAAAAAGAGGCAACAATTATAATACGATTAATCAATGTAATTACCGTTCTATTTGCATTACTTTCATATAGAAGTGTTGTAAACAAATGAGTCAATGACCCGATTAAACATATTTTATTTTGTTCTTGACAAGGAGAGATTTTTTATTCGGTTTTTACATGGTATTTTTCGTATTATTAATATTTTGTTTAAAACTATCGGCTACAGCGCGCTCTGTGTAAAAGGTCGTGGCTTCGAATCCCATCTGGTTGGGTTAAAATTCATTTCGTGGCGGACCCACGAAATGAATCTTGACTATGGCTAGAATATGTAGGTAATCTTTAGGATAATCCGTCCTTCCTGCCCTTGTTGGAATAAAAAAGTACGTTAAGCCCTAAATAAAAAAAAAAAAATTTATCATAAAAATATCATAGTGTCATCCCTAAAGAATGTTTCGATATCATTATTTCTTCATTGCTAGAAATAATTTTTCTACAAGTAACAGTGGGCCTATTTCGAGTAACCGCTGGAATTCATGCCATCCTTGTTTCATTCCACGGACTGTGATCCCAGGTATCAAGGTCATTCTGTGGACCGTATCGTCTTCAGCATATTGGTTGTTTCAATTTGAAGTCAAATTTCATATAATGGAATTTATGATCAAGTCCTTTATTATTCTGTGCTTCTCTGACTCAGAATCCACCTGAAGTTTATAATTTTTAAAATTTTAATAGAATTTATCAGGTCAGCAATGTTAAATGTAACATAGTCGATATTATTGTTAATAAATAATTAAGTGAACAGTAATTTAATAACATTCAAAATAAAGCAATTAATTTTTCTATCACGACAATATTAAGTTATTTTCTATACAAATGTTTTTAAAAATATTTTCATTCAGTTATATCATCCCATAGATATGTCAGGCACATTGTGTGAATAACGAAGGAATATCGCGCATTTTTCAGCATTCGTCCTGTGATCATTAAGTTTTGATAACGAATCTGCGTCAATAGGGTTCGGATATTATTTACTTTAAATAGCTAATGGATGTGGAATCAATTAAGTTTTAGGCGCCATAGTTTGTAAATAAATAAAATGAGCTTACGGAAAATTCCAACAATAAATTTTTAATTAAATTCATTCATTAATTATATATATATATATATATATATATATATATATATATATATATATATATATATATTATTATTATTATTATTATTATTATTTTTAATTTTTAATTATTGGTAAAACTCTTGTTTATATGTCGAGTTTGAAAAATGAAATAAATATTGTTGTTCTTCCATTAAAAAAAAAAAAAATTATTAAAACAGATTTAGGGAAAAATCTAATACTTACATTTTTCCCTAAGTGATTAAGGAAAAATATTAAGGAAAACATTAGGACCAAGAGAGACTGAAGAAGGTTTTAAACTAAAAAGAAATATGGAAATATATCGAAACTTTGAAAGGTTGGGTGATGTAATGAGAAAACGCAGATTGACGTTATGTGGGCATTTGATGAGAATGGAAGAAAGAAGACTGACGAAGAAAATTTTCCAACACAGCCTCCAAAAACCGAAAAAGAATACATGGATAAGAATGGAGGATATGAGGGTGGCAAATGTACATTGGAATTCAATGTGGGACAGAGACCGATTTCGGACAGTGGTCAACAGAATCAAATTTCCGGAAATGGTTAAGACACAAGTTTATAGACGGTGGTCAGATGAAAGAAGAAAGCATCAGGCAGAGGTGATGAAGAGATATTGGAAGGAGCGGAACAGCAAGAAATGAATTTTTGAGCGTGGTCCACAGATGGCTGAACTCGTAAGGAGAAGAAAAAAGTGATTACTATTTAGAGGCATTAATTAAAGCACACTAAAAACACAAATGGTTGAATTCGCTTCCGAATGCAAAATACTTGCTAGAGCAGAAAATGAGATCTTCCTCGCTCCTAGACATGACTGTTACTAAACTTTGTTCGCTTGGTGTGGACGAAGTATGTTCACGAACATTGTTAGCGAACATTTGTTCGTTCAAATTTTGTTCGCGAGCAATATTAGCAATATTAGTTGGTGTGGACCCGGCCTATGTTTAATTTTTTTGGGGGGTTTACGTCTTCACATACTTTATTCAGGCCATATGAAACATATTAGTGTTATTGAAATTATTAATTAAATTAAATCAAGCAAATTGAAAAAAAAAACGCGAAATTTTAAATCGATATGATTTATTACAGTTTTGGATTGGATGGGACATGTCCCCCAATGATTTATTCAAAAGTACATTAGACCTTTACTCCGTTGAATGTAAGCCGTAATGAACGCAAGGAACAGATACAAATCTTATTAAGTAAAAATTTCGAAAATTTAAATTTGATTTCAAATATTTTTTTTTATACTTTTCTTAGCACAACAGACAACATATAGCGGCTCCTGGCTTTTTCAACTTCAGGTAGCCTACTGTCCGCCATTCTCCTTAGGTGACCAAACCATTCCAATCTCAGGATTCTGATGCTCACCGAGATATTAAGCTTTTTGTATCTGTTGTACAGGTCCTTATATTTCCTTCTCTGCCATATTCCATCTTGGCGTACAGGTCCCAGAATATTCCTAAGTATTCTTCTCTGAAACCGTTCCAGTAGACCACTTATCTTTTTGTCCATGGCCCAGGTGTCGCTGGGATAGGTTACCACAGGCTTAATCAGTGTTTTATACATCCTGAACTTTGTGGTACTTCTGGTCAGCCTACTCCTCAGGATCTTAGACAAGCCGAAGTATGCTCTATTCCCCATCACAATCCTTTTATTTACTTCCTCCTCCTCATGCAGTCGATCATTTATTGTGGAACCAAGGTACTGGAAGCTGTTCACCACTTCGAGCCAGTGGTTTCCTATTATGTAATATTTTTGGAGGTGGGCTTGTTTCTTCATTCTGAGGACCATTATCTTTATCTTCTTTTAATTTATTTTTAGCCCTATTCTACTCGCTTCATCTTCAAGCTTTTCGGCAATATCATTAATACTGCTTGCTTTTGTTTAATTAATCTTAGCTCATAAAGTCAGATTCGGTAGCCCCCCCCCAGAAATAAAAAATATTATTTCTAAATAAAAAATTTTTATTCAAACATTTTCCTCTATGTTTGGTCGCAAAGTGGTTCTTAAAATTATATAGTGGACTTTAATTAAAAAATAGGAAACGTGAATAAATAAATATTTAAGTAAATCTTATTTTTAATTTATTTACGTTTATGAAATACCTCATTAACACAGTATTACAAATTCCTTTAGACCAAAAAAAAAAAAACAAGGAAAAAAACGGATTGATACCGCATGTTCAAAGTTTTTCTAGCCGCCCATATTAGAAGTTATGTAAGAAGAGATTTCTTTTCAGGAATCAGAATACTTATGTAACCTGTAATAAGCCTTAGGTATGGTACGGATATGATAAGTTAAACTGCGATTTGGGTATTTTGAAATCGATAGCTGAAATAAATCTATTGAATATTGCTTCACTTTCTCAGAATTTAAAAGACAAACAATAGGCCTCAATTTTATATTTATTACTATTTTCGAAGTATTCTCAGAAAATTCCGAATCGTTGATTGGTCATCGTTCGTATCCTCTCCAGTATGGTTCGGTGGCCCTGAAGAAGACCTGCAAGGCAGGTCGAAACGTTGGCACGCATTAAAGTAATCCTACTTGGACGTGGTGTTTCTCTTTGACTGCATCCCTGATTACCTTTTTTTTCCATTCATCTTAACAGTCAATTATACTTTTATCATTTTAATATTATCTCATCATAATTTTGAAAATTTTTATATTACTATTTTATAAAAGATGAAACGGATAATTTTTAGCGAAATCATTTCGGTATTTTAGATATCACACCAGACATAAAAGACAATAAACTGCTAGCCGTTTCCGACAACTTCAACATTTACTAGACAAGCGTTCAAAGCTCCCAAAAAATTACAAAAGACTTACTTACATGACAGTAATTAGACCCATTTGAACATACGGAGCTGAGCTTTAGGGTTCCACTAAAGCTTTCAATTCTTCTCGCATCTAATCTTTAAAATCAAAAATGCTTCTAAAATCCTCAATCCTAACAAATAAACTTATCCATAAAGACCTTAATGTTCCATATGTTGCTGATTTAAGTAAGTAAATTCCATACCTGCTCGAATCCACAAGTCTTCCAACTTGTCTCACACTCAATTCCCGATAATTATCAGAAGCGTCTGAAAAGAAGGTGGCAAAGAGAACTTCTAATGTAGAACTTTTATTGAAGGGCTACTAGTGAGTAGATCTTTACATGTTACTGTCGTGTCATTGTAATACTTTTCCTAAAATTAACTTGTACATAATGTATACGGTTGTAAATATCAATAAGTATTTAAAATATATATATATATATATATATATATATATATATATATCTATATATATATATACTCGAAATAAAAAATACTTTTCAGAAAATCTTTAAAACAGTTTTAAACTAAACATAATTTGGTATATATAATAACTAAGAACATTTTATATAAATTAAAAGACTTTTCCTCGGATGATCCAACTATGATATATTATTGAACTATGAATTCAGAGCTCTTAATTTATTTATTAGTTAGTTAGTTGTGTTAAGACTCAGACGTTATTTTCAATCGGAACTGTGTTGCATTTGGCAATTTATTTAAATGCGTGTATTAAGTAAGTGGAAGTAGTAATAGATTCCTCAGCAACAGTTGGACAAAATTTAATCATGATTAAATATTGGACAGCTAATTTAAATTAGATTGGAAATCAATCATCTAATGTAATCATGACCAAAGCTTTTAGTTTACTTTTAGTCCATTAATGATTTAGTTAACTGAAAAAATCAACTCATAGATTTAATCATGATTAAATTGATTTCAAGAAATTAGTTGAGAAATATTTAATCATAGCTAAAAAATAATCAAAATTTAATCATTAATATTTGACAACTAATTTTCCGGAATCAACCACATAATTTAATAATGATTAATTCTTTTAATAATTTTTTAGCGAGCTAATGATAATTTAACCGAAAGATTTAATTATTATTAAATTATGTGGTTGATTCCAGGTTTAGTTGTCAAATAGTTATGATTATATTTTTATTATTTTTTAGCTATGATTGAGTTTTGCCTAACTCTGATGCCACTTCAGTCGCTCTGAGTCTCTGAGTTTTTATTTTTAACCATCACGTAACATATGACCGGAAACATTAAATGGGGCGTTTACAATGCGTAAACATTAGTGACTGGAAAGGTAGAATTTTCTCTCGGCAGTACCCGACAATCACAAATGGGTAATAATAGTTCTTTGTAAAGGAGTGTAATATTGTCTCAGGTGAGAGCTTTTGAGGAACGTCATTTTGAACAGTATGGCTAAAAGTCCAATACCAATCATGTCTAAATATATTCTAAGGTAGCACTTTGTGTAGCAAAAGAAATAGGCTCTTTGTTTATAGTTTGATGTCTAAGACTGAAGCATCGATGTTTTATAATTGTATAATTAGGTATCACAAAACTATCGTCGTTGTAAGCTTTATCAATAAGTTCATAGGAATTGACTTTGGATCACCGATTCGCATTTCCGATTTATTTAAAAGATATTTAATTTAATCGACACGTACTTATTTAAAATATTTTATGTATTTTTCGAGTCGGGCTCACAAAAATGTCCTTATAAAAGCAATAATAATAATTAAATCTTACAGATCCTACATTAAAACGTAGTTTGAAGTATTTTAACTAACAGAAACGGAATATGTCAGTTCTAAATATAAGATAAAAGCGGTGCCAAGATACGCCCCTGCGTTGGGATTATAACATAGAGGACACCTGGACCACGATGGAGGTCAGGAGAGAGGTGCTTGGAGGAAGCCGTGCACTCAGCGGTGGAAAGTGGTGATGTAACAATCTCTGTGTCTTCTTCACAGCGTTCAATCGGTTACTGTTACTATAGGCTTCTTCACTGTATTATTTTCTGTTAACATAATTCGGCTTTTAGTAATTTAAAATCAATTCATCATTAATAATTTTTTTTTTTAATTTTTTTTGGAGAGAATAAGAGATCACCCTTAAATTTATTTATTAAATTTAGAACTGTAGAGTCTCCCCTCTGCGTCAAGTAAAAGATGAACAAGAAGAAGAAAATAAAATTTATTCTGGGACAACTTGTCCCCTAAGAATAACGTATGAGTGCAATACATAGGATTGATGAATTAATTGCCACTTCTATCGGGATTATTTTATTAGAATCTTAGTTTCGAATGCTAAACATTCATCTTCAGTTATAAAACATTCAAAATTTCCAACACATCAGCACTATATTACATGGATTATATATATACTAAAGCAAAAATACAAGGCAAGAAATCAAACGTTGGTTGTTGTTGTTGTTGATTGTTTTTAAGGGAAAAAACTGCTATGGTTATTATTGCCCATACCCAAAATTTAGACAATAACAAATTCCTAATCAAATTATATTAACCTCAAAAAAACAAAAAAAAAAAACAGCAAATTTTATCATATAATCCAATTTGCTTGATAAATTTTACCGTACTACAAACGTATTGTTTGCTATCGCCCAAGGCCATACAGAGCTGACGAGGCACACCACACTTATCCATATCTCTCCTGTAGTGAGGACACTCCTCGAAGATATGCCTCACTGTTAGGGCAACTCAGCAAAGTGGACACTGAGGGGGATCTCTCTTTGCCATCAGGTAGTCATGTGTTAAACGACAGTGTCCAATTCTTAGCCGTGTGATTATTACCTCCTCCCTTCTACATTGTTTTGAGGAAGAGGCCCAGCCACTCAAAGATTGGTACTCACCTAGAAAGATCTAACGGATATCTGAAATATATCTTTCGTGGAAAGGGGGGAGGGACAGGGAGGTTAAATTTTTGGGGTTTACTAAGGGATTTCCCTTATGACTCATTGGAATTTTCCGTTCTTATTGGAAACAAATTTAAAATGGTGCTATTGGAAACGTTTATCTAGTCATTTAAACAAAAATCTTGATCGGTTTTAAACGATTTCATTATTTCTAATGATTCATAAATATTTAATTTAGGCTATTTTCTACTTGGTGTACTATTTTTACTCCCGAGTTTTTATTTAATTTATGGTTATTTTAATTTAGATGGATAGCGAAGCACTAAACAATACAGTGAATAAATTACTGCTTTTTCCAATTTACATATTAGAATTAAAAGGATCAAATTAATTTAATTAATAATTAAATTAAATTAAAATTAATCATTATTCGAAAATAACAAAGTTGAGAGAAAGAATGGGTTTCATATGTGACATTTTTCATTGAAACCCATATAGCTCCTAAAAGGCAGGTCCTAGCGACAAATGTTATTTAACTAAAAATATTCTCCATTACATTTATGATCGAGGAACTGATAAAAAACTCCAAGCACTGAAACCACAACCAAAATCAGCTGATCGGAAATTAATGCAGGATTTCATGTTCAAACCGAAACCTAAGATTATTATTAAAGTGATTATTCACCAGGTTTTTCTTTTGGCTAAGAGATAGCATACAAAACTACAATTTTACGAGAAAAAATTATTTCTCTATCTTGACTGAAAGCTGAGAAAAAAAATAAAACGTGATTTTCATATTGGTTTTTTTTATTTTTTTTTTCTTGGCTCCTAATGATCATGGGGGGCTATAACTCTAATTTTGTACTATTATAGGCCCCTACTACCTACACAAAAATCGGCATTTAAATCTGTGTTACAAGTCAAAACGTCTCCTTGTAAGATGAAACCAAGATATCAAAATGTATCAGATCTGGGCAATGGGATCTTATTTAATAGGACTTTTGGGTCAAAACTACGACGTACTGTTAAAGTAATGTATCAGGTTTTGGTTTTGGCAAAGAGATAAATAATCCCTTTAATGATAATATCAGGTTTTTATTAATATTTACTTAATATTTAATTGATAAGCTATTATAGTGAATTTAAAATGCTTATTATATAAAAATCGATTTTCCTGTTGTTCTTTCTTAATCGATAGCTTCCAAATTATCGAATTATCGTAAGCACCTCCCAGTTAACTGATCGTTGTGATATGTTATCGACTCTTAAAAGATACCTAAAAGGTATGCTAGGCTGATCTGAATTTTTAATCAAATAATCACGTCGTGTATAATTTGAAAAAAATAATAATAACCCAATTAGGCACTTAAAGCGAGGCCGGTTAAGAAGGTCGAAAAATGATCTACGAGTTCTTTTGAAGGAAAATCAGTTCCCCACGGCACGTTTGGTATACTTCCGTTATTGACTTTATGATGGGATTTTTTTCTCTTTCATATTTTTTTTAATGGTTCGATAACTCATCTTAAATATTTTAAACAAGATCGCTATATAAATGGCAGTATCAAATAAAAAATATTTTTTTATTTTTAGTAACTTAAGAATGTAGTACTCCAATAATAGTTTATTATTTGTTACTAGCATCTCTCATCGCGGCTTCACCCGCTTTCATAAGTAAATAATTCAGATAATTTTAACTAATAATTGAAGTTTTATTTGTTTATCGATAAAAATCTTGTATTGAAGTATGCAATTAAGCATCAATTCTTCAATGAAGATTTCACAAATAGCAGTCATTTTTAATCTGATTAAAATTGCATTGATGAGGTTCACGTAAAACCATAATTGTACATCCAATTTTTGATTTTAATGTATGAGTTGGTTATCCAGAGGGACAGAAGAAACTCTTGCGGATAATGGACAGCATTATCAGTGCTTAGAACTAAAGCCCCATCATTCATATTTTTACGAACAATATCAAAAAGCAAAGAGTCGACATTTTGAATTGGTAATAATTTTGGTTCAGCAAAAATAATTTTATTGATTTCATCTGGTTGGTTTTAATTTCTAACCATTAAATTTTATGATGGTGTGGCTAACCTCGTTTCTTCCACTTAACATTGAACATTTAGATTTTTATTATTGTAAACTTCACTGTTGTAAACTTCACTGTTGTAAACTTCTCCGTTGTAAACTTTCCTTGAAATATGAAGATAATATAGTTGTAATTTGATACTGATGGGTTCAATAGTTTTACAATTGCAAAGTATGTTGCAGAATAACGCTAGCCATGTATGGTTTGAGTTTTAAACTTCACTGGGATCCACATGTCACACCACATATTTATACCGTTTTTGATAACTATTTAATTGAATTAAGCAGGTTTTATTATTAATTTTTAGCTCTATATAACACCCTACTTTTGTAGAATGGCGATCAACACCTATCGGTCAATTTTCAAAGTTCACTGCTCACCATATATTTATTCCTTTTTTAACAACAATTTAATTCAAATATGTAAATTTTATTATTGCTAAACCTTCCATGAACTATGAAGATGGTTTGGTCAAAATTTGGTAAAGATGGTTTCTCTAGTTTTCGTGGTTAGTGATCAAAAAGGAGAAAGGGCTTGTCCTTGTATATAATATTATAGATTCAGTCATTTGAAATGCAATAAAAAAACAAAACAAAGCAATCGATTACGGATATGTCTATCTATAATCTAATGTTCCCCCGATTAACATTTTACAATTAAAAGGATCAAATTACTTCAATCAATAACGAAAATTCATCGTTTTTCGAAAAAAACAAAGTTAAGAGAAAGTAGGGATTTCTAATGTGAATCTTTCATTCAAACCAATATAACTCCTAAACGGTACTGTCCTAGTTACAAATGTTGTACAACAAAAAATATTCACCATCAGATTTCCAATCAGGGAACTATCGTCAAACGTTTGATTTTCTCAATAATAACATACCTAGCAAAAAAGTATAGATCTACATTCAAAAGATATATCTAGGTCAATAAAATACAGTAACTCAATTAAAAAAATTGTAATTTTCTTTTAATTATTTTTTTAATGTAAATAATTTTAATTTAGTCCATCTAGTTATATAATTTATATGTCTGAGGCAGGACTGAAAAGTAGGCCGAAACGTCGGCACCGTAATTTTTTTTTTTTTTCAATGGGTGAGCGTTTTTATCTTCTCTTGACTGCATCCGTAATGCAAAATTAATTATATAATTAATCATCTCAATAATTAAAACATAAGCAGCTCAGACAAATATGAGGTGCCTAGAATTAGAGAAAAAAAATAGCAGTCATCATCTCTACTGCTTCAGACAGTAAGAATATTACAGTTTTACCACGAATGCATTTACTCAAATATTTCAGGACCGTTGAAACAGAACTTGCCAAGTTTTGTAACAACCTGTTTTCTGTTATTGGCAACCAACCTTTCCCATTTCTCGTCCAGCCTCGTCAACGAACTGATATCTGCTGTTCTCACGTGGAATATTGTAACAGATTATAACCTGCTGTTCGAGAAGAACGATACTTCATTCTAATGCTAGTCAAAGTTCATTACTCATCCGACCGCTGCAATCACATCGCGTCTGTTTCTCCTGCGACGTTGGGTAAGAGGTTGCCCAAGAGGGCCGTGAAGAAATTTTTTTTTTTTCGTTCCAAAACTATTCCGGCAACAGAATCATTTCGATAGTTTGGACCTGTTTGTTAGTTCCGTAATCTATAGGTTGGACCGACTCCTTCCAAGGCTGTCTTAGTTCCCAGTAAACTTCTAATGTCCACTCTGGTCTTTAAAAATAATTTCCGTGCTTTTATTTTTGTCAAACGTTCTTGAAGGTCGCTGGAGCTGTATCCGTAAACAGAAATTTTATAAATGTTTAAAAAAAATAGAAAAAAAGAGTTTGAATAATTTAGTTTTTATAAAATATCAGAATATCATAAGAGGAGTTCTGCAGCACAAGTGGGGATTTTTCGATAAGTCATTTTTGAGGTTAAGGTTTCATTGAAATTATTACTAGTTTAATTATATTATATCAAGTTCAAGTGTAGAGACTAGTGGATTCGAGTGGATATGGAGTTTACTATGAAAGGATAGGTGTCTGATTTAGGCCAAATCAGCAAGATATGGAACATTAAGATTTTTATGGCTGTTTGTGACATAATAAGGAACATGAGGATTTTACGAAGGATTTTGGATTGGAAGGACTGGAAGGTTTAGTGGAAACCCAAAGCTCATCTCCGTATGTCCAAATGGGTCTAATTATGTCATTAAATTAAGTCTTTTGTATTTTATAGGGACCTTTGAACGCTGGTTTAGTAAATGTTGGAGTGGTCGGGTTTCTTGTCTTTAACGCTGGTATGTCGATACTTTTTTTTTTTTTTTTTTTTTTTGCATTAAACTTGCACTAAGCAAGTACCATAGAATTTATTTATATTATTTTATCAGTTTAAAATGTCTCTGATAAGGTGTTATTTCTGTACTTCATTGTTATTCTTAAGGGATTTTTTATAATCATTTATAATACGTTTTCCCAGAATAAAATTATTTTTATCTTCTATTCTACGCTGATGAAACATGTATGTTATCAGTAAATCATGACCCTTTTATAGCATCCTAAACACTCCAATTTTTTAATTTTTAATTCTCCAAAATTGGAGACTTAAATTAGTTAAATTAAATTTAAATTAGTTAAAAAAGAAATCTATCCTATTCTAAAAAATGAGATGATCCAACAATTCAAAATATCGTGAAATTATATAATTCATTTTTTGGCCGAACGAGGAAATAACACTTATTTTCTAAATTACAGTAAATCATTATCTTATCATTACTGTTAAATATTATATTTAAAAAGATCACTTATATATTTTTCTTATTACAGGTAAGTCTCCTGAGATTATATTGCTATGTGACTTCAGAAACGTATGTATTTTAACCCTTTTCTTTACTATTTTCCGTAGAGGAGATGGCTTTGTTTACTGTTGGTAAACATGATTTGATATATCATGGATCAGTGAAATTAGAAAAATAAGGGATGTTAAACTAACAATTTTTATTTTCTGGTGATGGTTCGGCCATTACATTCATTTTAAAAGTCATAAGAAAAATAATATTTTATTAAAATCAATCGCTTTAAAATAATGTTTTAGTTTAATAGGTATAAAAAGAAAAAAAATATATTCTTTTTTTTTTTTTTAATATATATCATAAAATTTATATTCATAATAAAACTCATCGTGTTGAATAGCGATTCTCCATCTTTCCGTCAGTAGGTTTTTTTTCTGAAATGTATTAATTTATTTCCATTCAAGAAGATGGTGACGGGTAAAAAAAATAAATAAAAATCTGTTGGAGCTAAGTCCGCACTTTATGGCGGAAGAAGTTCGGTATTTTAAGATTTTTAAACTTTTCCTTGGTTCGATAGGAAATATGCGGTCGGCATTGTCTTGGTGGAACAGAACTCCATTGCTCTTGTACAAAGCTGGATAAAGCCGCCTTAGTTTCGAGTACATTCTAAATAACTGTGCAATAGAATTAAGATTTTATTAGGCGCACAACAGAAAAAAAAATCATGCTGGGTTATTCCATCATTCATAGTTCCCCTAAGATTAGGTTAGTCTTATAAGAGGGTGGTATAATCAAAAATTGTTACTAAAAAATAATCAGGATACAGGTGTTAATAGTTCTTGGGATTATATGGTTTTCGTTTCTCATAGTTTTTTAATAAAACTGTAGCCACCTTTAACATCTGATTTAAAACCAGATAAAATAAAAAAAACAAAAAATGTTAAATATTCTTAGCCTCGTAATAATGTTTTATGGACCAAAAATCTGACCTACAAATACTTAAAGGTTCCCCAATATTTTACTGCTTCGTGTTTCGAATGCACTAGATTTATCTATTCTGCTGAAATTAAACATAATAATGAAATAGAGAACTAGTTTCCAGGGTCAGAAACCTATTGCAATATATTAGTTGTGATATTCTATTATTTACAAGGTTATCCTTTTGAATAATTTTTGTTCATGCTGATTTATAATCCCCAATTTCGATGTAATATTTCTTCTATTCGATAGTATTATTACCGGAAATAAATTTCTGTTGATAGGATGAATTGTAAACTGAAGGTCGTAGCTCGAATACCTTACAATACACAAAAGGTTCTGTTAATGAACTGGAACTGAACAAGATATATTTTGTCGATATATTGAATGTTTTTTGTAATTAATTACAAGCTTTGAACTAATAAATGTTTAGGAGATGTAGATAATTAGGGTAGGCAGTCAAAGATATTCAGCAGATCAAAATAAAATGTTTATTTTATTCTAATTCTTAAAGCCAACGTTTCGACTTGCAATGCAAGTCTTCATCAGGGCTAGAAAAAAAGAAAACAAGCAAAGAGGTATGACTACATTGTAAAAATATATGAATTTTATATTAAGAATATATTTCTAGCCCTGATGAAGACTTGCATTGCAAGTCGAAACGTTGGCTTTAAAAATTAGAATAAAATAAAAATTTTATTTTGATCTGCTGAATATCTTTGACTGCCTACCCTAATTATCTACATCTCCTATATATATCACAGTCAACTATACCTTATGATTATAATAAATGTTTAATAATAAATAATAAAAGGCTTAGCGATCCCGGAGGTTCGATGCCGACACCACCAACCGTTGACCATACACCTCCCTCCGAACCAAACCCTCAGGTTAGCCCTGATGCAATCATCCCATCTACGACTCGGTCAACCAGCGGTTGTTTACCCGACCGCTCAAAACTGATAACTTTTTTTTGGAATTCGGCCATCACTAAACCCAACGACTTTGTATGCCCATTTCAACCGTCTCGCTGCTATAACCTGAACTATATCTATATGGAAACTAAATAACTCCCGCAGTTCGGAATTGTGAAGCCTTCAAAATTTTCCTGTTTCTCATTTTTTTTTGGGCCGAATATTCTACACCGTACATGATTTTCGAAAACTTTAAGGCTTTGTTTCTGCCTTAACGTAAGCGGTCAAGTTTCGCATCGTTAGGGAACTGTTGTTAGTGTAATAGCCTCATATATCTTAATTTTGAAATTTCTAAAGAGTAAAAGTGAATGTGAGAGATTTAGATTATATATTAGACAATTATGAAATCAATTATAACTAAGATACATATAAATATATAAAATAAAAATTTAAAATTAAGAACTATTCTTTGAGATATCTATGAAACATGAGAAACACTTCGAGATATAAGAAACACTCTTACACTAATGTATCATTACACAATTTCGGAAGATTGATAATTGAGGGAGGTGGATGAATAAATTGTTTTTAAAGGATGTGAAATAAGGAGCATAGCGAATTGAAATGGAATTGTAATTGCAAAATATGGCTGCACGAATAATAAAGGATTTTTCAAAGGAAGCGGTTCGATACGAAGGGATATACAAATCAATAGTCTGAGATGTGGTATTCAAAAGATGAAGGGAATAACGAAGGGCAATGATGTCGTAAATATATGAACGTTTTTTGGACTTTAAAGCTTGAAATATAAAGGTACCAAGTAAGTAACCTTGGATAAAGCCACCTTAACTCAGAATAGGAGGGAAAGAAATATATCAACCGGCAATCAGAAAAGAAAGTCTACAGCAAATGGAACGCGACTTATAAACCTTGCCATATTGAAGGATTTCATAATCAAAAGTTCCACATCTAAACGTAAGAATATTCATTAGTATATGTGGACATCACCGGAATCAAAAGCAGGAATGAATGTTTAATAAGTTTGATATATACCTATTTTATTTAAAGTTTATTAAAGCTGCGATAGATACTAATGTCCAGTAGAACTTGTCTTACAATAGTCAAATATAATGCCGCTATTAGACCATTCGGAAAACTATAATCTAGCTAGCGACTTGTGTAAGAGCTCAAGAACAATCATATACAACGCAAGTCGAATTAAATAGTAATGGCCAGTAACCAATGTTATATGTTTAATGATATAATAGGTACAATTGAATTCTAGATATCGAAAAAACATGTGATTCAGACCCGATACATATTTACATATTAGAAGGTATTCCAAGTATCTGCAACCTTCGATTAATAATAACTTTTACACGATTAACAGAAATTTATTTCCGGTCATATTCAGAAATATTACAACGGAACTAGGCGTTATAAATCAATACAAATAACCTTGTAAATAGAAGAATATCTATAACTAGTTTTTCTGAATAGGTTTCTGACCCTGGGAACTAGTTCTCTATTTTATTATTATGTTTAATGTCAGCAGAATAGATAAACGATTTTAAATTTGAGTTAGTTTGCTATAAATCAAACAAAATATAGCTTTTCTGCGGCTAATGCTTCTATATATAAATAGCTGGCTAAAAGATATCTATGCAAATGTATTATATATGTTAGTCTGTATAACATGCATTTCTGTTTCCTTTATTTTTTTATAATGACTTTTAGTATAATTATAATACACTTTAAATTATGAAAAAATGTTTCATTGAAATCTCCAGTTAATCCGACCTTTTGACCGTTCGTTCTACCCCTTGGTTCCTTTAGTGTCGAATTAGTGAGGTTCTATTGTATTACTGAAATAATAGTATTATTTTTTAGAGCTGTTTTATAGGAATAATAATCCACTTTATTAAGACCGTTACAAATTTTGGATACGTTTATAGACATTATACTATACTAAACAATTAATCATTCCACATCTATGGGTGTCTTCATTCTTGGAATTCGTTTGCAAGAAAAATCCGATTCAGTAAGCTTACGATTGGGGTTTACTCCATCAACGTGTTCTGAATAATGGGCTCGCTGCCAGCGTCCTTAACAGATGTTTCTTCAGATGATCAACGTCTTTATAGAATTTTTTTTTAACGTTACAATAACCGTAATATTGTATTACTGATTGATTGTTTGATATTAAATATTCATTTATGAGGTAAAGAAATATTAAAATAAACGACTAGAAAAAGAAAAAATAATGCAGACCGATTGATAAGCGATTTTACAAGGATTTAAAAGTTAATTTGAGGTAACATATCAACAAGAGACAGGCTATGACTGTTGCCAACTAGTCACTCGCCGATCACTGCTTCGGTAAGAGTTCGGGTGACATCGGAATAAAGCTTCGTTTATAGCTTTATAGCCGTCAGTTCATATAGCTACAGGTTTTGGTTCATATTGTATTTTTTCTTCTGTTTTTTTTTGCGAACGGGCCAGTATGCAACAGAGTGTTTTTATTTTTATTTTTATAGAAAAATAACGCAAAAGTATAATAAAAATTTACTTTACATAGCATAGATATTTATTTCTGAAATTTTATCGAGCTAAAAAATATATGAAGTTTATGAACCTACATAAGTAACACAAAAATATCTTACAAGGAGACGTTTAGACTCGTAATTCACAGTTTTTAATACTGATTTTTGTGTGGGTTGTTGGGACCTATAATAGTGCAAAGTTATAGCCGCGAATGAGGCTAGGAAAAAAAACAAAAACAATATGGAACCACAACCAAAACCTGATAAATATTCTCTTTAATAATAATATTGGTTTAAACATAAAATCCTGTATTAATATCCGGACAGCTTAGGTTGTGGTATAGAGATAGCATACAAAATTACAATTACACGTGAAAGAATCATTTCTCTGTCTTGACTGAGCTGATAAAAATTTTTTTACAAAAAAACGTGATTTTCGTATTTTTTTTTCTCGGCTAACAATGCTCATTGCCGGCTGTAACTCTAGTTTTGCAATATTATAGGTCATTAATAGCCACACTAAAATCGGCATTCAAATCTTTGAGTTACAAGTCAAAACTTCTCCTTGTTAGATATGATTGTAAATAAGAACGTAAGTAAATTCCTATAATAGTAGTTGTCCTTTATATTATATTTCAATTAAGAATTAATCTTTTTTATTTAGGACAAACAACTAAGATTTATTCAGTGTTTTAGAAATTATCGAATTTATTTTATGTCAATATTATAATGTCTTAAAGTACGATAATTGATAACAAGAAAGTATATATATATATATATATATATATATATATATATATATATATATATAAAATGGCCGACTAGAGCTTTTGCCGACTACAAAAGCAGCCGACAAGTCGGCGTATATCTGATATCAACTGTTACTGCTACTTTTATTAACAGTTAATAATAACAGGTTGTGAATTATGAGTATCACTTAAACCTTCTTAAGAGTTATGATACAAAGACAGTTTAATAAGTCGGACGCCCCGTTGGATTCGTTGCGTTAACGGTATCCGACACGTAGATTTTACAATGGCCATATAGATAATACTTAACAGCTGTATAACAGTAATTTAGAATCGATGGCAGGTATAGATTCCTGGACTAGTTTTTGATGTTTACATCATAAATCATATTATATGTATCCATTAAGTTACGTAACATAAAATTTTACTACTTTGTGCCACTTTTCATGAGTTTTGATGGATATGTTTATAATTAACTAAGACAAAAGATACCAATCTTAACTAACATCAAAATACATCTCAGTAATGATGATTGGATAAAATTGCTTAAAATATATGTTTAGTTTATCAATTTTTCCTTAAATTTAAAACCAAAGGTAAGGTTGAAAACAGTACCAATCATAAGTTCCATGCTAGTACTTCACCACTTTTTTTTCAATAAACAGGTACTATTATGATTCTATGATTGCGATACTGTTGGTGTAAAGCCTTAGTCCGATTTTAAGTTAAGGATTTTTGGAATAGCGACATTGCTTTAAAATATTCTTTCATTTTAATGTGAAGGGAATAAAGAAAATCACTGATAAAAAGAAGGGACAATTGCGCTTTTTGTAAACCTAATACATACGTACTTTCCGGTACAGCATTGATTACACTCAAGGAATTCAATCAGATTAACCATCTATCCAAGGAAATGTTATTTCGAAAAAAAGTGGTGATATGATCAGTAATCACGCCCAACCGCCAGATTTATAATCGAATTTAAGAGTACCCACTTTAGAGATGCTGAGTCTAGGGAGGAATCTCCAAACATCGAAGTCGATCCACGTCTGAAATATCAGAAAAAAAAAATTCTGTCCTTAGCCGGACTTGAACTCTAGTGCCTTACCCACTGGGCTACCCAGATTGTTGTGTTGAACAATATCACAATGATTTGTGATTTTTCACTATTTTTCTTTCGATTTTAAACAAATACATCCATCTTTTAATTGTTTGAAAAATATCAATACGCATGGAACTAGCCGTAAATATAATATTTTTTTCCGTGGATAAAACTTTCACGTCGAATACGAAGCACTCATTTTAAGTTAAGAGGCTAGCAAACGTTGGAAATGTGTGGGAAAAAGCTTATACTTAAATGTTACCAATCTCTTGCGTGTTGCTGAAGAAACGGCTGTGGCAAGAATGACAAACATCACTAGCCCCTGCCAACTGTTTACAATTGACAAAGAATGCGAGGAATTCACAAGATGTCTATCCTCTATATAACGGTTCAAATTAATCCAATCGGGCAACTTATTTCTATTGCTATTATTTTAATAATTTCTTAAATATGCTTTCAATTCGTAATAAACGGTATATTATTCAGAAATAAATATAAAGAATTATCTATGAATACATAAATTCATAGTTAGTTGGAGGACTTAGATGGTCTTAGTCTTTCAAGTGAAAATTAAATTTCGGATTAAAAGCAAAAAAAAAAAAAAGTATTTATTTATAACAAAAAATATATAGAAATAGGATGATATAGGGTAAGCAAGACAGTCATTGGCACTCTAACTTACAAATTAAAAAAATAAATAAAATTCCTTTTAAATTTTACAACTCAGCTGGATTAAAATATGTAGTTTCAATTCTGTCCGTATTTTAAAAGATAATCTTAGGGTGTCAATGATTGATTTTACATTAGTTATAGTCACTGTCTTTTAAAAGACCTTTCAATAATAATAGTTTGTGTGAACTTTTTTGTTTAGCTTAAAGTGTAGTAATTAAGCTAAAATAACTAAATAATTTATAATAATTAATAATTTCAAATTTATTGAACTATTCTTTCTGTAATTATAGTATGAATATTGTTTAAGGGTGTCAATAGCTGTCTGGTTTACCCTATATAGGATATTAATTAACAATAAAATTAATTCAAGCTATACAGACTGGTTAAACTGATGACAGATGAAATTATAGAAGTCAGATTGTTTTAACTATTACGCTTTCCTTATTAGTTAATAGTTCAGTCAGCAGGAAATTTGACAATGTCAAAATATAAAAAAAAATTTTAGTATGCTGTACATACATTATCAGTAACTAAAATATCTTTTTCGATCTTGAGAACCTTGTGGAAAATTTAAGAGGGGGTAGAACCACTAAATTTTTGTCTGATCTTAGGTTTTGCCCCATGAATTATTTCCATTAAATTTTACTGTAAAAGGTATTCGCAAAAGATAATATCCCAGTCAAGCTAATTATTGTAAACAATGGTTATTAATGTTGTTTTTGCAAGACAAGGAATGTCGCGGTAGGATTTCTGTTGATCACGACCATCTAAGGGCTATGGTAGAAGAAAGAATAGAAAATATAATCGGGAGATTCCGAGGTAAGACAGTGTTGATCAACATTACAAACAACACAAAATTATGATAAATTGTTTTTGACACATATAAAAACCTGCATAATTTTTGCACCGATCCAATACAACTATGGAATAATATTTATTTTTTTAAATACAAATTTAAAAAGAAATACTAGCTATGAAAAAAAAAAATTAACCTTTACAGACCTTTAAAGTTACTGGATTACAGAATATATTTCTCTGTAAGGAAAGAAAATCAAGATTTAGCAGATTTCCCCCTCTTAAATTTTTCAGCAGGGTCTGGAAGTCAGAAATTTGAGGTTCCCATTGCTGAAAACATAATAAAATGCCGTTATGCTTCAGTTGTGACTCGTTGAAGACAGTGTTGATACTGTTTTGAGTAATGAAGTGTTCGTGAGGTATCTTGTAATGCCCCATCCTCTGCCTTCCGAACACTTCTTTTCAAAAAATTACACGGCCTTAGAAATTAGTGCCAGGTGCTGCCTACTGTACAGGTAGTTTAGTAAACGCGCAGGTTCGTTCAAGGGTAATTCCAATTCGAAACATATGCTAAGTCCCTTAAGAATAAGAAATAAGTACAAAAATAAATACAATTGCGACATATTATAATGGCAACATCAAAGAAATTAATACTAATAATGATAATATATACATAGATACTAACTTAAAAATATATAGGAGATAATATGAGAATACTCCACAAAAGAAGTAAGAGATAAATTACTTAATGCTTAGTGTAACGCAAAAAATACAGTAAAACTACCGAAATAAGGGATAATTTTTATTTAGTGGATTCTAAGCGTCATCTTGAATAAGAATGAAATAATGAAAATACAGGACTTTAAATGCATAAAGGGATTGTGGTTGTCTGATATGAGGAGGAATAGAATTCATGAGGATGGTTGAGCGGAAGAGGAAGGAGCGTTGGAATGCAGTAGTTCTGTGGGATGGGAAATATAGGTCAGAAACACGGGATCTTGTGTGCATTGAATTTACTGCAGATCTGAACTGAAATATATTGTAATAGGAAGGATGAAGGGTATTGATAATTTGGAAAAGGAATGTTCCAAAGAAATATTGTCTATGGAAGTTGGGACAGAACCAGTTTTATTCGGAATAGAGGTAAGAAATATGGGAGCACCTCGGGATATGAAGACGAACTTGGCAAAGCAGTTCATGATTCGCTTCATGCTGTCCTCTAGAACTATCGAGGGGCCACAATAAACCAGACAGCCGCAGTCAAGGCGGAGAATAAGAGGGAAGAAACTTACGTGTTGAAAGGGGAATGACGAGATCGGTGGAATAATTTCGGTATGTATATGGAACGGTGGAAGTTTCGGGCAATCTGAGATTTTCAAGAAAATTTTTGGTCAAGAATATATATTATTTTACATTACTTGTAATAAGTGCAAATGAAGAGAAACTGGATATTAGATAGGATGAGATTAATGAGATGATAAAAGGGATAATGGAGAAAAATTCTTGTATGACACATTTTTAGAAAGTAATGTAAATTTAAGACAATTCTAAATCAGCTAGAAAAATCTAGGTCACAACAATGAATGTTTCTTTTATATAATTAAGTATAAATGAACAGACGTCAATGAATGTCTCAAATAAAGGTATTTCAAGGCCCTTAGAAGGCTGGTGCTTTAGAAGGTTCTGTCATACAAAGGCGTTTAAAGAAGGTTGACAACCCCTCAGATGGAAAAAAAAAATCCTCAGAACTTTACCTTGTCCTCAGTGTGTTTCTCCGTAATGCAAGCAAAAATAAGGTGGAGTTTTAACGATTCAAAAAAACTAATTGTTAATAAATGTTCAAATATTAGTTGAGAACAGAATCTGTTTATTTAACAAACTTATATTTAATTTCCCCTACTTTCAACTATACTAAACTACCTATTTTCCCTATACTAAACCTTTCAAGGACGTGATGAAATTAACGGCCCGAAAAGCATCGTCATGAATAATGTAACGAATTTGATAGTATCGTCGGGGCATCAGAAGACACAGGTACACTTTTAATTTCATCGACTGATCGAAAAAATTCAATTTGATTGAACTAAGGTAAAAAGTTTCTTTTATAAACGATTCGAAATAAAAAAAAACAACAGAAAATAAAAGCAGGTTTGTACAATATTATCCAGAAGAAGACAACTGAAAACACTAAACACCTTTGAGGGACTAAAAGTTTTTAAATAGAATTTTTTTTTTTTATATATATCAATTTATTGAAATTTACAACTGTATAAATATATATATATATATATATATATATATATATATATATATATATATATATATATATATATATATATATATATTAAGTAAATGTGCTGATAACGATTATAACATGCCAAAACTTGAAAAGAACTGCTCAACAGTAGCACTTCAAAATTCTACACTAGATCTCTAGGCCGTCTTATTTTCAGACGCCTAGGAGGATTATCGGGAATGGATGAAATCTTTTAAAATTATAAACTATGCAAATGATGTTCACAATGTAATTCCACAAGCAAAAGTCTTACTCAATTGACGCGTATTTGATAGGTAATGGAGGAGGAGGTATATATTGAAGGATTATCTAATTTTTGTAAAAATCCATTAATCAAATTTTGCAAATAAAAATAAACAATACTTCAACAAATAGTCCAGTCAATAAACACATTGTTGTGTGCATGAAATATGCGATAATTTTTGACTTCATAGCTTTGTAGAGGTAAAAATACTAAAAATCCCCACCCTGGTGAGCTAAGAATGGGGGAGGAGAGAAGTTCAATTTTTTTGGATTTTCGATAATATCTCTAAAACGGTTAGCTTTAAAAAATATGTTTTTAATAAACATTAAACCTTATTAAATTTCCTATAAAATTGATTTCTTATAAATTTGTCGTAATTCTAACTGTTTTCTATATATTCGGTGATTTTCGGAAAAAACAAAAAAGAAATGTTACCTCAGTTTTTGTCAAACTTTGCTTCTAGTACGTTCCACGATCGTTTCGTTGAAAATTGTCAGAATTAAAATTGTAGAGCATTAAATTTACTTTAATTTCATATACACGTTTCTGGTATTTGAAGCAAAAGTTTAACAAAAAGTGAGGTAAACATTTTTTTTATTTTTAAAATTACGTTATATTAATAACATATATCTCGAAAACCGTTGGAATTTTCACAAATATGTACATAATTAATTTAATAGGAAATTTAATTAACTTTAATGTTTATTTGAAATATATTTTTCTAGAGCCCGCCGTTTTCGAGATATAATCGATAATAGATATAATTGCGACATTTTCCCCTCCCCCCATCCTTAGCTCACTAAAAGTCCCAGGGGCGGGGACTTTTGGTATGCTTACCTTCTAATTACTCCTAACGGAATCGTTTCAGCAATCGTTAGCTGGACTAAAATTTATCTCTTTCTAGATTTTATATGTAGCTGTGTTATACATATTGTTTATAACAATCATACATTTAGTACTAGTTGGCGCAATATTAATTCTTAGCCTACTGCAACATTGTCCGCATGTTGATAAGGGCATTTTTATCTAGCTCCGCCGATCTCCAGTTATTTACACTCAGAAGTCCTTGCATCATTAGCAGAGATGGGCTGCTTTTGTAGCCAGCTATTAGATAAATCGAGTCAAAGTCGGCAATTTTATTAATTTATATTTTTACGCTTCAAAGTCGATTGATGGAAATGAAAACATGGCATTTAGTGATTATTTCAAGTATAGGGACTCTTATTTTTGTAATCAATAATCGAACTTAAGAAAAGTTATGATATCGCCCTTACAACTTCATCAATTGCTTTAGGAATGAAATACCTTTTAGCGAATTCTCAAATCTGAATTCACTCTGTAAAGGGGGAGAATAAACCTGCCGATTATACAAACTATTCGATTATGCCAAATCAATTTAACGAATCAACGCTTAAGACCGAATGCAAAAACCGCGTATTTTCACGTTCGATACTTTGCAGGTGTATGGCCGATATTAACAAAAAATAAAGTAGATTACATCTGTAATACTGAATAAAGACTCTATATACGTAACCTACTGTTTTTTTTTTTTTATTCACAGTTTTGGTTTTGTGTCATAATTAACAAATATAAATTTTTAATTGGAAGGTAATATAAATATAAATGTTGGAACACGAAAAGGAAACTGCTATTTTAGCAATTAACATACGTCTTTATTTACTATTACATGTAAGATATTTTTATGTTATGTATATAAGTATATAAACACGATATCTTTTTGGGCATAATTGATTTCCAAATTTCACAATTAACCATCTGAGCTAAGTTATGTAAATTGCTAACATTTGCTTATTTTTTCTAAATCAACACTCCGTTTTACACCGACCCGATAGCAGAAGAAAAAATATAAGATAAACAAAAACCTGTTGCTACATGTACTGACGGCTATAAACACACTTGCCGATATACCAACGGAAGCAATGATCGGCTCGTCCAAATTGTCGGCCTAAGTCATAATAACCATCTCTAATCATTAGCAATACTATCACTCGATCACCAATCTTATTTTGGGTCTGCCTTTTCTGCGCTTGATAATGATCCTGTATTTTTTAAAACTTTTTTGGAACCTTCTCTCCAGATACTTATATCTTTGAAGAGCCTAGCTAATTCATTTTTCGTCCTTTTCCCATTCCATTGTTAATTAATGTTCTTTTTCCATTCCTTAATCCATACCTTCATCTAGGACAGGGCAAAAAATTGTTCTAAAAATTTTTTCTTTCAAATTTCAAGAGGCTCAGCACAGCAGTTTCGGTCATGGACCACCATTCCAAGGTATCAATTGGAACTGGTCATGTAAGGATCATGTTAATCTCGATTTTGGAGCAACGAGATATCAACCTACTTTTCATAAATTTTAGTAGCCCAAAATAACATCTATTAATTCAATATTTGATACTACTTTATTATTTCAGTATTTCAGGGGGTTTATCCCCCACCCTATTCCATCCCCCCCATTGACTGCCAACGGGTTTAATTAACTAATAGAATGTACTTTTAAGATTAATACAAATGCCGTTACAGTGAATGTCTAAATTTAATTTTAATTATTTATAATAGTGGAATAACAAAGGTTTATCAATGTTATTAGTAATGATATGTTTTGAGATTATAAAACCACTATCTTTACCGTGACAGTCCCAGTACACGGTTCTCAGAACATGCAATGCTCACTGAGGTCGCAATTACATAATGTATATGCAATTACATAGATCGTAAACTGCGGTCACACACTGCATTCAATAAGTTTGTTTAAAACTAAACCCCACCGCAAACCAGATTACTACTCAACGTACGTACAACTCTCCAAAAAACTATCTGTGTTTTCCGTTTAGTTGAATAATCTACAGTTACGAATTATTAGCAAAGGAATAAGATAAGGAAAAATTGTCTTAGAAAGGAGGAAATTATCCTAGTTTTTGTAGAATTGGGAAACAGGATTCCCAAATAAAAACCACACGAAATGGTCCATAGTTTGTTTCATTCTCTATCCAATACTTTAGAGGTACCCCCTTATATTGGGTTGCTGCAAAAGCAATACAGGTTTTTATATTGGACAAAAAATTTTTTTTAATTTTGGGAGGGTTTACTTCAACAACTGAAGGCCTTATGCGACCTTCGTTGTCTTCGAGATCAAAATCTCCAAGACGAAATTTTTGGAACCATTATTGTACTGTACATTCACTAATGCTTCCTTCACCTCAACCAACCTTGATGTTACGCGCGGTTTGGGCTGTACTTCGACCAAGTTTGAACTCATCAAAATTAATTTTACGAAAATCTTGTTTTGACATGACATGAGATCTTTACTCATAGAAAATGCGTAACACAAACTAAACTAATCTTTGAGTAAAAACAACATTTATAACCATTGTTTATAATCCATTAACTTACTGGATTATCTTTGTTTGCTTTACAAGCACTTGTCTAAATAAAATGAATATTCAAAACCTGCGTTATTTTGGTACCAAATAAAATGGAGGTGAAGGGTAAAGATGATTTGATCATCAGTATTACTGAAATATAATCCTATAATTTTGAGACATTCCAAGGTAATGTAAACAATGATTTGTGATTAAAGAGACATTCCATGGATGCGTTGGAATGCCAGCTGTAAAAACCGTGAAAAGAATGAGACCGAGGATAATACCTTGAGGAACACCGGTTAAAATATTAAATTGAAATTTGTTGATGAAGCACTTGTCACGTATAATTTTCTAATAAGTGTACATTCCGTATCATAAATTATCCTTAAATATATAATCACGATGCTAATTACATAATCACTTTAGATAATATTAGAGTCAAGATATCATTACCCTAATACCCGATGGCAATATTTCCTGCTATCTAATACAAATGCTACCTTTCTTTTCAACCTTTAAACGCAGGGTTGAAAAAGGAAATTGGGTTTAAAAAGGAAGCAACAAGAAGAAGAATATTTAAAAAACAAAAAGACATGACGATTATTAAAAAGAACACACGTGGCTTAATTTTGGTCAGTTTGAAATGAAGTACAACATAAATCGGGCTAATAAAAGAATTTTTTTTTCTTTTATAATTTTGTTTTATTTGTGATTTGCTGCTTTTATGTGCTGTATAATTAAAAACAGTGCAGTGGTTGATACAAATTTATAAAACAAACACAGTATAAAATGTTACCATTGAGAACTGACATACAGTCAGAGTCAAAAGTATTTGTACACCTGCTATAAATCATTAGAAATAACAAATATTAGCATTATTTAATAGGATTGATTTAAAACAATAAATCCATTTAATGTATACATCAACACGTTCATTTATAAAAAATATATTTTTGTATTTATAGAACATTTCACAAAATAATACAAGAAGAATAACTGAAAAAAACAAAAAACAATCATGAGTCAAAAGCTCTATATGCTTTGTGGCATTGAATTCATTAATTTTTGTGTCAAAGTAACTATAATTTTGTAATAATAACGTCACTTAAATTTTGATTGTTAGAAACACACCTTTTCCGTACTCGATCCTTTAGATATTTCCAAAAATGCGCTATAGGGTTAATATATCGTGATTCATGGGATGTGGCCTCCACTTTGATGTGTTGTACAGAATTCACATCTTGGATTTTCTAAGCTGTATGCTTGTGATCATTATCCTGCAAAAAAATGTAATTTTCTCTAATCCCTAATTTTTCAGCACTGAAAAATAGGAAATTTCTTTTTATTGCGTCGATATATTTTATATGATTCATTATGCTATCGATAAATTCAAGACACCCCACTCTAGGATCATTCCAACAACCTCAGACCAGGAGTCACTTTCCTGTATTCAGAACAGTTAAAATTATATTTCTTATTCTCATTACTATATTTATTTCTCCATACTTTTTTGGCCCCTCGGAAGATTATGGCCAATGACCATAGACTTATAAATTATTCTACTAATATAATCTTATTTATTATTAGAGAACTTTATTTATTTAAAAAAAAAATTGTAACTTTTATTTGCTCCTGTAATGCAATATTACTATCAGCAAAAGTAATTTAATTATACAATAATCATGGCACGAGGGAATACCCTGCAATCAGTTTATACTTGAGAGGAACAAAACAATGGTTTTGTAATTTCAGTATGTATATTATTTAAAAGTTAACATTTTTTGGATGCTTGGTATCCTTTTTTCAAAATGATTGTTCCTTGGATTGGTCTATTGTAAACCTTATTTAGATCAATTCCTAATTTTCTCATTTTTGTCAATTTGAGTTATTAAACTACCCAATTCAGAGGTGGAAAAATCAGTCAAGTGCAGTCGAGATGTAAATAAGAATTAAGTTCCCTATCATAACCTTTCATCTTCAATGAGTATTGAGATGATTGAAACTCTTAATTTGCCTTATTCTTATACCAAATATTCTACTCAATACTTTTCTCAATATAATGTTAAAATTAAACATTTTAATTTTACCCTCGTCTGTAAATATTATCCTATTCCCTTTTATTATTTTTATGGTCCTTGGCCTATTGATTTCTTAATAGCAATCTCCCATTGCTTATTGATGGTTTTCTCCTAGGTGTCCTGGGTGAAGCTCGTTCCGTCTCCAGCATTAGCGCATTGTTAAAACACCCCTTCTTCTCCTCTTTCAGACAAATGCTCATACATTAATTTAGTGGCGCTAATTCTTGATTTTCTTCTAACTTTTTCGTGATATGTCTTTTATATTTAGAGTAAATTTTCCATAATCATCCTGTTCTCTCTATATATTCAAAAGTTTTTCTGGTTCCATACATTTTAATAGCATCTTGGACTGTTGAGTGAGGTCAATTTACTTCTCTAAGCGACCGTAACTCAGTATGTAGGCGTAAAATAATTTGTTTTTTCTCTTCAGTCGTCTCTCTGGTTTTGCGTCCCATATTCAATTTATGAACAGCAATAATAAACACTAATAATTGCTACACCTTTACAAATGACGTCAAGGTAAAGACTGATTGCAGGTTATCCTCAAAATATTAAGACAGGGGGTAGAAACTACAGTTAAAGTCTAGTGTACTTATACTTTTGACTCATAAAAATAAGGCATCTTACTATAACGTATAAGATATTAAGCTAAATTCAGTCAATTTTCTCATGAAAAAATATTAACTCTATTCTATAATCATGAATGCGATTCATGCTAATTTATATCTGTTTAAATTAAATAAATATGTAATAAATTCAAAATTAAACGAAAGAAAATAAAACTTATACTACGAATACTTTTGGCTCTGACTGTACATATTTTCTATAAGATATTTTGTTTTTGCAAGAGTGCAAATATTTTGTTTCGGCATTTCAGGACTACACAAATAAAAAGTTAACGAATGATATGTGATACTGCGTGAGGGACTGGGTAATGGAATGAAGGTGGGAAGGTAGGAAAATTCAAATGTTAAATGCTAATATGCCGGATAGGCAGATAAATATGCAACTACAGTTCGAAATATGCAAACATATATATTTAAGGCAAAATATAGAAAAATATATAAAATAAAAATAGCTAATATCGATTCCAAATACCTAAAAACATATACATTTTGATAATATTAGATAAGTTAGATGGCTAGGAATAATATGCAAATGCATATATTCTACAGCCTAATTCATAACCCTATTTCCTCTAATAAGAGTTGAATCGGTTAACACAGATTCAAATAGATCAATAAATGGCGCTATTGTATCATTAGGGACAAGATCTGTAATAGATAAAGCTAAAATAATTTAATAAAGTTGTGACAACAAAGCACACTCAAATCGACTAGTTTACCAACTCGCCCCCTTTACTGATAATAGAGAAGATGTGCTCGACATCTTCTAATGTAAAACATTTGAGGGCTACTTAGGTAGTTCAACTGGATGCATATTGCACTGTAAATAGCAATTAATAAATAAAATAAAACTTTTTTTTTTATCTATTTATTGAAATTTACAACTGTGCACAATATACAAAATAATACATCAAGTAAATGTGATGACAATGCTAAAAATGACACGTCGTTTTTAAAGAAACTGCCGTAGGACTTAAAAAGTTTCATATTCATACAATGAAGTACTATATTAGAAGGTCCCGAGGCCATCTTCTTTTCAGGCACCTCGGAGGGTTTTCTGGAATGGAATGAGAAGCAAGTTGTGATACTAATGGATTTGAATGGATGAAGAGTTTGGTTGGAAAGGAATGATATTTGGTTTAAGCTAAGTCAGAAAGGTAGGTTTGTGACAAAGTAAGGAGCATTGAGGATTTTTTTTAACGATTTTAGATTGTGAAGATTAAATACGAAACAAATTGGATAGTTTAGTAGGGCCCCGAAGCTCAACTCCTTATGTCCAAATTGGTCTAAATACTGTTATGTAAATGAGTATTTTGTAATTAACTGGAAGGTTTGAACGTTTGTCACGTAAATGTTGAAGTAGTCCAAAACGACGGGCAGTTTCTTGTCGTTTTTGTCATGTATGTGAAATCCAAATAAGACGTATGTCCAGATGGAGGCCTAAGTAGCGGATCTGTTCAACAGGGGTTGGTGGACTTAAAGTATACTGTAGGAGGTGTACGACGAAGGGTAAAAGTTATTTGGTGAGATTTTTTTGGATTTATTTTGATTCTCCCTTTTTGACACCAATCTTGAAGGTTTATGGTATGAGATTGGAGTGTTCGTGAGGCAATAAAGGGATCATTGTTTACTGATAACACACAAGTGATGATGGTTCTAGGATGCGTCAGGATGTCAGCTGTATACACCTTGTAGAGGATTAGATACTTCCTTGAGGAACACCTGCAGATTGGGTAAAGAGAGAGAACTAGGAAAAGTTATGATTAACTTCAAAAGTTCTATCACTGAGATAGGAGTGGATAATAAGGAAGTATGTAGAAGGCAGGAATTATTAAAGCAAACTATTTCATAAAAGTTTAATGTGGACCAAGAAAAACTGTAATGTAGAATGGAAGATGCCATTTTACTGATTTATAGGCGGCTATCAGTATTATCTCAATCCCCCCACACGGCTCCAGACCAGACTGACACAGTTCCAGAGCTGGATAGGGACCACTTTCTGTTTCAGCTTCCAGACCAGACCAGATGATCGCCCAACAAGTGAAAAGAAAAGATGCAGGAAGTGTTACAACTCCTTCACTACCCGGCATTCCTTCACCGTTTGGAGTTCGCTTTTAACATTCGAACCATTCCACTGGGATTTCCCTTTCGATAAGAAAATGGCTACATAATACCTTACGTTGAAAATTATTTCTACATGAAATTACAGTTAACTCTCTCTTATCCGTCTCTATTTCAATCGGCGCGTACCCTTAACCGGCGGTCGCAAAGAGGGAAACTTCTTACTATACATATTTAAAATGAATAAAAAAACATCCATAACAAATAAAATGAAAATCAAACATTAAAATAATATTTAATTTTTAATTCAAGCTTGATTCTATGTGCTGATGGAAATCTCGCACCGTTCGCTAATAGACGGTTTCGCAATTGGCAGCGGGAAGTGGCAGATTGTTTGCCGTGATCATAAGTGAGGATGTTAAGATTTCCTGGTATTGCGAAGAGGAGACACAGAAAAGGGCAGGGCGGGTGACGGTATAAGAAGTCGAGGATTAAGCAAGAGTTCGGTAAGTGATTGTTATGTAAAGTAAAGCCCTCTCGGAGGTAGAGACAGTCATCGTCCGGGTAATTCATCGAAAGTCTTTGTTTTCATTTCATTTCGTTATATTATTTTCGCTGCAGACATGACTGCAACGTTTCATCTGCAGTATTTTCTGTTTTCGTTCTTAATTTCTCATAGCGAAGACTTAAACTGACCTTTTATTAACTTGCTGGTTGTGGATTTCTAGATAATTTGTGAAAAATATAAAGTAGTCTAGATGTCCATTCACAATTTTATTGTGATATTACAAATAAAATTGAGGGCCTCTATGGCTGAGTGAGGGTACCAGCGTGCCTGGTACTGAAGTTGGTGGGTTCGAATCCCACCTGGGTGGGTTAAAATTAATTAATTGAATGTTGACCTTCCCACCCTGGCTAGAACAGGTTGGTAACTGTAGGATCAGCCGTCCTTTCTGCCGTGGTTAGAGTAAATGAGCACATTAAGACCCAATAAACAACAAATAAATTTTAGGACAAATAAAAGTTTATATTTTTCATCAATAGAGTATTTACGATTCTCATGTTCTCTTTCTGACCACTTTCTTCTAGCTTTACTCCAACTTTTTTCTCACTATCTTATCCAGCGTCCCAACGGTCAACGGAAGACGATATTGATAACTTAGAATTTTAAGTCTGCTATATATACATCAATATCAAGAAATTTTGAAAAAAATACGATTAAAATAAAAGAAGAGGCTCTAACATTGTTTGATTTATTTTTATTATTTTTTTTTACAGTTAATTCAATTAGAAATTGTTACAGGAATCATAATTTAGAATGATTATTTCAGTATTGTTAAATTTAAAATAATTTATTAATTTAAAGCAAAAGCAAAAGCAGCGCAATATGTACAATCGTTTTTACAGGGAGAGTACCTCTCAGTGTAAAAAAAAAAAATTGAATGAAACTAGATCAAAAATGTAGAAAAATGCCGCAGGCCTCATCTTTCTATTCCAAACCGTTGTGAGATATACTATAAATCAAAGACTTTTTAGAGGAAACCATGTTTTTTTCCATAAAAGCTGTAATATCTCCACTTAGTTCAAATATTTTTCAAAAACCTAAAGAACAGCTTGATCTTCACCTTATTTAGGGAGGTTAGAATGTCTTATATTACTTCAACGCTCACCGTTTTTCGAAAAAACTACAAAACTTCAAATCTCAAAAAAACTTAATTTAAAATTTAATCAGCTTTCGAATTATATCTTAAAAGTGTGATATTTGCAGTTTTGTGGATAGTTTTTTCGAAAAACAGTGAGGATTGAAATAATATAAGACATTGTAACTTCTATAAATTAGGTTAAGATCAAGCTGTTCTTTAGGTCACAATTTCGTAAAATTCAAGGTTACTTGTACTATGCTCTTACAGGAAATTTAATGTTAAATCCGAAAATGTGGTCAACATTTGAAAAATTTTTAAACAAAATGGAGATATTACAGCTTTTATGCAAAAATCGTGGTTTATTCAAAAAAGTATTTGATTTATCGTATATCTGCAACGGATTGAAATAGAAAAGTGAGGCCTGCGGCATTGTTCTCTTTGATCTAGTTTCATCCATTTTTTTATTTATTTTTTTTTTTTTTTTTTTTTTTTTTTTTTTTTTTTTTTTTTTTTTTTTTTTTTTTTTTTTTTTTTTTTTTTTTTTTACACTAAGAAGTACTCACGCTGTATATTTTAATCCACGGTAGTGTTTTAAAATAAACGCTTTCACTCTTGTCTCATTTAATGAACTCCTACATCTAAAATCATTTGATACATAACAAAGCACATTTTGATTTTTTTTTTTTTTTCGTGTTAGGAAATAGTAAAAAATAATGTAGTGGGTGATAAAACTACATTTTTGAAATAATTAATAAACTAGCATGATTAAAATTATTTTTCGGTTATTCTTGCTCCAGTTCTTAATGCGCGCAACACAAGTCGTTTAAAATGTCAACACAAAATGACAATCACGTTAAATCAACTTTAAATCAAGACTTTTAAAAAAAATATTGATACTAAGGCCATTCTGAATTGGTTTATTTTAATTTGATCAAATATTTTGTTTCCAAAAACTTTTAATCTTTTACAGCTGTGGATTGAATAGTATTTTTAACTGGTCCTAGGACTGGATAGGCTTTTAATTTCTGTCTAATAACAGGGCATAGGTTAATGCCTAGGGAGAGCCAGCTTTCTCTATTTCGGCTTGTTATGTTCACAGTTGGTTTGTGTCCTAAACTCTTTTTCTATTAACAATTTATACACCTAGGTTAATACAATTTATTTCACAACAAGATGTCTCTTGGCTTTGATCGTATGTATATTTCACAATATGGATCAATAACAGTACATCTTCCATATCAGGTGGTTCTAGTTCTTCCGGAGGCACACGATACAATGACACTCAAACTTGAATCTTTGTTGCGATATTTTCCTCATCCCCTACCTCTTTTAGATTGGTGCCTCTGATAGAACACATCAGTTGGTTTGTGTCTAAACTCTTTTTCTATTAACTATTTATATACCTAGGTTAATACAATTTATTTCACAACAATTATGACACTTAAACTTAAATCTTTGGTGATATATGATTATTGCTCATCAGTTATTGTATATGATTATTGTTCACAGTAATTTTAAAATAATTTTTGGTGCATTCACTTTTCCAACTAGCACCTTAGGTAAAATTAGTATTTAAAATAAGTATTTAATGTCGTCATTATAAATATTATGATGACAGTTTCCCTAATATGATATGTCTAGGAAGCTTTCCTATTAATGACACAAACGTATGTTTTGTTCAAATTAAGCCTAGTGAAATTAATTGTTGATAAAAGTTAAAAAATCAATTAATAATTATTAAAATATGCACACATATTGCTGGTGGTCTTGGCTGGATTTTCTGCAGAGCATGCACTAATAACCTCACAAATTCTCTGCCATTTTAGGGTTGGTGCAAAGATAATGCAGGTTTTGTATAATCATATCCTCCAGCACAGTTAATAAATTATAAAAAATGGTTATTTCTATGAGTAAGGACCTCTGAAATTCACAAAGTCAAAAAAAGATTTTCGTTAAATTTATTTTTACGAGTTCAAACTTGGTCTTAGTTCAATCCAAACCACGCGTAACATCAATTTTGTTTGGGGTGAAGGAAGCATCAGTGAATGTAAAGGGTAGCGATGGTTCCAAATATTTCGTTTTGGAGATCTTGATCTCGAAGGCAAGTAAGGTTGCGGTAGGCTTTCTGTTGTTGATCACGAATATCTGAGGGCAGAAGAAAAACCACGCAAAACTACTCGGGACATAGTGTGAGAAATAAGTATTGACCATTAACATTATCAACCACACAAAATTATAATATTTTTTTTTTTCGCATATAAGGGTGATTCTCAAACTACAGGCAAATTTCTAGCATCCAAAACTCTAAATTTAATTGTTGATAAATCTTGCTGCAAACATTTGATATTTTCTGGAGGCTACCTATGGGAATTGTAGTTGGTGCAGCAACACATGAATCATTTTACTTTTTCTAAAATTTCAGTTTATAATTTTAACCCATAATCACCTCTCGTTTTTTTTCTTTGCGTTATGCATCAGACATTTTTTGGCGCACCATTATAACTCTAAAAAATAAATAAAACCTGCAGGACGCAATGACACTAAATTAAAGTTACTAAAAGTTTGACCAAAGTACTTCATAGACAATGTCCATAAAACCAAAAACTAAGTTAATAGTAAAAAAAGAAAAAAAAATTAACATGAATACACGTACGCCAAGTGGCCAAATAATTATTTTAGCCATTTTGGCCATAGTATAGCTAAAATTATTTAAAAATGAATTTTTAACATTGTCTTAAAATCTTAACATTTGCATGTATTATAAACATGCCATAACAATGTTAAATTATTGATGGCCACAACAATGTGAAAATAAGGTTAAAAGTATTATAGCCGAAATCCTATTCATTTTTTTCGCATTTTCTCGGGAGTATATAATGAGGGCCGTAGCCTACTATAAAAACGCACGAGGCCCGTTAAAAATAAATATTTGGTTAAACTGATTTATAGTGGACATGACAATGTGAACAATGAATGTACTTACAGTCAGAGGTGGTGTTTGCACTCGTATTCCGTCGCATAATGGTTGCACGTTTACGAATTGATACGTCCAAGAAAAACTGTTGCCCGCCACTGCAAATAAAAACTAAACAAATCCAAAAATTCCTTCCGAATACTTTTTATCAATTTTTTTAGTAATGGCACGCCAATGTTAAAAAATCAAAGGGACAAGACTAAAATATTTAGGAGAATGGTTGCTTGGGCATTATAATCCTGAAAAACACATTTTAACTTTCTTCTACCATTATATTTTCCTATTACTGCCCATTAGTTGAGTAATCTTCGCCCTATCAAGTAATAATTATTTACATAATTGTAAATCCAAGCCACGACAATGTGAATCGACGTAGAATAACCAATAAATGTTACCCTAAAATACTAAAATCCCAAATAAATTCAATTAATATCATTAATTCACATAACATAAATCGATTTGGAAAGAATATTTTTAACGAAGTTTACTTTATTGAATTTGAATGGGCGGGAGACACAAATTTGCCTGTAGTTCGAAAATCAGCCATAAAGACCTGCATAGGAAGCGATCGATATTATTGACTCTTTTGTAATATCTAATTACTATTAGTAATATACATTGGGAGTTTTGAACGCTTGACTAGTATATATTGGAGTAGTCGGAAACGAGCAGTTTCTGGTATTTTAAGTTTCGTATGAGGATTTCGAAATGCCGTTGGTCCAGATGCGAGTCCTAGGTAGCGGATCCTTTCAGCGGGATTCAGTGGAATATTATTAAATGATACTACAGAAGACGAAGTTGTTGATTGGGAAAGAAGAGTAAAGGTTATTTGATGAGATTTCTTTGTATTTATTTTAATTCTCCATTTTTGACACCATTCATTAAGGTTTGTGATATGAGATCGATTGATAAAAAGGATCACTATTTACTGATAACATAATGTGTGATCAGCGTAAGTGGTGAGTACCCTTATAGAATGAGTCGGGATGTCAGCTATATCATCTTAAATTCAGTTCTGTACGGACGATATCTTTTTATTTATTTTTTTTAATCATAGTACTACAGGACCTATCAAAAAGACCTAGAAATACTAGCAATGGTATAAAAAATCTATTTCAGAGGCATGTTAAATTTGTTTGTATAACAGTTTCACTCAAGTGTTGCTAGATTAAACATAATAAAAATAATGGATTCTTAGTCAATGATCACTTATGACAGAAGGCAATGCAATGATAGCGATCATTGTATTACCTAAGTGAATCTTCAGGAGCCATCAAGTTAATCACCATTAAAATTTAAATACTCTTTAGTGAAGTGGCTAGTGCACAAGTTGTAAGTAAATAATTCATGAAGTGGAGGGGACTTGTAAGCTAATTAGAGATGAGATCGGTCGCAAGGACAGCGCAAGACGCAAGATGACTGGGGTTTGATAGCATCGCAGTGCCTATTGTATCTTGTTCTATGTTGTTTCCTAGTTTCGTGCTATCTTCTGCCCTTCATCAGGTCCGGCGGCACGATCCTTTCAAGTTTATGTAATCAACCTCGTACATTACCTCTCGCTCTCCTGTACAGCACGTGTACTCTGTAGCTAACAATACTTAGCATGTTAATATCCAGAAGGAGATATTGGGGAAAATAAAACAAATGGGACTAATTTATCACAGCGTGTTCAGAATTGCAATTAATACTTTTATTTGTATAATCTTTTGTGCAATAACATGCCGCCTATTCCCACAGGATGATTTATCACAACAATCTTCATCAGCTCTCCCTCAACCATGATTTTCTTGAATCATAAGCAACTTCCACTTCAAAATTAAACGCAAAAACCAGACTTAAAAGACTACAAACTGCTTCCGTTTCCAGCTTTCTGTATGCATTACAAGAGACCTATTTACATACGGAGTTGAGCTTTGGTGCTCCACTAAAACTTCCAATACTTCTCGTATCCTTTCCACCAAAGATCATTCGTAAAATTCTCAATGCTCCTTATGTCACAAATAAACATATCTACAAAGATCTTAATGTTCCATATGTTACAGATTTGGTCCAAACCAGATACCTATCCTTTCATATTAAACTCCATACCCAATCGTATCAACTAGTCTTCGAACTTACCTCACGCTCGATTCCTGAAAATCCTCCGAGGCGTCTGATTTTCTGAAGATGGCCAAGAGACCTTCTAACATAGAACTTTTTTTATTGAAGAGCTACTAATAGTTCTTACACGTTATTCATTATAATTATTATTATCAAATTCACTTGTTGTATATAATGTATACAGTTGTAAATAATAAAAATAGTTTTAAAAAAAATAATATGAATGCACTTGTACTTTCTATGCTATAAAAAACACATCGACATGACAATTATCGGACCTATTTAGTGGTATTCTGGCCGAATCTTAATTCTTGCAAAAACGTTGGCCAAGAAACAGTACAACCTAACCAAGTACTGAATCCCAGACCCTTCAGAACAAGTGGCTTTTTTTTTAAGACTTTAATTTAGACTTACGGTATATAATTATTGAGTACAACTTATCTAATCTTAAATGTCTCTAACGCCAAAAATAAGCTTATCCACAAAGACATTCATCACCCATACGTAATTAATCAAATAGAAAACCAGTCTTCTGTCAATAAACATCGATATCACTCCATTGCACATATAGCATGCAACATTTTTACTTTTGATTCCTTCTTTAATTCCCGAAAATCCCTCGTAGCATCCGAAACGAAAATGCACCCGTGACTACAGTAGAAACATGACACACACATCATTTGGATTCGTTCTACTGGAAGCTTCTCCTCATGTCAAACTTATTATATTAAATAAGCATTTACAGTTAATTTCCTAGTTCTAAACTATTTACTTAAATTCATTTAAATAATAAACGACAGTTGTTGCTTATTTTTGGAGCTCAGTGTACTACATACATCAACTTTAGAAGAAAGGGCGAGTTATCAAAGAGGTTACCAACCTACTATCACAGCGTCACGGCGCGCGGCGGGCCCAGATCCATATTCAAACCGGCATCGCCGAGATTTCGAGAGCGTTAAAGATCTTGACACTCAAAGGCTACTGCTGAAACCTGTTCGGACATACAAAGCAGAACTTAAGGTTCTGAAAATCAGCTGGACACAACGCAATAAAGACTCTAATCCATTTAAAACGTTCGAAGTACTATGGATCATTTCAAATCAATGACTAAACGGACAATCCCTTTACGCTTTATCACAAATATCATACACTTAATTATTTGACCCGAAATCGCACCAATCTACTTGTCCAATCCCGTTCAAACTGCCGTAAAACTACACATAGATTACAAAACATTATGGTCAAAGGATCTCCAGACTCCATTGTTAATTTTTCTTTTTAAGAACTATAAACATCAGTTTCACTACTGCGAAAATGGTTATATTGATAGTAAATAATAAATATTAAGAAGAACTATAAATATCAGTAAAATTTCACTCTCCAGCTTTCTAGATTGAACTCAGCTTTAATATTGATTACACACTAGCATGCACCACAGGACGAACGCATGTCGTCTCGCACTGTGCAAACTATATGAAAAGCGTTTCGTATGACATGCGTCCATGCTAAGGAGCTTACAGGTTGTGTTTTAAATCTTTAAACGAGTTGGAATCGTGATTTGACCTATGATCCATGTTTCTAGATGACTCCAATTAAATCAAGATAGGAACAGACGACTGACCTCTTTTTTTATTTTATTTTATAAAGTTCGACATCATAACGGTGAAGTTTACAATATGCACATGAAGTACCTGCTACTTAAAATCTTCATGAGAACTGATATATTTATTTCATCTTCAAGGAATATAACAGTAGTAATCGAAGAACAAAATACAGATTTAGGATACGATAGCTTTATAGGAAGATAACTAGTGATTTTTTTCAAAAGAACATCCAAAAAATTAACCTAAAATGACCAAGTAGAAGATAACATTTAAATACGAAAATTAAAACTATTGCCTTAGAACCAGTTTTATTTTGCAATTCTCCTCTACTTTCAGGTTTACTACTTTCGTACCATTGTATAACCCATCCTACCCGAAACGCAATAGTAATCATGCAAAATTGTCTATGAAACTTTTGGGGATTGGCCAACCTGTAACAGCCTGTGGTGGCTGAAGTTCATCGAACCTCTGATCAAGAAGGCTTTTGGACCTTTCTCCAAGTCCTTCCTGCAGGTTCTGACGCAATACCATCAGCTGTTCGTATCAGGATCTGGTCCAAGCAACTACTTCCTATGGGTCTTTACATGGCGGTTGATTGTTACTTGGGATTTTATTTCTTTATGGTTAGGTATCATGGATGTTTCATAAGAAGTTCTGTATTTTTATGATGGTGAATTAGAAATTTCAATGCAGAACTATTTTTTGAATGAACCTCGGATGTGTTTTACATATTGATTTATATTTATTTTTTTTTAAACTCTACCTGTTTTTATATTATTCTTTTTTAAATAATCCTAATGCGTATATTATGCCCAAGTTACTGTATATTGACAAGGAGACGTTTTGACTTTAACGTAACTCACAGATTTGAATTCCGATTTTTGTGTTGGTAATAGGGACCTATTATAGGGCAAAACTAGATAAAAATAAAAATCAAGTATTTTTTCTTTTTTCTCAGCTCTCCGGCAAAATAGAGAAATGATTTTTTTACGTAAAATTTTAGTTTTAAAGGCTATTTGTAATACAAATACTTTCGCTATGCTCAAAAAACGCCCCGGTCTCAGGGTCTCAAAAACTCCAAAAAAACTGACAAAATTCCAATGAAATCCGCTGTAATACAGTAGGAATTTTTTTTATGGAAGACTCATTACAAATATCGATTCAACGCACTAAAAAACCCTTATATTTCAATTATTCAAATATTTTTTAAAACCCTTATTATTATTTTTACTCCTTTTGAGTTTACAGCAAACTGAAAGAGGATAAAATACTGGGTTGTCCGGAAATTAATGCAGGATTTAATGTTTAAACCAAAACCTGATATTATTTTTAGGTTATATTTCTTCAGATGAATTATTTCTCTTGTCTGAGACCTGAGGAAACAAATAATATGTGTTTTTCATTTTTTTTTTTATCCAATGCTCATTGGCGGCTACAACTCTAGTTTTGCACTATTGTGGGTTCCCACTACCCACACAAAAATCGGCATTCAAATCCGTAAGTTACAAGTCAAAACGCCCCCTTGTGGGAAAAGAAATAAAAAAAATATTAGAGGACAACTTAAACCTGGAAGAGTTATTTTCATTAAACAGACAGCCTTCAGAACATTTCCTTATGGCGATGCTTTTTTTCTTTTAATTTTATGTTACTCAATAAATAAATGTTTAATTTATATCTTCAATGTTTTATGTGATTATAACGTGAAACTCTAATTCAAACCTATCAGTTCAGTGGCTATGGATAGTTCAGCTAGGTAACAACCTGGATGTGTGACCGAATGAATACTCATCACGGAAATGAAGTTGGTGACCATACTCCGGTAGGAACTAGCCTCAACTTTAAATTGTTGACTTGAGAAAGGATGGCTTAAAAAAAACTGAATATCTCCCTGACTGGGTAAAACAATATATCATAGATATGTCAATCTCTAATCAGTACGTTTATATCTACTGCTTCTGATAAAGAAACTATTAGCAAATTTTCTATTCGAGCAACACCAATAGAGCTTGAGCCCGAAAAAAAAAAAACCCAACATTTAAGGAAAAACGATACTTTTTTAAAAATAAAAAAAAAATCTATTATATTGAATTATAGAGAAAACTAGATTATTACATGATAGTTCTGAGGTTGAGTTGTACCATTTTTGATGCTATGCATTCTTGTTGGTCTACGAAATCCCTCACCCAGCTTCATATCATTCTCAATATGTGTTTTCAGGTGTTTGGGTTTCGGTCAAGCCTTGTTAGGGTGGAGTTGTACAGGTAATTTGCCATGCACCGTTTTGTAATGTATAAGCTGACAGTTGATTTTTTTATTTTTACTTTGGTTACTTGTGCATCTAACCGCTTTAACTTACGTTTCTAAGACCGATCTCAAACTAATGTTACGTAATTTAAGCTCCAGATTGAACAATGCATATCTGTAGATACAAGTGTTATGTTATATAATAACAATAAATATATCCAAAATTATTTTAATTATATTTCAACACAGTATTGTTGAAAACCGGTTTGAAAAGTTATAGATTGGCTGTGCACACGTTATGCGTCTGATGAAACCTAGCTTCTGAGGCGCCCATCACGACTGTATTTCAACAAGTCATAAATTAAATCTGGTTTTGACATATTGGTCCTTAACCTTATATTATTCGTTTTGAACTTCACGTATCTCTTCCTTAACTCTTAATGAATATACATCAGGGCTAAGTAATAATTTCTATCTCTTTGCAAGACTTTAAACCTAAAGGTTAGGCCAATGACAGTATTACCTACAGGGATGCTTCAGTGTAATTTAATGTACGTACGTATATATGCATATTTAATTTGTTTTTTTTTTTGTTCACCAAACCATAGAAATAGGTTTGTAAATTCATACGTTTATAGGTCAAAGGTGCGTTTGAAATAACATTCAGTAGACTCCCTCTTATCCGACATTACCAGGGTCGACACTAGGTCGTAGATGGGAAAACGCCGGATATCAAATATCGTTAATTAAAATTAGGAAAAAAGCGAAAATAAAAAAAAATAGGCCAGGAGGATTTTCGTGAAAAATTGGATGTATGTACCCAGTAAGACGAAATTGCACTTCACCAACACACAGTTTTGTGTTTCTTGAAAATATTTTTATTTAATTGAGTAAAATATCCCAACATTATTTATTGCAGTATGTATTGTAATCAAATTTATAAAAAAAGAGAGGAAAGATTAATAAAGTTTTCTTTTTTTAAAGAAATGAAAATTTACATTTGGTTTTAATAATTTTATATTCAAATATAATTTAAAAAGGCAGTTGTATCGTTAAAATATTTAAATTTTTTTGATAAACTGGGTTATTAGCAACTGCTTACACATCCTTTATTTATTTATGAAAATTTTTGCATACATAATTATTTATTTTATAATTTTAATTTAATTTATTTTTAGTAAAATCAAAATATGTAACAATTTTATGTGCAAATTATGAAACATATGAAATATTATATAGTTAACTAGGAATAAGTAGTGATTTGACACAAGAGTTGACACTTTTAGTCCAAGACACAGTCAAACAACGTGTTTAGTTATTCATTTATTCACACATTTTTTGGTATTGCTCGGATCTAAAATTTGGCGACAGTTTCCTTATCAGAAGCAGTAGATATGAAAACAGTAAATTATGGAAAGACATATCTATTTTCCTAATTTTTCCCAGTCAAGGAAAAATTTAATTTTTTAAAAAACCATTCTTTTATACAATCATTAGTATTTCAATGGATATTTTAACATAATTATAAAACATGAAGCCCCTATTTCAAAGTTCCATCTATGCGTTACATTGTTTTTTTTTCACAGAAATCAGAAATAATACGCGCAATCATTTTGTCACAAAGCAACAGGTCTCTGGCACTGATTCAGGTGCATATGCTAATCGTGTGTGCAAGAGCTGAGATATTTTGAAATTTCTCCTTTGGTGAACAAGTAACAAAAGAAGATAGTATCTTTAATTTTTATTATTTTAAAAATGACATAAACTGTTTAATAATTTCCCTGAATTAATATATATATTTATTAAACAATTAAGCTATAAAAAAAAAAAATAATTCGTAGACATAAATTTTATAAATTGCTTTCTGAAATAATTATATTTAGTTGATATCAAGTGTTATTATATTGTTTTGTTTTTTTATCCATTTAGTAAAATTGACATCTGTAAACAAATAAAAATCTAGTTAATGAGAAGATATCGTATAATAACGTGGTAAAACAACTAAGCACTGGTAGCACTTCAATAACAGTTCTACATGAGAGTGTCCTTTTTATTAATATTGTTTTCAGGCGACTAGTAGGACTAAGAGAGTAAAATATTTAAAAACAAAAATTAATTTTTTTTTTTTTTTTCACTAGCTGTGATGTCACTCTTCATTATTCATTGCCAATTATTTAGTCACTTTATTTGTTTAGTTCATAAATTTGGTTTTAACGGCCGATTATTAGTTTATTCTCTATCTACTTTTTACCTTCGATTGTGTCTGACCAGTTTCTCATTCTCCTTCACCTTCATATTTAAAACACTTCAGATCCTTGAGAAGGAAGGAAGGATATATATATATATATATATATATATATATATATATATATATATATATATATATATATATATATATATATATTTATTTATATATTCCAAATACGCTTAATTCATGGGGACCATCAGATAGTAAATACTTGTGATATTTTCTTTTTGTAAGTTTAGTCAGGCTACTAAGTCCACACTTGTGTTTAAGTTTCATATTATTTTTTTTTTATTTATTTTATATTTCGCTCCTAAATAAATATTGTTCTAAATGCGTCAAAATCCACGAAGGATGGACGTAGATGTATGATGTAGATGTAAAGAGCCGCTTTCCTTTGCAGGGTGCAAGCCAATGCCACCTGAATCATGCCACAACCCAAGCCCCCAATGTTTCTGGGTCAGTAAGGCTTTCTCGTTCATCGCCTTATGACATAAGATCTATCTGGCTGTGGAATAGAGCAACGATCTGTCCACAGTGAGTGACGAAACGGTTTCGCAATACAAGGAAGTATCGTATGGTATTTGGTGAAACAAGGTCTGGGCTCGTTTATTGTATGTACATATCCTTCGTTCGTCGTCGGTCCTCACATCAGCGGGTAACGGACAAAGATAGGCATTGTTGTCCAAGACAAACAACGAGGGAATGCATCGTATAATTAAAGTCCTCAATTTAGAATTCACACAAGGCAAAGGTACATACGTTGTTTATTATCAGATCATTGGCAATTTTCTTCATACAATTTTTAATAATTTTTATAATATTTTTTTAAAGTCCTGACTCCTTCTTATGTCGCTCAGCAGATAAAAAAACAAAGATCAAATATTAATTGTTCAACCGAATAAACTAAATGATTAAAAAAATAGTTATTAATATTTACAACTGTATACATTATACACAACAAGTAAATTTGAGGAATATGATTACAATTACATGTCAATAATATGTAATGAACTACTTACTATTAGCACTTTAATAGTTCTACATCAGAAGGTCTCTTGGCCATGTGAGGCTGAGGATTCGAGTAGGTATGGAGTTTAAAATGAAAGGATAGGTATCTGGTACAAGGATATAAGAGTTTGTATTTTTAATATTAAAAACCATCGTATTTATTTTATTTTTTCCTTTAATCATAATAAAATCCCCATCAAAAGTATGGCAACACTTTGAAATATTTAAATTTTATAAGAACGCATATTTTTTTATAATAAAGAAAGGTTCTGAAGTCTATAATAAACATTTCTAAACTAGAACTAAACAATTTTTATTAAAATCAATTACAATATTTATTCCAATAAACAAAAAAGTTAGAAAACTTACTTTTTTAATTTTTTTTTTTTACAATTTTAACTTTTAAAATTTTAATTTATATTTAATTAGACATATTGCCTCTCTGGCTTGAATGACTGCTTCCACTAGCCTAAGCATACTTGTAAATAACGAAACGAGTGATGAAAATGGACTGAAGGAAATTTGAAAAAAAATAATCTAACTATCGTTTGTTATTAACAGGGAAAAACATTGATGTGTCTAATCCTTAATGTACCACGTTTAATAAATATTAATAATATGAATATAAACCAAGTATGGATTAAGGTAAAAACAAGGAAAATCTCGAGAACTATGGGTGTGGCAATACTTTTGACGGGGAGTTTAATTTTCGTTACGTAGTCCCAATGAGGGAGTTAATTATTAACTGTTAGTTCCTTCCTAATTTTATTTCGATTCCCTAACTTGATAAACTTTCCCTCATTTAAACCAATTCCATAAGGTTTTGTTACTTTTTTTGTTATTTATTTATTTTTATATCGTGTAAGGTTACCCATCGACACACTATCTTGGTAGCGAGATTTTAATAGCTTAATAAATTTTAAAATCAAAACACTCCATTAAAATATAAATTTTTTGTATTCTATTTTGAAGAAGAGTTTCTTCGCGGTAATATCAGAAGAAAAAATCAAGATAGACTTTACTTAAAGATCGTAAACCCACGTACCTAGTTGATGTATCTGTGTAAAGAAGCGACGGATTTTTACATTTGGATTTTCGAATATATTTAGATGATATTTTATTAATTGCTTATGGAATGTTTTGAGCATATGACATTAACATTAAATATCATATCGGTACCAGGCTTGGAAGATTATTGAATAATATAGACAGATGCTAGGACCCGATTTCCATCGGAGTTGCCTGATCTCATTGGAACGTTCGAAGGAAGGCCTTCAAGGATGCCGATCACAAAGGCGATCAAAAGAATGGAAGAGAAAGCTGGCGCGAACATCATCCTTCTTGACATTGGTATCGTAGTAAGCTCATTGTTAACAGTTCCTCTTGCCACTCTGGAGGTTACTGGGCTATCTAGCTCATGTTACGTTCTCTACGCTAGGCCGGATTTGGATTATGGATGCAAGGATGAAGTAATCCATGATAACTATCGAAGGGGTGGTGTTATATTTTGGTATTGCAATGGAAGGAATGAATGTAATTTAAAAATATTATCATAAAATTCATGTATTCGTCTCCTAAACCTAAAAACTGAAGAATTCTGCCGACGGATTAGTTTTAAATGATAATTAAAGATCCGTAACATTGAATTCACGTAGTTGATCCGTTGCTTCAGGTAATTGTTTATTATTGATTTATTACTGGCATTGGTATAGTGGTCATTGTTTATGTTTACGAATGTCCATGGAAGCTTTCTTGTAATTGTTTGTAGTAGGGTCGTCCATTAACATCTATTCAATAACAGTTGGTATGCGAAGGTCTGTATGTAAAGTAATATTGTAAAGTTTATATTATAACAGGATGCTTTTTTGACAGTCCTAAAAGTATTGGCTTGGAATATTTGGAGTAAAAAATATTCTCCTATAAATTTCTGACAAGGGAACTATCGGCAAATTTTCGATCCAACACCAACAGAGCTAAAGCGATTCAAACTTTTGCATTTTTCAATGTGAAAAAAAAAAAGTTACACCAAAAAAGGCCCCTAGCCAAAAGACCCCATGTCAAAATAAAAAGTTGATATCCGTCATTGAAGTTGTCAACAATTTAAAGTCACTTGCGGTTTTTTTCACTTTAAGTACGCATGATGATATAGAAGGATCAATTCAATAAGGATGGATGAATTAATTGCCACTTCTATTGGGATTATTTTATTAGAATACTAGTTTCGAATTACATTCATCTTCAGTTCTAAAACATACAAAAATGTTCCATGGATTATATACACTAAAGTTTTCAAAAATGTAAGACAAGAAATCAAACATTGTACTCACCTCAGGAGATCTTTAGATATCTAAAATATGTCCATCGTGGGGAGGGGAAGGGGTAGGTAGGTTAATTTTTTATGGTTTACCATGGGATATCCCTTATGACTAATGGATTTTTCCGTTCCTATTGACAAAAAATTTAAGATGATGAATGTATTGTTGACTGTGAGTTTTTACTAAGGAGATGAAATAGTCAGGGGTGCAGTCAGGATGAATAAACACGGCCAGTTTTTAAATGAAAATCAGTGCTAAAATAACAAAAATTGGATGTGACCAAGATGATACAAACATAAAAAAAATAAAATAAATAAATAATAAAAATAATTTAAAAATAAAAAAGAAACAAGAAAAAATATCTGTAGTTGATTAGATAATTGAATACGAAATAGTAGCAAAGTCTAGTCAAAGATACAGTTGTAATAAAATAATTAAATAATTTAATTTGAATAATACAAATTTTAAATTTTGTAAACTAATACAATGTTTTTCACTTAAAAACTGGCCGTGTTTATTCATCCTGACTGCACCCCTGACTATTTCATCTTCTTAGTAACAACAAATTTAAAATAGGGCTATTGGAAATGTTTATCTGGTCATTTCAACAAAAATCTGCAAATTCAAACCGATCTAGATTTTTGTTTAAATGACCAGATAAACATTTCCAATAGCCCCATTTTAAATTTGTTTCTTATAGAAAATCGCATAGTAAACCCAAACATTTAACCTACTATCCCCCTTCCCCTTCCCACGATAGATTTAGTTTAGATATCTCTTCTATAATATATAATCCATGTAATATAGTACTGATTTGTTGAAAAATTTGTATGTTTTAGAACTGGAGATGAATGTTTAGCATTCGAAACTAGTATTCTGATAAAATAATCCCAATAGAAGTGGCAATTAATTCTTCGATCCTTATTTTATTTTTATGAATAAATGCTTTATGATTGGGGAATATGATCCAAATACAATCAAATAAGCTTTCTATATAATTCAGAGTATTTTTACTTCTGGTTCTATCTATAAAAAGCCATAAAAAAATATATATACAAATTTCTTCTACAAATAAGGTTAAATTTTCTTTTACGTAAATGGGGACAGAGTAAAATTAATCCAGTAATTATATTGCACAACCTTCAAACCTTGGAGTTCCATTTATGCTAGAAACTTTCAGAATAAACCAATAATTTTTTATTTTCTGCTGATTTAGTTAAATTTAATGGAAAACTGGATGAATTCGTGGGGGATAATAGTCAACTTTCGACCTAATTTCGTGGTAAAGATAAATATAAAAAATCGAAAGTAAAACAAAAACAGACCCTTCGAGGGGCCAATCCTTGGCCAATTATCAGAAGCTATCGACATTGCCACAAGGTTGGAGAAACCTCAAGTCAACATGATCACGCCTGGCCTCCATCCCCCAGGTCATCCGACCACACAATCACCAGCCTAGAGGTTTCCCCTAATTACAACCCTACCAAATTTGAATATGATTTATCTATGTTAAAGAGGTTGTATCGTAGTAATAATATTTCTGAGAACTTGACGTCTCTATCAAGTAATAACCATCTACCTGAATCGAACTTCAACCACTGCCGACCTTGATTCTGACAGTAAAATTGAATGGACCAATTTTTGTTTTTAATATTCCTTCGACCAGTCGGATCTATTTTATCTAAATCAGAAAATATATCCCTGGCAGTCATAAAAAAGTGGATAAGTCAAAATTGTGCTCTTTTTGAGGTCAATTTTGATAGTTTCCTAAAATCCTGTAATTAATACCATTCGTATCAAAATAGATACTTCAAAAGCCTTATTAAGAAGCAAGACAACCGATTTTTTACAACGTAAATTTTTTTTCCCACTTTTATTCTTGAATCCACACCTGTCAAAAAAAGAAAATTGACAATCAGCGGATGTGCTGAAATAATAATATTAACAAAATTGGCATGTTAGACCATGAGGAGAGATAGTGCCCAGTGGCACACCTTCCTTGTCTTTGGTTTAGTTCTATATAAGTAGGTCTCTCATCCAGTTTTTTTCAGTTTCCTCCTGGTATTCTCCCGCATGAGAGATGTGGCCATACTATTGATGAATTTGTTTGGGTGCCCCTTTGATTTTTCATGAAACACTCGGTAGTGGGTCCGTATGTGTTCAATGACTGTTGGTATTTGTAAGTCAGTGTGTATATTTTTATTGTTAACGTACAAAGGTGCTTGTGTTATTAGTCTTAATGTTCGTAAATATTTAAAATCCTGTTTTGAAGGTTGATAGTTTACTCATTTTAAGAAATAATTGACTTATCACTTCTTCACGACACCAAGAGATATAAAATTAATATTTCATAGAGTTTTACAGAATATAATATTTTTATGATAATTAAGAGGTATGTTTTAATGTGATGAAAAAGCAGATGGCAATTTATATCTTCATAAAAACTTTACTAGAATTTGTTTTTTTCTCGAGCGAAGTTTTATTGGAAAGCCATATTTTCATGGCCTATAATTAACAATAATAATGATTTAAAACAAAAAAAAGTAAGGATAATCATGTTAAAGCAATATTTTTTTTTAAGTTCATCTCCATTTCAGTTACCTGTTTGTAATATCCACCTAACCAATTTTTGGTACTCTTACATAAGCATGGCTCCACCAGACCGGCCTAACCAGTGCTACACCGACCAGTTCGATCCTCCACTTCTAGTTTACATTTATCGATAGTTCTTTCCTATAACCCCACATGTAAACATTCACTTCTGCAGTTTCAACTTGTGTTGTTTAGAGTGTTTTATTGATATTCAGTTTTCTTCAATATAAAAAGGTGAAACAGAAGTTAACAACATGAGTTTCATAATGGATTTAGTGTTTTATAAATTGATGTTTTCTGATTTCCTCTTCCCTAATGTGTTTAAGTATTACTAAAGTTAATAAGATTAATTTATAAACGGATTTGGTGTTTTATATATTAATATTTTTTGTATCAATTTAAGCATAAAATTTTCAGTTAACACAGTTTGTGAATGGATTCTTTGTCGTCCTAATTACTTGTTGCTCTAAATTGAGAAAATATTATTAATTAAATAAAACACATCGATCTAAAAATAAATGTAAGAAAGTTTATCACGTTTCATATTTTCTTATTTCCTTTTGTGATATACTGAGAACAATTGTTACCGGATATTCCCCTTTTTAGCATAATGCCCTTCACTTAATATTAATAAGAATATTACAATGTCACTGTTTAAAGCATAGATATTTATTACTATAACTTTTTTAAACTGACAATTAAGAATTGCAATCGTCCACATTTAAGGACACTGAATAACAATGACGTGACCAAACATATTATAAAGGTATTAAAACAAAATAAATTAAGATAATTAAACATGATTGTAATTAAAATTCATTAAAAAAATATATATTCAATAGCATACATAAAATTAAGAAATTTTCTCTCATTATTCATTCAAACAGTAGATTTTTTATTCTATTATTATTGATTTTAATGCCTTTTGTATTGTGATCAAGAAGGCCGTGGCTATTCTCGGTATAGCCATCAATACCGTATTCAGCTTACTTTTCTTTAAACGCATACAGGAAGCAAAAGAATGACTAATGATATTCTTAATGACACAGTTCAATCACAAAGAAATTAAATGATGAAACTGATATTATCAATCTTAACTTTCGACATCGAAGATTTGGAAATCCGTTAGCGCAATCAAAAGTTACCTATAATAATACCAATTATTATTAAACTGATAGATATATGGCTTAAATCAAAATGTAATTGGGTATTTGATTTAACATAATTTATATCAGTTATATAATACATACACAATACAAATGATTCCACAAAATTTACAAGGACACATAAAACTAATGAATAGAAGCAACATAAATACTGGAAAATACTAAAAGGAGACTGAAAAGAAGGTGGACGAGATATAATTGAGAGCCAAGAAAGAATCACTGTAATCAATCTTAATTTTAACAATTTTATCCTATATGCAATTTTTCACTAGTCATAAATTCAGCTGGTTGTTGATAATATATATTTGACATTTGTGGATAAATAAAGTTTGATCAAAATTAATCAAAGTTAAAAATAAAATCTTGCTTAATAACTCGTATGTTGGGGGTGTGAGAATTTGTGGGTCCTGAGCCTGTATTTTTTATTTAATTTCTACTCATATTACAACTATTTTTTAAATTATTTCTTTTTATTTTAAACTTTCAGTTTGTATATTATATTTTTTTATTTTATTGTGAATAAAAGATAAATGTTTTTGAAGCACTATAACTTATGCCAGTTTAAGTGCCAGATGTTTTGACCATTCAAATTAATTTTGAAAAATAGTGGAGTCTATTTCTTTACTAAAAGTTACAATATTATAGCTAATTAAATCGTAGGAAATTATTTTATTTTGTATTAAGTTATACTGTAATAAGCACTTCTAACTTAATTTCCACACCACAAAACATAGTAATAATTTATTCTTTAAATAAATATTTTTATTATTATATCGTGAATTACATTCACACGGAAAATTCAAGTTAAACATTTTTCTATGATACCGATTTGGCTTACAAATAATACATCAATAATAATACATTTTATAATATAATTGAAGAGTTTGGTGGATAAAGGGGTAATATCACATTTTAAAAAAAATTAGTTCATTGGATGAAGAATTTATGTGCAGATGTTTTAGGTAGACAAATCTGAATTTTTCAAATCAATTAGAAAGAGTTATGAAGCAGATGAAGGGACTATTGTAACATTTTCCTGATAAAAAAAAAAAAAAAAAAAAAAAAAAAAAAAAAATACTTTAAACATAAATAACTCAAAATTGTGTTTTGTTACTTAGCCCCTTCATCCAACAAACTCTTTTTTTGATATATACAATACGACAATCTACTTCTCTTTCCAACTCAACAGGAACATATAGGAGTTTATTGGTATTTCATAAATTCATAAAATTTTAAAAATATGTACTAAATTACATATGTCTTAATATGCAAGAATGACATCTTAAGACAAGTTTAAGTGTGAAAAAGATTCATTGCTTTTTCAATGAGAAATAGTATTTATAAATTTATTTAACCGGTTATTTTTTTTTATTTTATTTTTTTTAAATCAAAGGCTAAACTGAGAAACAAATCAACAAAAAATATAAGATGTCCTTCTTGTTTGATCGGGTTCAACCTTGCAAGGGTTTGTGCTAATGGACTAATCTCAATATTTATTTAATTGAGCTATTTTCACAGAATGATATATATAATTTTTTTTTTTACAGGAATCGAATCAAACAACATCTGTTATATTTATTAGGTAAGTAACCGTTTTATATATATTGTTTTTTTTTAAGTTTTTAATGTTTAAATTGTGTATAAATATAGTTCGAAGTTTAGTAAGGAAAAATATATTATTTTCGAATTCCATCTGTAATTGATTCAATGAAGAGCTCTAATTGTAGACAACAGCAGAAGCCATTTATTTAAAACATTGTAATTTTTAATCAAAATTACTGCTTAAATTCTTAAAAAAAATTTATTGTAAATAGAGGAACCTAACGCTGACAAAAATGTAGGAACAAATTTTGTGTTTTTAATTTTGAGTTCTGTCTGTATTGAACATATAGTAAGAATGTATGTTATTTTTTTTAATTTTAATTCTTGTTACTTGATTTTCATTATTTCATTTTATTTTTGATGATTGAATTATTAGTTTTATTTTTATGATTATTATTTATTTTTTTTTTATCTTCTATTATCATTAATTTTGTGTGTATGAGTACTTGTATATATTGTATGAATGAATACATCTTTAGCACTGTCACCTATTGCCCTTAATTGAGGCAGATTGTACATATATTTCAATTAAAAAAAAAAAAAAATTGAGCTCATAGGTTAGGTCTATTCAAACAAAATATGAACAACATCAAGCGATAATTTAATTTAATTATTTTTTTTAAAATTAATGGGTTGACAAAAGTCGCTGATTCTTATGGTTTAATGCACACAAATATTGCATTGTACATGATTATATATTTTATTTCTTATTAATTTAAACTTTTCTCCCTTGGCATTCAGACCGTAAGGAGTCGAGTGTACTTATAAATGAATAGTTCAAGCCTCGTAGAAAAAAGTTATTGCACTAATCATAAAATTTAAAAAAGTTTATTAAAAAAAAAAATGAATATGAATAAAAATAACTGATTAGTGATAGTACTGCAATCTGATACAGTAGATTGCGAAATTGATAATTAAATTTATAAATAATTATTTGACAGTAAATGATTGTACATTATGTTGTAGGTTGATTTTTTTAAAAGGATCAAAGCCTTGTGTAGAATGAAAGATAAATAATAGAATTGAGCATTAAGAGTGTTTTACATGTCAATATATAATATATTGGATAGGCTAACGATTTACTGATGAAATTTAAATAATTTCTATACAATTATATTTTTAAATAATAAATAAATAAGACAGGAGGGAGCTCAATGGGTAATGTACTGAACTTCTGGCCACTGGATCGCGTCTGGCTGAAGGCTGAAAATATATTAAGGGGTTATGTTTTTATAAATTTTATTTATTTGTTTATTATTATTTTTTTTTTAGTAGATGAATAAATATTTTTAATAGTAAAAAAAAAATGTTGCGGAGCTTAGGGTTTGATTCTATGTGTACATGGCTAATAGGACAGATTTCTAATCCAGCTAACTCTTATTACATAAGTTATATCTAGGTCACTGAGGAATAATAAATTTTTTAAGTACGACGATAATACAATTTGATTTTTAGTTCAATTTCAGGGATTCGACTTGTTTTTTAGTTGCACGAGTTCTGTAAAAATTTATTGTTGTATATAATTTTATATATTAATGAACTCTTTTAATCTGTATTCTGTATTTAAAAAGATATGAAATGGTATTTCTTCTAATGGACCCGCGTATAGTCATATGCCGTTCACCGATTTATTGTTTTTAAACTTGCACAATCGTGAACTTATATAATGTCAGTGAAAGTGTAAAATTTTCATTATTATCGGAATTAAAATCCCCTACTAAATACCTTTGCGTAATAGAGATCTCTGAATAATATTACATTCTAAGATATAATTCCATTTAATAAATTTGAAGCAAGATAATTATTTTATTTTTTTAGGACGTATAGAAAAAGTAAAACACAGTTATCAAAAAACAAGCGAGGCTTAGTTACTGAAAATTTACAGAAAGTTCTAAGAAAAGTCTTAAAATTTACAACAAAAAAAAAATGAATAAAATAAATATAAGAAGGGATGGTACTAATCATATAATATTTATAATAATTTGTAAGCCACAGGGAAATCAACAAATTTCGAAAATTAGAAAAAACCTAAATCTAAAATATTAAGCTAAAATAAAATAAAAGATTTTTCAAATAAAAAAATATATTGACAGTACAGTTTTTCTTTTTTCTTTTTTTGTTCATTGAGAGATCGATAGCAACTTAAAGTTTTAAAAAATTATGTACAATACCAAACAATTATTGCATTTTTAATAAATACAATATAATAGAAAATTAATACTGCATTTTTACTTAATATAATGCAATATTTTATTAAATAATTATATAAAATATGTATTTTAATTGTATAATTTGCGACTGAAGTGCAGTACAGCTTATTCACAAATCTTAGGGGTTTCTCCAAGGTGATTTTACTTACATTGAAGTATTACTATTTTTTCAAATAGTTCATCGGAAAATCTATTACTTCTTGGTGATTCAGTGTTGGTGGGGAACGTAAAATAGTCTCCCTAATAAAGGGGCTGACAAACACAAATTTTAAGTATCATTTTTAATTTTTTTTTTCTGATAAAGAATAACGAATAAATCAAAATGATGGGAATAACTGATTATCTTTTCACGAATGATATTTTTTTTCGAATCACAAGTATATAAATTATTTTTATTCGTTATCTGAATAAAAATTTATTCGAATAATGCCCAAATTTGCATAAAACATGATAAGCGTGTACCAAGTGCAGTGCAACCTTCATATTATTATTATTTTTTTTTTGTGATTGTTTTGAAGAATACGAGTATAGCCTTTTAATTTATTACCTTCCCAAGTGCCTTGAAGATTTCTTCAATTACCGAGTTTAAACTCATAAAAGGAAATTATGTAAAAATAATCCGTTGACATCATAGTCTGATCATTTCGAAGTAGTGAAATGCTAAAGAGGTAAACGAACATTTTTCTTTGAAAGAGGAATCACGAGTGTTTATATCCATACAGAAGAAAATCCATCAAACATTAAAATAAGAGAGGTAATTTAAAGGTAAGAAGAAACCCTACACGATTTTCCGGACAACCCAATTATAACAATCATTTATTAAAAAAAAACAGAAATTAGTTTTAAAATCTCAAATGTTATTATTTCCCCTTAAATATAGAGACATATTCATTAAATTGTTATTAAAATAAATTGAACAAATACGTGAAATGAATGACGTACAGTAACGCTTCAGTCACTGACTAAGAGTTCAACGCTCGACCTTGCCACACTTCTGACTCAGACACTTCTTATGAAAATTTATTTCGCATTTTTCTTTGTACCTGAAACGGTTCCAAAATCTCGGAATCGTCGAACGTGTTCGAAAAACAAAATTCTAATAATTTTTTAACAGAGGTCATGCCTTTGCTCTTCAAGAACATCTGGGACATTAGCTCTGTTTTGGTCTAGTTTTGTTAGGAACAATCATCTCTAGGCCTTTTTACGGCTCCTAATAACATAGATTTTTTAAACCTTACGGCTATGACAGAAAATCATATGCTACATTGCATTATGTGATTATCTTTTCCCTTGCTGCTATCATGATTTTTAAAATACGACCTTAATAGCTTGTTTTCTTATAAAATCGATCATAAAAATTAACTTTGATTTATCTATCTGACCTTAAGAACTAATTCAGCATTAAAACTCGACAAATATTGTTCATGGCCACATTATTTGATAATTATAAATAATTATATATTATTTACTCAAAATAACCTTGTTTAAAAACAACATTTCAGCACAAATAGTGGCTCTGAAATGTATACATTTTAATGTTTAGAGCATAAATAAATAAATATATCATCAGCATCATCATTTTATCCCCGTTTATCGCTGCGCAGTGTGGGGTCACAATTTGTAGAGTCTGGACCAGATGTCTCGTTCTTGGGCCAAGTCTCTTCTCTTACTCCAGTCCATATTCCGCCTCCTGAACGCCTCTTTAACACTCTCCTCTCAAGAAATGCGTGGTCTTCTTTCCTCCACTCGAGTTTCGTACGTCTTCCTGGCAGTTCTCTCTTAGTCCATCCTAAGGAGGTGACCGGAACACCTTAGCTTGTGTTCCTCTAGGATGGCCTCAGCCGACTTAACTTTGAGACTAGTCCGTATGGTACTGTTGCGTATCCCATCTCCTCGCGTCCTTCCTTCCACTTTACGAAGATAACGCATTTCCATGGATTGGATCCGATTCTTGTGTTTCGAGGGAGTGTCCTCGATTCGGAAGAGTAGGAAAGAATAGGGAGGAACGTCGATTTATAATTCATCATTTTATTTTTTCTAGTCCCTTTTGCCCAGGAAACCCCTTCGGTGCAAACTAAATACTCTTCCAGCAGCTCTGAGAAACTTCCTCATCAATGTAGCCGCTTTCGTTGAGATGAGGACCTAGATATTTGAAATTATCGACCTACTCTAATCTTTCTCCGCTCCCTCATTATTCTCCGGGGTTTCTTCCATATCCTCATAGATTTGGTCTTTTCCGGGTTAATTCTCATGCTTATCGCGTCAATTTCCTCTTGAAGAACATTTATGTTGTATTGAAGGTCTTGGTCGTTGGAAGCCTAACTGTATCTGTCTCTAAAAAAATACATACATTTTGTTTGTATTAAAATAATTCAAAATGATAGAAAGACCGTGTGGTAACAGTCAGGTAAAGGAAGGGGCCGAAGTAATATTGCCTGAGGTGGATGTTAAAACAAACCGAAAACGATATTAACCCGATTCCTAATATTAACTATTCACTAAAAAGTTACCAAATGCAGGTATTAGATGATTTGAAATCAATCGATACGCGAATTACGAAAGTGAGTCATGACCTCCAAGTGCCGTTGGGAAAGGCGCCATAAGAAGACCATTCCGATGCTCTGGTGCTACCGCACCGTGAGGTAGAGATGGTGTGGTCACCAATTGTTGCGAAAATATTCAATTGATCTGAGAGAATAGCTTCTCATAGAATAATTCGATAGTATCCTTTCTATTTCTATTCCCGAATAAAATAGATTGTAGTGAATCGTGGATCCGTCTTATCGATAAGAAATCATTTTAATGAAAAATCCTTTACCTGTTACAAGGATGTATTAAAAATATCTATCTTTTTTTCTTTCAAATATTTGTTGTATTGCACGTTACAGTATATCAATTTCTCTAAATTATAGAAATTTGATATACAACTATATATTTAACAAAAAACCTTATAAAATTGGTTTAAATAAGAGAAAGATTTTGATTTTAGGGGTATGAGACAGTAAGACATTTGGGAAATTGTAATTAAGCACAAAATAGTGCCACAAATATTATCAGCTGCTGAGATATTAAACTAAAAAAAATATAAGATTTTCGTATAAAAAAAAATATTAAGAGTATAGTTTTTCTCATTATTTCTTTTTTTTTCATTACTGATAGATATTCAGGATCCAATAAAAACAAATGCTATCTATAGTAATCATATATTATTTTTCTGTTCATTGAGATATAGAAGACAACTTAAAGTTAAAAAAAATACAGATTAAAATAATGGGTTAAAAAAAGGCTGAACACACTGAAGAATTTAGGTTATGCATCAAAGAATTGCGAGATATTCATCAGGTTAATACTATTGAATTACTAACAACGAAACGGTGAAAATGGAAATGAATAGTCACTAGATTCAATAATAACGGGTTCCCTTAAAAAAGGTAATCTGTATTGCACAGTCAAGTATAGTCCAAGGGATAGACCGAAACGTAAACGGGAGGATTTTCTCAGGGCTGGTCTTCAGGATTTGAGGGATGGCGTGTGGTCAGTGGTCAGAGAATAGTGATATTGGCAATGAGCCTTCTGGTATGCTTAACCATTTCATGTTTTCATATTTTTATAATTTCATCCGGTTAGTTATATTTGACATTTTCAATTTTTGTTTTGCTATTCTGGCTATTAATTTTATTTAATTTAGTTTATATTTGCAATGTTTTAATTTGTTTCGCATGTACAATACTTTTTCCTTTTTCTTTACCATACTTATCATTTTGATTTTTCAAAGTCACTGGCTTTTCAAAGCTTTCACTACGAAAGCTTTTAATGTTAGTGTTAGAAGACAGTTGGCAAGGCATTTGGGAAATAGTAATTAAGCACAAAATAGTTCCACAGATATAATCTGCTGCTGAGATAGATGGACTCTGGAATCGGCCACCACAACGGTTAGTGTAGAAACATATGGTATAAGCTCTCTAGTTATTCTGATAGTTTAATAAATGAGAAACCCAGAAAATGATGAAGTGAAGGATTTACTGAGCAAGATTACAGAGCAAAAGAAAAAAAAAATTCAATTCAATACAACATATTTCTTAGTTAAAAGTACCCACAAGACACCTTTGACGTTCCCCGTAGGTACCCTGGGACAGGAGCAAACAGAACTTTTTTGTATTTAAGAGCTTAGTGGAAAAATACATGAGTACACTTAGTACTGCTAGCTGGAGTCGAAGGAAATTTTTCGATTTTGTGTAGGTTGGCTAGAAAATGCTACTATTGTCATTTCAGTGCCAACAGAGCAATTATTTTCCAAATCAGGGCGAACCAACTCACTTAAAATAAATAAACTATGGGGAAATTTTTTTGAAAATTTACTTTTTCAACAATCCAATGATGACGATATGTGGAAGGTAAATTGTTGAGCTCATAATATTTATATTTGACTAACAAGGGGAGGATACACTCAGTCTCTCACGGGTCTTGTTGGCAATTTTTTTGGAGGTTCCTGGTCAAAAAATATTAGACACGTATTTTGCCGTTCCAACCAATGGTTCCTAGAAGCCGAGAAAAAAAAATAAAATAACATTAAACTAATTTATTTTATATCTCGGGTTTAAAAAATTATATCGACATGATTCTTGCACCAAGATGTTTAGTTTTGATTGCGAATTTAAGGAAAAATACAGCCACTCCATAGATTTTGGTTTAGGTTAATTAAATTCCAAAAAAATTGATTTGATTTTCAAGCAAACTACCTCTATAGATTTTTTCTCACAAAAATTGACGTCAGATTCTAATTCAGCATCCTAAAAAACATTGAAAAACGCTTATTCAACACAAGCAAAAAATATCATTTTTTTCACGCTCTTCGAGGAAAATGAAATTTTTAAACCGATTATTGGTTACTTACCTTTAAATCGCCATTACTTTGTCACACAATTAACTGGTTGGTATCACTGGAAAGAGGAGAGCCTCAGCTTTCTTTTGATGTATATAAATGTAAAATTCCATGAACATAAATCTATTAAAAAAATTGGAAAATCTGAAAAACATTTTGATTTTTAGCTTGAGTTTGAAACCAAATACGATGATAAAACCAAAGTCATTTCAAGCGTATTACCACTCTATATTATGTGTAAAAAAATACAGTTGATACATTTAACCGTCTTAACGCAATTCATGTTTTTGTCAGTTTAAACAAAAGTTGCCTACCATTTATTTGGTCAGTCAAATTTTGAAGCTTATGAAGCTGAGACTCTCCTCTTTCCAGCGATACCAACCAGTGAATTGTGTGACAAAGTAATGGCGATTTAAAGGTATGTAACCAATAATCGGTTTAAAAATTTCATTTTCCTCGAAGAGCGTGAAAAAAAATGATATTTTTTGATTTTGTTGAATAAGCGTTTTTCAATGTTTTTTTAGGATGCTGAATTAGAATCTGACGTCAATTTTAGTGTGAAAAAAACCATAGAGGTAGTATGCTTGAAAATCTAATCAATTTTTTAAAATTTAATTAACCAAAATCTATGGAATAGCTGTATTTTTCCTTAAATCCGCAATCAAAACTAAACATCTTGGTGCAAGAATCATGTCAATATCATTTTTTAAATTCGAGATATAAAATAAATTAGTTTAATGCTATTTTTTTTTTCTCGGGTTCTAGGGCCCATTGGTCGGAACGGCAAAATACGTCTAATATTTTTTGACCAGGAACCTCCAAAACAATTGCCAACCAGATGCGTGAGAGACTGAGTGTGTCCTCCCCTTGTAAGTATATGTACCTACTGCCAATTGTTTTATCCATAATAAATTACTTATGAATTTGAAATAATTTTTTCCTTTTTAAATCGTGAAATAAATTAACTATAACCATAAAATAAACAGGAATATATAACACAAATAAAATAAAAAAAAAACATAATACAAATGAAATGGTTCATATGGATAAAAAAGATGTGATATATAAAATTAACTGTTTGAATTCTAACAAATACTATATATAGGAAAACTAAACAGAATCTAGATAAAATAATGTATCAACACAAATATGACTGGAAAAAGATCAATAAAACAGATAAAAATAAAACAGCATTTTTTGACCATGCACAAAATTTAGGCCACCATTTTGATTTTGAAAATGTAAAAATATTAAACAACGAGAAAAAAAAAACACATAATAGAAAAATTAAAGAGGCAATATATATATATATATATATATATATATATATATATATATATATATATATATATATATATATATATATAAATAAAACAATAAATAACTCAGAAAATTATAAAAGTGACACAGATAAAATAGGAACCATATATGCAAACATTATAGATAAATTGAAAATATAGATTGGCCAACTTAGAAATAAAAGTAAACTTAAACAAAATAAGAATAGAGCCTTGAACCCTAATAAGCAGGGTATTTTAAAAAAGAACAGTTTTAGATATTGAGATGGTGAGACACCACAAAAAAAAAAAAAAAAAAAAAAAAAAAAAAAAAAAAAAAAAAAAAAAAAAAAAAAAAAAAAAAAAAAAAGTGAATTAAATTGTTTTATTGTTGTTTTTATTATTTAAATTCATTTATTTTGGTTATTTGTTTAAGTGTAATGTAAAAACGATTTTAATGTAAAAAAATGTAAATTTTAGTCTGGTGATCGGATAATTGTCCCACATGTTACTTCCTTGAGTGATGATAAATTGTGATGGTGAAGGATTTTAAGCTAAAATAAAAGTTTATCTGAGAATAAATTAAATATAAAATACTCCTTTTACTGAAGAATTATAATAGACAGGAATATCATTTTAACATGATTGAAATATTTCAAATGGCATTTCATAAAAAAAAAACATGATATATTTGTGTAGTAATATTTCTTGTCATCGATATATTTAGAGCATCCATATTTAGAGCTTAGAAAAGGAATATCGTTATTTTTCATACGTTACCCATCCCTATTACTTACTCTTGACATGATTTTTTAAAAGTTTTTATCCGATGAAATTCCTCAACTACTTTTCTGGTATGATTCTCGAGGCCATGTTTTGTAGAAGTTTGTGAGAATGGCATATAGAATGAATAAAAATGCATACCTCACATCTTTAATATTGGTGTGTACTTGATGGAGAAGTAAGGCAAGCCATTGTCGATACAAGGGATAATTTGTAATTGACAGTTGAGAGATTCTTCGATAATGATATCAAGTTCTAGCGAGTCCAGAATCGTAGACAGCTGTAGCAGTATAAAAGAGAGTTAGTTAGGTTTCACATTCATTCATTCAGAATACTTTCAGCCTTTTCCTTTCATATTTCCTTTTCATTAATACAAATGTCAGGAACAGTTCTTCTGATCAACAATGAATGAAAAGGCTGAATGCACTGAAACATCACCTGTCACGAACAACTTTGACATATATGCGAAAGGTTTAAAATGAGAGCAGCATAATGAAATGAATGAATCATCACCATAGGAATGAATTTTATAATAATCTACTTTATATTTGTCAAATACCACTCACTTATTTAACACGAAATCTCAGAAACCACCGAACGGATTAGAATGAAATTCGAAATATAGCTTCCTCTAGGGCCGTAGGTGCTCGCTAAGAAAGGAATTTTAAAAAATCGGTCTGGTTCGCGGCTAATTCGCGAAAAATGCGATTACAATTTTTATTGGGTGAATAATAAAAGATTAATTGTCATATGGTATTTGGAGATAAGCTAATTTAAAAAATAGGTTAGCTGTTTAAGCTGCACACTTTGACCACAAATTAAGTTCCTTAAAGTTGTAAACAAACAAAAATACAATCGATGTCGAAACCTTATTATATGGTACCTTCTGTGAACTGATGGTGGCTGCAGAGGTGGACCCTTACAAGTTTGAGTTGTTTCGTGACGAGAAGCTTTTAAAAGACTTATGTTAAAGAGGAGGTTAAATGACTTATGTTCTTTGGTGATGTCATGTAAGGCCAGTTCGATGTACGGACAAAAAACTGATAAGAATCAGTGAGTTCTATTCTCTTCATTATCATCTCATGTTCTACCATGGAGAAGATGGGTACAGTATTAACATCTCTCAGCGTGACCCAAACATCAATACACCACTTAAGAAAACTGTGTCTGCAGCTGATTTTTACGCCTAAATGTTGATGGAGCGAAAAGGTGAAGAACCTTATTTACTTTAATTTCGTAATCTCCTCAACCAATTTATGCTTGATATGTACGCAAAAATAGAAACAGAAAGACTAAACTTTATTCAAGAAAGTTCAGAAGTTGAGACTATATTCACTTAATGTATGCCATAAGAAAAGCTGATGGTCTGGTATCAGAGCTGGGTAAGATGGTAATGCTGCCTCGAAGCTTCACTGGAGGACTATCAAAATAAGATAAAATTAACTTTTGCAAATTGTCAAAGTTACTTATTGAAATGATTCTAAGAATGGAATTCTTTAGGCTTATTTAAGTAATAATTATTATCAACGTTAAGCTTAACTTTTACTAATTTAAGTTGTCCTTCATCCTAATGATATTAAACCGTAGCGGAGCAGGGTCCTTTCAGCTAGTAATAAATAAACTAAAGAAATGGGTTTATAAAACACAAAGAAATGGTTAGTAGATCTGAATGGACCACTGCTATTAAAACTAAGTTAATTAAAAAAAATTATCTTAATAAGGCAATGCCTCGAGAGAATCTGGGGCTCCATTATAAAAATTAAAGAGGAAGAAGGGACATTTCGTTGCAGATTTGGCTGAGAAAATAACATTATTATCATCCGCAGCCATAAAAGTGCTAACCATGAAATATTTGAAAAAAAGAGAAGATATTCGTATGAGAAGGAAACCCGATGCATTGACAATGTAACCTCCCTTAAATCCCCTGAATAGCCAGGAAAATATGAACGAAATATAAAATGACACAACTATGAAAGTACATAACTATTTGCCTTTGGAGCCCCAAACGATAGGTGCTTAACTGAAACAAGAACACGACACCCGTACATCTAAAACGCTAAAACGTTTCGAGACAACGGACGATGAGATGTGGTCAGCAATCACGCTTAACCGTCAGGTTTTTGCCCTAAATTTTAATTTACCCTTTTTATTCCACATAAAAGACTAAAAAGACAAGAAACTGCCCGTCGTTACAGATTACTTCAACATTTATTAGACAAACGTTTAAAGCTCCTAAATTATTTACAAAATACTAATATACATGACTGTGATTAGACCTATCTGGACGTACGGAGTTGAGCTTTGGGCCTCCACTAAACCATCCAATTCATCCCGTATCCAATTCTTACAATCCAAAATCCTTCAAAAAATCCTCAATGCACCTTACTTTGTCACCAATAAACTTATCTAAAAAGATCTTAATGTTCCATATGTTGCAGATTTAGCCCAAACCAGATATCTATCCTTTCATAGTAAGCTCCATAACCACTCAAATCCGTTAGTTTCTCAACTTGCTTCCCACGCTAGTCCTGATAATCCTCCGAGGCGTCTGAAAAGAAGATGGCTCAGAGACCTTCAAGTGTAGAATTTTTATTAAAGTGCTACTGATGGGTAGTACTTTTCATGTTTTGTCACGTCATTGTAATAGTTAACAGCACATTTACTTTAAATGTGAAAGTTGTAAATTTCAATAAATTGATATAATAAGAGAAAAATAATTTTTTAAATGGCAATTTAAATCTTCAGGAAATTAAATGCTTAGACCGTAAATAGTTATGCCAGTAGTATAGTAATCTAATGGTTGTCTAGGAACATTTTCTTCTTTTTTTTTTAATAGTTTCATTCTTCAACGACAAATGATGTAGAATTGTCCTGCTTTCAGAGCCGTTATCTGGATGTAGACACGATCTGTCTTCGAAAGTGACATACCTTCAAGACTTTCCTTACTATCACTAGAGTTGATTAGAGAGTGATATTGTAGGCGGGAAAAATCAGTTATTGATATTGGAATGTTATTATATGTCATTGGCAAAAGTATTCTTATTTTCGTTTATCGAAATGAAGCAGAGGTGGAATGATAAATTTGGTAGTATTTAACCAACAATTTTTCTTTCTAGGAATTTTCAGGGAGTGTATCATGGCTGGACTGTATCATGTATCACTTATTATATAGTTATTCTGAGCATAAAAGTTATGGAAGAATTTATTTTACTTTCAATTATTTAACGTAAAATTTTCTTACATACGGAATTAATAATATACAAATTAATCAAAAAATAACCTTTCTGACAAGCTTACTTTAAATAAATTGATTAGTTGATAGTTTATATCCTATTTTAAATATAATTTTATTTCAAATACTTCATTCTATTATACAATTTCATTTATGTATTTATTTATAGGAATGGATGAACGCTTAATGGAAACTGGAGAAACAAACCAACCGGAGACGACAGTAGAAGTCTTCAGCGACCGGATAAATGAAACAAGTAAGTACATTAATAATAATAATTATAGTTTTAAAAATATATTTTATAATACTATATACGATTATATATTGTGTACGATGAATAATAGCAACTAAAGGAAAATATTTTATCACACAATTATTGCTTAGAGAAAATATTATATTTATTACGTTGAACGACCATAAAAATAAACATGCTGCTACTAAACCAACCAATTAGTTAGTAAAAATTAACAAATTGGTTGTAATTTACATTACAGCTATGATCTCAGAGTTTTAAATCTGCTAAGATTATCATTAATGTTATAAACAAAAATGTTTACTCATTGCACTTTTATTAAAACCTTGACCAAACAAAAAATATTTTTTTAATAACTTAACTCCCACAGAAGTACTGCATTACAATGTTCCTTTCTTGACCGAACCTATATTCTTTGGAATTCCCTCCCCCCTGTATCCACAACGCTTCTTCCCTTGGAACATTCAAAACACAATTCTTTCACCATCTTCTTTCCCTCCAACTCGACGCTCTCTAATTATTAGGATGTATGTACTATGTATGTAATCGTCTAATTTAATTACTAAGACCGTCAGACATAAAACATTAGCAAAAGTTATAGTTTGAATATGATAATGTTTTGATTTCTTGTAATGATAATTTTTGATTTTCTATATTTTATTTTTCTTTAAGTTTCAGTTTGGTTTTTTTTTCTTCTGTAATTTTGTTTACACTATAAACCTCTATTTTGTATATTTATTTTTTCATTCTCTTTATATTAATAGTTTTTTCTTTTTCTAGTTTTTCTCTGTATTTTTTTTTTCATACATATTTGTATTCAATTTTATTTATGTTGTTTTATTTTTAACAGCCTCTCGGCCAGTTATGATCTTACTTAATAGTGTTATTTAAAGTTATTCTTAAGGGACTTTGTCGCAGAATAAATTTTTCTTTCTTTTCTATTCTATTCTATATAAAAAAAAACAACACATTTTCGGGGTGAAATATGGATAAATATTTTTAATGAAGGGTTTGTAATATGTATTTATGTATTTCTTCTTATTTATTTGAGCTGCAGCAATCATATCAAATATGTATCTGTAAATATTTCGTCTTACTAACATTCAAGTGGTTCTTAAATTTTTCGGCACTATTCATTATTTGTACTTTATTTTATTGATTTTTTAAAAATATTTTATTACTCTTCTCGAACACATTGTAATTATATAAGCATTCAAGCATTATATCATCATATTGTTATTATTAATATTATTTCTTTTCTTTTTCTTCTTTATATATTTATACCAAAAGTGCCATTTTCAATTGTATATACATATTATTATCTTTGTTTGAATTTAAGATAGCCAGACCATAATACAACTTTATTATACATGTTTGTTATTATTAGGGGTCAATACGTCCCAGAATAAAGATTATTTTTTCATTTCATTATATCTAACATGAAATTCTTCATCCAAAGAAAGAATTTATTAGGAATATTCCTGTGCCAATCAGCTCTTTAAGAATAGGTAAAAATGTTATAGTTAAAAGTGTTACTTCGTATTAGAACTGAAAGAGAATTAACAGTTACTTAGCAGGTATAAAGGGAAAATAATCATTTTGTAATCGAACTATGTTCAAGAAAAAAAAAAAAAAAAAAAATTAAATTGAAAAGAAATTGAAAATACAGATTTCTTTTTTAAGAGAAGAATATATTTAATTTTTTTTTATTTGTTTCTAAATTTTTGTAGTCATTCCTAACTTTTTGCGTTACAATATTGTTATTTTTAATCGACATATTTGAAGTGTATTTTTTTTCCTTATTGATTAATGAATCACTAGTTAGCTATATTGTTTACATTAAACAGAAATAACACCACTATTAATAAAAGTAGTAAGTAAAATATAAACAATCAGTAAATGTGCGGTAAAATGATTCCAACGACAGATCAATAATTTAGCAGCACTTATTGCTACTAATGTTCCACAATAGAAGATCCCTAAGCCATCTTCTTTTCAAACACCTCGGAGGATTTTTGGGAATTGAGTGTGAGGCAAGTTAGGACATCAGCGGATTAAATTGGGTATGGAGTTTAATATGAAAGGATAGGTATATGGTTTGTGACAAATTAGCAACTTACGGAGCATTAAGATCTTTATGGATAAGTTTATCAGTGATATAATAGGAAGCGGAGCATTAAGATCTTTATGGATAATAGGAATCACTGAGGATTTTACTAAGGGTTATGGATTGTAAGGAATAGATCCGATAAGAATTGGAATGTTTAGTGGAGCACAAAAACTGAGCACCGTATGTCAAAATGAGTCTAGTTAGCGTCATGTAAATTGGTCTTCTGTAATTATATGGGAGCTTTGAACGCTTGTGACAATGTTGGACTAGTAGAAAACGAAGAACCGGTTTTTGTCTTTTAAGTTTCGTATTTGGATATTAAGTGAGAGGTTTGTCCAGATAGAGTCCTTGGTAGCAGATCTGTTCAATATGGAACAGTTGAATATTTAGTAATAGTAAAAAAAAAATTATATTAAAATAACAAAAAAAGAAATCGAGATTTAAAATGTGTTACATGAATATGGCAATAGTTAATAAGAGACCATCAAGTTAAATTTATTAGATTGAATTAGTTGGCCTATTTTGGTAAGTCTTATTCACGGCTATAAGAATATAAATGTAGGCCGGTAAATAATAACACAAATACTGTTTAGATTGACCGTGTATAGTTTACACACCTTAGTAAGGAAAAAAAAAGAAAAGAAAACAGTTAGGCACACTTACTATAATAACAGGGAAAATCAACTTTAATCATGTTAATTGGTCGCGGAAGGAGGTAGTTTTGTAGACATCGCTAAATGCTTTTACACGGACGATATATTCTAACAAGGATATTTAATTTTTTTAAATTTGTATTCTTCCTTTTTTTTGTTTATCATTGTTCATTAAACTAGATTTTGTGTACTCTTGGAAGATAGAGAGGGAGAGAACGTCCTCTTATTTTTATTAGGGAAAACGTTTATAATAAAAAAGGTAAGGCACTCGACTCCAAGCTATCGGGCCCAGGTTCGAGTCAGGCTGTAGAAAAAAAAAAGAAGAAACTTACAAGGGGGCGTTTGCGGTTGTAACTCACAGATTTGAATGCTGATTTTTTTGTGGGTAGTAGGGACCTATAAGAGTGCAAAACTAGAGTTATAGCCGCCAATGAGCATTAGGAGCCGAGGAAAAAAATTAAATATGAAAATCATGTTTTATTTTTTTTCTCAGCTCTCAGTCAAGATAGAGAAACGATTCTTTCACGTTTGATTGCAGTTATGTATGCTATTAGATAAAAAAAATAGCTTTAGGCTACTCCGGCTTTAGGGTACTCAAAAACTCCAAAAAAATGACAAAATTCCAAGGAAATCCACTGTAAATCAGTGGAAACTTTTTTTCATGAACAACTGACCTCAAATCTCGATTTAACGAACCATAAAACCCTAATAAGGGAAATTTTATCAAAATAAAAAAATATTGATTTTTTACTACTTTCGAGGTCAAAATTTTGAAGTTGAGATTTTATCAACATTTTCTACCGGCCATAAAAACTGCTGTGTTCAACCGATTACAACAGTAATAGCATTACTAAAATCAGCATACATTCTGCTTTTTATCCATACATATAATAATGGATTTACTCACGATTTTAGTGGTCAAAAACTGATGTGAATGAAAAAATACAAGATCAGCTATAACTTGAGATATTTCAATAAGGGGAAATCCTACGACCTCCGGATTTGAGCTAAGCTATGCAGTTTTAAGGCTTCTAGATGACCTTAAAATTATAATCGGTTGCGAAATATGTGAGATAGCGCAAATTATTTACATTTTTTCAGAAATTGACAGCCCCTTGCCTTCTAAAATCCTTCAAAATTTTAAAGGTAAAAAAAAAATTTTTTTTTTTTGATTTCGACAAAATTGAGTTTCTACATGTTTTTTGAGATGAGGAATCTGGAAATAATATCAGTTTTAAGTTTCAAAATTTTCCTCACCTATATTCTATAAATAAGACGTTTTAAAATGACATATTTTTATTTCAAATTGCATAGAAATCCTAAGATTGATGAATAATCTAAAATTAATATTAGGTTTTGGTTAAAAATTTTGGTTTGAAATTTATTGTGTAAAAACAAAAATAATAATAGAAATAGATCATTTTAAAACGTCTAATTTATATAATATAGGTGAGGAAAATTTTTAAACTAAAAACTGATATTATTTCCAGATTCCTCATCTCAAAAAACATGTAGAAACTTAATTTTAATTAATAGGTCCCTACTACCCACACAAAAATCGGCTTTCAAATCTGTGAGTTACAACTGCAAACGTCCGCTTGTTAGCTCTTTCGGTGACCAGATTGTACTTTTGTGGAATATGTGAAATTGCAACGCAAAAAGATTAAAAACTCAATTGGATGCTGAAGCTTTATTTCAATGAGTAGTTGACAACAGTATGCCTGATTAATAATCATCTTAAATTCATCATCAATAATGGATTCATCACCCATATTTTTCTCTTACAACGATTCTGATGCCTAAATGAATAGTCATCATGTACAAAGTAAACAGAAAGACCTTCCGAAAATTAGATATTTACTAACTAGGACTTTGGGAAGCGCAACAGCTTCTAGATTTCGGGTTTATGTTCAGCAGTTTTATATATATATATATATATATATATATATATATATATATATATATATATATATTTTATTTTTGAATAAATATTACAAGCTGCATCTTAAAGGGCATTGAATAATATGAATGACCCTTTCATGCAATATATATAATTAAATTAAATTGAATAAAAAATCCTCTAACTATACTAGATATTAATATAAAATAAATCATAAAAAAATAAAATTTTCGATATGGAATATTAAATAAAATGAATGAAAAATAAACTTTATTCTGGGACAACCCCTAAGAATAATTAAAGTGCACAATAAAAGGTACAATTCTCTGGCTGAGATTAGTTACAAATCAGCACATCATGAGAAAAAAAAAGAAGAGAGAAGAAATCAGGTTACACGAGATTCCTCTTCGCTTCCAGAGATTATTTAATATAAACACATCACAGGACCAAAAACCCTCCGCGGCAACTTCTTTTTGAAGATGAGGATTCCGTTATCCATTGTTCTTGTTAGACTTACGTTAAGATAACTGTAACAATTTAACTTCTGCATTGCCAACATAAATTTTAAAACCATTTATAATTTTGACATATCGTAGCGTTTGTAAGAGCGAACGGTAATAAAAGTGACCTTTCCTCTGTTTGAGGAAGTGAAGCGAACTGCGGTTGTGACCGCAAGATGGATTACATTTCCCAACTGGACGAGATGAGATGGATTAGAAAGTACAGCGAAAGCGTTTTTAAGCTCACGTTTAAAGAAATCACTTCTTTTTTCCTCAGTAACTGTGAGGAAGCAATGTTGATGATCATTTTCGAGAAGGAAAAATATGATCTTACATAACTCCTACAGATTATAGCAGCAACGTCCAACAATATAAGATCGAAATGTGATTTATATTTGAGGAATATTAAACTGAAAATGAAAAGATTTCCTGAAACGAATATTAAATGGCATTGAGCTTTTACAAGGTCTTAATCAGCTTTTATGCACATTTTTTCCTTCTCTCTTTGTTTGGTTTGATACAGGTTGTTGGGGAATACAGGAACCAATATGAGAATTTTAGGAACATTAACAAAAAAAAACAAAAAACAAAGTAATTTAAACACCAATGATGCAAAAAAATTATTAAATGAGCAGTAGGACACTTATTAACAAATTATAATTATTATTTGAGTTATTACTGCTAAATGCAATCTGAATAATAAATAAAAATTATAGTTTAAAAAAAAACTAGAAAAACACAATAAATAAATAAATTTATAGCAAACCTAACTAAAAAGCTAAGTGTAGTGAAAAATTTGCAGCAGTCAGACTTTTAATTTTTTGAGTTCAAGGTTCGAATCTAATTTCCCTGTTTTATTCGTGACTTGATTGTATTTTTAACACAGTTTGTTCAAAATCAACCAACAATTTTTGTTTTTTTGATATATCTCAGAGTATAAATGGGCAAATTTTAACTTTAAAAATCCTATCTTGCACAAAATGTAATCATGTACAACTTTTAGTATAAAACATTTTTTGATTGGATAAGCCATTTCTGTGTTATGAACTCTTAAACATGACCAAAATTAAGTTTTTATAGTTGGCAAAATTCTTCGATGTTTGACAATCGATTGCGGCTAAACGCCCAAATCAAATTCAGCTTAAGGGGTGTCTTCAGGCGCACAATTTAATAAACTTTAATTTTGTAACTAAAATATTTTTCGATTGAAAGCATTTTTCTATATGTTTTTCCCCCCAAAATCTGAAAAAAAAAACGACTCCCTGACTGGGAAAAACAATAGATCATAGATATTTTTATCTATTGTCTACTGCTTCTGATAAGGAAACTGTCGGCAAATTTTTGGTCCGAGCAACACCGAGAGAGATATAACGTGTCAAAATGTTACATTTTTTGAGTGTGAAAAAAAGTTTTATATTTTTAGGATTAACAAATTAACGTTTCACAGGTAAATTATAGACCCCCATCGAAAAGACATATCCATCTCAAGAAAGCAAAGCTTCGTTTTAGGTTTTCTTCTGCCCCTCTCTCAACTTATGTTTTTTGAATAACTGTTACTTTTGACCTGATACTGGAAACTACGAGCTGTTTCTCTATTTTGAAATAAGAAATGAATTTTCTATCACAAATTTTCTTGTACTATCTTTTTGCTATTCTTTACGGAGCTATTCCGAAAAAATGTAGTCTAGTTGTTACTTTTTTCATTCAAACCAATATAGCTCCTTAACAGTAGTTCCTAGCGATAAATGTTATATGACAAAAAATATACTCCATTAAATATCTGATCAGGTACCTATCGTCAAATTTTATAAGAGCGGCATCGAAAAAACTTGAACGTGTCAAAATGTTACGTTTTTAAGTAGCAAAAAAAAGTTACAAATTTTGAGTAAATTACTTTAAAAAATAATATCCAATAAGCTTATAAGAACGAATTGTCACTTTATGAATTAAAAATACGGAAATCAATGAAAACAAATATAGTATAAAGTTTTATAGGAAACATTAAATGTTGCAATTTTCCATTTAATTTCTATTGCCATTAAAAAAAAAAAAAAGTTATTGTGATAATAGAAAATCTCAAATGTCAAGGTATCCATTATTTACGATTAAGTTTATCATCTGAAACCTGTTGTTATAAACCTTTCCTTTGGCATTTGTATCGATGTTTCGATCGCATCAGGCCCATATAAAGTTAAAGTAATTTATAATTTCATCAAATATAATTGAAAATATGAAAATAAATTAATAATTAGAAGGTTCCTCGGCCATCTTCTTTTCTGATGCCTTATCGAGAATCTAGTTGGAAGTACATTGGGAGGCTAGTGGGTTCGAGTCGGTTTAGAGCTTATCATGGAATGATAGGTATCTGGTTCGGGACATATCAGCAACATATGAGACATTAAGAACTTTATGAATAAGTTTATTTGGGATATAATAAGAATCCAGGATTTTGATTGTAAGGATTAAAGCCCCAAAGCTAAACTCTTTATGTCCAAATGGGTCTAACTATTGTCATGTAAATGAATCTTTTGAAATATACTGGGAGTTCTGAACGCTTTTCTAGTAAGTGTAGAAATAATCGGAATCAATTTAAAAAAAAAATTGTAGTTTAAAAAACTAGAAAAACACGCTTTTATAGCAAGCCTAACTAAAAAGCTAAAGGTGATTAATTTGCAGCAGCCAGGCCTTTTAATTTTTAGAGTTCAAGGTTTGAAGCTAATTTCCCTGTACTGTTTGTTTGCCATCTTAACACAGTTTATGCAAAATCCACCAACAATTTTTGGTTTTTTGATATATCTCAGAGTAGGATTGGGCAACTTTTTACTTTAAAAATCCTATCTTGCACAAAATGTAATGATCTACAACTTTTAGTATATAACATTTTGATCTTATTAGACATTTCTGCGTTATTAACTCTCAAACATGACCAAAACTAACTTTTTGTGAAAGTTGGAAAAATTGGATTATGTTTGACAATCGATTGTGGCTAAACGCCTACATCAAATTTAATTTAAGGGATGTATTTAGTCGCACAATTTAATAAAATTTAATTTTGTTAATGAAACATTTTTCTATTAAAAGCATTTTTCTATTTGCTTTTTCCAAAATCTGAAAAAAAGTTCAAAAAGTTTTTGTTTTTTTTGCCCCCTAAACCTTTGTCCCCTATATTATTTAGTTTCATTTTTGATATTTAGAATAATTTATGTTTTTTTTAATCCGCGAGACGATGTTTTTATTCACATAATTTTTCAGTGTAATAATTTCCATTAAAAAATAATGAACTTATAAAATTGAAAACGATTTGTTTAATTTTTTGTATTTGGTTTCCGAGTTCCGATTGAAGTTTTTTTTTTTTTTTCAGATAATGTCAGGTATCTGTAAATAAGATACTTTTCTTCCAAATTTTTGATCCTGACAAATTGGGACAAATCTTGATTCTAAGTTCCAAATACGTCTGCTATTTTTTTTTGGTATAATACCCTCTGTTAAAATATAAGCATTACCTTGAACGTCCTTAAATATAGTTGAAATGTAGAGGGCCGTAACTATAAGATTTGTCATGGAAGGGCAAACCTTCCCTCTTTTCCCCTTCCCCTTCCCTTTTCCTCCCCCTTCCACCCTCATTGCCCTTTTCCTTCCCCCTCCTCTTCCTCTCTTCTCACCCCCTCTCTCTCAACCCCTCTCCCTCCCTCTGCCCCCCCCCCCTTTCCCTTCCTGCCCGCCCTTCCTCCCCCCCTCCTCGATTCTTTCCTCACCTCACTTCCTCCCTTTTCTTCCCCTCCCCCCCCCCCCACTATTAAAATACAATACCTCTGTCAGCAATTTTTTAGTTAAAATTACAAACTATATGTATGCTATCGACTACATCCTAGTTTTATTATTGAAAAATAGTTTCGGGCATGGAAATGTACCAGAGATCGGTGGAGTTATTAATTACATTATTCCAAAACATCGTTCTCACAAATAATTTTCTTTATTATATATTATATATTTAACATAATATGGGTAATAAAACTAGGTATGTAAAATGAAATATTTTATCTTACTGTTCTAATTGTACATTCCTAGGTCGTTTTAAAGAGGAAACATACGTTAAGTCCATTCAGAATTGTTAAACATCGAAAAATAACTTTCCTGTTGCAGTTTATAAGGTCGAATTCAGTGTTCGCAAGGACATAGACCGTTTCTTGTTCAGATTTCCTTATTCTCGTCTATAATTTGGTACTCAACGCTGATTAGTATATCCTCAATAAGTTTGAGGAAACATAAAAAAAAGTTGAAACACAAGAAAATATATTTAAAACATGTTATGGAAAATTCCATTTTTATTTAAAAATAGAGAAGAATAAAACAGCTGATTTCTAGTATCAGGTCAAAAGTAGCCGTTATTTAAAAGCATTAGTGAGTGAGAGGCAGTGGAATATCCTAAAACGAAGCTTTGATTTTTTATAATGAGTATATCTGTTGGCTGGAGATCTTATTGATTGTTTCATTACTGGTCCTAGACATGTTATCCTAATCATATTTCTTCTGTTTCGTTTGATGTATACAGTTTTAAATATGAATAAATAAATAGAAAAAAATCTAATCAATTATTAATTTATTTTCAATAGTTACAATTTTATTTGATGAGATTATAAATTGCTTTGACTTTATATGGGCCTGATGCGATCAGAACATCAATACAAAGGCCAAAGGAAAGGTTTTTAACAACAGGTTTTAAAATAACAGATGATAAACTTTTTTTTTTTTTTTTTTTTTTTTTTTTTTTTTCACTTTTATTTTTTTAATCCACACCTTTCAAAAAAAAAAAAAAGAAAATTGACAATCAGCGGATGTGCTGAAATGATGATATTACCATAATTGGCATGTTAGACATGAGGAGAGATAATGCCCAGTGGCACACCTTCATTGTCTTTGGTTTACTTTTATAAAAGTAAGTCTCTCATCCAGTTTCTTTTCAGTCTCCTCCTGGTATTCTCCGGCATGAGCGATGTGGCCATACTATCGATGAATTTGTTTGGGTGCCACTTTAATTTTTCATGGAACAGTCGGTAGTGGGTCCGTATGTATTCAATAACTGTTGGTATTTGTAAGTCGGTGTGTATAGTTTTATTGTTAACGTACCATGGTGCTTGTGTTATTAGCCTTAATGTCTTGGATTGAAAAGTTTGTAATCTTTTTATGTGTGTCTGTTTAGCAGATCCATAAATTTGTGATGCGTAGGTCCATAAAGGTTTTAGTAGATGTGTGTAGGTCATTAATTTTTGTCTTGTATGTAGTTTTGATTTTTTTTTCCCGAAAAGTGAGTACATCAGTTTCAGTCTCATATTTAATGATGTCCGTTTCTTCTTAATATGTTGGCCCCATGTCATTCTCCTATCGAATGTAAATCCTAAATATTGTATTTTGTCCGTTTGTGGAATTGGGATATTGTCAATGTAAACAGGAGGACATGTTTCGTGTCTTAGAGTAAACGTAATGTGTTGGGACTTATGGTGATTTAGTCGTGTCTTCCAAAGTTTACACCAGTCTTGTATATCTTGTAGGTGGTGTTGCAAATTCAATGATGCCTGTATGGGATTTTGGTGTTTAGTAATTATAGCTGTGTCGTCTGCGTATGTGGCTGTAAGAGTCTCGGAACTTTGAGGAATGTCATGTATGTATAGTATATATAATAGTGGTGCTAATATCGATCCCTGAGGTACACCTGCCAGAATTGGGTGAATAGATGAAATCCCTGAACCATATCGAACAGAGAAAAATCTGTCAGAGAGGAAAGACTGAAGAATAAGATAATAGGTAGGTGGTAGAGTAGTTTTAAGCTTGAAGAGAAGCCCCTGGTGCCAGACTTTGTCAAACGCTTGAGTGACAAGATGATAAACTTAATCGTAAATAATTGATACCTTGACATTTGAGTTTTCCTATTATCTCAATAATATCTTTTTAAAAACACCAAATAGAAATTAAATAGAAAATTGCTAAATTTAATGGTTCTTATAAAACTGTATTTGTTTTCACTCATTTCCGTAGTTTTGATTCATAAAGTGACAATTCGTTCTTATAAGTTTAATGGATTCATATTATATTTTAATGTAATATACTAAAAATATGTAACTGTTTTTTCACACTCGAAAATGTACTTTTTTGACATGTTCTAGATGTTGCTCGTATCAAAAGTTTGACGATAGTTTCCTGATCAGAAATTCAATGTAGTTTTACTTTTTGTTTTATGACATTTATCGTTAGAACCTATTGTAAAGGAGCTATATTGGTTTAAATGAAAAAAAATAATATTTAAACTACATTTTTTCGATGTTGATTTTTGTTTGACCCACTCTAGCCCTGTGAAAAATAGCACAAAGATAACACAAGTACATGTATTTAAAACATAAATGTGATAGAAAATTCCATTCTTATTTCAAAATAGAGCAGGATAAAAAAGCAGATTTCCAGTATCAGAACAAAAGTAACCCTTATTCAAAAGGATAGAGTGAGTGAGGGGTAGTGGAACATCTTAAAACAAAGCTTTGATTTTTTGACATAAGTATGTCTTTCGGCTGGAAACCGAATCGTCTAGCTGAATCCCTATCCAGTCCCATGCATCACTAAGATCTCCTCGAAGGTTAAAACAGTAGTAGTCTATATAACAATTGTTTTTTTTATATACATTTATATAAATTTACAACTGTACAAAATATATACATCAAGTAAATGTATTGACAACGATTATAATAACATGTTAAAACTTGAAAAGAACTACTCATCAGTTGCACTTTATGGAAACTTCTACACTAGAAGGTCTCTAGGCCATCTTCGTTTCAGACACCTCAGGGGATTATCAGGAATGGAGTGGGAAGCAAGTTAAGAAACTAACGGATTTGAGTAATTATGGAGCTTACTATGGAAGGATCTGGTTTGGGCTAAATCAGCAACACATGGAACATCAAGATCTTTATGGACAAGTTTATTGGTGACAAAGTAAGGAGCATTGAGGATTTTACGAAGGATTTTGGGTTGTAAGGATTGAATACGAGATGAATTGGATGGTTTAGTGGAGCCCCAAAGCTCAACTTCGTACGTCCAAATAGGTCTAATCACAGTCATGTATATGAGTCTTTTGTAATTAATTGGGAGCTTTGAGCGTTTGTCTAGTAAATCTTGAAGTAGTCTGAAACGTATAACAATTTTAAAATTATGAATAATAGTACAGTTTTCTTATCAGAAATTAAATGAAGTATATTGTTTGTTCTATAACATTTGTCGCTAGGACCTACCGTATAGGAGCTATATTGGTTTGAAGAAAAATAACGTTTGAAAACCCTATTTTAAATGTGAGGACTTTTTGTGGCATGTTCTAGCTCAGTTGTTGTTGTTTTGATTGAAAATTCACAGACATTTCCTGATTAGGAATTAATTTTTTAAACTTAATAATAATCTAATATAACATAAATTAAATAGAATATATTAAATATCAACTAATTACTAGACTTTCTTGACCGATTGAGACATGGACGTAAAAATAACAATCCTCACTACAAAATATGTATATTCAATAAGAATCATGTCGATATAATTTTTTAAACTCCAGATATAAAATAAATTAGTTTAACACTAAATAATTTTTTTTCTCGGCTTCTAGGGCCTATTATTCCGAACGGCAAGCAAATTACGCGCCTAATTCTTTTGGACAAGGTACATGCAAAACAATTGCCAACAAGAACCGTGAGAGACTGAGTGTGTGTGTTAGTAAATATCCTTCCCTATATGAGTAAGTTAGAAAGAAAACATCCCATGATTAGAGTCACTCAGTCACTCACTGTGAGACGCATTGCGCATTGTACATTGCACACAGGAACTGCCCCGCCATTATACCGAAAATGCAGTTCCTGCTCCATATTAGCCAAGAGGGAGAAAGTGTAGCAAAGGGCACTCACTACTTCTCCGGATTACAGCTATTAAATAGGATACGGTTCTTGGGGTTGCGTGTATGGTTCCAAGAAGTGTGTGAACACTGATAGAAAACCTGTTGATGAATGGCATAGATGTTTTAATAACCTATTAGTTCCTTAGGTCCATTAGCCCAGAGTCTATACTCACCCTCATCTACACTATTATATAAAAGGACAAGCTATTTTTCGTTTGTGATCACGAACCGAAAACTACTGAACCAATATGTGCCGACTTTTAAATACATCATCTTCATAGTTCAAGAAAAGGTTTAGCAATAATAAAATTTACATATTTTCAATTAAACTGTTTTAAAAAAGCGATAAATGTGTGGTGCGCAGTGAAGTTCGAAAATCGACCGATAGGTGGCGAGCACCATTCTGCAAGTGAGGTAACAATGACACGGTGTTATATAGAGCTTGAAATTTATAATAAAATTTACTTTAAATATTTTGTTGCGAGATGTGTAACCAAGAAAAGTTTGATAATCGACCGATATATCGGCGATAATATAGTAAATATTGTTTATCCATCTGGATTACAAACTTAATCATTAAAATTAAAAACAAGATTTTCAATTATGTTCTATGTACTCTTCAACCACCTAATCGGTGCAATAGTTCCTGGTAAAAATTATAACGCGTAGTAAAACTCGAAGGGCTATCTGGGATAGAGTGGGAAGCGAGTTGTGATACTAACGGATTTGAATGATCAGGAAGTTTGCAATGAAAGGATAGGTATCAGGTTTGGGCTAAGTCAGAAACATAAGGAATATTAAGATCTTTGTGGATAAGTTTGTTTGTAAAAAAGTAAGGAGTATTGAAGATTTTTCTAAGGATTGGATACGAGATGAATTGGATGGTTTAGCGGAGCTCCAAAGCTCAACTCCATACGCCCAAATAGGTTTAATTACTGTTATGTAAATGGGTCTTTTGTAACTAATCGGAAGGTTAGAACGTTTTTCTAGTAAATGTTGAAGGAGTCGAAAACGACGTGCAGTTTCTTGTCGTTTTAGTTTAGTATGCGTACGTCCAAGTGAGAGTGCGTTTATTTTGCGTTTATGGAGCTGCGATAAGCGATGAGAGCAACGATTAAATCTAAGCTTGAATCACCGCTTCTATAAGGCGTTTATGTCAGAGCTTTGATAACAGTGACATTGAGAAATTAAATAGTAAACATAGTTTATACCGAGTCAGTATATAATGAGTGGTTCCGAAAAGAAAGAAATGCTTTTGTCATCAAGTACTGTAAAATATTATGTAGCTACAGTCAGGCGGAAAGAGCGCGAATTTGCAGCTCACCCTATTAATACGGAAAGCTATACGTTTGGGGAATTCCATCATCTTTATAAAGATTTAAGGCAACATCCAAGAAAATTTATTGAATATATGCGTATAAAAATCAAAACATTTGACTACGTATTATCAAAAATTTGATTTAACTGCCTCTTCATTCCACAGTTTGTCCAATATGAATCTGTTATGATGATTCTTGTCTTTTTGCTCCCACAACGGGGCCCTAACAAAAATTTCACTTATTAATAAATGAACATTGATACTCGATAAGAGCTAAGAAAACAAAAGAGGTGGTTATCGAAACCTCCTACCGTGGCTCAACTCTCAGTTACAGTATAAACACAAGAGTAGAAATTATAAGGAAGTTTTCTCTGCAACGTTAGTATCGCCGGTCTTATCGTTTATCGCAGCTCCAACATAAACGCATCCTAAGACGTTTGTCCAGATAAAGTCCAAATAAAGAAACTAATTGTAACAATATAAAAAAATGCAGAAGTCTCTAAACATCCTTTTTGTCTTACGCTTTTGAACTTCGGTCACTATTAGCTGTATTATTTGTTTTTGAATTTTTAAAGACAATGAATGTAGCCGAAACTCAATACTAAAGTAAATTAACAAGTAACTACTTTTAGCTTAAATGTCTCTTAAATCTTTCTTTAAGGTGAACGGTCCTCGTGAGAATAAATCTATGAGAATGATTCTACTTGAGTAATAACCATCGCGTGTTGAAATACCGACATCAATTTGAGATGAATTATTCTAATTTGACCTTTTCCTTAGAATTGAATTGACTAACGGGACTATTTAAATTCCCACTTTAGCGATAAACTAGAAGAATAGTAGATTAAGAATAATTTCCTCTGTCTTCCCCATTATCATTTTAAAAAATACATTCCAAACTGTTCCATTTTAAGCTCAATTATACTTGTGATTTAGTAAGGCAGGGATTGGCAGGCTACCCAAGGTCAGTGGTAACTTTCACGTAGCGCACGTAAACTGGACCATTGACCGGAGAGTCAGTTCTTGTAGAGGCCAATCGTGCTTGAGAATAATTTACACACTGATAATTAAAGAGAATAATATTGGGATTAATATATCTATAATTGGGATTATATATATGTATGTGTATATATATGCATAATATATGTGCTTTAGGAAGATCATTATACCAGCATTCCTTCCTAGCCCGATCCACTACCCTCTGGAACACCCTCCCTCCTGAAATAAGACATACCCCTTCCTTAAGCTCATTTAAAACACTCCTTTTCCAATATCTCCTCTTATCCCAGTCAGATGCCAGTCAATATGAACAGTAATTCTTATTAAATATGATCAAATCTAATAAATTTGATACAGGTGAATTGACTCATAAATTTTCTTTCATATAATAATAATCTTTTATTTGTTCCACATTGGTAAATAATCATTTTATTTATTTTTTTTAAAAATTTTTTATTTTTCTTATTTTAATTTTTATTTTTTACTTTAAATGTTTTTCCTAAACAAAGAAATTTTATCTATCGACAATTCATTTGTGTATAGTTGTGTTTATAGGTGTATAAGTGAAGAGTGCAGTTTATACCAGGTATGCAAGTTTAAAATGTCGTTTTAATTCCAATAGAATGCGCTCTTAGCCTATTGAAGGATTTGCTTATCTCTAAACGCTATTTTGTTTGTTAGTCATTTGTTTACAAAAGTCAGTTGTTTTTAAGTCGTTTACGTGGACGTATCATACCTTTCTTTGGTGTTAAAAATGTCTAATTTTAAGCCAAATAAAGAGCATTTGCGGCATGTCATGATTTTCTTATTTAATCAAAAGAAAAAGGCATCTGAATGTCATCGAATTCTTGTTGAGACTTATGGCGATGTTGCTCCAACCGTCAGGATATGTGAACGTTGGTTTCAAAGTTTCAAACGTGGTGATTTTGATGTTACTGATCAAAAACGAGAAAATCGACCAAAAAAGTTTGAGGACTTCGAATTGCAATCTTTATTAGACGAAGACAATACCCAAACCCAACAAATGATGGCAGAACAGTTGAATGTCACTAGGCAAGCCATTTCCGATCGCCTGAGAGCTATGGGAAAGATTCAAAAGGTTGGAAAATGGGTTCCACATGAATTTGACGAACGACAGATGGAAAAACGAAAAACTGTGTGCGAAATGCTGCTGTTACGCCACGAAAGAAAGGGTTTTTTTGCATCGAGTTGTAACTGGCGATGAAAAATGGATTTATTTTCAGAATCCCAAACGAAAAAAATCATGGGTAACGCCAGGACAACCATCCACATCGAGTGCAAGACCGGATCGTTTTGGGAAGAAGACAATGCTGTGTGTGTGGTGGGATCAGAAGGGAGTAGTCTACTACGAGCTTCTCAAACCCCGGCGAAACAGTCAATACCGAGCGCTACCGACAACAAATGATCAATTTGAGTCACGCATTGATCGAAAAAACGCCCAGAATGGGCTCACAGGCACGCCAAAGTCATTCTTCAGCATGATAACGCTCCTGCACATTCAGCCAGATTGACTAAGGAAACGATTTCTTTTTTTCGCTTGGTTGGGAACTCCTACCCCACCCGCCGTATTCACCTGACCTGGCGCCTTCTGATTATCACCTCTTCTCATCGATGGGACACTCATTGGCGGAGCAACACTTCAACAATTTCGAAAACGTACGGAATGGATGAATGGATTTCAAATAAAGATGAAGCATTCTTTTGGAATGGTATCCATATATTGAGAGAGAGAGAGAGAGAGAGAGAGAGAGAGAGATGCTAAAAAAAAAAATAAAAAAGTTCTACATTAAAAGATGTATAACTATACCCATTAAAAGATGTCTATACCCACTTGGTCTTCGATTCAAGTGGGTATAGGCCTTATTATGGGCGGATAGGTATCTTCGATAACGATTGGATAAGATATTTTTTTTTCAAATATTAAATTTTTTAAAAATATTTATTTACAACTGTACACAATACTATTAATTTGATCATAATAATAACAATGACATGTAAATAACTTGTGAATTACTCACTAGTAGAACTTTAATAAAATTTCTATATTAGAACGTCATAGGGCCAAGGGCCTTCTTTTCAGACACCTCGGAGGATTATCGGGAATGGTGTAGGAAGTAAGTTGAGAGACTAGTGGATTTGAATGGTTATGGAGCTTATTTTGAAAGGATCTGGTTTGGGCTAAATCAGCAACATATGGAACATTAAGATCTTTATGGATAAATTGGTAGAGCATTGAGGATTTTTCGGAGGATTTTGGATTATAAGGATTGGATACAAGAAAAGTTAGATGGTTTAGTGGGGCCCCTTAGCTCAACTCCGTATTTCCAAATGGGTCTAATAGCTGTCATGTAAATGAGTCTTTTGTAATTAATTGGAAGCTTTCAACGTTTGTCTAGTAAATGTTAAAGCAGTCAGTAACGACGTGCAGTTTCTTGTCGTTTTAGTCTTGTACAAATTCTAAATTAATCAAGACAAATATTGTAATGCGAATCGAAAAAAAAAAAAAACACTTTTCGGGGAGAGGGTGGCTAAAAACACAAATTGTGCAGTAAAATTGTTGTATAAAATGTTGGTGGGCTGGAGAGTGGAATGTGGTCAGACATTAGTGTTGTAGACATCGAACCTTCGGGTTCGCATAGCCTTTTTGTTTATGTATGTCAGATTAAACAATAGCTTTTTTTTCTTTCTGCAATCGGCAGGCGTACCGATTCCCAGTTTCCCTCTTCCTTTATCATCCATGACTTTTTCCTATTCTGTCGATTTGATTTGGATACCCGACCAAGAGGTTTCGTTCATTATCTTACTAATTGTTCATTCTTGATGCATCAATACATGATTCCCTTGCTACTCTCGAGAAATTTATTTCAGCAGCAGGAGCTCAAATAACACTTCAAGTGATGCTTGACGCCCGGGGTCACTTGTGGTGTAGTGGTTAGCATAGCAACCTACTAAACCCTAGATCGCGGGTTCGCAGCCCGGCAGATGACCTTAGGATTTTTTAAAGGGAGTAAAAAATCCTTAGCTATGCCGTCCTTCGGAAGGGACGTAAAATGGGAGTCCCGAGCTTGTGCGATGTCAGGTCTCGTTAAAGATCCCTATCCTAATTATACCTGGATAGGCAAAATTTAGGACTCCCACCGTAGCATCGTCCGATTAGCCATAGCAGCATAAAGTGACGTTAAACGAAATAAACAAACAAACGCTTGACGCCCTTTACTATCTTCGTTTTTATAAACCATTGTACATTAAAATAGCCATAGGTACTTTTCCTGATCTATGTATAAGTTTGTATATATAAAATTTGTCACTACTAAAATAACGTTTCCGATACAAAAAAGTGGACATCCTCTTGGATTCTTTTAAAATGCCTTCGAAATATAACTTTTTTTTTCCTACGATTATTTATTATCAATACGAACTTTTTTCTTTCAGGCAGTTCCGGAAACGTATGGCTTCTAGAAAACAGTGCGGAGAGAAGATCACAAATCGACAATTCACCACGAGGGAGACCACCAGATCAGCAAAGTGGTCGTCAGAAGAAGAAAAGAAAGAATAAGGATCTATACAAAGGTTAGTACAGTTAAAAGTTACTTCTAAAAAAATATAACTGATTACTTGAATAAGATACATTTGCGATGCGCAACTTGCGTAATGTTGTAGAATAAAGGGGCACAATGCCAATATAAATTATTATAAATGAATCTCTTTCAACATATTGCAACTAAACAGAGATGATCGCTGAGACAATTATTGGCCAATTGACTGGATAGGATGTGTTTGGCGCCGCAGTGGTCTTATCGTTTATTCCTTCCACGCAGAACCGTCTAGGCTGCTATGCCGGTTGCATTCTGAACAAGAAGCAAGCGGGTACATTGGGCTATTCCTTTAGTTTAGCTTTAGCAGTCAACTACACTAATGTGCACTCTTACACTCATATATTTAACGGTAAAAACTAACTAGAAAGGAGGCGCGGTTAATCAAGAATCTATTTCAACTAGTCTGTGGACGAAAATTAAGCTTATTATCCGTTATTACTGCAACTGTATTAGTACGAGCAAGAACAGATCTTAGTGTAAGTTTGGTTTAAAACACCGATAACTCACTACTTAGCCCAGTCAATGAGTGCTGAAATGAGAGGTAAAGAGTGCATGAAAAAGGCGTTAAATGTTTGACTTCATAGCTTCGTTAGCAGTAGTTAAAATGTAAATATACTAAAAGTCCCCACCCCTGGGGGTGAGCAAACGGTGGGGAAGGGGAGAAGGACCTAATTTGGTGTCTTTCGATTATAAATCGAAAACGGTGGACTCTAGAAAAATACGCTACAAATAAAAATTAAAGCTCATTAAATTTCCTATAAAATTTAACTTATTCTTCGAAATTGCATCAGTTTTCGAGATATTAGATATTAAAAATCGATAATTTTAGACAAAAAAAAAATTGTTACCTCACTTTTGGTCAAACGTTTGCTTCAAATTCCAGAAACGTATATAAGAAATTGAAGTACAGTAGAACCTGGATAATCCGAACTAATTGGGACCGGGGGTGGTTCGGACTATCAAATCGTTCGGATTACCAAAGAAAGTGCTTTCCAGGCATAGTATGTATCATGCAAAAAATGAACACAGACATACTAGTTCCCATAAAATAAGAAGCACGTTGTATTATTAAAGGTAAATAGTTTGTTTACCAAAATAAAGTTTACCATTGAATGGCTATCTATATATAGGGTCATGAAAACTTCAGTCACCATTATTTGTATGATCTAAACGTTTCTTCCCGTGAAATGAATATGCGATCTCAGTCGTGAGTACGTTGAATGCCATTGTTAACTCAAATCCGACCAAAAAATAAACATAATCGTTTTTTCCATTGGCTCTCTCAATTCTTAGACAACACTTTTTCAATTCGGGGGGGTTTACTTAAAGATAAAAAAAAAGTCTGAAAAACTGAACATGCCCCAACTAGACCTCTCAGTATTAGGGACATTTAATGTTAATATATTATTACGTTAATAGAAAAACTACATTATTATCCAGAAATAAATGATTTTTTTTCTATTATTCGTTTATAGATCAAGCAAATCATATGGACAGTCAGGAAAAGAAATCTAGAACATTCATTAATAATAATTTAGATGCATTTATGTCCAAGTGTCAACGAATTGTCAACCAGTCAAACCGGATCTTCAGGACGTATCACATTTCTCAACATCTTCATGGAAAGAACGAGTCATCCGTGGCCTTTGGTGTAGGCCTTACCGACTAGGGACGAATCGTATGTCCCACAACTCCGCAGATATGACTTCCTCGTCTCACGCCCTTTCAGATTTTGATCTCACCTTCAAAACAAACCTCCATAATCTTCAAAGATGAAGATCATAGAGAACTTACAAATCGTGAATTGTTTAACCTTCTTCACCAAAATTAATCATATTACTGATTCCCTTAGTGATTAATGAAAATATATGTATATATAAACATTTACAGTAGAATCCTACTTATCCAACGTTACCAAGACGATGGCCAGAATAAGAAAAATTGCCAGATGACATAAATCTAAATATATCGATAATAAAAGAAACAAACTTTAGGTTAGAAAGTTCCCAGTGAAAAATAAAAAAGTGTATTGTAAGGACCTAGTAAGACGAAATTGAAAATCACCATCGTAGCTTCCATCCTGAAAACATTTTCAGTTTTTTTTTGTTTTATTTTAACAAATTTTAGTTCATTATAAATAATTGGTCGAATATTTGTTGAAGTCCAATTACCAGATTTTTTTTTTTTAAATAATTTTTCTACTAGATTATCTTTAAGCGAAAGGTTTTCTCCCAAAAGTAGTTAAATACCATTGAAAATGGCTAAACGAAAAATATGCCCCCTTCCTAATTCAGGACTCACATGTATATGTGTAAAACATTATTGTATTTTTTTATTTATTGAAAAATGTATCAGAAATCGATGAAAAAAAAATTTAATAAATTCCTGTTATAAGAAAGTTTATAACAGGAACCTAGTAGATTATTCTTTGAATAGGAGTTTTTTGTTTTTTATTTAATTTACAACTTTGACAAGAAAAAATTAAATACATCTAGTATTAAAGACAATGATCATAATAATAGGTTTATTGTTGTAATTGGTACGTCCACATTAAAAAGACCGGAGGCCATCAAAAAGACGCCTCAAAGGGTTATCTGGAATAGAATGGGAAGGAAGTTAAGATGCTGGTGGATTAGAATGTTTATAGAGTATACTATGAAATGATAGGAATCGGGTTCAGGCTAAATCAGAGATAAGATCTTAAAATTCCGAATGTTGCTGATTTAGACCAAACCAGATACCTGTCCTTTCATTGTGGACCCACTCGAATCCACTAGTTTCCCAACTTTACACTCAATTCCCGATAATCTACCGAGGCGTCTGAAAATGAGATGGCCGAGAGACCTTCTAATTTAGAACTTTTATTGAGGTGCTGCTGGTGAGGGGTTCTTTACATGTCATTGTAATCCAAAATATTCCAACAGTAGTTGATTGATATTATGATGCCAATAGTGTTTTGCACGACAAGGAAGATTTTGATCTTTACATTCAACAAAACTTTTTAGTAGAGTCATGCGAAAGTTTAAGGGTACGCAATCAACTGTTTTTTTAAATGAATTTACGGCACTCGACGCCCGCCTCGGGGAAGAGGGGTCAAGGAATGACAAGGGTACTTCCGATTGGAAGAACACCAGTCACAACATCCTGGCAAATGATACCCGAAGCCCAAGGACTCGCTAACAAATCTGCCATTACCATTAGGCTTTGTCGAAACCTTCGTCCTGTCTCCACCACTCAGCCTTAATTATTTCGTTGTTTTATCAGTCAAATGTCACGGCTCTGTGGCCCATCGTCGAAGACTAACAGCCAATAAAATACGACCTAATTCACAACGACCGCTCTTGTTTTGTAAGGCATTGCCATGTTAAACATAAAAAAGTTCCGTAGCCATCAATATCGTGACCTTTTGCCCGCAATAAAAATAAATTAGCAACTAGCACATAACTGCCATAAAACTGTCTTTGGAAATATATAACTGAGTATTAAAGTATCAAAGGTGCGGCATAAATCATAAATTGGTTTAAACATTTTAAATGAGTTTACTTAGTTATTTTTTATGACAGATAAATTTAGACGCTGTCACGATGGTGACACTTAGATCACCTCTCGCTATCTTCCCTGTATATTCAGATAAAACTAAAAGTCCACAGTTCAGAAAGATGAAGAATTAACAAGAATAAAAAATAAAACAGTAAAGATACCTATATAGATAGAGAATTACTTGATTTTTCAAAGACAACTATTACTTACAAACGCCAAGGAAAAGGAAAAAAAGATCTGGATTTATTGCCAGGTTAAGCAAGGCAGTAGATAAAGCTAAAATCTAGCAGCTCATGTGTTTTATTAGTTGCTTTATCTAATGAAAAAAACTGATGAATTAAAACAAAACGTAAGAAGAAATAACAGTAAAATACTATCTGAGCCTTATTAATTTTTGCAATATACGATTTTAAAAAATACTGTATAATGGAACCCATAAAGGGTCTTGGGTTCAGTATACACGGATGTACATCTAGAGGGCCAACGGTTGTAAAAGAAGGAGATTTGGCCGAAATCACGCTTAACCACTAGGTGTTTTCCCCATTTAAGGGTACCCATTTAATAGAGGCTTGGCGTGCCCCAGGAGGGTCTCCGATCCAACGCTGAAATAAGAAAGCTACTTCAGATATGGAAATTGAGATATTATGGATCAGCGTCCCTTGGAGATAAACAGATTGATACAAAAAATAGTTCAAATATCTTAATTGGTGGTGTTCCAGATAAGATCATAAAAACAGATTTAGAACAGTAAAGGAACGCTTTATTGTAAAGTAGCACTACTCTAGATCAAAGCGAAGCGCAGCGTAGCGGACTTTCCTACAGCGGTCGGCGACGATGGTATAAGAACGACAACGCACAGTTTCAATTTTATCATCTAAAAAACTCTGTTGGGTAATGCAATCCTATGCGCTGTCCTCCGCAGTAGAGCGCGTAGGCCTTAAAACATCGCCGGCAATTTGGGGTGTTTAAAAAGGGATTTATAGATTATTTTACTGTGGGACATAATATTGTTTGTTGTTGATTAAATTGAAACAAGGAAGTATTGGAGAAGATAACTAGAACTAGAAATAAGTATTTGGAACACTTGGATCCAAGGCCAGTCAGTAGTGGTTCATTTTGGTTTTATAAATTTATTTATCTAATGATGGTTAATTGATAAAATAGTAAACTCTTATAAGTATTATAATAAAATTATGATTAACGGTACAAGTAGGAACAGGAGACAACATTAGTCCCTAGATCAGGTGATAATTATAATGTTCCTAGAGGCTAGACAGACATGACAGGTATCTACTGATTTATAGTCCTAACGATGGCCCTACGATGTTGTTTCGTAAACAAAACTTCCTATGTCTGTCCTTGTCAATTCATTTCAAAATAGCGGTTTGACAACCATCAATTTTAATTGTGGAGCAGATTTTAAATCAAAACTTTAAAAATTTTAAAGTTGCATATTTAACAACTCTAGAAAAGGGTTCTACGTAATTTTTATCATTCAAAAGGCTGTTTTAATCATTTGATGCGATCTTGTCCTGTGTTCAAACGAAACTATTCAATCAAAATTAGAAAATGGGTATTACGAAATCAAAAATAATCTCTTTAAAATGAGATGGAAGAAAGTGGGCACAAAAGAATTTGCGAATGGAAGACAAAGAGAAAATGTTATTAAGTAGGCCTAAAGAGACACTGAAGATGAAAATGATAAGATGGTAAACAGAATTCTGAAAACAGATTGGATAAACATGAACAGATATCAAGTTCCTTATTTGAGCGACATAAGGCTCATTTTTATTTTCAAATATTTTTAAAATTTAAAACTATGTAAAAAAAAGTACATATAGTAAATTTGATTAGTTATAGTAACAAGTTATATAGATATAGTAACAAGAAAAAACGTCTAGATATATCATTGACCAGATTTTAAGGAGTAGCAAAATATTATTTATCGACTTTTAATAAAACTAAATAAAAATAAAACAATTTTTTTTATGAATAAAACAATACTCTTAAAACCTCAACCACAAAAACAAAATCAACCGAGTTCGGTTGAAAAATTAAAATACGATTCCAAATTTTAAACGGCTGAAACTGATGCATTAACGAAATATTGTGGTGGCTTATGGGACTTTCGTTATCCCAGAATAAAGGTTATTTTTATATCATATTCATAATGTTTTTTAATCTCTAATACAGTATGAAAAAAGAATCCAAAGAAATATCGGTGGATTCTTCCATCTACAGTATTTGTTGAAAGGCTGTAATAAGATAAACAATTCCTTAAGTAATAAATTAAACTCAAACTTTTAGAATGTTCATTTTCCGAAATAAGAACCTTTTTTTTTTTTTGGAGTAAACTTAAATATTTATTGCAGATTATATATAACGTATTCTGGTTACTAAGTTAATTCTTTGGGCTCAACAAAACCTTCTAATTCTTCCCGTATCCAATCCTTCCCTTATAATCCAAAATCCATCGCAAAATACTTAATTTTCCTTACTTTGTTAAAAACAAACTTATCCATAAAGATCTTAATGTCCCATATGTTGCTGATTTAGGCCAGACCAGATACATATCCTTCTATAGTAAGCTCCATAACCACCCCAATCCACTAGTCTCCCAACTTGCTTTCCACTCCATTCCCGATAATCCTCCGAGGCGTCTGAAAAGAAGATGGCCTAGAGACCTTCTAGTGTAGATTTATATTGAAGTGCTACTGATGAGTAGTCCTTTTCAAGTTTAGGCATGTTATTGTAGTCATTATCAACCTATTTACTAGATGCATATATTGTACAGTTGTAAATTTCAATAAATGGATAAAATTAAAAATTAAAAAAAATTAATTCTTGAATAATTAAAGTAGTTATAAGAGATTTGGTTTGGTTTTTTAGCTCCCGTATCTGTAATCGAAGTTTATTTTTAAACCGAGGTAAAAGCGATTTTTTTTTGGTAACGTGACAGTTATCGAGAATAGAAAACTTTTTTTACCGATGATTCACTAAACGTTACGTAATAATCTCTCTAGCAAATCAATCACAAGTACCATTCATGAACTACACAACAACCTGCATACTCAGAAAGTATACAAGAATCTACATAATATATAGGGAGACATACGATGTTTACAGATAACTAGCATACCCCCGTCGCGGCTTCGCACACGCTTTTATTAGTAAAGAACTTAGATAGTTTTTACTAATAATTGAAGTTTTATATGCTTATCAATAAATATCTTGAATTATACAATTTTGCATTCAATCTTATTTTCAAGCATAGCAGTAATTTTTAACCTGGTAACTGATTTGGTGATAAATGATGTAAAAGCATAATTAGACATCCAATTGTTAATTTTAATGAGTTGGGAATCCAGATAATCAGCGCTTAAAACTAAGTGCCTACGAATCATATTTTTACACACAATATCAAAAAGCAAGGGATATTTTGATAAGGCAATAATTTTTATTGCGACAGAAATAATTTTATTGATTTCATCTAGTTGGATTTCAATTCCTAACTATAAAAGGTTATGATAGTGTGACAAACCTCGCTTTTGCCATAACAATGCACATTTAAACTATAATTTTAGTAAACTTTACTATTGTAAACATTCTTAGAACAATAAAGATGATGTAGTTTAAATTTGATAAATCAAATTGATTGAATTAATAGTTTTAATACTGCAAAATCTTTTTTAGAATGGCTCCAGCCGCATATCGGTCGATTTTTAACTTCACAGGGATCCACATGTCGTATCGCATATTTAAGGTTTATTTTTTAAACAAATTTATTGAATAAAGCAAATTTTATTATTAATTTTAGACTCTATAACACCATATTTTTGTAACCTCTCTTGAATGGCGATCGACATCTATCGGTCAATTTTCAAACTTCACTGCGCACCACATATTTATCGCTTAACAACAATTTAGTTAAAATATTTAAATTTTTTTATTGCTAAACCTTCCTTGAACTATGAAGATGATATAGTTAAAATTTGGTACAGATTAATTCAGTGGTTTTCGCGGTTAGTGATCACAAACGAAAAATGGCTTGTCCTTTTATATAATATATAGATATATTCTCTGTGGGTTTTTATTTCATTAGAGTGTGTGTTTTTCATACCCTTGTTCGTTTTAACAATCATTCTTTGGACATGCTCTTGGTGCATTATATTTCAGCAAATACAAACATGGACTATTTGGGTTAAGGTAACCAATTATAAACACAGAGCGGCGTATAAGAAAAAAAGTGTATCCCTTAATCATCTGTTTAAATCCTTCGCTTAATGGGACCTTAGCCGTCAATCAGACTTAAACCCCTACCTCATGTAGAAGATAGCCCCTCTGAAATGTAACTCAAGGAGCCGGGGCGAACGCATTCCGTCGGATGACCTCATGGAATAATTCCAACCTAAATCGATGTTATGTTGTTGTGAGCATGCAATCCTTCAACGGGGCTGCGAATAACTCAGTTTAGTAATCAGATCATAAAGAAGGGCATATATACCGTCGTATATAAAATTAGCAACTAGCGCATAGCTGCCATAAAACTATCTTTGGAAATATACAACTAAGTATTGAAGTATCAAAGGCGCGGCATAAATTATCGATTAGTTTAAACATTTAAAATAAATTTATTTAGCTCCTTTTTATGATAGATAAATTTTGACGCTGACACGACAGTGACTTTTTAAGATCACCTTCGCCATCTTCCCTGTATATTCAGATAAAACTACTAATAAAGTTCAGAAACATGAATAATTACCAAGAATAAAAAAAAACATGTAATGGAAAAGAGAATTACTTAATTTTTCAAAGAATTCCATCAAAGATGAAAGAATAAAACCAAAATACATAATCTGAACTTTGTGAGTAAGTTGATAAATCTTTTGTAACAAAGTATGTATTCTGTTTGAAGATCTAGTCATTTTTTAAGTATTTAATTAACCAAAACCAAAATTTATGGAGCGGCTGTATCTTTCCTTAAATTTGCACTCAAAAATAAAAATGTTGGTGCAAGAATCAAGTCGATATTATTTTATAAACTACAGATATAAAATAAATTAGTTTAATGGTATTTAATGTTTTTTCTCGTCTTCCAGAGCCCACTAGTCGGAACGGCAAAATATGGGATCTACATGTTGCACCATATATTTAAATCTTTTTTAATTATTCAATTAAACATAACTAAATTTTATTATAAATTTCAAACAAGACATAAGGCAGACCATTGTAACCTACCTTGAATGACGATCGCCACCTATCGGTCAATTTTCAAACGGTTATCCAGGGAATGATTAATAATAAATAAATTAAAGGAAACAGTAAATTTTATTACTGCTGAACCATCCTGGAGCTATAATGATCATGTTGTTAAATTTTGATACAGATTGGTTCAGTAGTTTCGTGGTTAGTGATCACAAACGAAAAATGGCTTGTCCTTACATATAATAGTATAAAAGGAATTATTATTATATAATAGTATAAAAAGCCACGATGGGGAATACTAGTACTCAGATAATCCAAAACCACATGACAACTGTATTCCAGTCCGTTCGATATTATTGTTATGAAGTGTCATATTGTAGTTGGTGTGCGTAGTTTTGATACGACTTAATACGAACTTGACATTTTTGCAATAAGGTGTCACTGATTCATCATTATGCTGCAGTCACCTTCAAGGCACACAGTACTAATAGACTCTTTGAATCAATCGACCTACAAAACTACAAGGCAGCGGTCCTTGCATTGACGCACAACTTGTTCACCTTAAAGCCATCGAAGGAAATTATTTCCGAAACGGTGAACTTAAAATTTTCAACGGACTCGCAAATTCAGCGTGATATGTTTTTCAAGGATTCAGAGTCTGCGGTGATTGCCTCATTAAATGAGTTGGATTCCTGTCCCTGGGGCTAAGGTGGAATGATTTAAGAGTTTTTATTTTTGACAGCAACTTCTACGTAGTATTTTCGGCAATCACAGTCTTGTGAAATATTTAAAAATATCAAAAGACTTAAATTAACGATGAAACTTATAGTATGCCATATTGATAATAAACTGGTAGTAAAGTCATCCACCCCTATTAATTCTTCATACGATTCCGAATAGTTACCCTGGATGAAGAACGAGACGTTGAAAGCTTCGCGACTAGCATAAAACAAGAGGGTAATCGAAGAAACTAAGTACATTTATAAGAAATCTTGTATGATGGAGACAATTTATGAAATGGAATGAAAAAAAAAAAAACTTTATTCAAGGACTTACAGTCCCCTAAGAATAATAATAATGCACAGTTACAAGTACAATTGTCTAGCCATATTATTTACAAATAAAATGCTTCAGTTAATACAGCATAAATTTTTGTCTGGAAAAAATAATTAAATTAAATTTAAAAAATATATGAAATAATAACAACATAAAATAAAATATATATATATATATATATATATATATATATATATATATATATATATATATATATGTATGTATATAAAATAAATAAAGAAAAAAAAAGATTTAAAAAAAAAAAAGTAATTCTAAGTATTTATTCATTTATTTACATATTTACGGAAGATTGATTATCTGTGCTTATTACTTATAAGTTATTTTTTAAAGGAAGTTATGGGAGCTGCTTTACGAATAGAAGTGGTTAAGGAATTCCAGAAGGTAGCACGAATGATGAAGGATTTGTCAAAGGAAGCTGTGTGAGGGGATATACAGGTTAAAAGGTAGGAATCTAGTGTTTAGGAGGTGGATAGAAGAGCGCAGAGTTGATAGATCGAAAATATAGGAAGGTTTTTTTGGTTTTAGAGATTGAAATAGGAAATTACCCAGAAAGTATTGCCGTCGTAATTTAGGAAAAAGCCATCGAAGCTCAGAATATCGGCAAGTAATGTGAGACCGCTTAATCTATTTATTTAAAAATCGTTTTTTTTTTTTACTTTTTATTTAATTATTAAAAGAAATTTACAGCTGTACTACAAAAATATATCTAATAAATATGCGGTGATTTCAATGCAGACAAGACATAGACTTGTAGGAGGACTACCTAATGGTTGCACTCTAATAAACGTTCTTCGATAGAAGAAGATCCCAGGTCATCTTCTTTTTAAAAATCTAAATGTTTACTTTGCTGTATACCATTATTATCTTGGGTTTCATGTATGACCAAAGTAAAAAGCTAGAACTTCAGAAAATTATATCAAATATCTAGTAATTTGGGAGGTGTGGTAGTGTGTAACGCTACTCCTAGAGCATTCAGACACGTGTTCGAGCCCATTTAATTGGGGGGAAACCAGGTGGTTGAGAAGGATTTCATATCCTTTAACATACTTCGGTCTGACAACAGTACAAATTTACCAATGCACTGACGACAACCAAGATCCTTCATAGGTATATTTATTCTGACATGAGTCATTCAGTAAATTCTAATGACACAAAGGCGATGACGAATACGGGGTCATCCGAAATATTTTCACCAGTAACGTTTTCCTTATCAATTGCTTCTATTAAAGTCCCGCTTACAAATCAATGTCATCGTGCAGTTCTGAATATCTGAGGTTTCTAAGATGCTTTGAGCTGTCCTGTTCAATAAATTTTGAAGATTTATTTCAGCAGATAGTTCTATTATAATTTATCCTTCAGGTATTCAAGCGTGACCTAAGAAAATTATATAGGCACTATGATAGGCCAAGGTCAAAATAAAGAGTCAACGTGTCGACAGAAGACTTGGACGACCCGCTGTCTGAGTCTGAGAGGATATCCTTTCCGATCTTTTATCGGCAAACTTAAGTTTTTCTAATGATATCGTCGCTAGATCATTGACGCACCTTTTTTCATCTTCATCGAACTCTCTCTAAAGGACATCGTTGATCTTCCCAACTTTCCAAGTGGTCTCCGGTGTTGCAAATGAAATGTGAAATATTAAACCATTTTTTAGTTTAGCTTCCCAAATAGCTGTCTATACCGGGAGCAATCTTTCCTTGATAGCGTAATGCAGTAAATAGTGGATCTTAGTTTTGGATTTTGTTGAGGAACCAATGTTTAATAATTCATTTGTATAAATGAATATACTTCCTCCTCACGGCACATACAAAGGACCCCCACCTACTTGGATAAAAACCTCCCTATTTATTGCTTTCCTTTCTGAAAAACTCTGACAAGAAATTAAAATAGTATGGGCACTTTTCTAGTTTAAAGGGACAAGGTGGGGTCCCTGGTAAATTATCATTCTGCAATGTTTGTATTATAAGCACAATTGATTACAAAAAGGTCATTTAGGTAGTGTAGTAATTAGCTTTCAAAGTTGAGATACTCAAATTTCGAAACGCATTTTTCAGTGAAAAATAATTAATATCTGTGCACTCATTACGTTTATGATCATCCATTCTGTGTAAAAAGAGAGCTCTTAATCCTTAAAATCTGGAAGGGTAATCAAAACAAACCTAAACATGAATTACAAATACCGTCCAGATTTGCATATTTCTATATATTCAACGAAAATTTTCCTTCCCCATTAAATGGATAACAGATCAGGATGAAACTTTCAAAATATATTATTTAACCCTTTTCTACTACTACCTTGGTGTAGTTGAACACTGGAAATAACTAGGTTAGGTAGAAAAAAATACTGACTTTTTCGGACCACCTTCGAATAACTGAGCGTCAACCCGGAGTACATTTTTCATAACATATTTTTGAAGCGAAGCTTCTATGCTTATGTTATATTATATATACATGCAAATATTTCTTTAAAGTTAATTTCGGAGTAGGTGCAATTTTCAACACAATGTAGCGAAAATCAAACGAAAAAGCGTTGCCAGCTGGATTCAATAAAGGTTAAAAGGTTAAATACATTTTTAAAAATTTAACGTAAGGTTAAATACTTTATCGAAAATTTTCTAAAATAATATCATCTATAGTTTTAAATCGAGTTCTGTGAATATGTATTGCCTAAGGTGCGAACATATTAAACGAAAACGAAATGATACACTAACTAATCAGTGGGTACTTTTTATATATCATCATAAATTTTGTTATGTAAAATCAACAGTCAATAAGTTTATACAACATTTAATAATATGTACATCAAAAAAACAGTGCAAACACAACATTGTTTAAAACACTTTAAGATTTTTCATTCATTTGTAGTGAATTTACCGTCGTCAATAATATTTATTAAATTTTGTACTTTCAGCCACAAAAACCTTATTTATCATTTACATGTATATGTAAATTATAAGGAGTGCATGTATCGCACTGAATATTTTTGATGGAAAAATATAAAAACTGAAATAGTGCAATGCCTCTGAAAGCTTCGCTTCACACTGACCGGTAACATTAGATTTAATATATGTGGCAAATTAAATCACCTCTACCCTATAGTTTCAAGATGCTTATATCTGACTTGTATATCGTTCACCATCTTATGTCAGCGCCGAAATAAAAAGAATTGAATTTGAAATAAAAAATCGATCATGTATATTCAATAAAAATGAATTAATATTGGAGAGGTAGATAGTTAGGGTAGGCAGTCATAGATACTCAGCAGATCAAAATAAAATTGTTATTTTATTTGAATTGTTAAAGCCAACGTTTCGACTTGCATTGCAAGTTTCATCAGTGGTCCAGGTAATGGTAAACTGAAAACAAACTGTAGCAGATGATGACTTGCAATGCTACGTCGGCTTTAACCCCAACTATGACTGCCTACCATACATCTATACTTCACAGTCAACTATACCTTATGAATTCAAATTAATATTGTTTTGTGCTTTTGGAAGCCAAAAAGACCTTTATGCCAAAAAAAACAACAACAAAAAAAAAGATTAAAAATTAACATGATCCTTGGATTAATGCTTTTTAAAAACAGAAAAGGAATCCACTAGTCATAGAATTCTCACCATGTTTACTTACCCACATAGGCCGATTCTCAAGATCACTTGAACAAGGATAGATCGTAAAGTTTGAAGAAATGACTTGAATATTCTTTTCTAAATAAATATTTGTCAATAAATAAGAAAACACACAAACTCGACATAGTTTCCTCCTGGTAGGCCTTCAGTGCATATTGCAACCGAGCGCACAATCTCAGCCGAAGGCTATTGCTTCAATGAAGTAATTAATGCTCAATGATTAATTAAAGTTGTATCCAACGTCAATTAGAGTTGTATCAAACTTCATATGATCATTGACCTCATAGGTTGCGTCTTATTGACACGCTGAGTCCGATGAGATCATCACATTGAAACGGTAAGACGAATACGTGCGGAAAATGCAAATCGTAACTAAGAACGAAATCATGGATCGGATTTCCTAATAAACTTCCATTGATGCATTAGACTTGCATTAAAATTTGTTGAAGTAAATATCATTGTCTTCCTCTTCATAATTTTACTTACACATCATAAAATAAAAAGGCAATCAATTATCTAATAACTAACAGAAACTGGCATTTTTGTCACCTTTAACCATAAGCTTTCATAGTCCAGTAATGCACATAATACTATTCTTCTAGTTGCTTCCCAAGGGAATAAATCTAAAATTAATTCACAACTCTTTAATCAAATCGCGCAAGGGTCCTTCTGTCGGAAGTAATTCCTAAGTAATGAACTGTGGAAATGGAGGTTTATTGTTTATATATACTGAAGGCAGATGTCACGTCTAAGAGTGAATGTGATATATGTTATATGTGATATATGTTTGTATAATTTCTATCACGTCATATGTATTTCTTTTTCTTCCATATAATTTTATTTTTTAAAGAATAAATTCGTTATCTTTCCATATTAATACATTCGTTTTTTTTATCTCGATATGTATTTACAACTGCATACATTTTATAGAAGTAAATTTGAGGAAAATGATTTCAATGATACGTCAGTATCACGTAAAGACCTACGCTCTGGTAACACTTCAATGAATGTTCTGTATTAGATGGTCTCTTAGTCATCTTCGTTTCAAACGCCTTGGAAGATTATCAGGAAAAGAGTGTGAGACAAGCTGGGAGACAATTGTATCCAAGTGGGTATGGCGTTTATTATGAAAGGTACTTGGTTAGGGCCAAATCGGAAATATATGGAACATTAAGATCATTTTGGATAAGTTTGTTTGTGACATGAGGACTGAGTATTTTAGGATTTTGGATTGCAAGGATTGGATACGAGAAGAATTGGAAGGTTGAGCACCAAAGCTCAACTCCGTACGCTGAAATAGGTCTAATTATTGTCATGTAAATAAGTCTTTTGTAATTTATTGGGAGCTTTGAATGCTTGTCCAGTAAATGTTGGAGTAGTCGGGAACGAAGAGCAGTTTCTTGTGTTTTATGTCTGCTATGTCATATTAATATTTAAAAATAACATAAAACGGGAGAAGCAATGTATTTCAAATTTCAAAATGTCTTTTTTTTAGTACATGGGCAATAATAAGCACAGCAGTTTTTTGCCCTCCAAAATAATATACGTGTATACAGATAAAAAAATTATAAACACGAGAATCACTTTCGCTATTGCTAATAATTTATTTTATCCCTTGGGCGATATTATTTATTCAGTACAACAAAGACTGTTGAATGATGATTCAATACATTACTAAATGAATCATTAATATGACAAGGAAATGTTTCTCAACTAGAAATATTACTGTCTATGGGAAATATATTCTATAATATATAATGATTGCAATATGAATGCGCGGCATGAGCGATTAGATATTGCAGATAAAATAAAAGGGAACGAGGAACTATAAGGAGAGATTTGTGAGTCAGTATCTCATTATGAAGAGGAGAGGTGCATGAAATTATATATATATGTTTTTATATTTTTTCACTTTTCTTGGCTGTGATACATATTAGGATTCATTCTTTCTTATTCGTTTTCAGGTCCCGATTTTAAATACTTTAACCAGGGCCCCTTGCGTTGTTAACATGCATTCAAATTAGGTCTTTGCTAAAAGAACTTTTTGAAGAAAAAAAAGAAAAAAAAAAAAAAAAATAAGTGTAAAACAACATCAAGTCAAACTTACAAAAAAAGCAATATTTTTGTTTTAGAATAAACCATCGCCGCACTGTACCATATTCATAAAAACCACCTTCAGTAGAGGCACCATCAAATTCATTTTTCTAATTATTCCTTCACAATATTTGAGGAATTTTTCTTTTTTTCAACTTCAGAGTGTTTAAAATTAGCAGGAATAAATAGAGACTTAGCTAAATAAATAATTTAAATATATAAACCCAATATTGAAGTGATACTATTGAATAAGAAATAAGTGTTTGTCCATTAAAGTTTCCGTTTTAAGGCATGCTCGTAACTATATCTTATTAGTGTAAATGGTATGTTCTAGAATCTGTCTCTAAGCTATTGGGGTTAATTGAGGGAATAAGTACCGGAAGAACGATAACACCGCCGAGGTTTGAGCAACCGATTTGTCTAAGAGGTCAACTTTCCCTTACTCTTTTACGTGTCTCGTGAAGATCGACTTCCTTCCGATATCATCAAGTACCACATGTTGCAAGTCAGCGCAATGATAAGTTGGGCTTATGAAAGTGAATAGAAGAAGCTTGTTAGCAGATAGCGAATCTGGATTCCTTGCTTATATTCTATTATGAAGATAAAACAAGAGGTCATACAACTCTATAAATGGGACAATGCCAATAAGATCGGATGTTGCATTATAATAGCTTTACTGGAAATAATATTTATTTATTCAGGCACAATTCCTTTTAGCATAATAATAGTCCTTCCTAGAAAATCAAAAGATGGCTGATAAGGAAGAAAAGAAATATAGTGTATGTTATTGAGAGGTATCAGTCTATGATTTTAGGCCCCATCATTGATGACTATCATCAGAGCGAAATAAAAGAAATTGAACAAATACATAATCGGAAGAGAAATAAAAAAATAAAGTAAATATAAATTAAAGTATATTATAATAAAAAAAAAAATCTAAAAATGTTAATATTTGTTAAGATGAATATAAATTGTCAAGATACTATATGCAACAATATTACCGTTATCATTATATTATATTTACAAATTGTTTATAAACTCTGTTTCCTATTTAACTTATATTTAATTTATTAGTGCAGTTTAATCATAATAAATGGCAATGGATGATACATAAATACCAATATGTTTGCAATGTTTTGTTTATAATTTTTACCCTAAAGTTAATAGCACAGAGATGTTAGAAATAAACATAAAAATAAACATTAAGAACGCATAGAAAAGAGAAAATAAAAAAAATAAAATTCACAGTTATAGAGCTAATCATTACTACAAAATGTTTTTTTTTGTTTTTGTTTTTATAAACCAATTTATTAAAATTTACAACTGTACAAATATATCCATGAAGTAACTGTGTTGATAACGATTACAATAACATGTCTTGAAAAGAATTACTCATCAGTAGCACTTGAATAAAAATTTAACACTAGAAGATCTCAAGGCCATCTTCTTTTCAGACGTCTCGGAGGATTATCGGGAATGGAGTGGGAAGTTGAAAAACTAGTGGATTTGAGCGGTTATGGAGCTTACTATGAAAGGACTGGTATCTAGTTTGGGCTAAATCAGCAACATATAGAACATTGAGGATTTTCCGAAGGATTTTGGATCGTAAGGATTGTATACGAGATGAATTGGATAGTTTAGTGGAGCCCCAAAGCTTAACTCTTTACGTCCAAATAGGTCTAATCAGTCATGTAAATACGTTTTTAGTAATTAATTGGGAGCTTTGAACGTTTGTCAAGTAAATGCTAAAGTAGTCTGTAACGAAGAGCAGTTTCTTGTCGTTTTAGTCTTGTATGTGAATTCCAAGTATGACGTTTGTCCAAGTGGAGTCCTAGGTAGCGGATCTGTTCAACAGGGATTCGAAGAATATCATTATAGGATACTATAGGACAGGAAGTCGTAGGTTTACGAAGAAGGGTTATTTGGTGGGATTTGTTTGGATTTATTTGGAAATAAATCCGTGATTGAAATAAATTATATCCGGACTTTTTTAAGTTTAGTTCCAAACGATAAGAACTTTTCTTTGGTTTGAAATATTTATTTCGTTGGAATATATTAACTCTACGCTCTTCTATCCATCTCCTAAACACTAGATCCCAACCTTTTAACCTGTCTATCCCCTCACATAAAACTGCTTCCTTTGACAAATCCTTCATCATTCGTGCTACCTCTTTCTGGAATTCCCTACCCACTTCTATTCGTAAAGCAGCTTCCATAACTTCCTTTAAAAATAATTTATTCCTGTACCTTTTATACAATCAATCTTAATATGTAATATGCAAATATGTCAATAATCAAATTAATACTTAGAATTACTTTTTTTTTTCTTTTATATATTCATATATATACGATTCTATTTTATGTTATAATTATTATTTCATATATTTATTTATTTTAATTTAATTTAATTTTTTTTTCCTGTAAAAAATGTATGCTGTTATTACAGAAGCATCTAATTTGTAAATAATAGGCCACACAATTGTACTTTTTTACTGTGTATTATTTTTATTCTTAGGGGACAGCAAGTCTCAGGATACAGTTTATTTTTTCATTTCATTGTTTCTATTTCTAGTAGATAAAAAAATAATTTTGAAAATATCTTAAATATAATAATTGGAAATATACAGGAATAAATAGGCGGTTCATAATTTCCCATGCATTAACTAACAAAGAAAAAAAAAAAGTAAGTATGGATGAAGGACAAATAAGTTAGTATTTAACCAAAAATATCGCTTTAAATCAACGAGTTCGACTGATTGGACATCAGTTGCTGAGTTTTTGTGTTGAATATTTTTGTATTTAAAATTAAAATTGTTTTCGATCTTGTTTTGTCATCAAAGCCTGATAATGCAAATGCAATGCGGTTAAGATCTGAATTTCAAGCAGGCGTACCAAGGATTCTTAAAAAAAAAGAAAAGAAAAAACAGAAGCGAGCCGATTTGCTCTTTCGTCCAATCACGGCTGCATTCGGGTCAATTAGTAAGTCTTCGTAAGGAAAGGCCATGATTAAAAAAAAAAGCTACATTTCTTTTTCTTTTAGCTAACTAGAAAATAAATGACAGTGACAGGAAAAGTAATATAACTCAAATTGAAACAAATTCCCTGCTTTCCAGTATAAATTGAATATTTACAATTCTTCTCGTATCCGATCGCTACGACCCAACATGGTTCGTAAAATCTTCAATGCTCTATATCGTGTCACAATGTTGCTGAACTACCCAAACCAGATACATTTTCTTCACGAGTTCCACACCTAACTTGCTCCTCATAAGATTCTCGATAACCCCCCGAGGCGTCTAAAAGGAAACCTAGAAATGTTTTTAAAAGTTATTGACAAGTCGTTTTAATAATTTTCCTACAAATTTACTATGTTAACATATTGTATACAGTGAGTAAATCCCAATTAATAACTTTAAAAGAAAAATAATTCCAATATCTTTTACTCAAAAGAAAGCATTATGTAAAAATCCAAACTCTACGAATTGAATGCAATTGAAAAAAACAGAAAATAAAATAAAAAATACAACAGAACAATTCTAGTACGCACCCTGATAACGATTGAGTTTCAATAGATACTGAGAACTCGATGGCCGAGAGTGTTGTGGCCTGTCTCAGCGCTTTCGGTACTGAAGGTCATGGGTTCAAATCCCACTTGGGTCAAAATTTATTTCATAGCCGACCCACGAAAAAAATTTTGACATTCCCACCCTGGTTAGAATAGGTTCGTAACTTGTAGGAAAACCTGTGTAAAAGCCCAAATAAAAAAATAAAATAAAAATAAAAAATAGACACTGAACTCCAAAAACCTTGCATATTTTGTTTTTATTTATATAACACAGATACAGATAATCAGATACATATCATGAGAAAATCAGATAAAGTCTTAGTCTTAAAGGAAAGTTTCATGTCGATACATAATGCAGCGGAGTAATTATTAACAATTACTTTTAAGTTAAATGATGATCTAAAAAGATTTCATCTTCTCTAATGTAATCTTCTTTAATTACTTTTTTTAATTTACTTTAACAGTAATAATTTTTATTTTTACAAGGGTGCACACATATCTATGGGTCATTCCTAGATTACAAGCCAATATGCAGTCCCAAAAGTCTTTTTTACTTTGATTTTTGGAATGTGATACAGCTGAGAGAGCAGCACTGGGATCTCTTCGGGTTCTAGGGGAGGCCTTGACTCCCAATAAGTGGGGGGACAGGCTTGATTCAGGTTTTTCCAGGCTGTGTCGGCTATTGTACATATAGAATAAATGTATCTTAAGTTTTTTTTTTTTTCTTCTTGTATTTTATGAATTTATTTTATTTTTGAAGATTATAAGTAATTATTAGTTTTATTTTCATAATGATTATTTGTTTTATCTTTATCTCCTATTATCATTAATTTTGTGTGTGTGTGTGTGTATGTATTTACTTGCATGTATTGTATGAATGAATACATCATTAGCACTGTTACCTATACCCTTCACTGAGGCAGGTTGTACATATATTTCAATAAAAGTTTAAAAAAACAAATTTTTGGAATGAAATTGAGATAAGTCGAGACATTTTTTCAATATTGTATTTTCTACCAAATTCTATAACTACTTTTCTAATATTATTTATTTCAAATATCCTTTTTGATATCTTACTGGCTAAAATGTCATTACCTTAGCTGTCCCAAGTCAGACTTTTGGGCCTCATTAACATATGCAATATACAATGGAGAGATCCATCGTCTAAACACCATAAACTCGCTTAATCGAGTAGAGAGTGCAATGATAAAATCATCCAAAGCTTCTTCTTTTCTAGTTTATAACATCATTAAATAAAAAAAAAACGCACCAACATTATTTCTTAATAATAACCTAATTGCCACTTGAGTGGAATTGGAATACACCGTAGGTTAGGAAAGGGCCCAATTAATCAGAACCTATAGTTGGGTTGGGACGATTCTGTCACTTAGAACAAGATCTTATATTTGTTAAAATACAGAAACTAATAATAAGTAAAAGATAAATATATAAACAATTGATTAACGCAGCCACAGTCTGAGCTAACACGAGCCGGTTCCACACCGACGAAGCTGCAGCTACCTTGAGGAAGAATTCTCCAACAGAAAGTGTTCTGTAAGAGGCACTTATGAAAGGCGTTACATCACATCGCCCATTGACCAGCCGGTGGATCCACACTACTTCCTCCGTCGCCGGCTAACTCCTAACCCACTTCTTCAGCACGTATAACCCACTGAACCTAGAAATCGCTATTTTCTTCGTTACTATCTATAAAGTCGAGATAGAAATTCAAATTTTATGGTATTCAATAATAATAAATGCGGTATTGACGAGGCGCCCCACCAAACCGCCCTTCAATACACAACAAGGTCGATTCCGACGCTTCACTTCGAGTTTCACATTTATCAATAGCTCTTTCCTATAACCTTACATGTAAACATTCACTTCTACAGTTTCAACTTGGATTGTGTTGTTTAGTGTTTCATATTTATATTTTGTCTTCTTAAATGTAAAACTATTAAACATATACATTAATGTTAACAACATGAGTTTCAACATGGATTTAGTGTTTTATATATTGATGTATCGATAAAGATTATCAATACATAATATAGGATAAAACTCTACCGGTCAACAAATCTGAAGAAAATAATAAACTAAACTGAATTTTTTTACGTAATGAATATTACTATCTATATTTGTATTGTAAAAGGACAAGTCATTTTTCGTTTTTGATCACTAACCGCCAAAACTGCTGAACCAATCTGTACCAAATTTTGACTACATCATCTTCATGGTTCAAGAAAGGTCAAGCAATAATAACATTTACACATTTTCCATTAAATGGTTGTTAAAATACAATAAATATGAGGTATAGTTTCAAAATTGGCCGCTAGGTGGCGAGTTTCATTCTGGAGAGGTTACTAATATGGGTGTTATATAAAGCTGGAAATTGAAAATAAAATTTGCTTAACTCAATTATATTGTTATAAAAAATAAGTTATAAATATGTGGTGTGACGTGTGGATCCCAGGGAAGTTTAAAAATCGAACGATATGTCGATATAACTACCGAGCCAATCTGTACCAAATTGTAACAAAGACATATTCATAGTTCAAGGAAGGTTTAGTAATAACAAAATTTACACATTTCCTATTGAAGGTGCGCAGTGAAGTTGGAAAACTGACCGATAGGTGGCGATCTACATTCAGGAGAGGTTACAAAGATAAGGTGTTATATACAGCTAGTAATTCATAGTAAAATTTACTTCAGTTTAATTAAATTATTAAAAAGATTTATATATGGGGTGCGTCGTAAGGATCCCAGTGAAGTTTAAAAATAATGGTATAACTGCTTAACCCATCTTTACCAAATTTTAAATCTAAAAAAGTTTAGCAATATTATAATTTAAATGTACAATGTTGAATGTCAGAAACGTGATTTGCCACACTGTCATATAATTATTACCAATATAAAATGTTGATCCTTTGCTTTGATATTGTGTGTAAATATATGATTCATGGGTCTTTAGTTGTAAGCACTGATAATGAGGTCCATTATCTTCAAGAGTTTCTTATTAATTTCTGTCAATCTGGATTACCACTTCTTACATTAAAATTAAAAATTGGATGTCAAGTTATGCTTATACGTTATATTATGCCTAGGAAAACCTAGGAATCATTATTGACCAAAACCTTTCCTGGAAGCCTCAAATCGCCCAAATAGCCCGTAAATCAATAGGAATCCTGAAATTATTTCATCGTTCCCGCCATTCTCTTCCTCAATCCACACGAAAACTCCTAGTTTCCTCATTCATTTTTCCTCAGTTTGACTACGGGTGTGTGGTGTATGGGGGCCTCTCGATGGGGCTCCGGGACAGATTACAACGTATCATGAACAGTTTTATCAGATTTGTATTCGGAGCCCCGAGACGTTCCCATGTATCTCACCTCTACACTGCCCTGGAGTGGCTCAATCCATCCCGTAGACAATATTTCCTGGGCACCTTCCTGTACCATGCCATTAATAACCATTGCCCACCCTACATCTGTAACCTATTGATATTCAAGTCTTCCGTCCACTCCCAACTCACAACAAGATCACGTTCCTCTGACCTATATACTCCTTTCCACCGAACAGCATTATACCAACACTCCTTCCAAGCTCGATCCACTACCCTCTGGAACTCGATCCCTCCTGAAATTAGACATGCTTCTTCCTTAAACTCATTTAAAACTCTTCTATTCCGATATCTCCTTAAATCCCAGTTACAGCCCGCCAATATGAGTGATAATTGAAAGTCAGTTAATCAAATTAAGCATATCCGACGCCGATGAGTTTGCTTCAATGAGTATATCATTATATAAATTTAAATTCGTTTCTCCAGCAATTGTTTATGTTTTTGTTTTTTTCTCTTATAAATTATTATTATTCCTTTCCTATTTCTTCTAACTGATAAAGTGCTACTATCAATTGTATATATATATTACCTTTTAGATATTTGTAATTATTTTGTCATACTATCATTCAAATAGATCTTATTATTTTTCTTCTCTATATATCTTTTCCTTTCTTTTCACTATATTTATTTTATTTTATTTATTTACTTTTTTTTTTTTTATATATTTCTTTTTATTTCTGAACGCATTGTAATTATTCTATTAGCATATTGTTATTATTATTTTTTTTTTTTTGTCCTACTTTTTTTTTTTTTTTTTTTTTTTTTTCTCTCTTCTTTTCTCATGTATATATTTATCACAAAGTTCTATTTTCAATTGTATATTCATATATTACCTTTTATGCTTATTATTGTCCATTTGAAATTAAGATAGGCAGACTATTGTACAACTTATTATACATGTCTGTTATTCTTAGGGGACAATATGTCCCAGAATAAAGATTTTTTTTTCATTTCATTTCATTTCATTATGCTTTTATTTATATGTGAAAATATCATTGAGGAAATAATGATCAATTATATACTTTTGTAAAAGATTTTTTTCGATAATATAACAAAACCTTGATTATTAGTTATAATTCTTTATGTCCTTTGCTCATGAAACCGGGCGAAGCGCTTAATTATTGAAATAATAAGTCAAATAAAATAAAATCAAAAATACAACCTTTTAAGCGGATGACTTATTGATTGATAAATCAAAACAAATTTTATTCTTATCAAAAGCCTGTCAATATTTCTTAAAGCTTTTACATCAAACTAAGCTTATCTCAAAATTAAAAAAAAATCAGAAACGACCTTAGAAGCTAAGGTTAGAGCAGTCGCTCACCTTAAGGTAAACCTTTTCAATTTTTTTACATAAACCACTTCCCAGTGATCTGGACTACATTAAAAGCAATAGTTTCAATACTTTAATTCATAAAAATAGTCACAGATTTTCAGTTCAGTGCGCCTGACGCTGGTTCCGTCTCAAGCGAATAATAAATTAAATTTAATTCTGGCATTTTACTCCTTAAAATAATATATTTAACATAATTCTACATTTAGGATTGACGAATTAATTTCCACTTCTATTGGAATTAGTACTCATCTAAGAAGACAAATGGACTTCTGTAAGATATCAGAAAGAGTGGAAAGGGTTAGGTATAATGGGACCTTTTGGTTTTCCCTATATTGGTTAGTTTTTTCCGTTTTTATAGGAAACAATTTTTTTTTTTTAACTACTCATTGAGATTTACAACTGTATACAATATAAAATATAATACATCAAGTAAATGTTATTATAATGTTAAAAATGACACGTCACTCGTTTTTAAAGAAACTAACCATTGGCGTAAGTGTATAAGTATCTAATTTATAATTTATTTTATAATTATCTAATTTATAATCAAAATACGTTGCTGCCTGATTTGTTCACACCCAGATAATAATTCCTTTATACAGTATATAATACAGTTATTATATTTATTATACAGTACAGTTATAATATTCTAAGAGGACAAGGTGTTCCAGAATAAAGATTATTTTTTCTTCTTTCTTCTTCTTCTACCACTTATAAAGGTTATATATGATGAAGGTCCCGAGGCCATCATCTTTTCAGGCGCCTCTGAGGGTGGAAACAAATTTAAAATGGTATTATTGGAAACGTTTACCTATCTGGTCATTCAAACAAAAATCTGGAATGGTTTTGAACGGTTTTATTATTTCTAATAATTCATAAATATATATTTTTTTCTCTTTATTTGTTTAATCCACACCTGTCACTTAACATGTGACAACAAGCAGATGTGATAAATTGTTGTATAAAAGATAATTGGCATGTCAGGCATGAGGGAGGACAGCACCCAGCGGTACTTACTCCTAACATGAACATGATATTTAATCAGTTTTAACGGAGTAGATCCCTCAACCAACTCCTTTTTAGTCTCCTTTGGGTATTATCTGGCAAGCTTATGGAGGCCATACTTTGTATTAAATTATTGATATGTCCGTGAAGTTTGTCGTGAAGTCTTTTATATAAAGTCTGGATGTGATCTTGTACCATGGGTGTGTGTAAGTCTGTGTGTAAAGTTTTGTTATTGACATACCAGGGTGATTGTGTAATGAGTCTTAAAGTTTTTGACTGGAAAGTCTGTATTTTTTGGATATGTGTTTTTTTAGCAGTTCCGTAAATTTGTGAGGCGTACGTCCATAGAGGTTTTAATAAGTAAATATATGTATTTAGTCTTTGCGTAATTTTCAATTTAGATCGTTTATGTAGAATTGGATATAATGGTCTCAGTCTTTTGTTAAGGCTTAGGCGTTTCTGTTTCACATGTGGGCCCCATGTCATCCTTCTGTCGAACATTAGTCCTAGGTATTGAACAGTGTCAGTCTGTTTAATTGGAACATTGTTAATGTAAACGTTGGGGCAGGTGTTATGTCGAAGTGCAAAAGTTATGTGCTGTGATTTGTCGTTATTTAGTTTGTTTTTCCATTTGTTGAACCAGTCTTGTAACTGTTGTAAATAGTGTTGGAGAGTCAATGAAGCCTGATTTATGTCTGAGTGTCTAGTCAGAATTGCAGTATCATCTGCGCATGTTGCTATTATAGTGTTAGGGTACATAAATATTTAATTTTAGGATATTTTCTACTTGATGTATTAGTTTCACTCCTGAGTCTTTGTTTAATGTATGGCTATTTTCATTTAATTGACCGATAAAGTTGTAATAATAAATTCTGGGTGTTATTATAGTATGCTCTTATATGTTCTTTTAATCTTCGATTTACTGATCGTCCAGTTTTTCCCATGTATTTTGCTTCACAGCTATTACATTTTAGTTCCTATACACCGCTTTTTTATTAATATTTTAATATAAAAATTTTTACAAGTGACATTACTAAAGCTTATAATTAACTATATATATGTATTAAAAAAAAACCAAAAAAAAAGTAGAAATGAGAAAAAAATAAAAAATAAATAAAGATTAAAATTAAAGTTGACAGAAAAAAGAAAAAATTAAAAATACATAAATAGATAGGAAATAAAAAATAAAATTAATAAAAACAATCAACTGTAAACATTTTAGAACACTTATTTACATTTTGTGTGGAAGACTGAAAATCGAGGAGATGGATAAATAAAAGATGTTTAAAGGAAGTTAAGGATGAGGCTTTGCGAATATGGATAGGTAAGGAATTCCAAAAAGAGGTAGCACGGATAACAAAGGATTTTTCAAAGGAGGCAGTTCTATGTGAGGGGGTATATAGGTTGGAAGGTTGGGATCTTGTATTCAGGTGGTGAATGGAGGAACGCATAGTAAGTAGGTCTAGGACATAGGAAGGTTTATTGGTTTTTAATGACTGGAATAAGAAAGTGCCGAGGAAGTATTGCCGTCGAAAATCTGGGAAAAGCCACCCTAGCTCTTTGTACCGGTTAGATACGTGAGACCGTCTGCCGACCCCAAAGATAAATCTTATGAAACAATTCATTAGTCTCCTCAGTCGCATCTCTAGCTCGACAGACAGTCCCCCGTACACCAAGCACCCGTAATCAAAGTGGGGAAAAATGAGAGAGGATACCAGAAGTTGGCGGGTACTTCGGGGAAAGGAGTCACGATGTCTTTGGAGCTGTTTGAGGACCATGATGGATTTTCTGGTTATTTGGGAAATGTGGTTATTCCAAGATAAGTGTTGATCAAAGGAGATTCCGAGGTTTTTGATGGAAGTTTGAAATTGAATTGTATGGTGGTTGAGGTAAAGTAATGGATAGTAAGGAAGGGAATTAAGGGTAGGTTTTGAACCGATAAGGATAGCCTTGCTTTTCTCTGGATTCAGGCGTAGCTTATTTTTCACTGCCCATTTGCAGATGTTCTCAATATCATCCTGAATCTTACGAGATGCTTCTAACATATCTGAAGGATGGAAGGATAGGTAGATTTGGAGGTCGTCGGCATACAAATGATACTGGGAGTGGCGTATAGCTTGGGGTAGGTCATTAATATAAACAGAGAAGAGGATAGGTGACAGGGAGGATCCTTGAGGTACACCTCTTTCTAAAGGTAGTAAGGATGAGGGAGGTTTGTTGGGAATGATAACTGTTTGGGACCGGTGAGACAAGAAGGAGCGAAACCAGCTTAAAGCACTGTTGGATAGGGAAAGGTTATGTAATTTGGAGAGGAGAATTGCATGATCAACGCAATCAAACGCTTTTGAAAAATCGAATAGGACAAGGATTGCTATTTGCTGTTGGTCCATGGAGGAATGGAGGTCTTGGGTTATCTTTAATAGGGCAGATTGAGTGGAGTATCCTGAACGGAAGCCTGATTGGAGAGGAGTGAGGAGATCTTTGTGCTCAAGATAGGTAGAGAGTTGTGAATGGACTAATCTTTCCAGTGGTTTTGATAGGTTTGACAGAAGAGAAATAGGCCTAAAATGGGAAGCTAAGGAGGGGGAGGGGTTTTTATTAAGAGGGCGCACAAGGACATTTTTCCAGGCAGAGGGAAAAGTGGAGTTTTGTAGGGAAAAGTTGTAAATGTGTAGAAGGGCGGGAAGAATGGCAGGAAGACTGAGTTTAATAATTTTTACCGGGATTTGATCAACACCACAATCATTGGTTCGGGATTTGAGTACGGAAGTGATTAGGTCATTGGGAAGAACGTGAAGAAAATAGAAATTATCGGGATTGAATGGGGTTTGAGGAATGGGGTGTGTTGGGGGAAAGGGATTAATTTGTGGCTCGTTAGGAAGGGGGTTAGCGAAAAAATAGTTAAGTTCATCAGGAGAAATAGGGAAGTTGGTACAGGGAGTGGAGCCGGCAATAGAAAATTTTCTTAGGATTTTCCACTTAGACTTAGGATCAGGAGCTTGGGATAGGATAATATTGAAATACTGTGCCTTGGCACGTCGCAATGAAGACTGAGCAAGATTTCGGAGATGTTTGAAAGTGGAGTAGTCCTCTGGAATTCGAGTTCGCTTGAAGCGCCTCCTAGCAGCGTCTCTTCTCTTCATCAATCCTCTAATTTCTGGGCTAATCCAGGGAGCAGGGGACCGTCGGAAAATGGATGTCTTAAGTGGTGCTAGGTGATTGAGGAGTGAAAAGAGATTTGAAGAGAGGCATTCAACCATCTCATCGATGGAGTGGGAAGAAAATACGGGCTCTAAGGAATGGGATAACGTGTCAAGTAAAGGATCTATGCTTTCAGGAGTTAATGAGTCGAGATTTCGCCAGGAAATTTGCTTAGGGAAAAAGATGGGTGTGGGAATGTTATAGGATATCTGAATGAGATCATGGTAAGACAGAAATGGCATTGGATTTTGGGAAGAGGAGAGCAAATTCTTAGGTGAGTCTATGATTATGAGGTCTAGTAATGTATCCGTAAACTGGGTATGATGGGTCGGTTGAAAAGGAACAATGAATAGGTTAAGGGAGTAAATCAATTCTAGTAAGATGAGAGTATAATAACATAACAGTATTTCGTTTAAAAATACAATCTATTCAAATAGTATTTAATTAAAACTGCATTTCCTTGTGCTGCTTCTTAGTTAATTACAATTTTTATAACTTCCAATGAGTAATTTCTTTTTAATATCCCAAGATCAACTGTTATGTCGATCTGTGAAAGTTATAACTTTATTTTTATATAATTTTTTTCATAACCTACTAATTTGGATAAGAAAATTGTTGACTTCCTGTTTTAATTACGAATGGACTAGTTTCATGTCGGACTTTTAAATATATATCTCTCGAAACAACCTATTTTTAGTTATCATTCAATTAGCTGTATTTTATCATTCAATTTTATATTGCTCTAATTATCATTATTTTATTATGAATTTTTATGTATCAAAATAAATTTTAAGCCAGGTTGTATTAATTTATATTTCATTTATTGTTACTATATAACGTTCAAAGCTTACGATTAATTACAAAAACCTTATTTACAAGACAGTAAGTAGAACCATTTGGACATACGATGGTGAACTTTGGTTCTCGAAATCCTTACAATCTAAAATCCTTCGCAAAATCCACAATGAACCTTATTATGTCACACATAAACATCCATAATAATAATGTCCTATATTTTTCTGATTCGGCCCAAACCAGATACCAATCCTTTCATAATAAAATCCATAGCCATTCAAATCCACTTGTCTCTCAACTTGCTTCCCATTCTATTCCCTGAGGTGTCTGAAAAGAAGAAGGCCTCGGGACCTAAGCCTAGATAAGCTCAATACTAATACGAGTCCACTAGTTCCCTAGTTCTCATTCGATCTCTGATAACCCTCCAAGGCGTCCAAAATATGACCACAAGGAACCTTCTAGTATATTATTTTAATTGAACTGCAACGAATGGGTAGTTCTTATGCAAGTCATTAAATTTACAGCTCCGTTAATTTACTAATTGTATCTATACTATTATATAAAAGGACAAGCCATTTTTCCTTTGTGATCACTAACCGCCAAAACTGCTGACCCAATCTGTACAAAATTTTGACTACATCATCTTCATGGTTCAAGAAAGGTCAAGCAATAATAACATTTACACATTTTCCATTAAATGGTTGTAAAAATACAATAAATATGAGGTAAAGTTTCAAACATCCATTGGCCGCTAGGTGGCGAGCTTCATTCTGGAGAGGTTACTAATATGGGTGTTATATAAAGCTAGAAATTGAAAATAAAATTTGCTTAGCTCAATTATATTGCTGTAAAAAAAAAGTTATAAATATGTGGTGTGACGTGTGGATCCCAGGGAAGTTTAAAAATCGAACGATATGCCGATATCGAACGCCATTCTACAATAGATTTTTAGTAAAACTATTGAACTTATCTGAACTAAATCATATTCATAGTTCTATAGAGGTTTACAATAGTTAAAGTTTACTGTAATAATAATTTAAATATACAATACTAAGTGACAAAAACGAGGTTTCTCCTACTGCTACAAGCTTTTAAGGCTAGAAATTAAAATCCAACTAGATGAAATCAAAAAAATTATCAAATACAAATTATTGCCAAATCAAAGCGTCAATCCTTTGATTTTTTTTGTGTGTGTGTAAAAATATGATTTATGCGCCTTTAGTTGCAAGTACTGATAATGCAGTCCATTATCCACAATGGTTTCCTAATAGTCTTTGCCCATCTGGATTACCAACTTTTACTTTTTTTTAAATTAAGAATTGGATGTCTAATTATGTTTTTAGGCAATCTTCAAATAGTATAATTTTAACCAAGTTAAAAATTAGTGCTAAGCGTGAAAATGTCATTGAAGAAATAATGCTCAACTGCATACTACAAAACAAGAATTTTATCGATCAAAAATTAAAATTTCAACTATAATGAATATTAATTATTAGAATAATTATTAATAAAAAGTATCTAAGGTCTTTATTTATGAGAGCTGAATAAGTCGCGGCTTATAATGCTAGTTATAGTATAATTTTAAATATTAATAAATAAATAAAAAAAATCACTTAATAGGATACGACACATTTTATTACAACAGCTATCTCAAGATGGCTCCTTTATAATCCAAAAGAAATATCTGTTTTTTTTTTTAATATTTAAATATTACTAATACGTAGTAACTTTATTTTAAAATTCTTTTAGTAGTGTTAACTTATAAAAGGAATCTAAATGAAGAGCCAAGTGGATGAAGGCGATAAGTAACATATTTCGCGTTTCCAAAGAAATGAAGTTTGGTATATGGAGCTTTTTTTTACGAAACCATTTTTATATAATAAATTCATATTTTTAAATTCTGAGCCATCTATTGAATTTAAGGGAATGGAAGAATAGTATCTATCCAGTTCTGCCAAAAATATTACTTATCATCTAAGGTCAATCCACTTGACCTTTCAAATATATTTAAATAACTAAATATTCTTTAACTTTTTTTTTTCAGGTTACATAAAATTATGTGTTTCTGGATTATTGCTAATGGGTGTGGCCTACTTCGTACATTTCCTAGAACCAGTACAGGTCATCCGAGATTTTGTGAGTTGTTGCTTTATTATTATGTTATATTGTATGTAAATAAAAGTATTATTTGCAATTTAAATTGCAACTTAAAAGTCAGGTTAATTATTCAAATAATTAATACAGATTACATGATTATAACTGTAATTTGTTCGTTATAACAGAAACCTCTTGTATTGGCTGAGGTGTGGTATATCTCTATTTGAAGTCAGCACAATTATTACAATATAAATATATTTTAAGCACAAGAATATAGTAAAAGATTTATTAGAAGTAAGGTATCGATTAATTAAATAATTATAGCTGCTAAGAATCGATGATAGTAATCTTAAATAGTAGGTTAATTTCGAGAACATGAAATAATTTTGTTGTATACGATAGGAAATAGCTTTTTATTTTATTTTATTTTTATTTTTTATTTTTTTAAAATATTTATTTAAGTAATTAATATACAGTGATTCTCCTCCGTAATAAAAAATGAGAAGTTAAACCATCTAATAAAGTTTCATTCCTCTAAATTTCCTAAACTAAGAAAAAAACATGATAGAATATTTTTTAAAGGAGCTTTTTAAATTTTAGTTTAATTTTGAATTAAAGTAATTCTTCTTAGAATATTAGTAAATTCTTCTTCTTCTTAGTATGTCTTCTCCTAACGAAGGTTTGCGATACAAATAGCTATTTGTTTTCTGGAGGCGGCCGCACGGAATATGTCTGAGGATGTGCAGTCATTCCAACGGCCAAGATCCTTCAGCCAAGAGTTCTATTGATCTCTTGCAAGAGAAAATTCCAGGGAATATTCCCCTCAATAATCATTCTTAAATTTTCGTACTTCTCTCCTCTCCTAATGCGCCAAAAATACTGGGTTATTCTTTTCTTAATGGTGTACAGTAATTCCTTTTGCTTGCACATTATATTCAGGACTTCCAGGTTTTTTATTTTTTGGATCCAGAATATTTTTAGTATCCTCCTGTACACGTACATTTCGAAGGTCTCGATGCGTTTCTCAGTATCTGGGCTAAGAGTCCAACTTCTTACAGCCCTATAACAGAATATAAAATACATAGCATCTGAAGATGCGCATTTTTAATTCTGTACTGAGATCTTCTGAGTACATTACTCATGTTGATAAATGTTTTCCTGGCCTGTTCAATTCTGGACCGAATTTCAGTTTTTGCATCACAGCGATCGCAGATATCTGAAAGACGATACCTGTTCAACCGCATTCATATTAATTGTCAAGAGTGAAATTATTTTTCTCTTTGAGAACACCATTACTTTTGTTTTAGCGATATTTATAAATATGTGGTTCATCATGTGTTGTAATTCCTCGAGAGTGATGAAAATCCACACCCATTATTAATTATAGAACGCTCCAATGAACAACAATACAGAAATCCTGGACTATGATTTTTTTTCCTATCAGCCATCTTTCGATTTCCTCGCCTAGGCTATTATTAGGCGAGAAGGAATTGTGCCTGAATACATATTATTTCTACTACTACTATTATAATTATATTATCGCAACATCCGATCCTGATGGCATTGTCCCTTTTATAGAGGTGCATGACCTGTTGTTTTATCTTAATAATAGAAGGTAAGCAAGGAATCCAGATGCATTATCTACTAATTACGTATTATCCACTTTCGTTAGCTCCCACATATTGCACTTGCAACATGCATTCGATACTATCGGAACGAAGTTGATCCCCATGGGGCACCTCGCTACAGACATTCTGACAGCTCTGATTCAATTTTATGCACTTCAATAAACAACAGTACTAAAATTAGAACAACGCGACATTTTTATTTTTCTATTGATGGTTTTGGGGTCTTCTAATATCTTTATTGAAATGTTACAAATGAGTATTTGCTTTACAAGTCGCCGATATGCAATTAATTCAAATTTCAAATAATTTACTTAAATTTCAATTATTTGTCAAATTTAAAGTAAATTTCAAGTTTAATATTTATACATTTTGATAAGAACCAACATAATATATTTGGTATACCGCTTGAGCTTGGCCATTGAATATATTGTCCTGGTGTCAGACTCACTCAGCGCTTTAAGCTCCATGAAGAACATGTATTCAGATCACTTAGGAATACATTGCGTTCAGGAACTTATCAAGAAACTGTATGAAGGTGGAAAATAGGTGTAATTCCTTTGGTCACCAAGTCATATCGGTATAAGAGGTAACAATATAAAGTAACAACTGATAAAACAGCAGAAGAAGCTCTATCTCTTCCAGGACCTGGCAAAAACTTTCTAATGGTATCAGAACTTACACACCCATTTAGAGAGACGATACCCCAACAGTTGCAGACATTATGGGATCACAGCTCACCAAGTAAACTCAAGTTAATTAAGAAAGATCTAAAACCATGGAGCAGTTCCTGCCGTATTAATCACAGAGAAGTGACCATAATGCGATTAAGAATTGGCCATTCAAGAACTACTATTACTTATAACCAGAGAGGCTCCTCCCAAATATGAAATGTGCGGCAATGGTTTTTCAATATTCCATATGTTGATATTAATGTTAATATGACTTTTTGTTTATTATTATACTTTTTTAAATATTTTTTATTTTATTTTTTTAATACCTAAGGTTTACCTACCATCAGTGGAGGTTCAGTGGTAGATGATTTAATTGTTACAATAAGACAGTTAGGCTACAAATCAGCTCTTAAAATTCAGTAAATATAGGTGTGTATAGAGGCAGCTTATTGAATGAAATTTAACAATCTATTGAATATAATGGATTTAAACACATCACCATTTGGTGAAATATATATATATATATATATCTATATATATATATATATATATATATATATATATATATATATATATATATTATGAATTTTAAGAGAAATGATGCTTATGTTTGATGCATAATAAATTTGAAAAGAGTAACTCTTGGGGTAGAAGGATAAAAATTTTCTTAAATGTGTTCAATGATACAGTAACCCTAGTAATATTAACACTAATAGTATAACAAAATATACTAATATTATTAATTTAAAAAAATATTTAATCTAAAAATAAAAAAAACTATTTATTCAAATAATCATATGAATTTATCATATCTTCCTTCTTTTCAATATATTTATCATAATGTTGTTTTAGAACATGAACATGAGAGAAGGTTCCTACATATATAGAATGTGGAAAGCACCGCCCATAAAACTGTACATAAAGGTGTTTATCTTCAACATAACTAACGCTGCACAATTCCTTAAAGGAGAGGACAAAAAGTTGAGGGTAGCTGAAGTTGGTCCATACACTTACAGGTTTTTTTATTTTTATCTGTTTAGTTATTTATTGCATGTTTCGCCATAGTGCATAGCTTCAAGGTAGGTTCAAAGTTTAGTCTTTAAAGTGCAAATCCACCATGGATGGCCTATTAAAAAAAACAAAAAAAAAACTTTGCTTATTTTTTGACTACCTCAGTTGATAAAGTAACAGGGAACTTATTGATTTTTTTCATTAATCGAAGCAATAATAATGTTGGATTGTTATTATTTCTAAATGGAATATAAAATGGTTGAACATTTTATCTTCCATATTTATTAATACAGCTATTAACATATGAGCTCTAATGATTCATTATCAGAGAAAAAGAAGGGGTATCGCAAGGAAAGTTTTTTAGCCACTTTATATATTTTTTTGTTTTTTATATTATCTGCAGTGGTTAATCGATATGGATTACAAAAAAAAAAAAAAAAAAAAAAAAAAAAAAAAAAAAAAAAAAAAAAAAAAAAAAAAAAAAAAAAAAAAAAAAAAAAAAAAAATTAAAAATATTGTAGAATTGTATATTCAAAGTTAAACAGTATGATCATACAACACAGGAAGCTATTGATTACATAATTTTATTAAGGAAACGAAATTTCATTTTATAGAGTAAAGTATTTGAATTATAGACTGAAGATTAAAGGAATGTGAGGGCACAAAAATTTTACAGTTTAGGAATGGACAATCGAAGAATGGAATATAGAAAAAAGGAGATTTTAAATAATGAATAGTAGAAGAATAGAACAGGAAGATTCAAAACAGAAATAATAGTTGTTTGTTTTTTAAAATTCTTATATGCTAAAATAAAAATAATAAAAAATATAATAATAAAAGTCATTTTCTTTAACACTTTTGAGAATATCTCATAGATGTTGAAAATTGATAAAGTAGAAAATACCTAAAGAAATGCATAAAATAAGGCATGGTGAGAAAATTTAGTTTGTAATTTTAAATAAAGTACTAACACCCAACGATACTCCCAACATTTTTTATCGCACCCTTACGAGCTAATGGCCAATTAATTAGGGTAATTAATTAATTAATTAATTAATTCCCCACACTGCACAGCGGTAGAGAGGGAAAGATTATGATGATGATGATGATGATTTTAAATAAAATAAATCTGGCATAACTTGGAAAATAAGATCATATATTGCACTGGAACAACTGTTTGGTGATCGAAATATTGTTTTTATGGCCAAAGAGGGAAGATTGTGGTGTCTTGTCCACATTCAAAGGATGCCAGAAGATAAAATACAAAAAAAGATGTACAGCGACTGAAGAATGCTGAGGACGAACTTAGACGACTGAGAGCGAGAGGTTGGAAAAGGAAGAAAGAAGATAAAAAGGAATGACTTGATTCTTAGTGAAGCCAATGTTATTCATGTTATGATAAATCCCGTTAAATCTATTTTTCTTCAAATTAGAATTTTTTCGCGTTGAAGTTCTCGCTGATATTCCCTCTATCTATAAGGATAAAACAATTTATTTAATTGTATTTTTAAAATCACTAATTAATTTGATATTTACAATCAACGCTAACAAAATGGAATGGAGATTATAAAGGTGTTTCCATGAGTTTGAAGAGATCATAATGCTAAAACCCACTGAGTCCAACTCAAAGTGTCAGATTCTTGAGAACCATAGATGGATGGCATGACTCTAGATAGATGGCACGATATTATGATGGCATGATATAGATAGATGACCATAGATGGCATGATATTCTAGACCTTTAATACTCGCTCTCACAATCCATTCATCAATACTATAGTTGTCAAGAAGCCATTCCGTTTCCTTAGAAATTCACATCTTTCCGTTTGTTTGGTCTCCTGTAAAATATCTTTAATTGGTCTAATCATAACATAGGGGAATATCATAAGAAGCATCATATATTTGATATCGACAAAAAATTACAACCTACGTCACTCAAGGTCAATAATAAATAGAAAAAGATGAAATAAAAAAGAATAAACATTAATCCATTCATTCAATAAATACAAAGAACGTAAGTGCAGTCTGCCTGGGGAAACATTTATTCCAGGATATCCCAGTGCTCCACTCCCAACTGTTTCAGGATCCAACAGACGTTCAGAAAGTTTAGTCGCAGAGGATCAGGACTTAAGTGGAGAAACTGGTTTGAATTTCATAATAAATATTACAAAAGGTCTTGGGGCCAATGCCGTTTTAACCTGCGAAGAGGATTATAAGAATGTGTGGAACTGTATAGTGAATGAAACAGAGGTTCGGTGTGGTTACAAAGGTTTGATGGAATAATGCCTAAATTATTTTTAAAATTTTATTTATAATTTTGATCAAACCGTCACATAATCATAAAGGTTCTGTAGAAAAAGAAAACGCATAGGACTAAAAAAGAAGAATATTACAATATGTTTCCATACTCCCTGAATTCCGGATAGTTGAAAAATTAAAATCTATCAATATTATGGTTAGGTTCAAAGATAAAAGTCCATGAGGTTTTGCTTTTTATATTATTATTTTCCGTAGAAAATTAAAAAGGTAGAAAAGTATTAAAACTACAGAATAAAATCATCTGGAATTACAAGAGAAACGTGTTGTTTACAAAGTTATAGATCTCGTCTCAATATTCCGAAGAGACTCTCGCCCGACCTTGATAATGAGGAAGCGGCCATGCCAGTAATCTATAATCAATTCGCTAGACCATTATGTCATCGAGCGATCATTTACATGACTACTTCAAAACAAACGAATAGTCGAGACGAAACTATAAAAACTATCCGCGAGTAACTTGTAGAATTTATGTTTAAATAAAAATTATTTCCATCGAAGAGTATCCTTCGAGCAAGATGAGGCAAATTAAATATTTGTTTTAATTTTTCAATTTGAATTTTAGTGAGACCCTTGTCAATGAAGACATCGTTTGGAATGAAAACAGGACAATGTCTTTCACACCTAGGAGAAAGGTACAATTTGAACCAGAGATGTCCATTGGAGACCCAGACGTCGATATTGTGACCGTAGCAAACATACCACTATTGGTAAGTAGTAAAATAGGTTTAGAATTTGGTGAAAGTGCTATTCTCTCTCTCTCTCTCTCTCTCTCTCTCTCTCTCTCTTGGTATCTCTCTTATTTACTTATATATATATATATATATATATATATATATATATATATATATATAATGTAAAACATGTTTAAATGAACAAGATACAAATCAGGTATAAAAAATGTAAAATAAAACTGAATTACGACAAATCACTACATATTACATTTCCGCTATGACGCGATACTTGCCCGCCTGTCTACATGTACACATTGACAACCAACCTTTCTGTCGATCTGAGAAAGTGACATACCTAAGACTCATGTTTGATGGAAAGCGTATATTTCGGATACGGTACAAAATATGAAAAATGTGTATACAATAAAAGCTGTAGAGAATTTAATTAGCTTTAATTTAGTAAATAGTCATGTTTAGCGTACGACGCACCGTTTTCGAGATATGAAAAACTGTAGAGAATTTAATTAGCTTTAATTTAGTAAATAGTCATGTTTAGCGTACGACGCACCGTTTTCGAGATATAAACGCAAAACCAAAAAAACGGACCTTCCGCGTTCCAACCCCTTCCTGTTCCCAGGCCCGAACACTCCATGACTTTTAGTATGTTCACTTTCTAACCACCCTGAACATTTTTCTGAAGAAAAATCTTGGATTACAGAAAACGCATTCTATGATATTTTATTAACTGGACTAACTCTCCATTAAAAAATATGCAAATCATTTTTTTTTATCTAGAACCCATTTCCGTTTAATTCTAAAATTTTGTCCACGTGTAGTCAGTTATAGTATAAATCACATAGATTTTTTTCGGAAATATTTTTGTACGTATTTTGGGAATTACGAAAACCGTTTTTGGACGTTTCCTAAAAGGACGGAAAATATATTAACTGATACGTCATATTAAAGGGCATTTCTAATGGAAAAGAATGCCGCAAATTTGAGCTCTCTAGGAGCAATAGTATTTTAATGGCATCATTTTGAATATATTGATTGAAGACCGAAAACGGTATTTTTTGAATTTTTAAAAGCTTATAACTCAAAAACCAAAAGTCAGAAAAATTCAATATTTTACATTTTTACTAGTCTTGGTAAGTACAACTTCTATACCAAATATCATAGAAATCGGAGAGGTCAAGGTCCAAACTATTGGTTGATTTGACATGGAATGACCCATTAGCAGATTTAAAGCATAGGAGTTCTGAATTAATTTCGTTTTTCTTTTAATCACCCACTTTGGGGTATGTTAGATCCATAATTTTTATATTATATATCTGCTTTCCGCCTCTTACAATATTCTTCTTTCAGTTGTTTTCTTTTTGTCTTCTGAAACTGTTGTTTCTCTTCTCAATTTAGGATTTCATGGAATATTTTACGTTCATCTTGTAATAACATATTTAAATATTTGAAATTAAATATTGTTGAGCTCAGCAGAAACAGTTGCTATTTGTTTTTCTGTTAAACACGTTAATCAGAAGTTAACAGCAGTTTTATTATGAATTTAGTGTTTTGTATTTTAATATTTTCCAATTTCTTAACGAGAGGAAGTGTGACCCAAAATCATAGAAATCGGAGAGGTCAAGGTCCAAACCATTGGTTGATTTGACATAGAATGACACAGGACTACTTTTATGAGCAGAAATGGCAACAATTTTGTCCCTATCTATTGTGAAGAAGTGGATAAGTCCAAATTGTCCACTTTTATGTAATTTCTGATTGTTTTCCTATATCCTGTAATCTATAAATACCATTCGCGCCAAAATGGATACTTTAAGGTCTTATTTAGAAGCACAACTTAACCAATTTTTAATAAAACAAATATTAAAAATTCCGCTTAGAAGGACAGTAGTTAACTCGTTTACGAGGCAATTGACTTACCCCCTTATTCATGACAACCACCATTATACCGATGGTATTTATATGACTTCCTTAATATTGTTTAATAATTTGAAAGATAAGATGAATGTTTATCTTATGTTTATATCTCAACACGTTCATCTGTACCCATTTACGGAGGCTGAGTGTGCCCCAGGATTGTCTCGAGACATCTAAGTAATAAATAAATTTTTTGCCTTAGGTCTGATTCAAGTACGGACCTGAGAATTAGGTCAATGCCTTACCCACTGAGCTACCACACCTTCCATAAAATTAAGTAGTACGAAAATAAATTTTTTGAGAAGGAGCGGCCAAAGATGTCCTTCCGCCACTATCCTTCCCGAAGAATTAGCTTTCGTCCTTTTGAAAATTGATTAAATTGTTTTAATTTTTAAAAGGACACCCTCTCTTCCCGTTTAATCCTTTTCACATGACACTTAATGATAAAGCCATAGAAGGATACTGGTCTCAGATCTGCCAGGATCTGATGATTTTTTATGGCCGAAGGACATCCTTGCCTACTCTTCTTCCCAAAAAATTAATTTTCGTCCTTTTAAAAATTGATTAAATTGTTTTACTTTTTAAAAGGACACTCTGATTTGTTTTCAACGTCCATGGTCATCATTCTCTACTGTATACTGTTTTCTGGCCCTTACGTTTATGTGTGTATTTACCGATCAATAAAAACCCAGAGATATGCCAGAAATAAAAAAAAAACTTTAACATGCTGATTAATAGAGGACGTTGATTTAAGAAGAATATCGGTTATTGAACCCTTGGTTTCATTGATGTAAACTTTTCTTAAAATGAGTATTGCTTCAAGGAGCAAAAACAGAGGAATGTTTTTGTTACTTAAAATTTTTTTTTAAAAATGGACCAACATGTTTCATAGATAATATAAAAATTAATGATTCTTACATACAAACAAAAAAAACTAATGACATAACATAATGTAAGACATAAGGCAGAGGCGCGCTAGAGTTTCCAGTTATAAACTTGACCCAACCTTAAATTTTTTGTCTGAATGCGTTGATTTTTTTGAAAGGTTATAAAAACTTATTTTGAATGCCTCGTTTCACAATATATTTTTTTTCCACAGGGGATTGCTTCACTGTTGCACAATTCTTCGGTGAGTATCAACCTGGCTGTGTCAACTCTGGTCAGCTACCTCGACTCCCAGCCGATCCTCAACCTCTCTGTCAGCTCATTCTTGTGGGGCTACGAGGACCCTTTGGTCAGGTTGGCAAAGAATGTTCTACCGTCCTGGATCGACTTCGCCCAGTTCGGCATCCTAGACAGGGTAATGGCCAAAACCAACAATTTATTTTGTAGGAAATCTTGTCTCCTTTCTAATCGGATTAGTTTAGCTTTAGTACAATTATGGTCTATTTATACCAATAAGCATAATCCAGGATTATAATATCACGAATTCAAAATATCTTCGAGTAAAAATTATTGCACCTTAAGAATCTATCGAAACAATGGATCAATGCAGTTATTAATAAGCTGCAGTATCACTCAACACTTTCATAACGTAAACTTCAATTCTATAATCCAAGATAATCGTACTGGGCGCCGGAAACGAAAATAGCCACGCGACATTCAGTTTATTAGTACTCGGATATTAAATTGCAGTACCCCGAGAGGGTATCATTTTTATATTAAATCTACTTTTTAAATATTTATATTTTTATATTAAAATGGTATATTTATAGTTCTTATGCTAGGAGAATATCATCTATAGTTGAAATTTTGATCAAATAAAATTTTTAAAAAATGATATAAAACACCTATGTCAAACCGTATGGTTCAGGAGATTTTGAACGAATAGATGTAAAGAGGTTATCCCTTAAGAATAATTAACATGAAGAATATAATATTGATATAAATATCGCAATTAAAATAATTCAAAAGAATAATAATGAGACAAAGTTTAAAACTAATTAAAGAAAAAAAAAAGAACATAGATGGAAAGGAAAATAAAGGACAAAGGTATTAAAAAAAACAACAAAAAAACATTTCTAAATAAGCAATAAATTTGGATATCTAGAAATATAATAATATACAAATAAAATTGGTGGTAAAATATGAAAATTGGAAGAAATTATATTTTCTGTAAAAGAGTTGGTCTAGGATGCAGTCAGGACAAAGAAAAAACACGTCCAAATAAAAAGCTAGAAGTGAAATATAAACTCAATTACAAAACGATATCAAAAGATAATATCAAATGACATAATAAATGCCATAGGAAACATGGTAAGGCCGAAAAATATTTAAAAAATGTAATAAGGCCTATTGAAATAAACAGTTACATTAAAAAATGATGATACAAATCACGGTAATGGCACGAACAAAATAGGAAATATAAGGGAGAAAAAGAAAATTTAAAAATCTTATAATGACAATATAAAAAAATTGAAAAAAATAAAGAAAATGCAAAAAATCATCTACGCTATATTTTATTGTTCTATTAGTTCTTTTAATATCCACTTGTAATTTAGTTTATAAATCAATTACCATTTAGTCACATCTAGTTTTTTGTTAATTTTAGCCCTGAGAAAGACCTGCAAGCCAGGTCAAAAGGTCGTCACTCCATTAAACGTTTTTTACTTGGGCATGTTTTTTCTTTATTCTGACTGCATTCCAGACAATTTTATATTCCTTAACAGCCAACTATGGTATTTCTATTATATTTTTTATACTTTTAATGGAATTATAACAGTCATGAATGGGGGTTATTTCAATTTTAAGTATGTATCAGCCAAGAATGAACCAAAGATTATGGAAACTGACCGAAGTAGATTGATAAAAAATTAGAAACTAGAGAGCGAGAATTAAAAAAAATGAATATTAGGGAACGGAAAAAAATTCCAAACGGTAAGCAGCTAAAATACTAAATCACAAGTTTTCATGAAGCGACTTTTCGAGGCTGTAATTATAACTAAGTTCCTGTAACGGTAAGAAAATATATATCTTTTGGAAGGAACAGGTGTTGGTCCTTGGATTAGGGCTCCATGTCACTGCTATCAAGGAGAATTTCTGGGTAAAAGGCTTGTTCAAATGAAGTACACCATTCATTATCAAAGACTGGAGGCGGACAAGAGATGGTCATTTTCAAGGATTTTTTGGTGCAGATCTTAATCCCCGATCCAGACAGTGAAACATGGATTATTTAGAAGATATGAGTAAATCGCGCCATACTTATGATAAATTATGAAAATATGATAAATATTATATTTTTTAAAATTTCTTTTTGTTCCTAGATGTTGGACGAAGGCATCAACAGGGTTACGATGAACTTGCAGAACTCTAACGAGACAAGCCAGTTCTCAATACAGAGACTAAACGGCTCCCCTGGTCTACAGCAGTGGGGGTATAAACCTGAGAATGATGACAGGTCAGTTTAAAAAATATTTTTGATAAAATTTTAAATAGTAGTAAATGACATTAATAAATAATCATCTTCTAACGATATACTATTAAATCAATTAATAAAAATTCATAGCATGAACTATCAATGCTAGGAATTATAGCTACTTCAGGATATTTCCAGTTACATACTAATATGGACGGCATTTAACAGAAGGGAACTCATTGCACTTGTTTTGAGTAAACTCAAGTCAAAGTTAAAATCGCCTAGGAAAATCTGGAAGCTTTCAAATAAGTTCATTTTCTTTTTTTCACAAACCTAATTTTATTCTACGTTTTATCCACCCCAATATTTAGCTATTATATCAATACATTTATTAAAAATTAACTTTATTGTGGTGCTTTTCTGCGATTTTCAAAATCCTCGAATTTAGAATTATGGGCGGAACCATGAAACGAATAAATAGTATTGTTGATGAAAATTAAATAATAAAATTACTCATACTACATAATTATCTTGATTAAAAACAGTATTATTACAAATTAAGTCACTTATTAAAAAAAATCATAGTAGAACGCCATTTTACAAATTAATATGGTGTATAAGATTACATATATTTATATATTTTTTTAAATTGAAGTGCTACCAATGGGTAGTTGCTTCACAAGCAATTGTTATTTTATTATTTTTTGTCATTATCACATTTACTGGATGTATGTTTTTATGTACACTTGTAAATTTCAATAAATATATATATATTTACTACCAAAGAGTTATTCAAACCCTATTACCTAAAGTAACTTTAATTAGTTTCGTTGACTAGTAAAACATTATAATTTATGAGTAACTATTTCTCTTCGAGTAAGATTATTATAATAGATTCAAAGGTAAACCGTCTTATTATTGAGATTTTACGAACTATATCACATAACTTTAAATAATATAAACCTAGTGAAGTAAAACTAGTGGTAACACTACAAATTTGGCAAAAATACACGAATAACTGTTAAATCTTTCTCCTAAATAGGCAATAAAATGTTTCTCACTGATATTTTACTCACTTTGAGGCTCAAAATCAGGAGCAACACAAAACCCTTCAATGCCACCTTCAACAGAAAGACTGCCCTCCAAAGATTGGTAAAATGATTTGGCATCTTTAGGTATTAGATGCAGTAAGGATTTCAACTCTTTAATAGATTAATAGATTTCTCATTAGGCCAAATAGGTAGAAGACACGCTTTAAATTAAAATCCCTGCGATTTCCTCCCTTTTAACATTTTTTTTTCAAGATTTATGATCAAATATATAATCAAATATCAAATATATAACATTTATATAAATCAAATATATAAGATTTGTGATCTTGAATAGTTTGGTTCTTTCTCTTGAAATAGAAACGTCGTATTCTATTTCAAATAGTTTTTCCATTAAAATACCTGAACCAAGAGATGGCTCTTTTCAGTTGAAAATAGTAAGCACTAATCCAATCCAAAACCACCTCTAACTCATTTTTGCATATTTCGTGGATTGGTTCCCTTCTGCTAAATGCCGTCCATATATCCACCTACTTTTCAAGTTCATTTTCTAACTGTATAGTGAAACTTAAAACCAATAGGAACAGCTAGAGCAAGGCTTTGCAATACAAGCTTTCTACGTCAGTTCCACGACAGATTACGTTGAAATCCAAGATATATACCAGTATTTTATATTTAGTCGACATGTGATACAATGAGAAAGACCAAGTGGTTCGATTAGATAGTATTTATATATAACCTTCTACCCAATTACCATCCTGAGCTCGAGTTCTCTCTATTCATTATAAGATAAGCACTAATTAGGAAGCAGTGAAACCACTGGAAATTCTGATCCGTGATCGACATCATCTGCCACTGTCGTCAACACGCGACACCGGTGAGCACAACGAAATCTCGAATGGGATTGTGTAAGGAGGGATATCCCCCCAAAGTTAAGTTCTCAGGTTCCAGCTGTCCACTTCTTAACATGTTACCCTCTTTAGTACTTCTGAGTTGAATAAAAAGTTTATTTATCTGTGAAAACCATGGGACTATTGTGTTTCATTCAGTTTAGGTTTCGGTAAATCAAATGGAAAATATTGTTTATGCTTGCTCAAATCATATCCTAAGAATAACAAAAATGTATTATAAAACAGTTCTATTCTTTGTTGGCATAGCTCTCAGATAAATGAGCGTTTTACCCCAAACAAATCCATGACTTTTTGGGGGTGTTTTTGAACAAAAAAAAATTTAAGGCCTCCATTAGCCTGTCGCCTAAAGACAGAATAACATGGAACATTAAAAACGCTTTAAGGGTTGCCCCCTTGACCTTCGATGCTCATGTATTTTATATATTTGTTTTCATCCCAACCAATATAGCTACTAAACGGTAGGTCCTAGCGAAAAATGTTATAGAACAAAAAATATTCTCCATTAAATGTCTAATATTCACCAATATTAAGAATATTAAAAAATATTTATTAACAGAGCTAGAGCGTTTCAAACTACTCGCAAACCCTCGCGTTCTCTAAAAACGCCTCACTTTTGATCAATTAGGCTAAAGACAGATTTTTAAACTGTTCCATTTTAAAAATATGGGAATAGGATTTTTAAAGATACGACACACCCTCATGCCACCTGCCATCACCCCAGCCACCAACCGAGGAACGCTCACAATGAGATCTGCGTGTGGTAAACGAATTCAGAAGATGGGCGGAGGAACGGAGAATAATTAGGTCAAGGATATAGCAACGTTTTTTAAAATTCTTAATCATTTGAATGGAAAGGTACCGGGAAAGTATTGAGGTCGAAATAAGGAAAAAGCCACCGTACCTAGAATACCGGAAAGAGAAATCAGACCGCCTGGGGGTCACGAAAGATGGATCTTATGGAAACAGTGTATAAGTATTCTATGTCTTATCTCAACCCAACTGAAAACCCTTCATACTCCAAGTACCCGTAATCGAAGCGGGAGGAAATGAGGAAGGATAACGAAAGTTAAAGGGTACTTCAGGGAAATAATCGCAAAATATTAGGAGCTTCCTAAGGTTTAGGATGGATTTTCTGGTGATGTAGGAAACATATTTGTTTCAGGATCAGTAATGATTAAATGTGATTCCTAGATTATTATTGGAGTTTTGGGTCTAAATAAAAAACTTATTGAGGTAAAGCAATAAGTAAGATGTATGATCGCATCATACTATATTGTGACATTGTATTCTTAGCTATGGAATTACTTATTTAGCTATCAGCAAACTACAACATATATATATATTACTATATTTAGGGTACATTCCAATTTTTAATTTGTTCTTAACTCCAGGAGCAACCATTGCAACAGGGTTGAAGGGACGTTGGAGGGCTATTTGTTCCCTAACCACATCCAGAAGAACCAGACATTTACGATATACAGAAGGGCCTTCTGCAGACCCCTGACGATCGAGTACGACAGGCCAGGGGTGAGCCCCACCGGATACCCCATCTACATGTACAAGTTCACTAAAAACATTTTGGATCCGGCGAACCCAGACAACGCTTGTTACTGCAACCATAAGAAAGAAGCTTGCCTCCCATTAGGATTGTCGGATTTATCTCCATGCTACTACAGTGCGTATAATATATAGTATAGAACTATTTAAAAAAATTGGTGTTTCTCATAAGTTCATTATTACTGTTGATAATTCTTGTTTTCAGACTTTCCCGTAGCCATATCTTTACCACACTTCCTGGACGGGAACAAGTCACTCTATGAAGCACTTGATGGTGTTTCCCCGGACTTCAGCAAGCATGGTTCATCAGTTGGAATCCAAGCAGTAAGCATTGCATTTTTAACTCACTAAGATATTAGCAGATTTAAAGCATAGTTCTGAATTGATTTCGTTTTTATTTTAATCACCCACTTTGGGGTATGTTAGATCCGTAATTTTTACATTATCTATCTGCTTTCCACCTCTTACAATATTCCTCTTTCAGTTGTTTTCTTTTTGTCTTCTGAAACTGTTGTACTTCTCAATTGAGGATTTCTTGGAATCTTTTACTTTCATTTTGTAATAACTTAATTAAACATTGTTGAGCTCACTAGAAACTTTAGAAAGTTTTATTATGAATTTGTTTTTTTGAATTTTAATATTTTCTTATTTCCACTTTCCTAATGTGAGGAAGTGTAACAAAAGTTAACAACATTACGTTTGTAGTTAAAAATATTTCCTTATTTTACAAACAAAATTCAAGTACAATAATTTGTTTTGTTTATGATTTCAGGAAGTTGGGGTACCTGTTTCAGTAAATATAAGACTGCAAACCAACTTGGTGGTCAAAAAGACAAAACTGATACCAAGAGTTAAGAGGTTCAACAATTTGGTAATCCCGATATTTTGGATGCACGTTGTAAGTTCTTCTTTTCATAAGATTTATGATTCCAAATTATATTTTTTTTTCAAATATGCATTTTTTTAATTTCACTTCTTTTTCATAAAGGAACATGTCGATCTACCATTTACGGTGAACCTCGTCATTTACCTGCTCACCGAGATCGGGCCCGCTGTGCAGAAAATCGTCATCGTCGGCTGTTTCGCAGCGGGTCTCATCTTGGTATTCTTCGCCAACTTGCGGTACGCCTGGAAGAGCGACATCTTCAACAGCAGAAGAACAGCTACCATCATTAGCTACAGGCAGAAGCAGAGGCAGCACGAAAAGGTGATCTGGAGGAACAGCAGGTACTCCCAGCTGTTCATCAACCCTCCTCCAGCTCTCCACGAAGGAAGGACACGGTAGTGCACGCCCTGGCTGTGATCTTTTATTGTAAATATTGTTAATATACAAGAGTAAAATATTGTGATTTGTAAAGAGACTGTATATTAGAATACTGTAAATAGTTACAGAAACAGATTTCAGCGCATTAAGTTGTCATATTGTGTCATAGAATGATTATCTGAATACACTGTACATATATTGAGATATCGTTATGTTGTTGTTTTTTAAGAAAACGTCTATAAAATTATAAACATAAATGTTTATCATTATATATATATTTAATGGATTTTTAAATTAAATTATTTTATCAAGATATTATAATTAAAATGTATTATACGATTTTTATGTATGATATTTAATATTTCCAAAACGTAAAATAAAAATTTTGTTTGTTGTTTTATTTTTTGTTGGATTTTCAATACCATTCCACTAATCCCTGTTAAACAAAACCGCAACCTAGGACTCCATCTGGACAAACTTCAAACTTAAAATCCTAACACTTCCATAATTTATAGCTCACTGTTTGCAGATTTATATTTAAGATAAACAAAACGCCATTTTTTTATTTCTTTAATTTATTACATATGGTCAAGTGGTGAACAGCGTGACAAAAAAATCGTTTTTATTTTTAGAAATAAAAAACCGTTTATTATTTCGTCTTATAATCATTTACTATAAAATCAACAGTATTTAATCTCCTGATTAGGCTTGAAACAATATCAAAATTATACTTCAAAACTACCTATTTTTTTAGTTATATGAAATCACAGTGTGCCCCAGGGGTAAGGTACAGTGTAACAGCCATAGGGGTACAGTATAATAACAAGGGGTACTCTATAACAGAAGACTAAACGGAATAAAATATGAAAAATAGAAAACTTTTAGCCTCAAATTATGTTCCATAACAAATTTTTGGTAAACAAAATTCAGTGTAAGCACATTTATAATATGAGAATATTATCGTTTCGTCTTTAATTTCCTCAGCATTGTATAGACCAATGTCCGTATTCCTTTTTCTATTCTGAGCTATTTTCAAAGTAACACATCTCCATCTCAGGCAAGTAATATATATTACTTAGAAGAAATATATATTATCGAAGGAATCATAACAGGTTGTGTTACACATTGTCCCCATACCCTACTGTTTAAAACGAAAATTCGTTAAAATTATATTGGTCGGACTAGAGATGCGCAAATATAAGTTTATTATATATATATATATATAAAAAAAAAATTCCAATTATCCCTGATGAACAGATCGACTAACTATGACTCCTAATTCGAAATTCTAATACAAGACTAACGATACCAAAATACTTGTCGTTTCCGACTATTCCAACTTAACTAGATAAACGTTCAAATTAATATTTCAAGATACATTTACATGACCCATTTGTAGTTACAAATAGAGTTGAGCTTCAGGGCTCCATGTAACCTTTTAATTATTATAAAATCCAATCCTGACAGTCCTTTTATTTAAATTTACACAAAATTATTATTATACAGTAACAATACAGCAGTGAACCAGTTAGACCTGACAATGGCCTTCATTAAATAAATCAATTATTCATATAAATTAAAATAAAGCCTCGTCATTTTGGTAGAGGTTAATGGACCTTACCTGCGTTCCGAGCGTACTTCATCATACATACAATATGGAAACAAATAATAATTTAATATTAAAAAATAATAATAAATAAATAAATCATAAAGTTTCGATAATACCGGCCAATAACATCGGACAAATATTTGCGGATTTCAGGCCGAACATAGTACCAAAAAAACTTGGAACTCACAACAGTTCGCGGTTTTTAGCGTGCTGGCATGAGCATTTTAAGCGACTTGATTAAATCTTCTAATGATATATAGAGTCTAATAATAAATTCTAACAGTTTTCAAATGAAAAAAAAAAAAAAAAAAAAAAATATCGGAGAAATAGTTTTGGAGTTATAACCAAAAGAGTACCGACAAATGCATATTAAAGGAAAAGTGCGACTTACCAAGAGTTGGTCAATTTCTACAATTTTTCCCAAGACCATAACTTCGCGAAAAATGGCCAATTAATATATAAAGACTTTCTTCGAAAAACGCTTCGTTGTCGTGTTACAGGTAAAAACCCGAAAATAAGCGGTATTTTGGGCAGTTTTTTACAATTTTGGGTTTGAAGCCGACGGCTGCCGTAGTATCGATCTTCAAATTCGGATTCAGCACCCCAAAAAAACAAAGGTCTGTTGAGAATAAAAGTTCGGCAGTTTTTTCTTGAAAACGGCCATTTGTCGCCTTCTTTGACTGGACTATAATGCAGCTAGACAATAGCACTATAGTCCAGTCAATGAGTGCTGAAATGAGGGGCGTAGAGTGCATGATTTATGCAATAATTTTTGACTTCACAGCTTCGTTAGGAGTAGTTAGAAGGTAAACATACTAATAGTCTCTCGCCCCTATGGGGTGAGCTAAGGGTTGGGGAAGTGTAGAAGGTCCCAATTTTATCTCAATTATATCTCAAAAACTGTGGGCTCTAGAAAAATATGCTAGTAATTAAAATTAAGCTAATTAAATTTCCTATAAAATTGATTTTATACATATTTGTCGTAATTCCAACGGTTTTCGAGATATACGTTATTAAAAATCGATAATTTTAGAAATAAAAAAAATGTTTATCTCACTTTTTGTTAAGCACTTGCTTCAAATAACAGAAACGTATATATGAAATTAAAATAAATTAAATAATCTACAGTTTTGATTCTAACATTTTTTCTGAGAAACGATTGTGGAAGGTACTAGAAGCAAACGTTTGACAAAAAGTGAGGTAACATTTGTTTTTCCCCGAAAACCACCGATTTTCAATAACGAATATCTCGAAAACGGTTAGAATTACGACAAATTTATAGTGAATTAATTTTATAGAAAATTTAATTAGCTTTAATTTTTATCTAGACATAATTTTCTAGAGGCAACTTTTTTCGAGATATAATCAAAAAACCAAAAAAATTGAACTTCTCCCCTCCCCCCACCAATAGCTCACCTCCCAGGGGCGAGGACTTTCAGTATGTTTACCTTCTAACTATTCCTAACGAAGCTATGAGGTAAAACATTATCGCATATTATCGGCGACAATACTTCCTTGGTTCCTTTCTATTCCAATCCTTAAAGTCCAAAAAACCTTCGAACATTTACGACATGCTTGCCCTTCGTTCTTCCATTCATCTTTTGAACACTAGATCCCAGCCTATAGATTTGTATTTCCCTTCTCATCGAACTGCTTCCTTTGAAAAATCCTTTATTAATCGTGCAGCTTTATTTTGGAATTCCATACCCATTTCGATCCGCAATGCCCCTTCTCTCACTTCCTTTAAACATAATTTATTCATCTACCTCCTCAATTATCAATCTTCCGAAATTATGTAATATATTAGTGTTAGAATATTTCTTTATTTTATATTTTATTTTAATTTTTTTATTTTCTTATCTTGTTTTTCTTATATAAACCCAAAGACTTTTATTTTTTCAAATCTAAAATTATACCCTATATATTTATATGTATATAATTTACATTCTATATAAGTTGCTGCCTGTTATGTACGCAGCCAGACAATGATACCTTTTTATTGTACTTTTGTCTTATTCTTAGGGGACAAGGTGTCCCAGAATAAATATTATTTTATATTTCATGTCATATTCCATGCACCCTACAATGGGTTTATTGACTGGACTACTATTAAAATACATTTTTGTTTTTCTTAAAAGATTTTTACAATCCCAGAATAATGACTAGTTTTCATTTCATGAAATGGTCATAACGGTTTTTTAACCCCTGCTACTTGCGTATATCTTGAGTTATTATTGTTTTTATAATAAGATGTGGTATTTTTTTTTTTTTTTTTTTTTTTTTTTTTTTTTTTTTTTTTTTTTTTTTTTTTTTTTTTTTTTTTTTTTTTTTTTTTTTTTTTTTTTTTTTTTTTTAGCTCCGATTTCAATTATTTTAGAAAATAAGAATTAGTTTAAATTTTAGCTGAATCTCCTAGCAAATACTTTGACAATACTTGGATTGCAGTGTATGACATATTATGAATAATTGTCATCAATAAGGTATAATTATATTCAGTGTCGCATTATTGAAAAATAATAATCATGATAGACGCACGGAACGGCCTCCTCACATATTTTATTGTTATAATGACCGCATAAATAAATCATCGTATTCGTTACATCCGGGTTGATGGCATCCGATTTGAATAATTTAATATCTAAATTGTCAATCAGACTGGAAAGATCCCTGGACGGGTGTGTGTGCTCGGGAGCTTCAAAATGGATTATTTCGACAAAAGAGACAATGTGTCGTTGTGCGAAGACGGAACAGAAGTTTCAAAAGTATTCGCGAATATGGATTCAGATATAAAGGAGTTTTATGAAGATAAGAACGTCTTAATAACCGATTCTAGCGGAGTTGGAGCACTTTTGGTGGAACGGTTACTGAGGTAATTTTTAACAATAATAAACTTTAGCATTTAAGTCTATTCTTCTTAGGACTGTTGTTGTACCCTAATCAGGTAGAAAATTAATGAAATTTTAAAAACGATTAATGAATAACATGTTTCCGATCGGAAGGACCTTATGGGAACTAGGGAAGGGTAGAAAAAAAAATTGTAATTTTCGAATTTTCTTATTGTTAATTCCTTTTGAGTTCCGGAAAAAACGTATTCATACGTTTTTTTTTTTAAATTTTTTATTTTTTCCAGAATGTCAAATTGCCTACAGTTTTTTGGCTGAACTTGTGTTTATGTTCAGTAGGTATAGAGATTCAGGGGAATAGTTTAAGGGTAGTCTGTCTACCCTAAAAAGTCTAATTACTGCTTTCCTATGGAACATCGAATCGAAAATTTCATAACGAATGCAAGGATACCAATAAGTCATTTTCTCTCAATTTTTGAGTTACTGCTTTTCTCATTAGCAGAGCAGTATTGTAGTTTAACGGAAAGAGTCCAATAAATTGGTAGATGAACAGAGAAAACAATACACGTACTTTATTTATTATTTAATTTATTTAATCAATTATCTCAATTCATGTTTATGTTGTTTGATGTGATGGATACGAGTGTTAACTTTTAACCTTTTGTTAACTTTTTATCTGAAAAAATGTACCATTTTAAAATTTTTTTTACAATAAATGCTACTTTTCTACATTTTTTTTTTTTTTTTTTTTTTTTGTGAAAATCAAAAATGGGCATTTTAAAGAAAAATAAAATTGAACAATAAATTATTATATGTTATTTTCTATTAATTGAGTTTAAACGGGATCAAAATTAGCTGTCAAGCATGTTTTCTCATAAGGAAGCCTACACCAAAACTAAAGAGGATATGATAGCAGCTCAGTGGAAATTCTTTTCTAGAACTCCTTTATATAACTAGCTGACTTCCTGGATTGTTGCAATGTCTATTTTGTACTTATCTATTTCCATAAGGGGTACTCGAAGCACTTCTAGCCTGTACAGGGATAATATGTTCCATAAAACTAATCTAGTCACTAGGAGGTCTGGTGGGTTCTTGTGCCAAATTTGTGTGATGTATGTATGTATTTTATATTGTTTACTTTTTTTCCAAATCAAATAAATACTTACCCAGTTACCCATTTGGAGAATCTAAGCACTTAAATAATTAGCTTTTTAACCCACAGTTATTAAATAATTTATTTTAAATATACCAAAAACGAAATCTAATATTTATACCTGTAATTTTTTTTCTCAACTATTTATTGATATTTACAACAGTACACATTATAAACAACAAATAAATGATGAAAATGATTACAATGATACATAATATCATGTAATGAACTACTCATTAGTATCACTTGGATAGTTTTACATTAGAGGGTTTCTCAGGCATCTTCTTTTCAGAAGCCTCAGAAGATTATTGGGAATTGGGTGTGAGGCAAGTAGCACGATTATTGGATTCAAGAGGGTAGGGAGTTTACTATGAAAGGATAGGTATCTGGTTTAGGGCAAATCAGCAACATATCGGACATTAAGATCTTTATGGATAAGTTTGTTTCTGACAAAATAAGGAGCATTGAGGATTTTATGAAGGATTTTAGATTGTAAGGATGGGGTTAGAGAAGAATTGCAGTTTATTGGAGCCCCAAAGCTCAACTCTGTGTGTCCGAATGGGTCTAATATTGTCGCATAAATAAGTATTTTGTAATTTATTGGGATCTTTGAACGTTTGTCTAGTAAATATTGGAATAGTCAGAAACGATGAGCAGTTTCTTGTCTTTACTGGAGACCCAAAGCTCAACTCCTAATTTATTGGAGTTTTGAACAATTGTTGAGTAAATGTTGAAGCAATTGGAAATGACAAGTAGTTTCTTATCTTTTAAGTCTAGTATGTATAAGGAGAATTAAATTTTATTTAGCCAGCTGATTGATGGGATAGAACACTATGGCACTGGAGTCAGAAAAATAATGAGCTAGCATCCAGCCTGGAGCATTAAATCAATAAAACGATTTAATGTGAGAAACAAAAAGAACAAATTTACTATTAGCCCTAATAACACGCTAGTATTTCCTGGAAGGAACAACTAACAGTATAATGCTTTATAATAGGACTATATTTAAACATAAGATTTTTAATAATAGTGCTTAATAACAATAATTTAAAAAAAAAGAAGAATATTATTCGCTTTGATACTTATAACATAAACTGGTTTGGTGGTAGAGGGAACAAAGTACTATTAAATCCCTTGAAATACAACATTATTTTACATAATAATATGTAAAATGTTATGTTACAAGTCTAATAGTGAAAATACAACACATAAGAGTTACCGATTAAAAACCAAAACTGAGATTACTGAACTTATTTTTGAACCATCAGATCAAGAGAGGTACTAGATTCTTTCTACAGCCTGAAAAAAGGACTGAGGTGTTCAAAAGTATCTTTTTTGTAGTAAAGGATTTCATAAAGCCATTTCTATGATATTAAACAATACTGATGAAATTAGATGTTTTTATACCGAAGCACTAAATTATAATTTAGCTAGGACAGTAATGTGTGAAGAAACTAGAACAGATCTGATTCAACTATCTATTAATATCATATGTTATAAATATTATTTTAGCAATTATAAGAATAAGATTTCAGATTAGAAAAGTAATTATATTTGGCTATTTTAAAATTAATGTAGAATTAACATTAAATCCATAGATATCACATTTAATTTACAAATGTGGATGGTTGTTTTATCCTAAAAATTTTTTAGGATAATTAATAACTGAAAAAACTTTACCTTATGGATAATATATATCAGACAAAAATAGTTTATAGGTATTTGTATAATGCATGATCATAACATAACATGATATAAGATGCAGGAATAATGCTAGTTCACATTTGACCATTGGAGGCTCAACTTCTAAAAACAAACTTAAGGAATTGTTACATTAGACCACAATAGCACAATATGGATTAAAAAGTATCTCGTCTTGTGTAGTCATCATAAGAGTGGGAAGGGGATGATATATATAAAAAAAAAAAAAAGTTAAGAAATTTATATCCTTATCTTAATAATAAATAATAGCATATCAAAAGTAAAAAAATAAATAAATAAAATAAAAATATAATTGTAGGTAAAAATGTTATTGGATGCAAATGAATATGTAGCAATGTAAATTAATATTCAGAACTACTAGATAATGTCAAAGACCTCTGACTGATTGAAAAGAATCAGTTTAATTATTGTTGTATGGACTTGATTTGAATAAAGCAATATTTAATTGCCTACATCAAGAGAAATGTTTCTAAAAATTTAGACACAAAATTGAACCAAAGAGGTGTTCAGTATCCCTCAGAAATAAATCATATAAGAGAATTATTCACATCTTTAAATTTATAATACATAATAATTGTCATTGAACCAATAATTCCTATATGCAATCTTTTCAGGTCGTGCCCAAAAATAGGAACAATATACCTGTTAATGAATCCAAAGAATAACGGATTACATGAAGAGAGAGTTGATGAGTTTTTCCTTTCTGAGGTAGGTGCCATTAAATTATTATAGTAACACTTACTTGAAAATTAATATGATGAAGTACCACTATCTAACGAACAAAAACATGGGAAAATAGTTTTTTAATAGTAATTTTTTTTTTAACATTAATTACAAATTTGAGTTGCTATTAAATCGAATAAATTCAAACATGTATTAGTTAATCTATTATTGTAAGCAGGACTTAGCTATTTATTTCCACCACTTTCAACAAATAACTGCTTGTAATTCACACCTCTTATCAAATCAATACAAAATTTTAATAGACTTTTTATTAGGAAATAAATAAATATATAAATGGAAATGTAGGGACAAAATTTTTCAATTGACATGCTTAACACTGACAATTAAAATGCATTTACAATAAAATTTCTGTTACAAGCAAGAAAAGTGTTATGGATTAAACATTTCAAAGAAACAGATATATATATATATATATATATACACACATACATATGAGACTGAATGAAACCCCCTAAAAGCACATATGACTGAATGGAGATTTATAAATAAATCGATATAGACTTTTTTTTAATTTTTATTTATCACAAATTATAAAATATTATTATAGTTTTATTATAGCCTACAAGAGAAACTAATACTCAACCAGTACCGCCACAATACTCACTATAAATGAGTGAGTCTATAAAGAGTTTGCTCTTTATTGTGGTCATAAGTCTGTTTTTAGTTTGCTAAAAACAGACTTATGACCACAATACCTATTTATTAACTATCAAGAATCATTTTTTATATTATTAAAATAAATAAAATTAAGGTAATGTAGGTTTTATTATTATAAGAAAGATCAAGAGCAACAGATTTGGGATTTCAAACAAAAAAATATATTGCTGAATTTCATTTTCACTAACTAAATTAATTAATTTTTATAATTTCTAAAATTGCCTAATTAAGATTAGGCAATTTTAGATTTGGCTAAAATTCAAACCTTAATCCAGAAAATGACACTATTGAAATAATGCAGTAATTTTTAGTGATTAGTAAGGACAAATATAGAATTATATCAGTCAAATGGAGGTCACTAAACTATTTTCGATTTATTGAAATGGAATAAATTTAGTTATTTCTTCTTGAAATTACTATAAATTAAAGGAATAAAGAAGTTAATAAATAATAAAGGAATAAAGTTTGAAGATCTCTTCATCAAAGGTTGATATTTTTCTATAATATAATAGTAAAAAAATAAATCATTTCAAGTATAATATAGAGATTATAATTACAATTATCATTGATTGCCCAATTAGTAATGTTATAATTCATAGAAAAATATTACTAATTTTAGCATTTATAAATCAGTAAATTTAAAAATCATGCATCTAATTACTACTTCTACAGAAACCACCACCACCAATCAATGCCATGCTAAAAATGAGGATGAATTAAAATAACATAAGAAATATAAAAGACAAAATCATCAAATTTAAGTCAAATGATATTACAAAATTAATTTTATGACTACTACTCTTTGGATGAATTTATTGAAAGTATTAAATAAAATTCTACATATTATGAAATTCATCCTCTAATTACAAATGGTCAGAGTACCTTCTTAAACTTGTGCCGATATCTGCTAACCTTCCTTCCACTGTTTCTGTCTGCTGTGTAATACTGTTGCCTGAAATAGAGAGAAAAAAATCTAACTTAGAGATGCTAGAGAAGTCTGAGTATTTAATTAAATTCAATCAGACTTTATACCGTATACTAAACAATCCTAAAAAGTTTATAAATGCAACTATTGTGGTCAGTTGTAAGGGTCATTAAACAATCTACAGTACGTAACATTAGATATGTCTCATGTTTATTTCACAGAACTTATTGAAAACATCACTTATGGTGGTTTTAGGTTTACTGAAAGCTTAAGCAATAAATTGAAGGGGTTAATGGATGAAGGGGTTATGTAACAAAACACAATAGTGAGTAATGCATGTTTAAAGTTATGTTTTTATTATTAGTTATGTTTATTTTCCTTTAGCAGGAAAATGTTACATAGCCCCTTTATCTTCTTCATATATATTTTTCTAGCTGTTTTGAAATATTCAGATTTTGCTACCTATCACTTCTGCACATAAATTCTTCATGCAATGAACAGGTTTGTACTTAAAAAAATTAAATTACTCCTTCATCCACTGAATCCTTCAATTGTGTCATTTCTTATGATTTGCAGGAACCAATTAGTTGTTTTTACAATTAAAATAAGTTGAATCTTACAGCTTAAAAAATACAACAGGCAATATAATTAAATGACCGGCTTCCATGCTATTTCAGATGTCTAGTTTCTTATTTATATATCAATCAGATGTTAACATCGTGTAGCTGATGGTTTTTTTTTTTTTTCAATTTACATATATACTATTTTCAAGTGATATTTAAAAATCATAAGTCCAGAACAGACTAATACATACACTCAACGTTCTCTGGTGTCTGAGCTGGCAAGTATTTATTAATAAGTAGTAAGCGATTCGGTGGGCTTACAGGCCTAGAGTTTTGGGGTACCAATCTTATTCTGAATAGGAACCCATTTGAGTGAGGGATTGAAACGTTACACGATACAACAAAAATTAAGAAAGCAAACATTGTTTAAAAAAAGGTGTACATAGGACCTATTACCCGATTATATATAACAGAGCTGTGGATATATAAATATATATATATATATATTCTCTTTCTCTAATGATGTACCTAGAGGATTAATTAGAATGTATCATGAAAAGTTAAAGTAAATTATAGTACATGAAAAATAAATGGGTCATTCTCATAGCCTCAGCTAAAATTAAAAAAAAAAATTATATTTTTAAAGTTGCTTAAATTTTTATTATTTTTGAGTTTTCTATTATAATATACCTTCTATTTATTGAATTCCCAGGTGGGGCCGATTTCTTTTTTCTATTTACCACTGTTTTGAAGCATTTTATAGAGCTTTTCATAGAAACGCTCTTGACCGTTACTCTTTCTTTAAACATTTTTTTTTTTTCATATTAAAAAATTGTCCTCAAATGGACAAAACTAAATAAATAAAATAATAAAATTTATTATTGATACATAAAAAATTAATGTAATAAAAAAATTGTGATAAATTCTGGAAGAATTTTACAAAAAAACAGTTTAGTTGTTCAACTATTATATTGAAAGAGATTTAATTTTTAATATTTCTTTTTAAGGCATAACTATATGTGCATAACCATACCGACCCTCAACTGAGGGTCGGTATGGACATGTACTTGTTACTATGTGAGGGAAATCACAGTTATCCTGAAGATGGAACAATGTTCTCCGAAACGTTTTTTTTTTTCTTTTCGTTTTTTTTTTCTTTATTTCTTTTTTCTTTTTTTTTTTTTTTTTTTTTTTTTTTTTTTTTTTTTTCTTTTTTTTTTTTTTTTTTTTCTTTTTTTTTTTTTTTTTTTTTTTTTTTTTTTTTTTTTTTTTTTTTTTTTTTTTTTTTTTTTTTTTTTTTTTTTTTTTTTTTTTTTTTTTTTTTTTTTTTTTTTTTTTTTTTTTTTTTTTTTTTTTTTTTTTTTTTTTTTTTTTTTTTTTTTTTTTTTTTTTTTTTTTTTTTTTTTTTTTTTTTTTTTTTTTTTTTTTTTTTTTTTTTTTTTTTTTTTCTTTTTTTTTTTTTTTTTTTTTTTTTTTTTTTTTTTTTTTTTTTTTCTTCTTTTTTTTTTTTTTTATTTTTTTTTTTTTTTTTTTTTTTTTTTTTTTTTTTTTTTTTTTTTTTTTTCCCTTGCCTTTTCAGGCATACGGGGTTTTGACGGCAGCGGTTTCAACATGTACTCCGAAACATGTTGAAGAAAATAAAAGATAAATAGGAGTTATGCCTTAAAAAGAAATATTAAGGTTTTGTTATTTTGAACCCCCCCCCAAAAAAAAAAAAAAAAAAAAAATTAAAATTAAGTCAGTGATGTTTCTGCCTTATAAAAGTGTTGGTAAATAGGTATAGTATATAGCCCAAATATAAAATTTTACGAAATTCGATTGTAAGTGTGAATCCCCCCCCCCCCCCCAAAAAAAAAGAAACTTAAATTAATGATGTTTCACCCTTATGAAAGTGTTAGGAAATAGGTTTATAACTCTGATATAAAATTTGACGAAAATCGGTTGAGTTGTTTCGAAGTCCGATTCCGCTCCCCCTCAACCCCCCCCAAAAAGGAACTCAATTCAGTGTTGTTTCATACGTATAAAAGTGTTGGTACATTAATATGTAACAATTTAAAATTTAAAAAAAAATTGGTGTGACGGTCGTGAGTGTGACGTTTCGTGAGGAACCTCCCTTAAATTAATTTTAATTGCAACACCAAAACCTTACCTAAACGGCTAGTTTGACTAATCAGTTGTATACATCTACAAATAATCAAATATGGAGTCCAGGAGCTTTTAAAAAATACGAATCATTTTAAAAACGCGTGACGGTCGTGAGTATGAAAAAGTACGAGGAAGAAAACTTACCGTGTATTGATGCAAATCTTAGAAAATACAACAAAAAATGTCTTCCAAACACATCACTTATGAAGATAACCTCACGAATTACTCTGTATATAGCAATAATTAGCACTAGCTTATTCTTGTAGAGAATATTTAAATAACTATTTAGTGTGACGGTCGTGAGGCCAAACCGAGGGACAAAAAGAAAACGGAATTTTCAGTTTCCCTTTATAGTTTAAAAATGTTTAAAAGCATGTTAATTTATTCTTCAATATATGGTCTCATACTCTAGAAAATAAAAACATAAGTTTTCTAAAAATAAATACTTAAATAACTTCCTTGAAATCTCATACTATAGCTAGGGACAAGTGAAAGTTATGAGTTTATAAGCCTTTTTGTAGCTATAGAAAAATAAAAAAAATATTTTTCGAAACTAGGCTGTATGCACCAACTTTAAGGGGTCGGTGTACGTTCAAATCCACCAAAAATATTGATTTGGAAGTTTTAGTTCCATCTTAAGTCCAGCAGGACAGTGAAAAATCACTGCCATGAGAATGGCCCAAATATGTATATGACTTACCATTAGTATTAAATGAAGCATTAGAATTCCGAAGTCCAATTATATATATATATATATATATATATATATATATATATATATATATATATATATATATATATATATATATATATATATATATATATATATATATATATATATATATATATATATATATATATATATATATATATATATATATATATATATATATATATATATATATATATATATATATATATATATATATATATATATATATATATATATATTACATGTATCATGAAAAGTTAAAGTAAATTATAGTACATGAAAAATAAATATGTATATGACTTACCATTAGTATTAAATGAAGCATTAGAATTCCGAAGTCCAATATATATATATATATATATACACACACACACACACACATATATATATATACACACACACACATATATATATATATACTCATATACATATATATATATATATATATATATATATATATCTTATATAGTTTTTCTACTAGATTATCTTTAGATGAAAGGTTTTTTCCCAATAGTAGTTGCATCACATTGAAAACGACTATACAAAAAAAAAACGACCAGCTGTGAAAAATTTTCAAAAATGGACTTGGCTGGATTAGGAATGCTATGCTTCAAATAAACATTTATAATAGAAATATAAAATATTTTTTAATAATTGTTGTCATGGCATATTTTATTTTTTTTTAGAACTTTGACAAGATATACAAAGCATATCAGTATCCCAAAACAAAGATAAAAATTGTCCATAAGGACTATACTCAACCATGTTGTGGTATCACAGAATTTGATAAAAAAATACTCGAAGATGAGATACATATTATATTTCATTGCGCAGGAGCATCTAATAACTATGAAAACCTAAAGAATTTATATTGTAACAATATTCAATCAACACAGTATTTCTTGGAACTGGCAAGTAAAATGAAAAAAATAAAGGTTTGTCTATATTTTTCATGTTTTACTAAAACAGCAAAACTTAATAAATAATATGAAGGTTGTTCTGAATTTAAATAGGCTTTCATTTTTGTTTCTACAATCAATGTGAACAAGACACTACCATGCATTGAAGAAAAGTTTTATGATAGAGTATTTTCACAAAATGATTTAAAATCCTGGAAAGAAAATATAGACGAAGAACAGTTGCAAGCGATTGCATCCAAGTAATATATTTCGCAATAATATTTAATTTAAAAGTATTAAATTTCATATAATTTCATAGTTTTTTAGGCAAGAATATAATGTTGGTACTGTTAAAATTTTGTGATTTATAAAACAATTTTTTCTAGGATTGCAGGGAGGAAGGGGAATCTCAGTGATTTTACAACAGCAGTTGCGGAAGAAATTGTGCTAAAACACAATGGAAAAATACCAATTGCCATAGCTAGAGCTTCAGATGGTTAGAAGAAATTTTTTATTTTGTTTAAATTATTTTTAACAAATACTATTGTTATTAAAATAAGTATATTTCTGTCTTAGGATTAAAAGTAATAAACAACTCATAATATACTATTAATTTATATATAGCTTTGTGTTATTTTAAAGATATCTCTGGCCAAATGGATAACCTACTCAATTGGAAAAAACTTTTTAATTTACCGAATGAGCCTCATCCATTGCTTATTAATACTTTAAGGTTTTATAAATATGGAATAGAGACAAAGTCTATACCAGCTGATAGTTTTGTAAATACTATGATAGCTATTTCATGGCAAATCGGAACACATAAATCAATCAGGTATTTAATCAATCAGTTTTGATAAGACTCATAGATTTTTTTTTGTAGAGTTTAATGTCTTTATTTAAAAAAAAAAATTGTATTTGTATTTTGTATTACAATTTTAATGTTTGTATTAATATTCATATATTTATTAGCTACTGAATAAAATTCAATGTATACAATCTGGATTTGAACAGGAACTGTTTCTGACATGTTTAATTTTTTTGACAACCAACATTGCTAATCTTTTTCAATAAGCATTTGACCCATCTTATGGTAAAAGATCTATAATTAAGTTATATTACTGCTGGAAACTAGGGATGGTCTAAACCAATATTATTCAGTAACAGGGACGATTGATATTTCTGAACCACCACTACTGGAAACCAATCTTGAGTCGGAAGCAGCACAGGTTTGAATCCAGACAGGTTTCATTACCAGAGAAGATACAGAATTATTGAAAAATCTCATTTTAGAAATTTAAAAAAATAAAAATAATCAAAGATTTGCAAATACTCTAGTGATTTATATTAGATTCTTAATTTTTTTTTCATCAAATTAAGAAACATTTAAAATTTTTTTTTTAGAAATGAAGACTATACTCCAGTATACGATGTTATTCCTTCTTGGAAATCTTCAATGAACTGTGGCGAGCATTTGACTGAAGACACTAATTTGATCTATGAGGCTATTTCTAAACAGTGTATGAACAGTAACAAACTACAAGTAGACAATCATAAATGGATAAATTATCAAACAAAATACATTTATCCTGTTCTCTTCTTATTAGTGCTCAATTTCTATTTGAAGATATATGGAAACACGTACAAGTAAGCTTTTTGTGAAAGAATACAGTTATATACTTAAATTAAAGTAGAATAATTTTATTGAAATTTTCTAATACTTCTACACATTACAATATTTTGATAAAATAATATTGATTTTAATGATGATACTATACATACGAGCCTAACATTTAGAATTTGAGATATTTAACATATTAATACTAAAGAACTCTATGTAAGTAGAGTATATGATGGATTCCTAGAAACTTATAGGAATACCAATATAATAAATATTATGAATAACAAAGAAGACCAGATTTTCACTGTTTTTGTTGCTACTTTTCACTGTTTCATATAGAGATTAGAATATAGAATAGAACAGGAAGAGAATTTTACTCTCGGATGTCCATTAAGAATTAACATCACATAACAGAAAGTGATATCATATCTATATATGACATCACTTTCTATAAACATATATATATATATATATATATATATATATATATACATATAGTATATATATATATATATATATATATATATATATATATATATATACATGTAGTATATGTATATTCATATACAAAAATGTAAGACTTTTATTAATATGATTTCAGGGGTATAACTCCTCATTTCTTCTTATTATTCGTCTATATGCTTTGGGATTTTGTTCCCATCTTCAGGACTGAAACTCGTTCCTGTGATTTTTCTCATGATCTGAGATAAAAGGCCTTTTATATGAATGACAGTGGGTAAAAATCACAGAAACGAGTTTTAGAGTCCTGAAGATGGGAATAAATCCTGAAACATGAAAATGAATAATCAGAATAAATGAGGAGTTATGCCACTGAAATTATAATAATAAAACCAATCTCCTTCTACAAAAATTGAAAATAAAGACTTACTTATTTGGGTACAGAGCTCAAATGTGAAAATAAAATTGGATCATATATACAAAACCACAATATGGTAGTTAACAGAGCCAACAGTAATATGGGCCTGCAGTGGTCGAAGAAGAATCGAGAGTCCAAAAAAATAGCAAAATGAATGAGATATACGGATCCTGTGACATTGTCCAGCTTATAAAAGTTAGAAGAATAGAATAGTTGGGCCAATTATGTATTATGATTGGAGGACAGCAGAGTTTCAAAACAACTAGGAGTGGTGTATGACACAACAAAAAGAGGATAACCAAGAAGAAGATAGATCCAGGACTTAAAAAAAGGGCTCAGCATCCAAAGTTGGAGAATGAGAGCACTGTGCAGAGGAATGGAACAATATTTTCAGGGAAGCCAAGAGCCATCTCGGGCTCTAGAAGCTATGCAGTTAAGCAATTAATTTTTGAGTTTAGATAATTAATCTCATCTATAGAGATTCAAATTAGATTTTTTTTAAAGCATTAATTAATAATAATAAAAGAATTTGTGAACCCGAAGGTCCGACCCTGACACAATCCACCCATCCCCACATCTCGGTCTACCCCTCAGTCATTTATCCGGAAGTAAACTAGTTAGTCCCCCGTTTGGGTCTCTGGGTGGGGACTGCTACAAGGGATCCATGACACAAGTTAGAGTATAACTTAAATTTTTATTTTTTAAAGAAAAAATATTTCATTATTCTAATCGCATTATAATTATAATCAGGAATGACTTAAAAAAAAACCTTTTAAAGCCCATTTCATGCTTAATTTTCACATATTTTTTAAAAACTTAGGTAATGTGATTGAAGAGCAATTTTGTATTTTTTGTTGGCCAGTGTGATTTAAAAGAGTTATTAAAAAGAATGGAGGGTGTTTAGAACTAGGTGATCACAATATGTCATATTTTCTTTAATTAACTTCTACCGATTTGATTTCCATAAAAACAAGGAATAAAGCGATTGTTGGCCTGTGTGATTTAAAAGAGTTATTAAAACGAATTAGAACCCATAAAATTAACTTCTACCGATTTAATTCCCATAAAAACAAGCAACTAAAGCATGAGATCTCAGAAAAAAAATTACGTTAACATATTTTCTATATATCAAGTAGTTGTTGAGAGAAAACTGTATACAAAACCAACCTAGCCCCATTTATATATATATATATTATATATATATATATATATATATATATATATATATATATATATATATATATATATATATATAACGTTACATCTTTTTAGTTTTCATTGCTAACTTGGAGAATACTCATGTAGTGCTTTATATTTTATTTAGATAATACATTACTATGCAGTAGTGATTATTATTATTGGTTTTATTCATTTTTACAGGATAGGAATATAAATGGGAATTTCAAATAATGCTATAGACATAATCATTTGATAATCAGTCATAATTACTGACTGATTATTTTACCATAGCTCAGAAGGTATGACTAATTTTAGAAAAATGTTTCAGACTATTGAACACATTTGTGAAAACAGATGATTTTAATATGTCTTCTGAGTATCATCGCTCTCAATCCAATGTGGATAAGCTTTGGTCATCATTGTCGAATGTCGATAAGAAGCTTTTTAATTTTGATATTATTAACTACAAACAGGAACAATGCAATTCAAGAAATATCAGGAACATGATAGCTTACTTATTGAAGGAGGATTCCAGTGATTTTTTGACGGCTGATCTAAATTACACCAGGTAAAATAAAATATATTATAAATGTATTTATTGTTTGTTTTTTTAAATTTCACTTCTAGCCCTTTGACAATGATGTTTAAATTGAATTCTATCAAGAGATTTTAATAAACTGATTACTCCATTTAGTTATTTTTCATGTAATGTGACAAATTCAACTCTGACCAAAATTTATATTTTGTCGATTTTCGATAGTTGATTGTGGCTAAATGCCTTAATCAAATTCAGCTTAACAGATGTCTTTAGACGCACAATTTAAAAAACTTTAATTTTGTAATTGACTCATTTTTTTATTTTTTAAAGCGTTTTTTTTGTATATGACTCTTTTTTTGCAAAAATCTGATAAAAAAGTGCAAAAATGTTGGGCACAATTTAAAAAACTTTAATTTTGTAAATGACTCATTTTTTTTTTTTGTCCCCCCAAAACATTTTCAGCTTATCAAATGTAGTCACGTTTTTGATATTTTATTCTCGGGACCCATCTGTACGAATCATAAAAGCTACTTCTACATCTTTTGCAAGGCAGGCTCCCTTTTTGTGGGTATTTCAACTGGATTAATTAAGAATATTAAAACAAATTTGTGCAATTATTGTATTGCCATTGGTCCTTGACATGTTTGCAAATTTTCAAGATAATCAGATAGATAGCTGGAAATTGGTGAAAATTATGATGCAAGATTCCATTACATACAGGTGAAGTGTAAATAAAAGTGTATTAAAAAAAAAAAGAATTATTTTTTTTCAGATGATGTTGGGAGGGAGGGGGTTAAGCAATATATTTGCTCCAGGACTCTCGGTAGCCCTGTAGATACATAAATGTGTAAAACTTAATTTAATAAATAATATAATTCATAACATGACAAAAATATATGATTAATGAAGGTAATATTTCATTGAATTGTTCCATTTTTCTTATTCTAAAACAATATCCACATAATGTTACCAAAATATGCTAGTAGCATTAGACTCATAAGGGCATATGATAATTGAAAATTATTTAATTCTTTTACATATTCTCTTACAGATACCAACAGGTCAAGAAGAGTTTGAAAATATTGCTGTTTGGTTTTGGAAGCTGTTTTATTGTAAAAAGATATTTTCTGATTCTATTACAGTGTTTGAATCAATTATTTTTATGAATGAGTGATGTAAATAAACAATATAGTAGCATAATTATTTATTTGTACAATTTTTTTTTTTTTGTTAAAAAAAAAATAATTTTTTAACAGAACTTTTTGAAAAAAATATTTTTAAAAAATAAAGAATTTATACACCAGCCTCTTTTCTTACCTAGTATACTCAGACTTAATATTAAAAATTGAGCGTTAGTATAAAAAAAACAACAGAAAAATCAAAAATATTTTTTGCACTAGCTACTAATTTAAGTTTTGCTGCTGATCTAAATAAAAAAAATGATTTTTTAAAATTTTCAATAAACATATTAAATTTATGTTTCATCTTAAGAGGAAAAATAGGAGAATTGCATTGCTAAGACCGAACCCTGTGAAATATTTGATTCGTCTATAAACCCAAGAAGCAAAAGGAGTTGGATGAATTTTTCATCTATTGGATGAAATGGATATATGGATGAATTTTTCAGGCGAATGAGAAACTCTAATTTTTTATTAGATAAGCACTATGAGAATTAAGGTTTCCCTGATGGAACTATGCATCAGAATGTTATTTTATGTCATATTAAGTTTATAAGTAAAGCAATAGTAAATGAAATATAAGGAAATAACTCCCTTCCTCTCCATATTCAAATTTAAAATTTTGAGAGAAAATAAATATAATATATTTTTTCATGGTTTCAGTTTTATTGGTATTCTAAATGTTTCAACTGACCTCTGCTTTTAATTTAAAATATTAAAAATATTTTTACTTATAATACTTACTTACATAAAATATTTTTAAAACTAAAAACTTTTGAAGGGTGTTAAGCCCCCCCCCCCCACACGAGTGATCCAAATGGCTTGAGTCCATTTTCGTGCCCCATACACGATCGAGCCATTCCTGCCAGTCGGCCATAGTCAGTCTTTCTTGTATCACGGCCTCAGATTTCTCCACACACGGTGAAGCCAAAGAATGGCTCGATGGCTTGGCTCCATGGATTTTGGACTGATTGGAAATCCAATTAAGCCACTTTAGTCCATGAGTCCATCCACGTTTCCTGACACATGGTGGTTTTTGCTTGTCTTGAAGCCATTTGGACTATTGGATCGCTCGTGTATGGGGGGGCTTTAAGCTAGAAGGGGGCATGTCTGGTAACCATAGTTCTGAATAAATAGCAAATGAAAATTACAAAGTCTATCTTCTTTCTCATTGGGAACGGGTTCTTAAACTCTAAAACATATGAAAATCCTCTTTCTATCCTCCTTGTCGGATAATGAGGTTTTGAGAGGGGCAAGATGATTAAACAGAATGGCTCGATGGATTCCAAGGAATGGGATGGCGTCAAGTAAGGGTTCTATTCTATCTGGGGTTTGGCTCCATGGATTTTGGACTGAATTTTGGAAATCCAATTAAGTCTCAGAAACCACGTGACAGGTCAGTTTAGTCACAGAACCAATAGGGTAGTAAGAACAACGGGAAAACATAAATGCATCTATCATTAGGAAATTTGAAACACAGAGACATGATGGTTTGTCCTGAAAAAAAAAGATAATCGATACAAATAAGAGTAAGAAAAAGTAAAAATGAAAAGAAAGATATATGGAAGACGTTTCCTGATGGTACTTGCAATGCAGTCATCGAAAACCTCAAGGTCTTGAGCCTGGTCAATGAAGATCACCGGATGGCCGGTTTTTCCGGTGGCTTGTCAGTATAGGTGCCTGTTTGAAGCCAGTCTCGCTTGGACTATTGGATCGCTCGTGTATACCGGGGGGGCTTTAAGCTCCAGATAGAAGGGGGCATGTCTCTCGGGTAATGTCCCTTTCAACGGACATAGTTCTGAATTTTAAATAGCAAATGCCTCAATTTCTTTTTCTATAAATTAACCCCCTGGGGGAACGGGTTCTTAAACTCTACAGAAAACATATGAAAATCCTCCATCCGCTTTCTATCCTCGTTTATGGGGGGGGGGGGGGCCTAGCTAAGTGATAGTACATGGGACAAGCTAACAGGCAGCGATGAAATATCAGTTTTGATTTTTTTTTGGATATTCCCACTTCTAACCTAACTACCCTTCATTTTTTATGCATTACTTTTATATTATTTGTAATTTTTCCTGTTTATTACTCTTCTTATTCTTAGTCATATTCTGATGTTTAATAAAAAATGGCAGCCCACCTAATCCAGATATGACAGCAACAAGTTGTTTGGCACTAAGGAGCTTAACACGTTTGCCACTGTTAATAGTATTTATGTTTGGGTTTTATTCAATTTTTAAAACTATACACACAAGTATGGCCATGAAGCAGGTTTTTAGGACTTCTTTTCCCCTTAATTTTCTGAGATCATTGATCATCAAATGAGATCATTCATTGTCAAACAGAACTCATGCTTCAATTAATTGAGTAAATCTAAAATATGGTACCACTATCTTAATCCCAATTACAATTAGATTCTGATAGTTATCTTTCAAATTTACCTATGATATGATAGATAGATGATTTACCTATAATAATATGATTTGATAGAGTGCATGGGTCAGTAAATAATAAAGAAATAGTTAAGCGAGTAAATAAAAAATTAAAGTCAATTCTGATACTAATTTAGTGATAAATTACCAACCCTGAGGAAAAACAGCAATTAACAAGTTATTAACATGAATACTCATAATATAAATATAGTATTACAAATTAATTTAATATTTAGAATTAATAATAAAAAACATCAACATAAATAAATAAATATATTTTTAAAAACTGATCCAGCATTTTAAAATATTTTTCCATATTTTTGTAAGGAGAACTTCACAAATAAAGGGCAGAATCTGGATCATTCCTTGGAGGAATTATGCCGAATTTATAGATAGTGGTACGGGAATATTTATCTCCAGGTTTTAAAATTGGCTTGGGAAAGTGTTTCTGGAAAAAGGAAAATCAATGATTAATATAATTTGGCTCCAATGGTGAAGACAGTTATTATTACAATTCTTAAAACATTGTTTGAACTGTCTAAAATCAAGTCCTATAAAATAACTCTTCCATTTATTTAAGTAAGAAGTTGAAAAATATAAACATATACAACTATATTTATTCACACACTTTAAACTAGTCATAAGAAAGTACACAGCTTAGATTAAAGTAAAAAAATAATTTTTATTTTATATGAGACCAGAACAGTATAAAAAAAATATATTGCTGGTATGACAATTAACTTGTGATTACAGAGATTTGGTAATCTGAAGATGGGACTAACAACGACCAAGCATTGGGACTGATGATCCTACTCTGTGTTTCTAAATCTAGTATTGTGATCTGGTTTTCTAGGATATAAAGTAGCCTTCTAGAGATTTTGCCTATGGGTAGTCTGTATCGGAGAAAGAGGTATAGGTCAGACAGCCTGCTGATCCTGATCAATCATAATCTGTTATTCTAGACCAATTTCACTGTCCTTGAACCCGATAGTGTGAACGTAAATCGGTGGGGAACGGCACTAGTGAATCGGTCCCAAAAAAACAGATAAGTGAGCAATAGGTAATCGAAGAGCAGTAGTGAGCTCTTCCAGGCTGTCTGTGCTTGTAGAAGCAATAAATGTCTGTAAGAAGACCATTTCACACGGCTAAAGATTTACAATGTCTGTAGTACGAAGAAAATTTTTTTTAAAATATATTTTTAATCTATAAGTAAAAACATTCATTTTTTTTTTTCATAATAACACAAAGGTTCTAAAACATTTGGTATTGAAAAAAACAACTTTTTAAAATCAAAATATAAATTACTTTAAAATGACTTGATAAAAAAATATCATGTTGCCAAAATATCATCAATTAAGTATAGAGGAATTAATTTTATTTTAAACCAAGTGGTTTTGAAAGAACTTGGACTAAACTTTGAAACTGCAAAGGTTAAAATAGATTTTAAATAAAAATCCATTTGTTTGCCATAGATATATAAATATAGGAGTGGGTGACAACCCCAAAAGGGGCTACTCTAACAAAATATTTTCTCACCGTTGGGTCACATCTTCCAGCAACTAGGGTCCACCTGGATTATTGGATTTCACAGTTTCTCACAGGATATGGGGACTTTTGTGCCAAGCTCCAGAAACATGCCCAGAACATTGACCCGCTATGTTCCAACTGTGGTGTACCGTAGACCACCGAACACTTCATAATAGCCTGCACCGCATTTGAGGCACCGAGAGCCAAGCTACAGAGGGAAACAGAGCTCTACATTCTGACTGAGTGATTTCCCTCAACTATCAGCTGACAACATCCCGTATTACAAAAGTTTTGTGTACGGCTGGAAAGCTGAAGCAGAGGTAGAGCACTTCAACCTAGGAAGAAGAGGCCATACTCCAAAAACACCACTGGGCAGAGAATGATCGAAGAAATAAAGACAAAATTTTGAATGAATGTTGTTATGTGAAACCAGCAGAGATAAAGGTAGCAGTGTCTACCTTGTCCCCACGGCAAAACCCTTGTAGCTGAGAACAAGGAAGGGAGATAAATAAATAAAAAGTCATAGAGATATGCAAACTTTTAAATTTACTGCAAGGTGATATATTCAATTCATATTGACTAACAGTGTTTATCTTTCTTATCTTCATTTTTAGATTTCTGGACCTAACCAGAACCTACTTAGCCATAGTAAACTGTGCTCCATGCTCAATAGTTGTAGAAATATTTTACCCTTAAACGAGAACATGATTTTTATAATCAATCCAGTAAAGAGAGGGGATAATGGGGATGTTATTTATTTGGAGCTTCTATCAGGGGGAAGGGAAAACTATGTTTTTCTATAGTATATAAATATTATTTAAATAATATGTATTCAATGTAATAAAACATATATAAAAAGTTATTGCTATACATCTTCAATAAAACATTAAATGAAAAAACTTGGATCAAAATGATAAAATAACCTGCTGGCTCCTGGTAAAAATTAAAATTGAACAAAAACAAACAAACATTATGAGTAAGTCACCTAAACATTTTAAAACATATAATTATTTTTATGGACGGAAATGTAAAAAACATCAATAAGGTTAAAACACTTTCAAACTGAAATCTCAGAACTAACAGACAAATCTACTTACGAATCTCATAGCATCTGGAAACTCCTGGGTCATGAAGCATATACCACCATTAAGCTTGTAAGGAACTCCTTTTCTTCCGATAATCGGTGGTGGTGGTGTCCATCGAGGTGCAGCATGTTCTATGAAATAATAAAACTAATAACTAACATTACAGTTAACATATCTTTTTTGATTAAATAACAGCAACATCATCATTAATGATATAATTTTACAACAATGATTATTTATTGGATAAAAAATATATATATTTTTTACTTTATTAGTCTCGCATATCCCTTAGAGATTAGTTTAGTGTAGTAAGCAAAGAAACAGGTTTCATCCTAGGCAAAGTAAGGTGATTGTGAAACAGGAATACTCAAGGTAAATGTTTGTGAAACATAAATAAAAGCTTTATATCAGTCATATTACTTCAGTAAGATAGAGGAAGGCAGTTCCTACACAACTTAAGTCTCTATAATATTGTAACAGTCCTTCAGAAGTTCAGCGACTTATCTTAATGAATAAGTTCACAAACTTGAAATAAAACTTGTTAATCATGGATTGAAAAATTCAGGCATAGATCAAATAATTTAAAAAAAAAATTATACCAAGCATCCCTGCTGGGTAAGGTTCCATTCTCTATTGAGCATGGGCAATATGGAATTACCTCAAGCTACAATAATATTCTCAAAATATTTTAAATGTTATTAGGGATTGTTTATATTATTCAATTTACATTGTTCTCAGGTAAAAACTTCCTTTCTCAAAGTTATATTGGGGTATCAATGGATTACTAAAATAGTATCTAAGCTACAGAAATTGTGAGATTAATTGAAAAGCTTATGCTGATTCAGCCAGGTTTGTTTTCATTAGCCTGAGATGCTCCCATGTTTCTCATCTCTTCTGAAATAGACTTGCTCTATCCCACTTTTCATAGAAAATATTTCCTTGGAACATTCCTTTTCCAAATTATCAATACCCTTCATACTACATATATTTACTAAATGCTTCAGTAGAGATCTGCAGTCAATTCAATGCGCATAAGATCCCGTCTTTCTGACCTATATACCCGATCCCACAGAACTTCAGCATTCCAACACCCTCAAATGAGAACAATCCTTTCTCTTCCAGTCAACCAACTTCTGGAATTCTATTCCTCCCCATATCGGACAAGCAAAATCCCTTAAACTATTTAAGGTGATGTTTTGATCCCACTTAATAAAAAAAAATTTCTTACACTGATTATAACATTTAGATACTTTTATTGTATTTTAGTAATACTATAAGCATTGTACTAAAGTAATTTATTTCTTACTTTATTTGTGGAGTGTTCTCTTATTTTCATCACCATATCCTTAACATACAAGGGGAGGACACACTCAGTCTCTCATGGATCTTGTTGGCAATTTTTTTGGAGGTTCCTGGTCAAAAAATATTAGACACGTATTTTGCCGTTCCGACCAATGGGCCCTAGAAGCCGAGAAAAAAAAAAAAAAAAAAGCATTAAAATAATTTATTTTATATCTCGGGTTTAAAAAATGATATTGACATGATTCTTGCACCAAGATGTTTAGTTTTGGTTGTGAATTTAAGGAAAAATACAGCCACTCCATAGATTTTTGTTTAGGTTAATTAAATTCTAAAAAAATGATTAGATTTTCAAGCAAACTACCTCTATAGATTTTTTTCTCACAAAAATTGACGTCAGATTCTAATTCAGCATCCTAAAAAACATTGAAAACAACAAAAACGCTTATTCAACAAAATCAAAAAATATCATTTTTTTCACGCTCTTCAAATGAAATTTTTAAACCTATTATTGGTTACATACCTTTAAATTACTTTGTCACACAATTCAGTGGTTGGTATCACTGGAAAGAGGAGAGCCACAGCTTTCTTTTGATCTATATAAATGTAAAATTCGATGAACATAAACCTATTAAAAAATTTGGAAAATCCGAAAAACATTTTGATTTTTAGCTTGAGTTTGAAACCAGATAGGATGATGAAACCAAAGACATTTCAAGGGTATTGCCACCCTATATTTCGTGTAAAAAAATAAAGTTGATAAGTTTAACCGTCTAAACGTAATTCATGTTTTTGTCAATCTAAACAAAAGTTGCCTACCATTTGGTAAGGCAAATTTTGAAGCTTACGAATTCTTATTTTTCTATTTGGATGAAATTTTGTATTTAAGGGTTCTTTGGAATGCTGAATTCGAATCCGATGTCAGTTCTAGTGAAAAAAAATATATTGAATGCACTTCACTTGTAACATTTTAGCTTTTACACTATAAAATGTGATAGAAAATTTTTTTAGCCCTAGAATTCCACTTCAGCACCCTCAAAACTTAGGAAACGAATGTATATATAGATATCAATAATGCAAATATATATATATATATATATATATATATATATATATATATATATATATATATATATATATATATATATATACTATTTAGGAGACATAATTTATTACATTAATAATAAATATTAAAGTAATTATAATTATTAATTATTTATTGTAATAATAATTTATTACAAATTAATATTTACATGATATACAGACAGAACCACATATTAGATTTGATTGTTAGGTATTTAAAATTTTTGTTATATTCTTCAAACCCAGAACACATCTCTAACCCATTGTGTAATCCTTGTTGACTGGGTTCTTCTAATAACTGAAGCTTATTACCTTACAATTTCATTATCATTATATTCAACAAAATCCTGTCAGCAACCAGGTGAGGTAGTTATTGCTACAATGTTTTTATGTCAAATATCACAATCATATTTTAACATGTTCAACTGCAAAATAAAACAAAAATTGTAAGTACCTAACCATCAAATCTAATATATGGTTCTGTCCGTCATGTAAATATTAATTTGTAATAAATTATTACTAGTAATAAATTATTTCTCCTAAATAGTATATATATTTTTTTGTTTTATTGATATCTATATATACATACGTTTCCTAAATTTAGAGGGTGCTGAAATGGAATTCCAGGGCTAAAAAAATTTTCTAGCACATTTTACAGTGTAAAAGCTAAAATGTTAAAAGTGAAGTGCATTGAATATATTTTTTTCACAAGAACGGACATCGGATTCGAATTCAGCATTCCAAAGAAACCTTAAATACAAAATTTCATCCAAATAGAAAAATAAAAATTCGTAAGCTTCAAAATTTGCCTGACCAAATAAATGGTAGGCAACTTTTGTTTAAATTGACAAAAACATGAATTACGTTTAGACAGTTAAACTTATCAACTTTATTTTTTTTACATGAAATATCGGGTGGCAATATGCTTGAAGTGTCTTTGGTTTCATCATCCTATCTGGTTTCAAACTCAAGCTAAAAATCAAAATGTTTTTCGGATTTTCCAAATTTTTTAATAGGTTTATGTTCATCGAATTTTACATTTATATTAATCAAAAGAAAGCTGAGGCTCTCCTCTTTCCAGCGATACCAACCACTGAATTGTGTGACAAAGTAATTTAAAGGTATGTAACCAATAATAGGTTTAAAAATTTCATTTTCCTCGAAGAGCGTGAAAAAAAATGATATTTTTTGATTTTGTTGAATAAGCGTTTTTCAATGTTTTTTAGGATGCTGAATTAGAATCTGACGTCAATTTTTGTATGAAAAAAATCTATAGAGGTAGTTTACTTGAAAATCTAATAATTTTTTTAGAATTTAATTAACCTAAACAAAAATCTATAGAGTGGCTGTATTTTTCCTTAAATTCACAATCAAAACTAATCATCTTGGTGCAAGAATTATGTCGATATCATTTTTTAAACCCGAGATATAAAATAAATTATTTTAAAGCTATTTTATTTTTTTTTCTCGGCTTCTAGGGCCCATTGGTCGGAACGGCAAAATAAGTGTCTAATATTTTTTGACCAGGAACCTCCAAAAAAATTTTCAACAAGATCCGTGAGAGACTGAGTGTGTCCACCCTTGTTAGTATTTATGTATATATTATCTTTATCACTATTATTTATTTCTTTGATGTTGTCATTTTAATATATCTCTAACCAAATGTAATTGTATTGACTTTTGTACTTATTTGCTATTCTTGAGGGACTTTGCCACAGAGTACAATTATTTTTCTATTCAATTTAGCCTTAAATGGCACTGCTAACCATTACCTAGAGTAACAGTATGATTATCCTTTGTGTAGGGCTTGTCATTTAAAAAAGATGCCAGAAATGATAAAGCTAACTCTCAATATGAATTAAGATAATAAATATTTTATAGCTAGTAATAGCATATTACCTTCTTCATCAGATTCAGCGACGTCTTTTAAAAACTTTATGGAGCCCCCTAATGGTTCATGATGTCCTTCCTCATCGGGCTGATTAGTTGAATATTCTTCATGTTTGTAAATCTCACTATCTGTGTCTTTGTCTCTACTCTCATCTATAGTTTTTTCATCTTGTTCGGTTCCTTCTTTTTCTCCCTTTTCTTCTTTTTCAACAACTTCTTGTTGTTCAGCGTTTTTATCTCTAAATAAAACTTTTCTTTCATGAGGAGGATGATCAGGAGGAATAGGCAATTTAATTTCTGATGATTCTTTAAGAGATTCTTGGCGTGGCCAAGTTTGTTTGGCTGCCATTTTAGCTTGTAGTTCTTTAACCTGATGAATGAAATTAGTTCAAAAATATGAAAACTTCCTTTATTCATCTACAATTGATGTAGGGACCATAATCTATTATAATTAACTAATAATTTTTGTTTTAACCTTATGTCCACTTTTGCGTGTGTGTAACATTAATTTAACATTTTTTTTTTTAAATTTTATTATTCAATTTATACAGTGACTCCCAGTCAAAATGATACACCAGTATATTTATAGATGCCTTTAATTAAATAAATAGTTCAAATTATATTACATTAAAAACAATAATTTATAGTTATCACTACACATCCTTGTAGTATGTAATTTGTATATAAACATATACAAATAAACAAGGATTTAAAAATAAAAATTAAACACATTTGTTTACGATTAGTTATCTCACAGTGAAAATGATACACCTTTGTTTTCTCCAATATTTGTTTACATTTTTACTTTAATTAAACTCTTGTGTCGAAAGTGTTTGGCTCTTTTCAAAGCAAACAAAATTTGATGTGTTTTAGATTTTTTTAATAACGGAGGCAATGCCATGTTAAAAGAACATGAGTTGGACATTAAAAATTATAATGACAGGAAATCTTTAAACCAAACAGCTGAAATTATTTTTAAAAAGCCGTTCAACTGTTCAGCATGTAGTAGAGAGACTTAGGAAGGAAAAGCGCATTGCCAAAAAAAAAAAAAATTTAAAAGCACTAGAAAAAATTTAACTGATAAGGTTGAGACTTGGATCATTAGGAAATTAAAAGAAAGAAACATTTGAATGCACCCAAAATAGCAACAGAACTATCTAACTGTTTAGGTAAGCCAGTAAGTGCAGAAACAATGTGGCATGCCCTAAGAAAAAATAAAGTTCATGGACGAGTAGCTCAAAAGAGACATTTCATCAGCATAAAAATTCAAAAAAGTAGGATGCAATTTGCAAATGAATTTTTCCTGAAGGACCCTGATTTTTGGACAACTGTAATATTGGCGTTGTAATAGTGCCACTGTTTTACAGATCTGCCAGGATCTGACGATTTTTTGAGGCTGAAGGACATCCTTGGCCACTCTCTCCTTCCTAATATATTCATTGTGAGATTTTATTAAATGTTATTAGTTTGTCTAGTATTAGGTAGTATTAAGTATTATATTATAGAACCATAACTGAATTATAAATTATATTGTTGTCTTTAATTGGATAGATGAGTATGCTGTGTTTATAGCAACCCAATAAAGTTGGGCAGCACTATGTTTATTGTTTGTCTCAATAAAGCATATATCTCTCTTTGACATTTTCGAATTTTAGTTTATCACATTATTTTAATTTTTGCAAAAAGTTTGTTAAAACATTTTTTGCCTGCATTTTGTTTTTTACCATTTTAAATTCATGTTGAAGAAGTTCATTTAAAAATCTTAAGCAAATCTTCATGATATCGTAAAAAAACATGGAAAAAATTGTTTAATCACTAGAAAAGTTATAATTATAATTATTATTTTTCTTCTAAGTTAATAATTTACCGCTCTATAAATATAAGAAACCAACAATCAATAATTTTAACTGATGAAAGTTATTTTTGGGTTCAATGGACGTTGCTATGTGTGGAGGAAACGAGGAGAAGAGCTAGCGAAAACAAATTTATGCCCAACTGTGAAACATTTTCTTTCTACAGGGTGAATAAATTTTACTATGAGCCACTGTAAGTTCAAATATTTTTCCATTTTCTTACATCAACTTATTATTTAAGGTTTGTAATAATTAAAAATGATTATTTAATAAATTTTGTGTTTTAAAATCCATAGAAAAATAACAGCACAATTGGTCATTTTTTAACACCAATGAGTAGTAAGATTTAAATGTTGATTTCAGTCAAATAAGGGTTCCTAAAATTAAATTGTGTGAGCAATGTAATGTTAAATTATGCCCAGATACTCTTCCTTCTCAACTGCAAAGAATTGCTTCCTAAATATGAAATAAAAGTCTGGTCATGTAACTTCTTAATAGTGTTCTAGATAAGTCTCATAAGGGTTTTTCTCGGAAAGGAAAAGAGATTTTCTTGCTTAGACAGATGAAAATCTTGAAACCAGTAATAAACAGTTAGAAGAAAGTTTAATACATTCTAAACCTATTTTAAATACTTTTAATACTATTTTATCAATTGCATTAAGTTGGAAACTTAAAACATGCCTCTTTCTCCTTCATTTTTTCTTCTCTACAAAACTCAGGGAAATATTCCTCGCTAAAACCTGTTTGGGCCTCCAGTGGTGGCAAAGCTTCAGTGTTTGGCAAATTCATTCCAGTATTGATGTAAAGTCCAGGCATGTCAGTAATAATTTCTAAATACCTTCCAGAGGGAGGGTGTACAAGCCTATTAAATTTATTAATTATTAATATTTTACATTAGGACAAAACATTTCTTTTTTTAAATTTGATATACATATGTATATATTAGGTAATTACAAATGCTGGTGGTAGTTTTCAATTGTTTTCAATGTTGATGCATATTTGTTTAGAAAGTAATGTATACATAACAGGAAATATTATTTCTATAGCAGGGTTTCATTCGGTTCCAGATGAATCCTAATAGTGTTCTTAAAGTAAAAATTTGGTACTTAAAGTATATTAGAAGCATCTAGTGATATTTAAAAATATTGAAAAAACAGCAAAATATTTAGGATACAACTATTGAGTTTAGTAACATGGGACACAGTGTAACATCATCACTACCTCTGTCATTTTTTAATTTGACTACCGTGTCTCTTAATAAGTTAGTCAATCTCCATGTGCCCCTATCTTAAATATCTATTACTGAATTTCAAATTGCAGGAAAATGGAAGAATAACGGAATGGTTATGGTTTTTATAAAACATCTGTGATCAATTTGGCTAGTGGATTTTTGTTCTTGTTGGGAAACTACTGATTTCTGGTGAGTAGGTATGTGTTCCCTTTAATCTTTAACAATAAGTTGGCGTTTGAATGGTAAATAAAGTTTCTTGCAATTTCTAACCAATGTAATTTTAACGAATTTTAGTTTTAAACATATGGGTGTGGGGTACAGTGTAACGTACCGTGTTATACTTGCCTTCTTTGATTATATATTTTTTTCTAGCTGTGTTACATTGAAAATAGTTCATAATAGGAAAAAGGAGAAAGAAATTGGTACACACAATGCTAATGACACCAAAGAATAAGAGATAATATTCTCATATTATAAATTTGTTTAAGCTTAATTTTGATTACCAAAAATTTGTTATAGAACAGAATTGAGGTAAGAAGTTTGCGAACTTAAATGAAATGATTTTGACACCAAATTCACAGGAGAAGCTGAACAATCACTAAATCAGATTTAAAAAAATATACATACAGGCTTATAATAAGATGTATAATTCCAAATTTGTAATACATTTAAATGAAAAATAAAAAACTTTTAAATTTACAAAAAAAAAAAATTCAGTGATTAAACTAATACATCACGTAGAACATAATCTAAAATTAAATGCTTATGAATAATTGAAAATACTGATTACTTTATTTATAAATTGCTTAAATCCAATACCAATCCTTATCCTACAGAAACGTTCTTTCAAAGAAGATAGACTTACAAAAATTCATAAACTAATTTATTTTGTCTAATTAACAACAATCAGGGAAATTTATAACCTGTCAAGTTAAATTATCCATTTTTTAAAAGCTTTTAATGTGTCTGTAATGTACTCTGACAGGAAAAAAATTCTACTTAATTGATTTTTTCCATTTCCTTGGCTAAAAGTTTCATTCTTATTTAATGTTCCTTTATATTTTAACCAGAGCATATAATATATATTAGTAGTATTAATTAGAAAACAGCTAAATAAAAGCAAGCAGTATTAAAAAAAAAAATTACCAAGCAATTTTAAATTTATGATTTTTTTTTTAATTATAAGGAATAAGCCTGTGTTCATTACGTCTTGGATTCGATGGGTAAAGGTCTAATCTGATTTTGAATGAATTCTTGAGGGATATACCCCATCTAATACAAAACTGTAGTAAATCATAATTTTATTATTTTATATTTTTTAAAAACAGCTTGCTTTTATTAAATTAATACTTTTAATAATTCTAATACATTCCGAATGCCCTGGTTAAATTTTAGCTGTAATATGAAGAAAAGACATTGGTTGGAATTTTTCGCCTGTCCTTATACTTTCGATTCTGTAAAGATCATCGATGTGAAGTAAAAAAAAAAAAAAATTATATAATGACTTAATTACCTGCTTGCAAAGGAGACGCTATTCCAAGGATAGCCTTTAGTTACACAAAACACATGATTATAGCCTCCACCTGGCAGCCTTGCCATTGCTTTCCATAGGGGACGGGGTACTCGGAGGTCGAAGTATGTTGCTCCCACATTCTCTAGATCTCCTATAATATTTCATGCTGAAGTGGTACTAAAAGCAACTAAAATGGTTGCTAATTAAATAATCAATTACATATTTATGCTACCTGACGGTATGCTTTCTCTGTCAGCTTTAATAAACTTATCAGCATTGACTAGGATACTGTGTTCTTTTAAGCCATCAGGGCCACTTTCCTGTCAAAAAATGTATTGAAAACATCTTTGTCTAACATTATAAAATGACAGTTTGATATATATATGCAGTTAAAAGTGAAAGACTACATACACTTAAAAATTGCATTACATTTATTTTAAATAAAGTTTTTCAACAAACAAAATTATTTTATTCTGATATAGTTTGGAGCTTAGAAAATGTAATTTATTTTTATGATGTTTATTTCATAGCTGGCTAGAAGATCACACAAGATCAAAAGTCAGCATAGATTTGTAAAAGAAGAGCTGAATAAGGATTTCTGTAATCTAAAAACCAGTTCAGTGTGATTTATTTTGTTAATAAGGGTTGAACAGAACAAAAACTATTAGTGATGGTTTATTAATTCCAATTAATTTTTTTTTAAGATGAGACTAATCGGAAAAATTCCCTAACGGAACGAGAAATTATTATTAAATTTTGCCACAAAGGACTTTCTCAGCGTGAAAATGGAAAGAAACTTAAAATTAGTTCTTTAAGTGTGCAGACATTTACAAAAAATTATAATTTAACTTAAAGTTTATGTAATAAACTTAGGACCAGTAGACCTCAAAAACATAAAGATCGCAATAAGCATAGTTAATTAATACAATTTGAGTATGAACCAGAAAATACTGCTTAAGAATTTTCTCAAAATGTTGTTGCTGCAAAAGGAATTAATGTACACGCAATAAAAGTGAGAAGGATGTGCAACAATGGATTTTTCCACTGGGTGGCTAGAAGAAAGTCACTAATGTCATCTAAAAATGAAAAAAAAGCAACAGGAAATTCTTGGGACCGAGCCCTTTCAATGAAGAATCCAAATTAAACTTGTTTAAGAATGATAATACTTCTCAAATATGTAGATACAGCTCAACAAAAGAATGGCTACTCGACAATAAACCTTGTCAGTTGTATAACCCAAGTCACCTGATTTATACCTATCCTGAATTTATAGAGGGACATTGAGAGAAATAAAACAAATACAAATTTTTTGAAAACAAATTATTCGAGAAATGCAATTGTGGAGAAATGAAATAAAATAACTAGAAAAAACATTATCCAATATTTATTTTGAAGACTTATCGTTTTAAATGCAGCCAAGGAAAAAGCAATGAACTGCTAACTTTTTCAAAGATTGATAATTTTTTTCTTGTGTATATTGACTTTTGTTCTTGTTCATTTTTTTTTCTATTATGATTAATTTGTTGCTATAAAATTAGAAACTTAAAAAAATTAAATATCTTGTTGAGAATAACTTAAATATGTTTCATCATTCGATTCTATCAATTTTTTTTTCCAAGATCCTCAAGCTCCCTTGTTCTTTATTGAATTTCATCTCAGGTGTATGTAGGCTTTTGTTTCTGACTGTATATATTGAGAAAATATTTTCTATATACTAACATATATAAAAAATTGACAATCTTAAGTTAAACAATTTTATCTAAGTTATCACCATATCATACATATACTAAGATAATAAAGTAACCCTATATTCAGCTCATTCTAAGAATCAGTTAATAAATACATCAATTATGATTCAGTCACATACATTTTAAAAAGTTGTTATATGATGTTATTGTGTTCAGAAGTTGCCATTTTGTTTTTATCCCCAAGGTTTTAATTTTCTTGAAAACATTCATCCTTTTAATTAGATCATACTTTATAATCGTAATCTATACTCATTATTAGTTTTTTTTTTCAAAACCCTTAACAGCGAAAGTTTGAAAATGTAAAAAGATTTAGTTGTGCAAGTCGCCACTCGCGTCGATACTGTCTAGTTTATTGTCTCCACTAGAGCTCGCTGATATCAGCAATAATTATATTTTCATCAGTAAACATTTTGAAATCCATTAAAAATACTGCCTGGTGATTACATATTTATTAAAATTTCTTTCTTTTTTCCGGCAAAAGAATGTATATAACTGACAATGAGTAAATAGAAATCAGTATTTTACTGAATCAGTATTACAAAAATCTGTAGTAGTTATTGTTATGTTGGTAAATAAAACCTCTGGAAAATAAATTCGACTTACATACGAAAATTGGAAATCTAAAATAAAATTGTTTTATTACTGTTAAAATTAAATTATTAGGTTTTCTTAAAATAGGTTTTGAGAATTAAAATATTGTAGGGAATTAAATTTCTGAGAATTAGAACAAAAAATCCGAATCAAACTAACGCACATTAGGTATTATTGTAAATATTTGTATTGTTTATATCATACATCTGGTGGAACAATGAGAAACTGAAATGAAATAGTTTCAGCCAACATTATAGTATAAGTAATAATCATATATATATATATATATATATATATATATATATATATATATATATATATATATATATATATATATATAAGTTAAGGTGTATAGGGGAATAATATATGTACATCCTAATTCCCTACTTAATCCCAAACAACCACCAGAATGTATCATTTAATATGAATGGGAGATTTTCGTTTCTCAATTTTTAATTCAAATTTCAAATTTTTTAATCCAAGGTTATTCTGTCGGCAAACGAAATTGTTGGAATTAATATGGAAAATACAGTTTGTTTTAAATTATGTATTGAAAACTTAATTTTAATTTCTTCTCTTAAAGGTAGATGAACTTTAAAGATCTTGGTATAAACTATATAAATGCGTTTAATTTTATTTAAATCCATTTATTTTTCACCTAACATCAAACTTTTAAATTTACTGGTATCGTTTCAGGGTGGTCTCAAACTTTTGACCGGCAGTGTATATAAAGAGGATTGCTAGATAATAAAGTCAGTCTATTACAAGTACCCGTGTGAGTCATTTAGTTCCTTATTTTCCTTTTTTTTACTGTTTTCACTCGAAGGAACTTAACTTATATATATATATATATATATATATATATATATATATATATATATATAAACTTTGGATAAGCTAGGCTACAATTCAGTTGATGTTTCTACCGATGTATTAGGCTTTTGGAAGAACTTCTGAAGTAATTTTTCTTAGTACTTTTTTTTTTTTACCCAATTTTGCAGATACGTCGTTGTTTCACCCGACGAGCCATAAATAATACAAAAACATTACCTCCATGTTTGAAATAAAAGTTGTGAACTAATACCTAATCAGTTTATTCTGCATTGACATTTTTTCAATAGTCCTCTCTGGTCCAAATACACTGCTTACTTGATTGATTATTTTCGTATTGTATATTTTAAATTTGCATTTCTTTATACAACCAAATTTACTAGATAACGATTTCAACATTGATTTTTATAACCATTTTTCATATTAGTAACTATGTCAAATATTGTTTGATTTATTAATATAAAACTGAAAAAAAAAAAAAAAAATAAAACAAATTTGCTAGAATATGGGTCGGGCCTTATTATTAGTCGATTCCCTCCTTTCGATTTGGAAATTATTTTCAGAGAAAAACAAGGGAGAGGAAAAAAAATATTTAAAACAGGATCTTAGAGACGGTACTTTGTCGGGAAAGGGGGGGGGGGCAAAGATCAAATTGTCGCCCTCAGCACCCCTCCCTTCCTCACCATTATTAAAATACAATACCCCTGTAACTTAATACATCACTGAACCGATCTCTACCAATTTTTTTAAGTTGAAGGAAGGTTTGGCAATAATCACATTTACATATTTTCTCTTAAATGGTTGTTAAAAAAACGATAAATATGTGGTGCGCAGTGAAATTTGAACATTGACCGCTAGGTAGCGAGCGCCTTTCAAAAGAGGTTACAAAGATATGGTGTTATATAAAGTTAGAAATTGATAAAAAAAATTGCTTAGTTCAATTATATTGCTATCAAAAAATCTATAAATATGTGGATCTTATTGAATTTTATGCTATCGAACTTATTGAGATCTTATCGAACGATATGTAGGCATTCTGCAACAGAGTTTTAATAAAACTATTAAACCCATCGGATCGAACATTTAACTACAGTCAGAGTCAAAAGTATTCGTACACTAGTATAAGTTTTATTTTCTTTCGTTTAATTCTGTATTTATTACATATTTATTTAATTTAAACACATTTAATATTGCATTCATGATTATAGAATAGAGTTTACATTTTTTCATGAGAAAATTGATTGAATTTAGCTTAATATCTTATACGTTATAGCAAGGTGCCTCATTGCTATGAGTCAAAAGTATAAGTACACTAGACTTTAACTGTTGTTTCTATCCCGTGTCTTAATATTTTGAGGATAACCTGTAATCAGTCTTTAACTAGACGTCGTTTGTAAAGGTTTAGCGATTTTTAACGCTAATTATTGCTGTTCATTAATTGAAAATGGGGAGCAAAACCAGAGAGACGACTGAAGAGGAAACAAAAATTATAGTGCGCCTACATAACGAGTTACGGTCACTTAGAGAAGTGACCAGACCTCACTCAACAGTCCAAGATGCTATTAAAAGGTATGGAAGGAGAAAAACATCTGAATGTATTGAGAGAACAGAATGAAAAAGGAAGATTTAGTCCAAATATGAAAGACCTATCACGAGAAAAGTTAAAAGAAAACCAAGAAATAGTGCCCCTAAATTAGTGGATGAACATTTGTCTGAAAGAGGAGAAAAAGGGGAGTGTTTTCAGAATGCGCTAATGCTTGAGATGGTACGAGCTTCACCCAGGACAGAAATATAGTTCCAACTGATAGGGATACAGGAAAATGACTCGTGGTCTGAGGTTTGTTTGAATGATGCTAGAATGGGGTGTCTTGAATTTATCGATAGCATAATGAATCATATAAAATATATCGAAGTAATAAAAAAAAATTTCCTAATCAGTGCTAAAAAATTTGAGATGGGATAAAATTACATTTTTCAGCAGGATAATGATCCCAAGCATACAGCTTAGAAATCCAAAATGTAGATCTTGTACAACACATCAAAGTGGAGGCCACACCCCATCAATCACGGGATATTAACCCTATAGCGCATTTGTGAAAATATCTAAAGGATCGAGTACGGAAAAGGTGTGTTTCTAACAATCAAAATTTAAGCGACGTTATTGTTACAAAATTATAGTTACTTTGACACAAAAAATAGTGAATTCAATGCCAAAAAGCATATAGAGCACATTAAAAGCAAAAGTTGGCCCTACTAAATATTAATTGTTCTCGAATGTCAATATTAAATATAAATTTTATCAAGTATACGAATACTTTTGACTCATGATGTTATTGTTGTTTTTCAGTTATTCTTTATGTATCATTTTGTGAAATGTTCAATAAATATAAAAATATATTTATTAATAAACGTGTTGATGTCTATATTAAATGGATTTATTTTTTTTAATAAATCTTATTAAATAATGCTACTATTTGTTATTTCTAATGATTTGTAACAGGTGTACGAATACTTTTGACTCTGACTGTACATCATCTTCATAGTCCTAGGAAGGTTTATTAATAGTAAAGTTAACTATATTAATAATTTAAATTTGCAGTGTTAAATGACAGAAACGAGGTTTGCATAAAAATATTATTGAAGAAATAATTCTCAATTGCATACTTCAATACAAGATTTATATAAATAAACTAATAAAACTTCAATTATTAGTGAAAATTATCTAAATTCTTTACTTATGAGAACGGGCGAAGATTGCCATGTTTATTTAAGTCAGTCTTTCTTTCTCCTAGATTGGTCATTCGTCCCTCTGTGCACCGTCAAAAATTATCTAAATAAAAAATATCGCCTCGTGGATTAAAAACTCATTTCTGGCTGCGAAAAGTAATAGAACATGGATATGCATGTCTATAATGTAATGCACATTTTAAATCCGAGCAACAACAGAGGTAGAGCGTGTCGAAAAAGCGCCAACACTTAATAAAAATGTAGGTAAAACGTAACTTTTTTCATCGAGACCAATATGCCCCTTAAACAGTAGGTCTTAGCGACAAATGTTATATAACAAAAAATATTCTCCATTAAATTTCTGACAAGGAAACTATCGTCGATATTCGATCCAAGAACACCAACAAGAGCTAGACTGAAAAAATGAGTTTTGATTCATTTTAAAATTTGAAGTTCCCCCCTTTCATTAATCGGTAAGAACATACATCAACTGATTGAAGTGAGAAATTATAATATCCGATATATATTATTACTTGTAGTAATAATTTAAGAATAGTATTAAGTCTATTTCCGAATATTAATTTAACGAATTAACTAGTTTAAGAAAAATAATAATACGCACATGTCCAGCTAAATTAAAATATAAATTGTGTCCTGTACTTAAAATGGTAGGTTGAGAAGTTGTGGCTGTTGTATTGATAACCAAACAATTATCCTTTGTTAAGTGAAATGATATTTGAACCATTAGATCCCCAGGATATCCCTCGTCCATATGAGGGCTAACATGTGTCATTATCACTCTGTCATAAGCCACATAGGATTCCCAAATCACCTGAAAAAACAACAACTTAAATGAACGGGTTATGTTACATTTTAAAAAATATACGATCTAATTCATTAGATGAAGAATTTATTTGCAGAAGAGTTAGGTACTAAAATCTGAATATTTCATAACAACTAGAAAAAGAGATAAGAAGAGGATGAAGGAGCTATGTAACATTTTCAAGCGAAAGGAAAATGTAAACAAAAAAAACTTTAAACATAAATTACTCAAAATTGTATTTTATTATACAACTCTTTCATCCAACAAACCCTTCAATTATTTTCTTTTAAACCAGACGATACTTCTTCTGATATAAAATCTAATTACTCAATTTGTTATTAATTAAAGTCAATTTTTATTTTTTTATACAGGGTGAGTACCTCTTAGTGTAAACAAAAAATAAATGGGTGAAACTAAATAAAAAATAAATAAAAATGCTGCAGATCTTACGTTTCTATTACAATCCGTTGCAGATATACGATGATTCAAAGACTTTTTTGAGGAAACCACGCTTTTTCCCATAAAAACTGTAATATCTCCACTTTTTTAAAAGAAATTTTCAAAGAAATTGAAATTTTGAACACATTTTCGGATTTAGAATTAAATTTTCTATAAGAGCAGAGTACATGTAACCTTGAATTTTAGTACATGAAACTTAGGACCTAAGGAACAGCTTGATCTTCACCTTATTTAGGGATGTAACAATGTCTTATACTACTTCAACGCTCACCGTCCTTCGAAAAAACTATCCACAAAACTTCAAATCTTACAAAAACTTGCAAATTTAACCAGCTTTTGAATGATACAACCGAAAAAACATGGTATTTTCATTTGGCATACAAATCAGTTACATGTGTAAATAAAACATTATGACAATTTCAGGGATTCTATTAAGGATAGAAATGCGCATTTTAAACTCTTCATTGGAATAAAAAGCAAAGAAAAAAATTATTGTTTAACAGAAAACTGTGAGGAAAACTGTCAACAAAGCGACACCAAATCAGAGGTTCTTATGTTATTACATTCTTTAGGTCACAAGTTTGTAAAATTCAAGGTTACGTGTACTCTGCTCTTATAGAAAATTTAATGCTAAATCCGAAAATTTGATCAAAATTTGAAAAATATTTTTAGAAAATGGAGATATTATATCTTTTATGGTAAAAAACGTGGTTTCCTCAATAAAGTCTTTAATTTATTTTATATCTGCAATGGATTGGAATAGAAAGGTGAGGTCTGCGGCATTTTTCTACATTTTTGATCTAGTTTCACCCATTTTTTTTTTTTACATTGAGATACTTACCCTGTATATTTAAAAATGACATATTGTTCCCTTAGAATAAATTACAATAAAATTATAACTTACTCGTACATTAAAATTATATTATTGTTTGGCTATGTAAATTTTAGATAAATAAATCAGTACATTATAAAATAATATGCTTATAAAAGTAGATCGTAGAGGTTAAAATTAGAAAAATAAACTGGCCCCCTTAAACTGTCAGCTGAAGAAAGAATAACATTTTGTAAAAAATTTAAAGCTGAGCACTGAGCAAGGATAAAGTTAGCAATAGATAAAACCAGCTCATTGGGGCACCTTACAAAATAGTATAGTTAAATACATATTTTCGTGTTTCTACAGTATAGTAAAAGGAATAGGTTTACAATCAATTAATTGATTATCGAATTTATTGTAAAATATTTATGAAAAATTAAAGTATCAAATAACCTTGTCAAATCCAATAAATCCTCCCTTTTCATGGTGAACACCTCTCACGTTCGTGGACAGTGAATATTCCTTTTTGCCTATTCTCATTTCACCATTAGATATTAATGAGTTGAAACGACCTAATAATGATCCGAAGCAGAGGTCATTTTTTTCTGATGTATAGTCTACAAACAAAACGTACATAATAATTTACTATAGTAAAATAAATAAAATATATTGATATATCATAAATTATTTGAGGGAACTGTTATGTGAGCTTAAAGCATCTGTTTTGTGATGTTGAAGGATTTGACGCCCTTTCTGACAGCGAAAAACGAGAGATCGTGGATACGTCTATCAACGAGGGCGGTCTGAAAAGTTTCCGACCTAACAAAGATACAAAACATTTTTTCTGATTTTTTTATTTTCAACATAGTCTCCTTGTAACTCTGCACACTTCTCCCAGTGATGCTCCCGTCTCTGTAACCCATCCAAATAGTACTCCGCGTTTGTCTCTGCAAAATAATGTTTACGAAGGCGATTGCCTCCTCATTTGACGAAAATCTCTGTCCTACGAGCACAATTTTTAGAAGAGGGAACAAAAAGAAGTCGCTTGGGGCTAGTTCTAATGAGCAAGGTGGATTGTCAAGCAGTTCGAACTGTAATTCGAGGATTTTCGCCATGGCAACCACTGAGGTGTGAGACGGTGCGTTGTTCACCAAAGACTTTCTTTCTCAGATTTTCTTTTTCAGCAAATATGGCCGTTTTTCCCGGAAGTTCTGCCTTTAGCTTGTCAAGTTATGATGCGTAGTATGCTCATCTAATGGTATATCCTGTTTGGACTGTATTTTTGTTTCGGGCGTATAATGGTATATCCATGTTGCTACAGTAATTAATCGGCACCAAAACTCGGATTTATTGCGCCTAAACTGCGCAAACAGAACGTAGGAAATGTTCATTCGAGCAAACGCGGCACCAAACGCGCGGACAGCTTTCTCATGCCTAAATGTTGATTTAACATGTGACAAACACGTTCTTTTGACATGTTCATAACCTCTGCTATCTCTGTTACTGTAAGGCGGCGGTCGTCTAGCACCATTTAGTGAACTTTGGCGATATTTTCGTCGGTAGTTGCAGTTTTTAAGACGCTCCCGAACTTTCATCGTCTCCCAAGCTCTTACGGCCACGTTTAAATTCAGCTGCCCAAAATTTCACTGTGGTAAATGATGGTGCTGAGTCCCCAAACAAAGAATCCAACTCATCTTTGATTTGCGTAGGCGTATTGCCTTTCAAAAACAAATATTTAATGACAGATTTTGTCCATTCTCACAAAATCACTCAAATTAACTCACTCAAACGACTGTTACACAACAACCGCTTCTCCAAAATGGCCGAAACTTTGGTGAGTAACTGTCAACAGATGAGCAACGAATTCACTAGACTTTTATTTACGAGTGCTGCATCTTTCAATCATCTCATGTTGGGGTCGGAAATTTTTCAGACCACCCTCGTATAATGTACTGCTTTTATATTTACAGCAAATTTTCGATTTTAGCATCACCAACAGGGCTCGAGCATGTCAAAAAAACAACAACACAAACAAAAAAATGTAGGCAAAACGTAACTTTTTTCATTGAGACCAATATAGCCCCTAAACAGTAGGTCTTAGTGAAAAATGCTATATAACAAAAAATATTTTACATTAAATTTTTGATTAGTAAACCTTCGTCAAATTTTCGATATGAGGAGATCCAACAGAGCTAGATCGTGTAAAAATTTAAATTTTTGAAAGTAAAAAAAAAAATTGAACGCTTTAAGGAGAAAAAAATGTTACACAAGAAAACTATAGACCCCCCAGCCAAAAGTCATATTCATATCTAAACCCTACATTTCATGAAGCGAAAGATACTATTTTCAGTCCAAGTTAATATTTAATTCTTCAATTCTGATTATGCTATATTGTTTAATAAAAATGTTTGTTGTTTAAAAAGAAAATTTTAAAGTTAATTTAGCGAACCTAAGGCTTAGAACCCGTCGGAGGGAACCCAGATCCACCACAGAAGATAGGAGAGAAAGAGGCGCTTCAATCAGGTGGGTATTTCGCTAGTAGGACACGTGAATCAGTTTGAGGATGTGGACAGAAGCTATGAAAACTGCTAATTTTCAACACTTTAATTTATTCATTTATTTAAACAAATATAATACATATAAAAATACAAAACCTCCTAAATCCTCGGAGCTAAAACGTCCTGTGAAACAACACATACCGCAGGTTGCACATATGAGATGTGCCTACTATGCCTGTGGGATCTCTTGATTGTCATGCTATGACAGGCAAAAATATAATAACTTAGCTTTGGGTAGTAATATACCAATGTTTTGTTATTTTCTTTTTGAGATAAAAAAAAAAAAAGATTTGAGCATCCTAATAAAAAATATACAATAGCCTAGAAAAATTAGTTTCGTAAAAGGATGGGACAACAGTAAGATTGTGAAAGCCAGGAGTGGCACAAAATTTAGGGATGCTTAATTCTTTTCTTTAGTTTTTTATTTTAACAATTTATTGAAATTTACAAATGTACAAATATACATCAGGTAAATGTTTTAAAAACGCTTACAATAACATTCCAAAGCTTGAAAAGAACTACTTATCAGTAGCACTTCAATAAAAAATCTACACGAGAAGAAACACTCAATTGGTTTTGAGTGGTTATGGAGCTTACTATGAAAGGATTGGTATCTGGTTTGGGCTAAATCAGCAACAAATGGAACATTAAGATCTTTATGGGTAAGGATATTGGTGACAAAGTAAGAGGCAGTGAAGATTTTTCGAAGGATTCTGAATTGTAAGGATTGGATACGGGATGAATTGGATGGCTTAGTAGAGCTCCAAAGCTCAACGCAGTTCGTCCATATAAGTCTAATCACTGTCATGTAAATGAGTCTTTTGTAATTAATTGGGAGCTTTGAATAATTTGTTTTAAATTTAGCTCCCATCAAATTATTTTCTCTTTATTATTTTGGTATTGATCTTTGACAGAAAGCATGTTTTGGGATCCAGTCTTTCGAAAATCAGGAAAACTATATTTTTAAATACCGCCTTCAGAGGTGAACTAAAAAAAAAATTACTATTGATATTTTTTTTTTGTTTTGACAAATTTAAGTATATGATTTTTAACTACTATATTAAATAAAATAATGGATTTAAATTACTCTGTATTATTTCAGCGTCATGGTTAGTGACGCACGTTATAAGGTAAGGTTTTAGTTCCAATGGTCTCGTTGTTCCTGTCCTAAGGGCGTCAAGCCCCAAAAAACAATTCCAAAGATTTCTGAAAGCTCTTCTCGATGAAGTGGAACCATTCAAGTTCATCAAGATAATTGGGTAGCAGTTTACTTTAAAAAAGTAACGGCCAAACGAGGAAACCGAAACTAAAGTTGTGAGAAATTAAGCAGGACCGGTAGGGGACAGACAGTTTCCTAACAGTTAATGATGCGTTGGAATTTATAGTTGGTAGGTTATCGACCTAAAGTGACGTCAGGGGCGCAGCGGGGTGCTTGGATCCAACCATCATTTCGAATGCTTATGTTAATTTCTTCCGGTAGACCGAAAATATTAATGACACTTCTGATATATTTCTGGTGCCTATGAAAGAAACTATTGGAAAATCAAAATTAACAGAAACAAATCTACAGCAATAATTTTCACAAAACGCTGACCTACAATAGACCACTTTATATCTATAGAAGACTACCATATCTCTTGGGCACAATCAACAACATATCTTGGTGTAGAATCAGACCGATCCCTCACTTTTACAGCACATGTTAATAAAAAATGTAACAAAATAAAAAATATGATCAGTAAAATGTCCCCTTACTTCAATAAGCACTCTAATTTATCCAATCGAAACAAATTAATACTCTACAAATCCATAATCAGACGTATGATAACCTATTCATCACCTGTTTGGAGTAACACATGTAATACAAATTACAGAAAACTAGAAGTCATACAAAATATTTGTATGAGAATCATAAATAATTACCCCAAATACACAAGAATTACCACTATGCTCACTGATCTCAACCTACCCACAATCAAACAACACATTCAGTCCCAAACAAACTCATTTTTCATATCAACTGCTATATCTGAAAACCCATATATCCAAGAAATAGGTAATTACAACAAGAAAACTCTAAAAAGATACAAACACAAACGTACAAAACTCTTATTACTTTAAGACTAAAAAACTAATTTCTATAAATTACAAAATAGTATTTAAATTAGATTAGTGTAAACATTTTTACACCATAAAGTTATAAATAAAAGTTTGATTTTGCATTATATCACAAAAGTAGTCTTATTATTTTTGTTTATATTTTGTAATTAAAAGTTGTGTATTATTATCTTTATTACTTGGCTAGATTATAATTTAACTATTATTTATTATAATTCATAAAATTAACTATAATTGTTAATTGAACTAGCACTGTTTTTGTTTTTTGTGGTGTAGGATTTTTTTAGTTTTTCTACTGTTTTATCAAATTTGCATTATTTACTTGTTTATAGATTCCTCCATATTTATTACTATTTCACATGAGATGGATGTGAAATGAAATGAAAAAAAAAAAAATCTTTATTCTGGGATGTATTGTCCCCTAAGAATAACAGACATGTATAATAAGTTGAACAATAGTCTGGCTATCTTAATTTCAAATGGACAATAATAAGTATAAAAGGTAATATATGAATATACAATTGAAAATAGAACTTTGTGATAAATATATACATGAGAAAAGAAGAGAGAGAAAAAAAAAAAGTAGGTCAACAAAAAAAAAAAAATAATAATAACAATATGTTAATAGAATAATTACAATGTGTTCAGAAATGAAAAGAAATATAAAAAAAAAGTAAATAAATAAAATAAAATAAATATAGTGAAAAGAAAGGAAAAGATAGAATAGAATAGAATAGAAAAATAATTTTATTCTGGGACAAAGTCCCTTAAGAATAACAGATAATTGCAGGTATAACTAAATTAAATCTGGTTAGAGACATAATGAGCTACAAAAAAGAAAAACAATAATACATTATTGACACTATGTACATAGATGATATTTAAATAAAAAGAAAAGAAAAGAAGATAACATTTTACAGATTAGAGGAGATAGAATTAAATAAGAAAAAAAAAACATAAAAAAAAAATGATTAAGAAAAATCTTATGGTACAATGATATGATTTGTATGTACAATAGAAGTCCCAATATTATATTCATGGAAAGTTAAATTTTTATTAAAAGGAATCTCAATTATTCCAGAACTGAATCCAGCAATGCAATAATAATTTTTGACTAAGTAGTTAGATAGTTAGCAAGCGTCAGTTTAGATGAGAAGGAGGTATTGGAAATATAAATATTTGAATGTTTTCAGGGATTTAGCTTGTCTGATGTGAGGAGGGATGGAGTTCCAGAGGATTGTTGAGCGGAAAAGGAAGGAGCGTAGGAATATTGAAGTTCTATGGGACGGGGTATACAGATCAGAAAGACGGGATCTCGTATGTATTGGATTGACTGCAGATCTGAATTGGAGCTTATTGTAAATATAAGAAGGTTGGAGGGTATTGATAATTTGGTATAGGAATGTTCCATGGAAATATTGTTTACGGAAAGTGGGATAGAGCCAATTTAGTTGGGAATAGAGGTGGGAAACATGGGAACGCCTTGGACTACCGAAGACAAACCTGACGAAGCAGTTCATGATTCGCTTCAGTCTGTCTTCGAGAACCGTCGAGAGGCCACCGTAAACCAGACAACCATAGTCAATGTAAGGGAATAATAAGGAAGAGACTAAAAGCTTGCGGGTTGACAGGGGAAGAAGGTAACGGTTTCGGTGGAATAATTTGAGAAGGCCTATGGAACGGCGGGAAATTTGGGCAATCTGAGGTTTCCAAGAAAGGGTTTGATCAAAAACAATCCCGAGATTTTTTACAGAGGAGTAGAAAGAGATAGGATGATTATTTAAGGTTAAAGGAGGGTATTGTGAGTAGGAATTAAGAAGGGAGCTAGAGCCTATTAGAATGGCCTGAGTTTTCTTTTCGTTAAGTTGTAATTTATTAAAAGTCGCCCAGGCACTAATTCTGTCCAGATCTTCCTGAACTTTAGCGAAAGCAGTGGATAGCTCTGAAGGGGAAAAGGAGAGATAGACTTGGGAATCATCTGCATAGAGGTGGTAGGAACAGTGATAGATTGAATTAGGAAGATCATTAATGTAGGAATTGAATAGGAGAGGAGAAATACTGGATCCCTGAGCAATACCTGAGGTAAGAGTGAGAAAAGAAGATAGGGGTTGGTTTGGTATTTTAACTGCTTGGGAACGGTGAGAAAGGAAAGATTGAAACCAGCGGATGGAACTGTAGGAAAGTTTAATGATTTTAATTTAGAGAATAGGATAAAGTGATCAAGGGAATCGAAGGCTTTAGAAAAGTCAAGGAGTAACAGGACGGTTAATTTTTTGTCATCTATTGCGGTAAATATGTCATTAGTGATTTTTAGGAGAGCAGACTGGGTGGAGTAGCCGGGACGAAAACCAGATTGAAGGGGGTCGAGGAGGTAAGATTCTTCAAGGAATTTGGAAATTTGAGATTGAACTAATCTTTCCAAGGGCTTAGAAAGATTAGACAAGATGGAGATAGGGCGATAGTCATTTAGAGACATGAAGTTTAATGTTTTATTTATAGGATGAATTAATGCTTTTTTCCATGAGGTTGGGAAAACTGAATTTTGGAGGGAAAAGTTATAAATGAATAGGAGGACTGGTATGATTTCAGGTAAACATAGTTTTATTAGTTTGGTGGGAATATCATCTGCGCACGTAGAATTGGAATGGGAATTCATTATGGAGGAAATAAGTTCAGAGGGGGAGATATCGGAAAAATAAAAATTAGAATCACTGAATGTAGGAGCTGGGGTAAAATAGGAGGAAGGATGAAGAGAATTAGAAGAAAATGTGGAAACAAAATATGAATTTAATTCATCGGGAGATACAGGGTAGGTAGATGAGGATACAAGGGAATCACAGAGTGAAAGTTTACGGAGGATATGCCATTTCGATTTGGGATCAGGAGCAGAGGAGAGGGCTTCATGGTAATAATTAGATTTTGCTCGACGAATCGAGGCTTGTGTTGAGTTGCGAAGTATCTTGAACCTTTGGTAGTCATCTGTCATCCTCGTGCGTCTGAAGCGTCTTCGGGCTGCTTCTCGGTTTCTTTGGAGCTGCTTTATTTCCGAAGTTATCCAAGGAGCAGGGCGACGACGAACTGAGAAGGATTTGAGAGGTGCGTGGATATCAAGGATATTTAGGAGGTTAGTGGTGAGGATGTTTGCCATGGAATCAATCGAGGAGGAGGAGTAAATTTCAGCCCAGTTCTGTGCTTCAAGGTCTGGAAGGATCTTCTCACGGGTTAAGGATTCTATATTGCGGTATGAAATAGTTTTTGGAAGGAATGGAGGTGCTAGAGTATTGTATGATATTTGAATCAGATCATGAGACGAGAGGAAAGAAACAGGTAACTGGGAAGAAGAGAGGAGGTTTTTTGCCGAATCAATGATAAATAGGTCAAGCCAAGTATCGGATGAGGAAGTATGGTGGGTAGGAGAGAACGGAACGACGAAGAGATGTAGGGAAAAAAAGTGGTTTTCTAGGAACAATTTATCATATGAATCAGAAAGGAAATTAGAATTCAGGTCCCCAGAAATAATGACATTAGCATAAAAGGGAACGTAGTTGTACAGGGAAGTCTCAAAAGATGGGTCAAAAGGAACATGGGGTGGGCGGTAAACAACCACATACAGGAGATGGAGAGTTTTATAGGAAATTTCAACGAGAAGGAACTCTATTTGTGGTAGATCAGTTGGATGTGAACGTTCAAGAATTCGGAACTTGAGGCTTTCATGGACAAATAAACCTACACCACCGCCCGTCCGGCCAACCCGGTCATGGCGGATAAGCGTGTAGTTAGGAAGGGAAACTAGGGAAGAGGGAATGAAAGGTTTGAGCCAAGTTTCAGACACTGCGATGATATGGTAGGAATTTCGGGTAAAATACTGTAGGAATTCATCGTAATGAGCAGGTAAGGATTGGGCATTTATGTGACAGGTTGTTAGGACATCGGTCATTTTGAGGATATGGGGAGAAGGAAGGAATTTGATAGGAAGACGCAGGCTTTCAGAAAACTGGTAAGACTCCAACTAAGCGAACTAGTATGAAAGATAAATAACATTAGGGAACAATTAGATAATAATAAAATACAAAAGAAAGTACTAAATGTACAAATAAGAATGTAAGAGTATAAAAATAAAAATTGAAAATTAAAAATGAATAAGAATAGAAACAACAAAAGATATTTACATTTTCTAGAATCAAAGAAAAATAATAAGAAATAATTGAAAAGTGACAATATTAGGAGATATAACGAGGACCGTAGAGCAAAGCCTGTTGATATTGACCGAAGAAGGCAGATAAGTCGACAGGTTCCGGAAAGTCAGAAGGCGCCGAGGTCTTGAGACTGGTCTATGATAACAACCGGTTGGCCATCATCTTTTCGACATCGAACCCTCCCAGCAGAAAACCAGACATATTTAATTTTTCCCGCCAACCTCTTCTGGCGGGCGAGCCAATATAAATGTCTGTTTGCCGGAGTCATTTCTTCGCTGAGATATATGCGGTGGGCGTCATTATCCTGCCATCCCATATCTCTCGTCGAAAAGTCTCTCTTCACTTTTCTTTTTAGTATAAGATCGTCCCTTAGTGTCTGTCTCAGGAAGCGTACTATAATAGGTGGTGGTCGTGGATCTTCTTTTCGTGGTCTGCGACGCTCGACCAAGTCAATATCCTCAATGTTCAACCTCACCCCCAGGCCAGCCTGGCACTTGCCACTAAGGCCGCAGGAGTTTCGCCAGAGCGAAGAGGGATGCCCCGTATCTCTAAAGATTTACAGAGCAAGCCCTGCTCAGCCCTATTAAGGCGAACTCCTAGCTCTCCGATTTTATTCTTTAGCGTAGTGTTTTCAGTCGTCAGCTCCTCCATACGTTTTCCTTGGCTCTCTAGGTGCTTTTCAATTTTAGCCAGCCTATCATTTAGTTCAAAGCTCAGCTCGCCATATTTTTTTCGAGTGAACTTTTTATAGCTTTGATATCCTCCCTGACGTCAGCTCTAACCTGGTTAACGGCTGTGAGTATGTCAGAGACAGATAGTTCATTTGATAGCTGACTGACTGATTTTTCATTAGTTGGTCTGTTTTTAGTTTCTTTACAGTTTGAACATAACCAGCCTTTTTTCAATGATTTTATAAACTCCAACTCTTTTTCATTTAATTGACAGCATTTGCCATGGAAAATAACACGGCATTTCCCACATGCCACGGTATTTTTATCATCCCTTGAAATTAACGCTTCACAAATAGTACAAATAGCCATTTTAAAATACAGATAGAAATAGCTGTTGGCTCTAGAATATAAATATTGATGCGGGCGAGAGCGCCTGTTTGAATACAATTTCTTAAATGCCTAACAGATTAAATATTAACACTCACCGCTCTGCAGACGGGTTATGAAATAAATGTTCTCTTGATGAATGTTCTTTAGGTCACAAGTTTGTAAAATCCAAGGTTTCATGTACTCTATTGTTATTGAAAAAGTAATGCTAAATCCGAAAATGTGGTCAAAGTTTGAAAAATATTTAGACAAAATGGAAATATTACAGCTTTTATGGTAAAAAAAAGTGGTTTCCTTAAAAAAGTCTTTGATTTATCGTATATCTGCAACGGATTGGAATAGAAAGGTGAGGTCTGCAACATTTTTCTACATTTTTGATCTAGTTTCACCCAATTTTTTTTTTTTACACTAAGAGGTACTCATCCTGTATAGTCGAATAAAATGAAAACAGTAGCCTCTGAACACAAGTGCTTCCTAAATATTTAATTTTCATAGCTTTCCCTCTAAAGTTTGAAAAAAATAATCTTTATTCTGGGACATATTGTCCCCTAAGAATAACCAAGTTATAAAGATATTGAACATTTCAGAGGTTTTATCAATGAATTACGAAACATTTATTGCAATGTTATCTGTTCAAACAGTACAAACCTGGCAGAGCAATGACAAAACTGATGTAATAAATTCCATAAACTCGACCTAGTCCAGTCATTTTAGGTTTTAACTACGGAAAAATTCCTAGTCAGCTAAATTTTTGTATACACCTTTATTACGGCATTTTAGTGCATATGAGAAAAATTGACATTGATATCCTGCCGGCTAAAAAAGTTATAAAGGTCGAATATCTCGCGATCTATTGCTCAGAGGTCAATTGAGGTTATAAAAAAAAAATTGTTCATCGTGCAATTATCTACAAAAAATTCCTGTTGCATAGACAGTGTTTTGAGTAGAGCGCTGGGAAAGCGGCTAACTTGCGATGAGTCGCACTTTTTCCGTGACTTAGTTTTGGCAATCTTGTGTATATAACTCCGAAACTATTTGTCTGATCTAAAATATGTTTTTTTATCTGAGAGCTGATCAAATTTACTGTTAGACCCTATATATGAAGTTTTGATAAATAAACCAATCATGCTAGAACTAGAACTAGCATGCTGAGAACTCCATCCTATTGTGAAATCCTTATTTTTTCAGTACATTTCTTGTTTTAACTCCAAAAATACTTGTCCGACCCCAAATTCCTTAATTTTATCTCAAAACTGGTTAAATTTACTATCAGCTCCTATGTATTAAATTTTAATCAATTCCATGTGATACCGATACCAGCACTCTAAAAACTGCAAACTGTTATAAAATCCAGTTTTTTTGGCACATTTTCTCTAGAACTCCTAAACAGTTTGTCGAATCTCAGGTTTCCTTTTTAAATCTTAAAGCTGGTTAAATTTACTATAAGATCCTATATAACAAATTTTAATTAATTCCGTGTAATACCTATGCTAAATTTGTATGTTTTGGCAAAACATGACAGTTCTGATCTGTTCAGTGGGCTGGCGTGGGTGTTTCACGGAACCTAATCAAAATTTAGAATATAGGATCTAATAGAAAATTTAACCAGATTTAAGGTTTAAAAACGAAATTTGAGATCGGACAAATTGTTCAGGAGTTATAAAGAAAATGTGCCAAAAAAACTTGGATTTTATAACAGTTTGCAGGTTTTAGTGTGCTGGCATGGGTATTACATGTAATAAATTAAACTTTGATATATAGGATCTAATAGAAAATTTAACCATCTTTAAGGTTTAAAAAATAAATTTGAGATCGAAAAATTTCTTTAGGAGTTATAGAGAAAAGATTGCCAAAAAACGTGTTTCGCAGAAAAGTGCAACTTACCGCAAGTTTCTCAGCGCTCTCCTAAAAAAAAATGTCGATCTTACAGAAAAATGCAACCAAATTTTTTTGTAGATAATAGTACGATCGACAATTTTTGTAATGACCTCAATTGACCTCCGAGCAATAAGGCGTAAGATATTCGCTAAAAACTGTTTTTCGCGACCTTTGGACCTTTACAACTTTTTTAGCTGGCATGATATCAATGTCGATTTTTCACATATTAATCAAAGTGCCATAATAAAGATGTATACAAAAAAACAGCTCAGACTGGGGCTTAAAACTTCTAAAATGACTGGGCTAACCACATTATTGTTACTGTATGTTGGCTTAGTTTCCAACAATATTCCGTTGTAATATTCCACTAATTTCTGTTGAACAGATCAACTATACTTCTTTTTGATAAAACGTAAACTATGAGGAAGAACACCAAGCCTGGAGTGGACTTACCATCAAGATCGTTGAGACCCAGCGTGACATCTGTGATGACGCCCCTGTTGTCAGGCATTCTTATAGCAGTGATGGCTGCTCCCAACGTTATGATCTGGACCATCACACCGTTGGCATTGCACAGGGTATACCGGTAAACCACTTCTTCTGTCACTTTATGAATGCCGAGTTCTGCTTCCGAAAGGTCCTCTTTCTAATAATAAATATACTGGAACATTAGTTGTGAAAAACTATTTTTGTTAAGATTTAAAAGACATAGTTACAACTATTGAATTCTAGAAATAAAGTTGATTAACCAGTTTCGAGTGCCAATACCCGACTACTTCTAGCAACATTGCTTCGCAATTTTGGATGTTTCAGAAAATAATCCAAACTTTCTTGCTTTCTTTAAAATATCCCTCTGAGTAATAAACTGTTATTATTAATATATTGTTCTATTCGAATGTCAATATTTATGGATCCCTTTCTAAACATATATCAATAAAATGTCGTCTGACGTATGGCATTGCTTATGGTTGGTAAACACAATTATCATTCTAACAGAAAAATAGGAATATGACTTACTATAGCTGGCAATAAAATTTCAAGATTCCTTCGGCGACATAACAATCGTTAATAAAACAAACAAAAAACAAAAACAAAAATACAAGACAATATTTGGTGAAGTGATTAAAAATTAGTTAATGCCACCACTTCATTATTTATAATTTTTAACTTAGTGCGATTAGAAAAATGGTTATAACGTCACTTTCAGTGTAAATAATGTCAAGATACAACTATTCTATGGTTTTAATATCAACAGTCTGAAGAGTCTGAGGATAAGCACACTATAATTTTGTAAGTTGTAACTCGACTTCACTATGACTTTGTTTATTCAAGCAGGAGAGAGAAGATTCTGCGAAAGAAGAGTTTTGAATAGGTGCAAGGAGCTGATGCGTTTTGAATCAGAGAATATTAATTTTCTCACATCAGATTTCTTTCACTTAGTAAAGAAACTCGGGAAAAAGGGAAAATCTAAAAAAACAGTTTATTTTTGACATTTTAGAGACGGCAACTAGAGTTCAAGTGGTTTGGGAACAGTCTTTACAAAAATTTTCCCACACCATCTTCCTGTCAAAAACGAGCCAAAAACTGTAACAGTAAACGTAAACTGAGCGAAATGACGATTTACAAGTGGTACAGTCTCATGAGAACAAGTACATACACGAAAGGAAGTTATAACTATAATGGAGTTGTCTCTACCTGTAGATGGATCTCCAGTCTTTCCGGAACGGGGCTACTACCATGTGTTATCTGTTTTTTAATCAATGCGATTTCAGATAAAGCTATTTCTATAGTGCCTGCTAAGCAGTGGATTCGAAGTAATCACTTCACATTAGAAAGAGAACCAAACTTAAAAAATTCCCTAGATTTTATATTTTCTTTTCTTTTTTTTTTTTAATCGGGGTTTAATTATGTACATGCTATAGTGAAATGTCATCATACTTTAAAGAAACCGAAGGAATCCTTTATGATTCTTCCGATGTCCCTTTCTTCAGGAGGAGGGGGTTCATAAATTTCATATGACGGTTCTTTAAAAAATTCTTCTTCCTCTATTTCTTCTTCCGATTCGTACATCATCTCGTAGGCTGACGCATTCATATACGTATTTTCAGATTTCCCCAACATATCGGCACCAATCTCGTTGATATTTGCCGGGCGTCCTTGTGCCATCCTGGAAAGAAAAAAAAATCTTTTCTTATAAACTTTCTCGATAAATATAAATACAGTCAACTCTCGACTATTCGAAGTTAGGGGAATCTAAGAAAAACTTAGAGTTGTCGAGAGTACAGGAGTGAATTATAGAGTGTAAGAATAAGTTAAAACATTTCATCACATAAAGTGGCTAGGAGAAACTAATTCAGGTTGTTGTATATTATTCAGCACATAAATAAATAAAACATGTGGAAGCAATCTTGACAGATCCATATACGACGACTGTCGTATACCAACAACGGATCTTGTTGGCAATGTTTTTTAGGTTCCTGGTAAAAAAAATACTAGACACGCATTCTGCCATTTCGACTAATGGGCCCTAGAAACCGAGAAACAAATGAAACGGCATTAAACTAATTTGTTTTATATTTCGATTTAAAAAAATGATATCGACGCGATTCTTGCACAATATTTTAATTTTTGAGTGCAGAATTAAGGAAAAAAAACAACCGCTGTAGATTTCGATTTAGGATACTTAAATTAAAAAAAAAAAAAAAATGATTAGATCTTTTTTTATATTTGTTTATTTAGAGAAAGTATTACAATCTGCCTCAATGTGGGCAATGAGTAATATGAATGGCTTAATGGATCCATTCACACAATATGTACAATAAGAAATAAACACAAAGAAGAGAAAAAAAATAAATAAAAAAAGTGAATAATAATAAATTTAAGAATAATAATAAAAAAAAAAATACTAAAACATCTCATAATATGCAATACAATAAATAATGTGAAATTTTTTTTAAAAATAAATAAATAAACAAAGTACCTCAAACTATACAACTATAAAATATATAAAGTGAAAGAAAATAAATAAATAATCAATTAAATAAATAATATAGATAAAAAAAAACTAAATTAATTCTTAAAAATACATTCATACTTATTTACAATATATAGACATCTGAGGGATCCCCTAACCAGACATTTCCCTCCATAAGTGGAAGGACAAGCCAGGTCCCAAGAGACCCCAGCGCTACTCTCTCAGCTGCGTCACTGGTGTAAAGAAAATACCAGTGGAGGTTGAGTGAGAGCATCATAAAACAGTCACTCAGAGCATGAGTGGAGATGCTAGCCATTGCCAGGACTCCATGTCGAATTTTATAATAGATCACGAGGCCACTGCCTAATGAGATCTTTAAGCAAACTAACTTCATACTTGATTTTTTTAATTTTTTTTTTCACAAAAACAAAAATCGGTTTCAAATTGAGCATTCAAAAGAACCCTTAAATACGAATTTCATCCAAATAGAAAAATAAATAACGATAAACTCTTATCGTGATAAGAGGACCCACTCGTAATAAGACGAGCCGCAGTATGTGAGGAAAAACAAGATGATCTGGATTATAAAGAATGGTTATTAATGTTGTTTGCCCTTAAAGATTAGTTTAGTTTGTGTTTCATTTTCTTTGATCAAGGACCTCTGAAATTCACCATGTCAATACAAGATTTTCACCAAATTTATTTTTTACGAGTTCAAACTTGGTCGAAGTGCGGCTTTAATGGCGCGTAACATAAATATTGTTTGAGGTGAAGGAAGCATCATTGAATGTACACTGCAGCAATGGTTCCAAAAATTTGATCTCGAAGACGAGGAAGGTCGCGGTAGGGTTTCTGTTGTTGGTCACAACCATCTGAGGGCTTCGGTTGAAGAAAACCTTCGCAAAACTACAAAACTACTCGGAACATTCAGAGTGAAGTTAGTAATGACCACTCAACATTATAAACCTTCTTTCTTCTTTTACTACCACCTTAGTGCCTCGCCACCTTCATGGCTTCCAGCCGCCTTCCCCTCTTCTCTCTATCCTGATCCATTTGGTCCATACGTCTTCCTTGGTCTGCCTTTTGGTCTTTTGCCTATAGGCCTTGCTTAAACCGCCTGGCTATGATAATAATAAATAATAGTAAAAATTGATTAATAATTAAATTATGAACTACAAAATAAATGAAGAAATCTTGTCAAAGGATACATCTTATGTGTACTATTATAATTTATATAACATAAATATTCATTTCCTTTTAACATAAGTTCTACATTTGCTCGGAAGATTGAAGATTCAGGAGGTAAAGAAATAGATGATGTCTAAATGAAGTAAGAGTGAAGCTTTTACGTATTGGTATGGGCAATGAATTCGATAAAGAGGTAGCGCGGATAATAAAGGATTTTTCGAAGGATGCAGTTCGATGTGTAGGAGTGTACAGGTTGATGGGTTGGATTCTAGTATTTAAGAGGTGGATGGAGGAGCGCAGGGTAAGGAGGTCATGAATATAGGTGGGTTTTTTGGTTTTCAAGGATTGGAATATGAGTGCACCTAGGAAGTATTGATGTCGGAAACTGGGGTAAAGCCAACAAATTTCAGAATACCTGTGAGATATGTGAGAACGTCTAGAATTCTCCAAAATAAATCTTTAAAAAAAACAGTTCATTAATCTTTTACATTTCATTTCAAGCTCACTAGACAGTCCTCCATATACATACTATGCATCCGTAGTCAAAGTGGTAATGAATCACGGTGATGGAAAAGTAGTTTAAGTATAGAAAAAGATTTCCTCGTGATTTGAGAAAAATTGTTATTCCAATAAAGATGTTGATCAAACGTTACTCCCAGATTTTTAATCGAATTTCGGAAATTAATTGGTCGGTTTTTAAGGTAAAGCAGTGGATAGGGAAGGGTTTTTAGATGAGGTTTTGACCCAATGAGATTAGCCTTTGTTTTCTCTGGATTCAGACTCAATTTATTCTCTTCTGCCCATCGGTTAATGCTATCTATGTCTTTCTGAAGCTTATGAATCGCCTCTAGCATGTTTGAAGGATGAAAAACATACGTGGTTCTCGGTCTTCACTCATTCGGCAAACGTGGCCAAACCACATCGACTGTTTCTTCTCTAGGATCTCACATATTGGCCTAACTCCTACATCTTTTCTTGTATTTTCATTACTGATGAGATCCCTCCGAGTTCTTCCCGCCACTCCTCTAAGGTACTTCATTTAGAAGAGTGGCGGGCTACGAGCCACAGTATGTGAGGATAAACAGGATGATCATACAGCATTATAAACCACAAAATTATAATTTATTTTTTTTTTGTCACACATAAAACATGAATTATTTTTGCACCAACTCAAGAAAATAAAATCTTTTTATCTCCTTGGAAAAAAAAATAAACAATTCCGTAAATAAAGAATAAGTGGACAATATTCAAGCAACGATATAATGCTTCCTAAAAATTAGATTTAAAAAATCGGACATTTCATGTGGAGCACCCAAAACAAGAAACACAAGTTTTCCTGCAATATTTCATCGTAAACGTAATACAAATCCGTTTTCGATAAGTCGTCATGTTTCTGGTACTGGTTATCAGTGACATTTTCTAATGAATACCTACATTTCAAAACGATTCATTTAATCCAATGATTGCTCGGCTTGTCAACATAGCATATAAACACCATTTTTCTCAACTATCAAAATAGGCTGAAGCTGCCATGAGAACTCTTCTAATGGTTGATGACGATATACTAATATTAAGAAAGTTCCAGTCCACGTTTGGATACATAGCGTTAAATTAGGTTCTCATTTTCACATAATTTTTAATTATATACTTTATCTGTAAGGACTTTTTTGCGAATCACGAATGACGGCTAGTCGGCCAAATTTATGATCGGCTAATCTCTAACATCTACATATCCAAACAAATATAGATGAGTGTCTTTTTGAGGATATCGAAAAATAGCTCAAGAGTATGCTTTATACCTTGTTTTCCAGCTTCGGCTTAAATTACACTAACAACATACAAGTAGTAAAATATATCTTAAAAATATATAAACATTTATATCGTAAACTATCAAACATATCGATTAAAAACTTTCTTCATTATGTAAAGATTAAATATTTTCTTTACAATTATCAACATAGTGTCAATAAATACCTCCAGAAAGTATCCTTCAGGGTAAACTGTGAATTTCGAGTAAGTACCAATTTTTTTTAATTACAATTTTGAAACTTATACTAAAATATTTTAAATGAAATATCACGTGTTGTTTACATATGTAAAATTAATCTTTATTCTTATAAAAACAAAATTTTAGATTAATACATTAAACAATATCGCAATTGCTGGATAATGGTAATTTACCTCGCAACCTAGCGGCCGATTTCCGGAACTAGCGGTGTATTCTGCCATTTTTGCGCTCTGTGCTTGTTTAAACTGTTAGTTTAGTTTTCTCCAGTGTTTATTAAGTTTCTTATTTTTTAAAATGGTTAGCATAATATTAAAAACTGGCTTAAATAAAATATTCAGTTCACGCCCCATCGAAAATCTGATAATAAAAAGAGAATCGCTCTAGTTGGAATTGATCATGTTTTTAGAGTGGAAGAACGAATGTCCAACTTAAGCAGCTTCATCCAAGGCTTTGTGATCCCACAAAAGTGTAAAACCAATCTCCAATTGAGTATAGTCACATTTTTATATAAATAATTTTATATTTAAGTGTAAACGTTAAGTATTAAAAACAGATTTCAACTACATTTTTAGGGAAGATTGCAATAATATCTCACAAGGGGACGTTTTGACTTGTAACTCACAGATTTGAATCCGATTTTTGTGTAGGTAGTAGGGACCTATAATAGTGAAAAAACTAGAGTTACGGCCGCCAATGATCATTAGGAGCCAAGAAAATATATGAAAATCACGATATATTTTTTTCTCAGCTCTCTGTCAGGATAGAGAAATGATTCTTTCACGTTAAATTGTAGTTTTGTATGCTATTTGAAATAAAAAAAACTTTCGTTATGCTCAAAAACTTTTTTTTTTTTTTTTTTTTTTTGACTTTATATATTTATTCACACCTGTCAAATAATATTTGACAACCAGTGAATTTGCGGTACGAATTTAAAAGGCTTGAAAGGCATGAGAGGGAGCAGAACCCAGCGGCACCTCCAGTCTTTATTTTATTTTATTATTTTAGTCAAGGAGGTCTCTCATCCAGCTCCTTTTTAGTCTTCTCTGTGTGTTGTCGGGAATATATGTTGTGGCCATGTTGTTTATTTGTGTATTAGGATGTCCATGTAGTTTTTCGTGGAATCGTTTGTAGTAGGTTTGTATTTGTTCTTTAACTGTTGCTATGCGTAGGTCAGTATGTAAAGTTATGTTGCTTACGTACCATGGGGCTTTTGTAATTGTCCTGAATGTTTTTGCCTGGAAGATTTGGAGTTTGTTGATATGTGTCTTTTTAGCTGTCCCGTATATCTGAGAAGCGTATGTCCAAATAGGTTTCAGTAAGTATAAGTGTTAATTTTTTGTTTAAGTTGTAGAGTTGAACGTTTGGAGAGGAGTGAATATAAAAGTCTTAGTCTTTGGTTAAGCGTTTTTTTACTTTTTTTTCTTTATGTGTGGACTCCATGTCATTCTTCGGTCAAATGTAAGACCAAGGTAGTGTACAGTGTCTGTTTGAGGAATCGGTGTGTTGTCAAGAAAAACTGGTGGGCATGTTTCAAGTCGAAGTGTAAATGTAATGTGTTGCGATTTGTCGTAATTTATTTGTACTTTCCAAGTATTTAGCCAGTCATGTAATTTTGACAAGTGATGCTGTAGAGTCAGTGAAGCATGATTCGGATTTTTATCTCTTGTTAAAATTGCTGTGTCGTCTGCATATGTCGCTGTAAGAATGTCAGAGCTAATTGGAATGTCGTGTGTGTATATGATATAGAGTAATGGAGCAAGCACTGAGCCTTGTGGCACTCCTGCTGACGCCAACTTAATAGAAGAAAGCTCTGAGCCTTGACGGACAGAGAAAGATCTATCAGAAAGAAAGGACTGTAGAATAAGATAGTAGGTCGGTGGGAGTATCGTCTTTAGTTTAAAGAAAAGTTAAAAACTTAAAAAAAAAAAAATGATAAAATTCCAATGAGCTCCGCTGTAAATTAGATTTAACGCACCCCTTATATGTGAAATTTTATCAAAATCAAAAAACATTAATTTTTTTACCACTTTCGACATCGTTAAAATTTTGAAGTTTGATCAACAACTTCTAATGATCATAACAACTGCTTCGTTCAACCGATTACATTAGAAATAGTATCACAAGAATCAGCGTACATTCATCTTTTTATCCATGCATATACCAATGGGCATTAATTCCAGATTTTATTAGACAAAAACTGACGTGAATGAACAATTCCGAGGTCAACTATAAATATCTCAATAAGGAGAAATCCTGCAACTTGGACTCCGGGTTTGGAGTAAACTATGCAGTTTCAAATCTTCCAGATATCTTTAAAATTTGGTTTCAATCGGTGGCGAAATATGTGGGATAGCGAAAATGATTCTAAAATCCTAAAACATTTTAAGGGTTAAAAAAAAAATATTTTTTGATTTCGACAAAATTTGGTTTCTACATGTTTTTTGAAATGAAGAATCTTAAAATGAGATCAGTTTTAAATTTAAAAATTTTCCTCACCTATATTTTTATTTCAAATAGCATTGAAACCCTTGGATTAGATTATTATCAAATTAAAAATTATATGTCTAATTATGCTTTTACGTAACCTTCACATACCTAATCAGTGCAATTTAAACCAGGTTAAAAATTACTGCTATGCGTGAAAATATCATTAAGGAAATAATGCCTATTAAATGCATGATACCATAGGTGATTTTTATCTTTAAATAAATAAAACTTGATTTATTAGTTTAAATTATCCAAGTTCTTTAACCCTTTAACAGGCAGGCTGGGAATTTTGGAATATATTTCTTCTTTTTTTTCCTTTGAGTGGCTATAGCCACGCTTACCCCCACCCATTTATCTTGAAAATCAAGGTAAAATAAAGGATATTAGATGATAATGAGTAGGATAATGCGTCGGACATTACGTCATTTATGGAGCAAAACGCATTTAATATGTGTATCCTCCAGGATACATTGCCTGTTAAAGGGTTAATTATCAGAGCGAGCGAAACCGCTAATAAGTATTATTCTTTTATTAAATAGATATGTGTATTACGTCTATTTTCCTAAGTTACTTTTTCTTATGCATTTTCCTTACTTTTTTGGAGTCTCGATTAATGGAGTGTTGGATTATCCGGGCCTATCTTTATGGGGGTCCCAACCACATCGGTTATTACATTCCCAGGTATATTTGCTTCTTAACAGTTAATTCCTCTTTTTTATTATTTCAAATGCCCTAATACTTTCTAGGTATCTATTTCTAGGTATTTGTTTTCCTCTGATTGCTTTCGCTTATTTTGAACTTCAGATCATTACCTTGTTGTTTGGTACAACGTAAGATACAAATCATACTTCATTTCTATTTTCTTTTCTTTTTTTATCGAGCGATGCAAATCTACTACGTCAAAGGAATTGACGTAATTGACTCCGATAGGTTATCTGCCAGTTTTAACCGACAATTTAACTTGCACATAAAATAAACAGGTTGACGTACTTATCCAGCAGCCACAATTTATTCGTATTAAGATAAGTTAAACGCTATATTGCTCTTATCTTCTGATTAATTCAATTTAAATTCATTACTTGACTGCCAGGAATTCAAGGTGAGTGATAGGTGTGTTAAGTTGTACTGTAAACACTCCGAGGAATGGGAAACCCTGTTAAGTGTAATTTTATAGGAGGGTAGATCTTCTCGAAAATCTATAAGTCACGTTTTCAATTTGAATTAATTTATTACTTTGTTTGAGGGCTTTGTAATACGATTAGCTTGGTTTGTTCCGGTGTGGCGTTATTAGCAACGATATAAAACAGGATCATCTTTCCCAGAACGATTAGATCCACCTTCTCTGAACCAAGCAATAAATTCCCAAGCCCAGACGTGCTCCTTCTCTTGCCACATCTTAACCCCTCTTTTTCCAAGCCCATACTACTATCCCCCATGACGTTCTATCTTGTCAATTGACTTTACAAAATAAATTTTTTCAACCATATACATATTAGTTGAAAATATTTGTTACTTAAGTATTAAGAAATGATTTATAGTACAGTCCTGTACTATGGTTATGCCAGTTTTGTGCGGAAATGGATAGCTGAGACCAGGTATTTTAAAACATCGTAAAATAATTAATAATAATAATAATAAAACCACCATTGAGATAATTTTTTTTTTCCTTTCTTATATCGTGCCAGTAATATTTATATTTAAGGAATCTTCTGCGAAAGATATCTCCGACCGCACTCAAGCAGTATCCATTCCTAATCAACCCTTATCCGACTTCCTAGCCCTCTCTTCCGGAGTAGCCCAAGGTTCCAGCATTTCGCCTCTCCTCTTCAACTCCTACATTGTTCACACCACCTTTATGCAGACGACTCCCAGATATTTTTGTCCTTTCCTCCTGCCGAATTATATGAAGCATTTTCTAAGATTCAGGAAGACTAAGATAGAATCAGTGCTTGGGCCAACCTGCATAATTTAAAGTTAAATGCAGGAAAAACTCAAGCTATTATAATTGGCTCAAATCCTCTTCTCACAACCTATCACATTCTGTTCCTCCACTAAAAACCTAGGAATCATTATTGACCAAAACCTTTCCTGTAAGCCTGATTCTAACTGATAAAGTACTATTATCAATTGTATATATATTACCTTTTAGCTATTTGTAAATATTTTGTCGTATTATCAATCAAATAGGTCAATATTTTTCTTCTGTATATATCTTTTCCTTTCTTTTCACTATATTTATTTTATTTTACTTTATTTATTTCTTTATTTTTCTGAACGCATTGTAATTATTATATTACCATATGGTTATTATTATTTTGTTGTCCTATTTTTTCTCTCTCTTCTTTTCTCATGTATATATATATTTATCACAAAGTTCTATTTTCAATTGTATGTACGAGTACATATATTACCTTTTATACATATTATTATTGTCCATTTGAAATTAAGATAGCCAGACTATTGTACAACTTATTATACATGTCTGTTATTCTTAGGGGACAATATGTCCCAGAATAAAGATTTTTTTCATTTCATTTCAAAAGATATATGGCCCTGTAACGCTGACTCCGAAGGAGAATCCGGACCAATAAAGAGCTGTACTCCTTATATTAGGAAGCCTATGTGGTACAGTTTATTAAAGCAATAAAGCATAGAATGGCTTGGCTTTGTGAAAATATGGGAAAGTATTTGGGAGAGAAGAGTTAGCCGACCACGAAGTCGATGGCTGTTCCTCCGGACCTGAAGGATCTACGGTATTTGGGAGTCATGAGGTGGAGAACGAGGGCAAAAAAAGTGTGGAACAACGTTGCGAAGGAAGCCAAGACCTGTCCTGGGTTGCACAGCTCCTTTGAAAAAAAAAATTATTAAATATATAAATCAAAAAGTTTATGTCTTGAAAAAAAAAACACTAATTTACTTTTGTTTAAGTAAAAACATTTTATCTGTCACCGCACGTTCTCTCCATTGTCTAAAATTTAACGACAATGGATTTCTCCATTTCCTTTGCATCATTTCAACCTTGCAAATATAAGTGCCACCTCCAACCCAGCGAATCTTCTTCATGAGAAATTGTTAATGACGATCCGTTTCCTAGTATACCGCCCTCCCTATCCTACGGCAGCCTTCCCGGAGGAAATCTTGTACAACGATTCCCTAATGTAGTGTAATCGAATGTTTTGTGAAAAGAAATCAATACATTCTATAAAGAAATTAAAAATAAAAAGCTCGGTTAATCGAGACCTCGGTTAACGGAGTCCCAAAATATAACTACAAGTGACTCACATTATCACATAGATCACAGTTACTCGACTAATGCCGTATAACTAGAGATGTGATGAGACTTGGTCTACTGGAGCATTAAATTAAACAAACGTTTGAAAAAGAAATATATTGAGAAAAACTAGAAATTTTTAAATGAACACATTTTTTAATATTTATATTTTATTGATATTTACAAGTGTATACAATATGCAGGGTGAGTACCTCTTAGTGTAAGAAAAAAAAAAAAAAAAAAAAAAAAAAAAAAAAAAAAAAAAAAAAAAAAAAAAAAAAAAAAAAAAAAAAAAAATAAAATAAAATAAAATAAAATGTGTAAAACAGAATTAAAAATGCCGCATACCTCACCTTTCTTTTCCAATCCATAGCAGACATACGATAAATCAGACTTTTTAAGGAAACCACGTTTTTTAACCACAAAAGCTGTAATATCTCCATTTTGTTTAAATATTTTTTACCACATTTTCGGATTTAGTATTAAATTGCCTATAAGAGCAGAGTACATGTAACCTTGAATTTTACAAACGTGAGATCAAAAGAACATCTTGATCTTTACCTTATTTAGGGAAGTTACAATGTCTTATATTACTTCAACGCTCATCGTTTTTCGAAAAAATTATCCACAAAACTGCAAATAATTTGCTGAACTACAGGTGGAATATTGTGATGAAGTTGTGATAGGATAGTTTGTAACAAATCTTAGTAAATCTCATCATTCAATCTCTTGGGCAAACTATGATTTTTCAAGACTATTCGACAGAAATACAAACATGAATAAGCCAACATTGCCATTATTGCAGCTTTTATGGTAAAAAACGTAGTTTTCTCAAAAAAGTTTTTGATTTATCTGCAAAGTATTGGAATATAAAGGTGAGGCAATTTTCTTAATTTTTGATCTAGTTTCACCCAATTATTTTTTTTACTCTAGGAGGTACTCGCCCTGTATAAAATAAACCAATGTGCGGTGAAATAATTACAATGACATGTTAATAGTTAGTGAAAACTGCCCATTAGTAGCACTCAAATAAATGCTCTACATTAGAAAGTCCATAGGCCATCTTCTTTTCATACGCCTCGGACAGTTATCGGGAAGCGAGTGAGAAGCAAGTTGGTATGTAGCTTGTCATGGAAGGATAGGTATCATGTTTTGTCCAAATCTGCAACATATGGAACATTAAGATCTTTATTGATAAGTTTGTTTGTGTCGTAATAAGGAGCATTAAGAATTTTTAAGAAGGAATTATCGAATTTGGATTGCAAGGATTGGGTACGAGAAGGAATTGAAGGTTCAGGGGAACCCCAATGCTCAATTTTATGTCCAAATGGGCCTAATTATACTGATTAAAAAAAAAAAGTCTTTTGTAAATATTTGGGAGCTTTGAACGCTTGTATGGCCAAAAATAACACTGTTATATAAAAAAATAAAAAAGTTGAACTAAAGAATGCAAGGATTGGATACGAGAAGAAATTGAATGTTCAGTGGAACCCCAATGCTAAACATTTATTTTCAATTCTTAAACATATAAAATTTTCAAAACATCAGCACTTTTTTACATGGATTATACATACTAAAATTTTCAAAAATGTATGACAGTAAATCAAATATGTGAGTACTCACCTAAGGAGATCAAACGGATATCTGAAATATATCCATAGTGGCAGGGGAAAACAACATATGTAACAGTTCTACGACATATGTAAAACATACGACTGAAGAAAAAAAGAAAAAGTAAATAACAACTCCCAAAATGTAAAAACCCGGAAAGGCTTTGTATTCCATCACCTCATATGAAATTTAAACGGTTCAAAATATATTAATAAGTAAATGAAAAAATCTTTCAAAGAAATAAGACCCGAAGTATACGGAAACGGAATTTAAAATAGGTTGTACGCAGTAAGAGGTTCAACTGTTTCAGTGAACACGGAATAGATAGTAGAAAAGCAATGTATGATAACTAATAGAAACAGAAAGATAAAGATGACGCAAGGTCAAGTTATAACGTAACACAAATATTATGGTATTAATGTGGATCGATATTACTGTAGAAAATATATTACAAAATAACTGTTACAGATAAATAATAAGTTCCAGAAAATAATTCGTTCAGGTTAAAGTAACCTTGAACCAACTGTTATAATGATGATGAAATATAAATTGAATTAGATAAGAGAAAAAAATCAGAATAAAAATAACACTTTGAATGAATTTATTTTCCTCGAGTCCGATATATTTTTATTAATTAAAGACGTCCTTTTTTTCTTAGAACGGTTGGATTTTTGTTCTAGATTAATTTTTTTTTCTATTTTTATGTGAAAGAAAATTTTATTTAGTTTTGTTAACTGAATATTTATTTAGTATTTATATTGAGCAAAAGAATTTTAAATTTTATTAATATTTCAATTATTTACAACAACCTGTAAAAGTAATGAACTAATTTATTATTATAGATAATATAGTTTCAGATTAGGAAAATATCTAGCTGCATTTATTTCAGTCCAGTTTATTTAAAAACAAAAAATGGTAATTATAAATATATAATGAATTGTAAATAAAACCATAATCTTTGATGTATGAAAAAAACCTGAGAAAAAATGTCTCTTTTTAAAAATCAATATAAGATACTTACCAATTGATTTTTTTCAATTTCGTTATTTTCGTTTAAAATAAAAATAGGTTTTCGGATTTGCACTAAGTTGACTTCATCATGACGCACATAAATGGCGTAGTATTATTAGACTAAAGAATAAATTAAATGGGTCTTAAATTATCTAAAAACCTAACCCTGTTGGAGAAAAAAAATTGGGGAGCATTGTAGTTAGAATATAAAAAAAAAATTAAATAAATTATTAAAGCTTGAAAACTAATTTAAAATATGCTTAAACGAAGAGGGAGAGAGAAAAAAAAAACAACCAGAAAAACACAGTTTTATAGAAAACCTAACTAAGACACTAAGAGTGGTGAAAAATTTGCAGCAGACAGACATTTTAATGTTTTGGGTTCAAGATTCGAATATAATTTCCCTGTTCTATTCATGTTTTTTTTTGCATTTTTAACACAGTTTATTCAAAATCAACCAACAATTTTTGTTTTTTTGACAAATCTCAGAGTAAGAATGGGCAGATTTTACTTTAAAAACTCTATCATGCTCAAAATTTAATGATCTAAAACTTTTGGTATAAAGCATTTTTTGATTGAATTAACCATTTCAGTGTTATAGACTCTTAAACATCACCAGAACTAACTTTTTAAAGTTGGCGAAATCCTTCGATGTTTGACAATTGATTGTCAATGCCTGAATCGAATTCAGCTTAAGGAATATCTTTAGACGCAGAATTTAATAAACTTTGATTTTGTAAATAAAACATTTTTCGATTAAAAACCTTTTTCTATTTTTGTTTTTTTCCCAAAATCTGAAAAAGTTCAAAAAGTTTGGGATTTTTCCCCACAAACATTTTCCCCCCATCTGGACCTTGTAAAAATGTAAAACCTACCACTCCACCTTTTGCAAGGCAGACCCCCATTTTGGAGGTAATTTAACTAGACTAATTGTAAGTGAGAACATTAGAACAATGTTGTGCAATTATTGTATTGTCATTGCTCCTTGAACCTACGAAGAAAGATTCCGTTACATACAGGTGAAGTTAATAAAAGCGTATTAAAAAAAAAATGGTAATTATAAATATAAAATGAACAGTAAATAAAACGATAATCTTTGATGTATGAAAAAACCTGAGAAAAATGTCACTTTTTAAAAATCATTTGTTGAATTTCATCATTTTCGTTTATAATAAAAATATGTGTTCGGATTTGCACTAACGAGGCAATATAGATTACGTGTGAAAAATCTATAGAGGTAGTTTGCTTGAAAATCTAATCATTTTTTTAGAATTTAATTAACCTAAACCAAAATCTAAGGAAAGGCTGTATTTTACCTTAAAATCGCAATCAAAACTAAACTTCTTGGTGCAAGAATCATGTCGATATCATTTTTTAAACTCGAGAATTAGTTTAATGCTATTTTATTTTTTTTCCTAACGGCTTCTAGGGCCCATTGGTCGGAACGGCAAAATACGTGTTTAATATTTTTTGACCATGAACCTCTAAAAAATTGCCAACAAGATCCGTGAGAGACTTAGTGTGTCCTCCTCTTGTAAGTTGACCTATCATGACGCACATAAATGGCATAGTATTATTCGACTAAAGAATAAATTAATAGGGTCCTAAATTATCAAAAAATGTGCTAGAGAAAAAAAAATGGGATGCATTGTTTGATATAAAAAAAAAAAAAATTTAAAGAAATCATAAAACCTTGAAAACTAATTTGAATATGCTCGAAGGGAGAGACGGATTCACAATTAATGTAAAAATAAAATTTATAAAGTAAAATATATTCAAATCACTACAACCCTAAAAATAAAATATATTGTTGCGAAAAATATTGTCTATTAAAAAAAAAAAAATTACACATCTCTTCTGACCTCCAACACTGGATAACCTGTTCTTGTGCCCGCCCAATGGCCGAATTCCATCCCCTATTGACGTCAATCCTCCACGTGCTGGCGTCAGACCCGGCTTTTTGTTATTTATTTTTTTTAGACACAGAGATCAATAGTATGAATCGGCAGTGGATGGTGGAGTGAGATTCTCTCAAAGGGCCGGATTACTGGGTGTGTCGGACTAGTGAAGGGCCGAATTATCGAAATTGTCCTGTACAATGAGGGAAAAGTGCTATGATTGAAGGACACAGGAAGTGGGTACCAGGAAAATGGTACTACAATATTAAACACTTGGAGAAAGATCAAGAAGGAGAGAGAGGGAAGAGCTCACAATCGCCTGTGTAATTTAATGATTGGATGAATAAAATGTATTTTATCTTGTATTCATTAAGATATGCAAATGTTTAATAGTTTTGTTTTGTTAATTCAGAACTTGACTTTGACGCATTTCGGATGGAACGGCGTTCACGTCATTACTTAAACAAAGAATGCTTGTCAGGTACAAGTTTTTCTTTTTAATCTTCTTTTATAACATTGTAAACCTAGCCATCTCATTTATATGCATAGTTATTCACGGATTATATAGCTAAATGCTGACTTGACTTTTGTTAATCCGTCTTGGGATGATTTAAACTAATCATCGAAATAAGTTTTTAAGAGCTTAAGGATTCCACAATCTTGCATATAAATATATTTCTTGTTTCCGAAAACACCCTTATTCTAAATCTCATCAAATAAGCTTTACTCTTCGTTTTAAACCTATGGCTTCCGGTCCTACAGTATCCTTAAATAATATTCCACTGATCCCTGTTGAACAGATGCACTACTTAGGACTCCAAGTGTGCAAACGTTTAACTTGAAACCCAGATACATTACTAAAACGACAAGAAGCTGCTCCTCTTTACTAAACAAACGATTTAAGATGTTAATTAATAACAAAAACTAATTACATAACAGTAAATAGAGACCTACTTGGACATACGGAATTACGATCTGGGGCTCGTCTAATCCATCTAATTCTTATTGTATCCAATCCTCGCAATCCGCAATCCTTTGAAAATCCTTAACAATTTTTACTTTTTTACAAATAAGCTAATCCATAAACACCGTAATGTTCGATATATTGTAGATTTAGCCGAAAACCGATACCTATCTATCCTTTCATTGTAGACTCCATAACTATTCAAATACATTAGTCTCTCAACTTGCTTCCCATTCTATTTCCGACAATCCTCCGAAGCGTCTGAAAAGAAGATGGCCTCGGGACTTTCTAAAGTATATAATTTATTAAAGTGGTAATAATGGTTAATAGGGGAGGCGCGGTAGCTCAGTAGGTAAGAGCCCAACTGAAGGCAGAAAATTTATATTCTGTTATTTCGGCCGTTGATCGAATTCGAGTTCGGGAGGCACTCCAAGGGCACACCCAGCCACTAAAAAAGTGGGTGCTCTGAATTGGGGAAAAACTGGTGGTTGAGCGTGAACTCTTGCCAAACCTCCTTTCACTGCCGTTGGCCCAGGTGCAGTGCATTCTTACCGAAGTACTGAACCCAATACCCTTCATGGGGTGTTAGTGGTACAGGAAATAAAATAATGGCTAATAACCAATAAAATAATCTCTCAACCGCCTCCACTCCATTTACGACAACCCTTCGAGGCGTCTGAAAGGAAGATGGCCTAGAGACCTTCTAAAGCAGGATTTGAATTGCTACATGTTGGTAGTTTCATTACAGGTTATTGACTTATTGTAATAATTTTTCTATACATTTACTTCATGTATACAGGGCGAGTACCTCTTAGTGTAAAAAATTGGGTGAAAATAGATAAAAACTGTAGAAAAATGCCGAAGACCTCACCTTTCAATTCCAATCCGTTGCAGATATACGAGAAATCAAAAGACTTTTTTGAAGAAACCACGTTTTTTTTATCATAAAAACTGTAATATCTCCACTTTGATTAAATATTTTTCAAACTTTGACCACATTTTCAGATTTAGCATTAAATTTCCTATAATGACAGAGTACATGTAACCTTGAATTTTACAAACTTATGACCTACAGCTTGATCTACATCTTATTTAGGGAAGTTACATCGTCTTAAAATACTTCAACGCTCACCGTTTTTAGATTTAAATTTGAGAAATATTTAGACAAAATGGAGATAGTACAGCTTTTATGGTAAAAAAAGTCTTTGATTTATCGTATATCTACAACGGATTGGAATAGAAAGATAAGATCTGCGGAATTTTTCTACATTTTTCATCTAGTTTCACACATTTTTTTTTTTTTTACACTAGGAAGTACTCACCCTGTATATTCTTTAAAGTTGTAAATGTCTATAAATAAATTTTTAAACAAGAATATCTTCAGTATTTTGTTAATAATAATGATTGGTAACTATTTACTTTAAAACAATGTTCTAGATGATCTTAAGTTTTCCCCCCGAGCTGGGCATAAGGCTATTTTCAGTTTTAAACATATTGAATGTTCTGTTTTAAGTATTTTTAGGTTTACCTAAACTACCTAAAAGATACCTAACGATACCTATCCTTTCATAATAAACTTTATACCATCCAAATCCATTGGTATCTCAACTTGCTTCCCATTTCATTCCTGATAACCCTCCGAGGGGTCTGAAAAGAAGACAGCATCGGTATCTTATAATGAACGTTGTAATCACACTTAATAGTTGAATTTTTTTTTGAAAGTTGTAATTTTCAATAAAAAGAAAAAAAAAATCTAATTCTAATCTATCAATCCATAACAACAAAGTTTTCTAGTTCTGACAAATGAAATAACCTTCAGAGGAAGTGTACGTATTATTTCATATTAAATATTTTTCCAAGAATGTAATAGTTAAGAGTGTTATATGGCTTAGGTGTTGTAATTACAATTTTTTTTTTATTCTTTTATGGTTTCATATTTATTTGCTGGAATCGTTTCGCAGGTTCCCATATCATACATTATGACAAAGATGCTGAATATCATTATGGTGTTAATTCCATACCGAATGGGATTTGATTATTTATTACAAGGAAATCTCTACGAAAAAAAGTCGCTTGGTAGGTTGTTGAACTCACATGCCCCTCCTTCCTCGGCTATTCGAATACAGTCAGTTCTATATGGAAGTCAACTATCTAAAATATTTTTAATACGCTTTTATTAACTTCACCTGTATGTAACGGAATCTTCCATTGTAATTTTAATCAATTTACAACTATGAGATTAACTTGAAAATTTGCACACGTGTTAAAAACCAATGACAATAAAGTAATTCCATAACTAATGTTCTAAGTTAAATTACCCCCAAAATGGGGGCCTACCTTGCAAAAGGTGTAGTAGTAGGTTTTTAAGTTTTTATATGGTCCAGGTGGGTCCTGAGAATAAATATCAAAAATGAAACTAAATTTGATAAGGGAAAAATATTTGGGGGCAAATCATGCACAAAAGTTTTGAACATTTTCCAAATTTTTGAAAAAAACAAATAAAAAAATGCTTTATTTGCAATATTAAACTTTATTTAATTGTGCGTCTAAAGATATCCCTTAAGCTGAATTTGATTTAGCCACTATCGAGTGTCAAACATCGAAGATTTTTGCACACTTTCAAAAAAAGTTAGTTTTGTTCATGTTTAAGAGCCCATAACACAGAAATGGTTAATTCAATCAAAAATGCTATATACCAAAAGTTGTAGATCATTAAATTTTGTGCATGATAGGATTTTTAAAGTAAAATTTGACCATTCTTACTCTGAGATATGTCCAAAAAACAAAAAATGTTGATTTTGGATAAACTGTGTTAAAATTGTAAACAAATCACGAATAGTACAGGGAAATTAGCTTCGAACCTTGAACTCAAAAAATGTAAAGTTGTGACTGCTGCAAATTATTCATCACACTTAGGTTTGCTATCAAATCAAAGCATTAATTTTATACCTAGTTTTTTTTTTTTAGTTTTTTAAAATTATGGTGAATGAGAAAATTTGAATTGCACTTACAGGAGCGCCAATTCTAGCGGATTTACAAAATGTAACACAAGTATGAATATTAAAAAAAGAAAAAAAAAGTTAAAACAAAAACGGTTTGAGATGAGGAAGCATCAAAACAGTATTTTTGTTTAACACGAAAAATGCCGAGGAATGAAGGATCTAAGATCTAAACTCCATAACCCCTCAAATTCACTAGTCTCTCAACTTGCTTGTTACCCCATTCCCGATAACCCTTCGAGAAGTCTGAAAAGAATTGGCCTCTGTACCTCATAATAAACAACTTGAACTGAAGTGGTTCCTATGGGTAACAACTTTACAAGATATTGAGATGTTATTGTAATAATTTTCCCACACAGATGTATATATTCTATACAGTAGTAAATATCCATGATAAAAATTCTTCACAGATAAAGTAACAGAAATATCAAAAGCATATCAAGTGTATTGAATAATAATGTATATATGAAAGAACTTTAAAACGTTTATGAGTAATACAATTCAGAATGTCTCTTGAGAAGAGATGCTGAAAAAGGGCATAAAGAAATTCTGTATTTACGAGATATTCATAAATTCATATATTCATAAATTCTTCAAAATAAATAAAACCCTAAAAGGTGAAACCCTATCGGGTGAAGTACTATGATTACTTGGACCGCAAGGACATTGTTGGGATTAAAACAAAAAGATATCTTTTTAATCTGAGCAGGCTTAGAATACAGACGAAAATGAGATTGGAATCGGATAAGGAAGTGACAATGTTTTGCAAGACAGTAGCTGGGGACATTGCCAAAACTGCTGTCACAGTTCCCACAGGAGAAGAAAGGCTATGTCGACCTCGTGAGAGCTGGAGGACGCCTGCGGGAAAGGAAGCACTATCTGCCGGGAAGGATGGATATGGCGAATCCTCTCAAAATATTTAATGTATCTATTGAATCGACGTATGTACACCTTAAAATATAGTTCTGATTTAAAAATTAAAATAAAATAAAACAGAAACCGGAGTAAAAGCATTTTATCAACTTAAAAAATTAACAACATACCAGATTTAAAAGACAAGAAGCTGCTCGTTGTTTCAGATTACTCCAACATTTACTAGACAAGCGTACAAAGCTTCCAATAAATATTAGTATCATCTCTAGTTTTTCCCAACTCTGACTACGGATGCAGAGTATATGGAGGACTATCTGATAAGCTCGTAATGAAAAGTAAAAAACTAATGAACTATTTCATTTAATTTATTTTTGGGATTTCCAGACATTCTCATATATCTCACAGGTATTCTGAAATAGGTGGCTTTACCTTTGAAAAAAATCTGAAATAGTAGTTAAACTAGCCGAAAACTACACTTTATCTAAGTCGATGTCTTGGAACTCGGGCCCTTTTAACCTCTTTAATAATGAGAAAGCTTGATTTTCATATTTCAACTTATTTGTCAAAATTGTGGATAAGATGTTCGCTGGTATTCTAAACTTTTTTGCAATATCGCACTTTCTGTCAACCCCGGCATTTACGGCTTGAATAATTTTCAATTTTTCTTCATACGAAAGGGTTTTACGCTTTTCCATTTTCGAGAATAAAAAAAAAAAAAAAAATTAGGAACAACAGAAAACGAAACGTATCACATAATCAGAAACTGAAACAAACTGGAAACAAATGTCAAGATGGGAGATACAGTTAATCTATCGTAGAATCTTTGATCAGTCTAAACTTCACTTATTTAACAAATCGACTACGATATATAGAACTTCTTTTTGTAGAGGTGCGGTGTAAGCTAAGGAATCTTCGAAAATTCGATAAATCAAGGTCTCCTTAACATATACTTCGATATGTAGAGGTAAAAATAACAAAGGAATGATAGCCAGATTCAAGGGGAATAGAAAAACTTCGATTTATCAAGGAATTCGCTACATCGAGATTCTACTGTATATCCTTTTCTACAAAAAACAAAAGAAAACAACAACTATCTTTTCTTCAATAATTGCTTAAGTGATTAATCCAGTTGATAGATCTAAATGCAGACAACCTTCAAAAACAAACATCGATGACTATTAAACGGAAATTGACAAGATATTACAAGGCCTCCCGACCGCAAGAGCTGATTGGAGCAGGTAACATCCTCTCATCCGGAAGAACATAAGCCACAGAAGGTCAAACTAAATAAGCCAAAGATGGTACGTCTATTTCTATTCAGTTATAAATAAATTTTACAAAGGTCGTCCTTAATTTAATCTAATGATTGTACAACTGTTACAATTTTACGATTTGGGTTCGATTGTTCTTGTTGTGGATTTTTCAATTTAACCAAATTAAAACGCTAATGAAAGGGGATAACACTTAACAGAAGAAGTTTTAATATAAGAAAAGTATTCATTTTTATTTGTTGAGGTAGGGGAGGTTTAACGTCCTTGAATTTTCCAATTAATTATTTATTTCTTGATGTTATTTCCACAGAAATTTTTGATTTCACCATTTTTTGAGTTCGGAATTGAGGTCAGAAAATTTATTTTATGTAAATTCGGAAGTGGCTCGGCTTCGAGGTCGGGAGACTCTCCTGGGCACACCTAGCGTCTTAATTTGAAGGAAAAACCTGTCGGTTGGATTTAAAACCATATACACTACATCCAGCAATAATGGATACAGTAAAACGATCGATAATATTTAAAAAAAAAAAAAATCCATAAATAAAACATGAACAATATATACTTAACACCCCGAGAGGACAAGGCTAACCTATCAAAGTCGGAAAAGAACTAAAAAAAAAATAGATTTAAACAGAGTTCAGAGAAACATCGTTGTAGCATTTAAACATACACCTACATGAACAAAATTAACATAAAAAAATTCAAAATAACGATTTTCTTAAAATCACGATCGAAAACATTAAAAAATTCATAAAAAAATTAAGAATAATATATACTTAACACCCCCAGAGGATAAAGCTACCCGAAGAAATATATTTTGATTCCATATTACGGCCCAATATCCACCAAAGTCGGAAAGAAATTTAAAAAAAGATTTAAATCCTACGTTTAAAAACGATAAACTATAAGTGGTGTATACGAACTAAAATGTAGCGACTGTAAAACTAAATACACGGGAAAAAATGGACGATCGAAAAATCAAAGAGTAAAAGAACATATAAGAGCATACAATAATTAGACCCAAAAGTCCAATGCATCAAAATGAAAATAACCATAAATTATTAAAAGACTCGGAAGTGAAAATAATACAAGTAGAAAATAGCCTCAAATTAAATATTTCTGGATCGTTAGAAATAACAAAACCGGTAAAAACCGATCCACATTTTTATTTAAATAACCAGAAAAACATTTCAAATAGTCCCATTTCAAATTTGTTTCTAATAGGAACGGAAAAATCAAACTAATCATAGGGAAAACTCCGAAAATTTAACCTACCTGGCCCTCATACATTCGAAAAACTAGTTTTCAAATAAAATAGTTTCCAATAGAAGCGGCAATTAGTTCATCAATCCTAACTGTTTCATTAGATTTATCTTCGGGGTCCCCAAGAGGTCACACGCTACTTGCCGATATTCTGAGCTTGGGTGGCTCTTTCCTAAATTCCGACAGCAATACTTCCTAGGTGCATTCAAATTTTAATCCGTAAAAAAACTGCCGCTCTCCTCCATCCACCTCTTGAATACAATAGCCCAACCTATCAACCTTTACAGTCCGACGCTTCGAACTGCATCTTTAAGAAATTATTAATTACCTATGCTTTCTTATTTTGTAATTCCATGCCCATCTCAATTCGAAAATGCTCATCTCAAACATCCTCTAAAGATTATCCATTTCTTACGGCCTGCTCTGAGCAAATGTAAATTATGTATATTTATGTCATAGATGTAATTATAGTATATTTAAGTTAAATCTCTTTAAAATATTTATTACAAGGCAATAAGGCAATACTTTCTGGGTACTTTCCTATTCCAATCTCCAAAAACCAAAAAACCTTCCTATATTCTTGATCTATTAATTCTGCGCTCTTCTACCCACCTCCTCAACACTAGATCCGAACCTTTTAGCCTGTATATCCTCTCACATAAAACTACTTCCTTTGACAAATCCTTCATCATTCGTGCTACCTCCGTCTGGAATTCCCTACCCATTTCTATTCGAAAAGCAGCTTCCCTAACTTCCTTTAAAAATAATTTATTTCTGTACCTTATAGACAATCAATCTTCCGCAAATATGTAAACAATTAAATAAATACCTAGAATTTCTTTTTTTTTTCTCTCTCTTTCTTTATTTTATATATTCATATATATACGATTGTATTTTATGTTATTATTATTATTTCATATATTTTTTTAATTAAATTTTTTTTTCCTGTCAAAAATGTATGCCGTTACTGAAGAATTTAATTTGTAAATAATACCGCCAGACAATTGTACCTGTAACTGTACATTATTATTATTCTTAGGGGACAGTAAGTCCCAGAATAAAGTTTATTTTTTCATTTAATTTTTCATTTATTCATTCATTTAATTTTATTGATCCTTCTATACCATCATGCGTTTCTCAAGTGGAACATTAGTTTCCTTAAAACACTCAATGTATACGTAGTTCTCTTGTTGTACGAAACACCTTTATGAATAAATGACAGATAAACGAAAAGTTATGAAAATTTAATTTATAAAAATAAATAAAACCATTTATTGTAATAAACCAATAAACCATCATTGTTTTTTTACCGAGATATTGCAGTAGAAATATGTATACATGGAATGTCGGTAGGTTTAGTGATAACAATGGTAACTATCTCATCGGAATCAGGAACAATATTTCTTAGAAATTTAGAAAAAAAAAGAAAAGTAAATCTATAAAAAAGTAAAATCTTCCAGAGGCTGACCTGGCCGCGGACTGGCCGAAAAAGAAGTGTGCCAGGTCAAAATGAAATACAACCCGGATATTCAAATGGTTCTCTAGATGTTATTAACATAAGATATCATGTTATAAATCTCGTGAACATTTTCCAAAGTATTTTCAATTAATATGCATATATTTAACCATCCATTTTGAGCCTTCAGAATATTAAATTGAGTTTCAAAAGTTACTGATAGAAATTCTGTAAAAACTTGAATGAAATTTGAAAAGAATAAAAAATAAACTTATTGTCCTCTAATAATAATAATAACAATTATTGGTACAATCTTTTCATATTACTTACGATAAATTAATCAGTAATTACGGCAAAAATTATCGACAGAAAAAAAAATTCAATCATATATGACAAAAATGAAAACTAATCTATATCTGTGGCACCTGTGCATAGTGGCCTAAGTGCGAAAATTGCGATTTTAGGAAAACTGAATTGAATGTTTGTGATTTTTTCCTTCTACGTCCAGTTAAAAAAAATTCAAATTTGTGGTGCTTAAACTCTTGATAGTACAATTCTATTTATGTTGGAAAGGTATCTTTCACTTCTTGCCAATATTCTAATATTTAATACTAATCGTTCCAAAAAAATCGAACTCTTAGTCCGTATTACACTAATCGATTTTGTGTGAAATGGTCTAAGTGATTAATGTTAACGTGATTGACCCCAGAAAGCGAAGTGCTTAACTAATTTTCAGAGTTGAGAAATATTTAGTATACATTAAATAATATTATTCCTTTTTCAAAAATTTATTTTTGACATTATTTATATCTTTTTTACATAATAGAAAATAAAATAACATAAATAGCATGCCTAAAGAAAAAATAATTATTTTATTGGTAGGTTTTAAAACACTGATAAAAAAAATCACCTATAATTTTCTTTCATTTTCCTTCTTCTTCACCTAAATCTGGGTACAGATCCTGCTTAGATGTAGATTTTAGCTTTTCATAGAATCGCCTAAATGCTGGACTTATGTAGGGAAAAAGATCTAACAATTTTTCTTCTTTTCTGCCGCTATCGGAAGTGATTCAACATAGCTGATTCTGGCTCTAATTTTTGTAGCCAACCCTTTTTCAAAAAACTTACTGTTTCAAAATTTATAACATTTATATCGAGAGTCGACTAGTAGTAGAGAACACCGCAGCTATCTTTGTGATAGTTAAGCCATCTTACCTTCCCCCAATGCATAATGCCCTTTTCATTATCTTTTTTTTCTATTAGTATGTGGCTGTTCCTTTTCTGCAAAAGGAGTTTCGTAAACTTGACTCGCATTTCACAAGTAAAAGTTTAATATTGGAGTATCAGTCCACGATTCACAAAGGAATATCCTTTATTACAATTGACGGAACACTTAAAAAAAAAATTACGATTCTGGCGATGTAGATAGCTCAAAATACGCAAAATTCGACTTAGCCCACTATGTACAGGTGCCACAGATATATAACTCGCTATTTACATATTTGCAGAAAATAAAGTTGGTAAAATAAACGATGTTTAAAATAAGTAAGGGAAGAAGCTTTTTAAAAAGGAATGGGTAAGGAATCATAAAAAGAGGTATCACGTATGATATAGATTTTTTAAAGGAACCACTTCTATGGGAGGGGATATACAGGTTAAAAGGTTGGGACCTTGTGTTCAGGAGGTGGATAGAAGAACGCAGCGTTATTAGGTGAAGAATATAGGAAGGTTTTTTGTTTTTAGTGATTGTAATAGGAAAGTAACGAAAAAATATTGCCGTTGGAAATTAGGAAAAAGCCAACCAAGCTCAGAATATCGGCAAGCAACGTATGACCGCGTAGGGATCCCTAGAATGAATCTAATGAAACATTTTTAAGAAGGGTTTTTAACTTCTTTTTTTTTCTAAAATTTTACTTGTTTCAATTTTTTTATTTATTCATTGAAATTTACAACTGGATGCATTTTAAAATATAATACATCATGTAAATGTGATGGCAATGATAAAAATGACATGTTAATTGTTTCTAAGAGATGAATTGGATGGCTTAGTAGAGCCCCAAAGCTCAACTTTGTATGTCCAAATTGGTCTAATTACTGTCATTTATATGAGTCTTTTGTAATTAATTGGAAGGTTTGAACATTTGGCAAGTAGATGTTGAAGTAGCCTGTCACCCACAAGCAGTTTCTTGTCGTGTTAGTCTTGTAGGTTGATTCCAAGTAAGTCGTTTGTACAAAATTATTTTAAAATTTAAAAAAAGTGTCAAACAAATAAAAGTACCTAAATAAAAAATAAAAATTTTCTGAATAATCAAATATATTTACGGCTTTTTAAAAAAATTATATTCGAAATTCGCTGTACAATTTATCTAATCTCTTATAATGAAAAAAAACAAAACAGATATTAGATCTAGAAAATTAAATAAATCCCTATATCGTGATAAAATAATTACGTCCTTTTTTGGTTGGAAAGTTATTGGTAAAAATTCGTGTTCCAGCAATTTATCTTCCCAGAGTTGCGAAATAGAAAAAGTGAAGCCTTGCATCTTTGAAAAGTGAACTCTATGCACCCAAAGTGCTCTTTGTAAAACCCGAGGTCTCAAGGAAACCACAACCGTTTCGCAAATCCGAACAAAGCCGCATCTCTGGCCCAGATTCGTGAAATTGACTCCACATGTTCTAGGTATGGTTAGATTCTAGAGGTCCCCAGGTTGGACAAAAGTGAACCCTTAAACTTACTTCTAGTTCTAACCCAAACCCATTTGAATCTGTTTATCACTAATAATAGTATATCCTTCCGGCGGGCGCGCGGAGACTTACGCCAACGGGCGCGGGGCGGCTTTTTGCCCAACTCCGAGTTCGTTCACTTTTCATCTCAAAAATACATAAATTCATCTTATAAGTATAGAAATGGTGTGTTTGTATTACTTATCGCTGTGTTTTTTTAACAGATACATTAGGAAGACACCATTACATTATATTTTTTATTATTTATATTTTTTTTAAGAGAATAAAAATTTTGACTATCAATATACAGTATTTCAGTTATCTTTTGCCAGTATCTTCAGTTATCTTATTAATCTAATACAAATAACAAGCAGTTGACATGCCAATATGAGCATATCTTTACATTGCATAGAATTCCAAAACCAGCCAAGTCCATCTTTCAGATTTTTTCGAAACTATTTTTTGGAATAGTTTTTAAAATCGATTATCATAGGTGGAAGGTATTCTCCTAGTTAAAACACATTGAAAGTGCCTATACAAAAAATAGGGCCTCTTCCTAATACACCCAGGCTGGATTTGGAATTCAACGCCTCATATATGAGGCGTGTTTTTACTTTATTGTTTAAAATTGTAAAGTTCAATAAATAGAAACGTAAATAATTCTCTACCAACCGAACGCGGTATTAAAAAAATATAATTGGTATGAAACCCATGAAAGGGTTCAGCATCCATCGATACCTTCTCTTGACTTGTATTTTAGTGTTTTATCTCAGATATCCTTGCTATCTCCTTCTCAATTTTCGATTTGAATCGGGCATATTATGATTAAGTTTTTCGTAATTCCAGTGAATTTATTTCTAGAAATATTTGGTATATATGTGGATATATCCTGTAAAGAAGACGCAACTTGAGAAGGCGAGGCGGTGAGCGGATACGCTACTACCATTTTACTAAAGTTGACCTGAAAAGACGTTCTAAAAACATTTACACTACGCTTTATTTAGAACTTCAGGAAATTTTTCAAATTTGCTGAATTTTTTTTCTTCTAATAAAGATTTAGAAAGAAATGAGAAGTACACCCTCTAGCATTCTGAGGTCACCTTTCAGCAAGTAGGTTTAAGTATTTAATCGTCGTCTGATTGAGGCGATCGTGATGGGAGTAACCAAAAAAAAAGGTTAAAAAAAAAAGAAGAAAAGAAACGCTCATTACCTAGTTGAACTTCTTCAGCTCAAAATTATTGTTCCAAACGTTTCCTTGAAATTAATTTTAACATAAAACCTTACTAGATTTTATTTACGACTTTATTTTCAATCCATTATAAATCGCAATAGTTAGTTGAATTATTCCAATAGGAATCAATAATTAACAGTAATCATCATCACGCTCCGAAGCAGTAACTACTTGAGTCAATTACCGATGAGATAACATGTTTTCTCCCCTGGACCATTAAATCAAGTTATAAATAATTTAGCTCACTCGAACATTGTATTGGATAGAAACATTAATATCCTTTCTTAATGCGCCCGGCAGAATAGAATGAGAAAAATGTACGGGATAATGGCGTGCTATAAGGAAAAATAAAATAATTAGTGAATAAAAAAAAAAAATTAATAAAAGTCTTGACACATTATTATCAAGTAAGATTGGAAGCAATATGTTAAAAATAATTATTAAAAAAAACAAAAAAAAACAACATTCCTTGCCAATCCAACCATTTTAACCCAATTAGGTCCAAGGCTAGAATTAGTTAAAAGTTTCTATTTTTCACAAAAGAAATATTTTTAAGGTAGTTTAAAATTGTTAGTTAAAAGTAAAAAAAAAAAATTTTTAGTCTGCCATAATGGCGGCACGCAGCATTGGTATGTAGAATTTTTTTAAATTGTTTTTTTTATATCAATTTATTGAAATTTACAACTGTACAAATATATACATCAAGTAAATGAGCTGATAACGATTACAATAATATTTCGAAACTTGAAAAAACTACTCATTAGTAGCACTTCAATCAAAATTCTACACTAAAAGATCTACTTTTCAGACGCCTCGGAGGGTTATCGGAAATGGAGTGGGAAGCAAGTTGAGAAGCTAATGGATTTGAGTGGTTATGAGCTTACTATGAAAGGATAGGTACCTGGTTAGGGCTAAATCAGCAACATATGGAACATTAAGGTCTTTATGGATAAGTTTATTGGTGACAAAGTAAGGGGCATTTAGGATTCTTCGAAGGATTTTGGATTGTAAGAATTGGATACGAGATGAATTGGATGGTTTAGTGGAGCCCCAAAGCTCCAATCCGTACGTCCAAATACATAGGTCTAATCATGGTCATGTAAATAAGTTTTTTGTAATTAATTGGGAGCTTTGAACGTTTGTCTAGTAAATTTTGTCTAGTAGTCTTTAATGACTAGCAGTTTTTTGTCGGTTTAGTCTTGTGTGTAGAATATAACTTAATTATTCGGATATAGGTAAGGTGATATATTTATAAATGCTACAATATTACTGTTTCATCAAAACTTTTATTGCAATTTTGCAGATTATAAAAGCTTTCAAAGAAATAAAAAGTTAAAATTGTCACACAAATATCACAATTTTAATTTGTTATCAGTGGTATGCTTCAAAGCAATCTGGGTGTAATTTAACATTACATTCACATAATTTAATTGTAGCAACCCTTACTTGGCTGGAATTAACATTTAAATCTTACTACTCATTGGAAAATAACCGATTTCCATGGATTATTAAAAAAAACAACACAAAATATATTTTTTTTCAATGTGACAGATGAAAAAAAATAAATAAAAAAAATATTTTTAATAATTACAAACCTTATGTAAGAAGGTGATGTAATGCAATAGAAAAATATTTGACTAATTTAAAAAAAAAGTTAAATTAATGTTGAATATACACGACAGGTGACATAGATGGGTTCAAGTTCAGAGGAATAAAAAACGGAATCATCCACATTTCGTTCATTTTATGTTTCAAATGCCATTTGAAAATAAAGGAAGTGTACTTGCTTTTCTTAAATATTTATTTTTATTTTTTAAGCTATTCATTGAAATTTACAACTGTATACAAAACAAAATAAAACACATCTAGTAAATATGATAATGCTCAAAATTACATGTTAATTGCTTGTAAAGCAACTACCCGCTTGTAGCAGTTATCGAAGTTCTATATTAGGAGGTCTATATAAACCGTATTTCGTATGACGAATTGTTATTTATTAGTGGTGTTCAACATTTTTCATACAATTTACTTATTTTAATTAAAATAAATAAAATAGTTTGAGAATTATTTGCCATTTTTATGGTATTTCTTCTTCTTCTTCTTCTTCTACCAGTTCAAAAGAGGTTGATGTTACCCTTGGCCTGCTCAACAATTGCCAACCATCTTCCTCGATCAGTCGCTTTTATGGTATTTTGATATATAAAAGTGATATATAACTGAATCATAGATTGAAGAGATACACAAAGGAAAAATAGTAATAAGACGCAGACCTCCAACTTAAAGCAATTTTTCTATATCGAAATAGTAAAAAAAAAACATTTGGGAGGTTAATTAATAGGTATTTCGTGTAGAAAATAGTCATAAGTTAAATATTTACGAAAAATAAGCAATAATCAAACAGTTTGAAACCAGCTCATACTCTTGTTTAAATAACTAAATGAATACACTCCCCCTCAAAAGTATTCCAACACCCAAAATTTTCGAGATATTCTTGGTTTTGACCTTAACCCGTACATTGTTTATATTTATATTGATATTATTTATTAAATGAGAGACATTAGACATTAGACACATCTATGTGATTCATAGATAGACACATCAGTTATTCACTGATTACCAACATACGATGAAATTTTGGTTTATTCATTTCAAATTTCATTTCAGTCCATGATTATCTTTCGTATGCCTCAAGCCTGTTCTCTCTTTTCTTTTCAGTTTAGTTATAACAATTAATTTTATTCACAATGAATCGTTTAAGCTACGGTAATTCGGTGAGAAACTCAGGTCTTATTAAATGTGAATTAAAATTTTAAATTGTAATTTAATAGTAAAAATTGTAAAAAAGTAAGTTTTATAACTTTTATTTTTTCTGGATGGAAACTTTATGTCCAGTTTAAAAATATTTTACTATAGACTTCAGAACCTCTCTTTATTATGAAAAATTCCAATTTTGACTTTGTTCCTAGTAGAATAGAATAAATGAATTAGTCAATTAAGGTGAAAGGGGGAACCCGAAGTATAAATGGAAGGTTAAGCATACATCAAAATGTTGGATGACAGTATTCGAAAAGCGAAGATTTCCAAATCATGAAAATTATTTTTGTCTGAAATACTTTACAATAGAGGAAAAAAAAAGGCTAAAAAGAGATGGATCCAATTTTTAAATCAATGTCCATCATTCCAATATTTTCTGTTTAAAGTTGGAAAAAGGTCTAACAATTAATTAATACGATTAGTACAGAATCACCAAAAATCATATTTAGCATAAATGATTAAAAAAGCAAACAAACAGAGGTAAATTAGTGAAGAAATTACAGGGGATTAACATACCAAAAAGAATTATATAAAATGCAAAGTAGATGTAAATAACTGGTAATTATGTCTTGTTGATATTAATATGCAAAAATACATATTCATAAAGTGTCTACCTCGATTATTTAAGAGGCATAAACTGTTTGTAACGCAGGACCATATATCATTTTGTTTGAATGTATTTTTAAAAATATTTTATTAAGTTCCTTTAACCAAAATAAATCACTATTGTCCTCCTGTTTTCTTGAGAAATAATGTTTCATTTATTAGAGTATTAGGGACTTATAATAGCGAAAAACTAGAGTTATAGCCAGCAATGAGCACTGGGAGCCGAGAAAAAAAATATAACTGAAAATCACGTTTTATATTTTTTCTCAGCTCTCAGTCAAAATATAGAAATGATTCTTTCATCTTAAATTGTAGTTTTTATATGCTTTTTGAAATAAAAATACTTTCGTTATGCTCAAGACACGATCCGGTTTTAAGAGTGCTCAAAATTTCTAAAAGTTAATTTTAGATTTTGACAAAATTTGGTTTCTACGTGTTTTTCGAGATGAAAAATATGAAAATATCAGTTTTTAGTTTAAAAACTCTCCTAAAAAAACATGAAGAAACCAAATTTTGTCGAAATCTAAAATTAAATTTTGTTATCCCTAAAATTTAAAACCATTACAAAAGATAAAGAAACAAAATTCTAGTAATACTAAGGATATCCATTGAATATTCTACTGGTTGGTAAAACTTAAATCCTATTATCCTCATAAAAATTTAAAATTTTAATAGTTTCACCTCCATAGAAGTTAATACCTCACTTGTTACCAAACATTTTTATATTTCTAAAGACATCCCTTAAGCTGAATTTGATTTAAGTGTTCAGCTACAATCGATTGTCAAACATCGACGCATTTTGCACACTTTCAAAAAAAGTTATTTTTGTTCATGTTTGAGTCCAGAATACAAAAAACGGTTAATCCAATCAAAAATTGTTATATACTAAAAGTTGTAGATCATTACATTTCGTGCAAAATAGGATTTTTAAAGTAAAAATTTGCCCATTTTTATTCTGAGAAATGCCAAAAAACTATAAATTGCTGGTTGATTTTGGATAAACTGTGTTAAAATTGCAAAAAAATCACATATAGTGTAGGGAAATTAGCTTCGAAACTTTCGAACTTTCGAACTCAAAAAATTAAAAGGTCTGACTGCTGTAAATTGTTCACTACATTTAGCTTATTAGTTAAGTTTGATACAAAAGCGTGTTTTCTAGTTTTTTTAAACTGTAATTTTTTATTCTTTGACATTTTTCCTAAAGTCAAATTTTTTTATTCTAGGCATTTTATTTTTTTTTAAATAAGAGCTAACTTTATATAAATATTTGTATTTTCATATTCAATGACCCCAAATCAGTATAAAAATATGGCATTTGTTTGAAAGGCACACAAAAAGTTAGATTTCGTACAGAGTGTAATCTACTGCATTTCCCGATTTACATTTTAAAATAAAAAAGGACAAATTTCTTAAATTAAATCAATAATAGTGAATAATCAATAATTGATTAATTAGTGAAAAAATAGAGGTTTCAAACGTGACTTTTGATTTTTCATTCGGTTAGTCCTAGCGACAAATGTTATAAAACAAAAAATTTTATCCATTTCATTTTTTGATTAGAAAACTGTCGGAAAAGTTTCTATCCAAGCTACACAAGATCTAGAGCGTACCAAAATATTACGTTTTTGAGAATGAAAAAAATATTACACCAAGAAAGTATAGCCCTCAAGCCAAAAGACATATATATGTCAAAACTATATTTATATAAATTTATTTTATGAATAACAAAATTAGATGAGTTACTGAATTATTTAAGTAACGGATATAATAAGTACATTTTGGCCTCAAGTGTTTATAAATGGTGAGTTAAAACTGTATACATCCGGATGAGTGAATGATTTCATAAGTGTTTACGAAAGAGGTGCGTACGTTAGCACCAATCCTTGGCTAGTGTTAACAAAGGAAGCGTCTTTTTAGGAACTGAATTTTTAATTACAATTCAAATGCTACGTAGTTAAAGTTTATTTTTTAAAATTTATTTACCTCATACAAAAAAAAAAACATTATTTTTTTGCAAAAAAGTTAATGTCCGCTCTTGCAATTGACGCTCTGGCCCATTAGATTTACTTAACACGGTACACATTCCAGGTCTCTCAATAATATAGTCCAGTCACTAGGAGAAAAATGAATGAATCAAGGAAAATATCTATATAGAATTTTCGTACTATATAAGGGTTTCAAACGTAGCATTTTTTTTCATTCAAACCAATATTGCTCCTAATCGGTATGTCCTAGCGAAAAATGTTACGTAACGAAAAATACTTCTGATTTGCATTTTTAATGGGAACACTGTCGTCAAATTTTCGATCCAGAGCTAGGGCGGGTCAAAATACTTGTGTAGTAATACTTGTGAAGATGAAAAAAAGCTACACACTAAGTTGCCAGACAGGCGATTTACGATACAAAAAAACAAAAAAAAACAAAAAAACTATAGATTCCTAGACAAAAGATATTTTCATTTCAAAAATTAAATAATTCTAGTCCATGTTATTACTAGAACAAAAGTCAATACTTACTATAAATAGTTACCAAGGTAACAGGGAAGTACTGAATGAATCCTGTTTCAGCAGAGGCACTGCTAAAATTTTCCACCAGGATACGTCCCCTTGTCTATTTCATCATGCATTTATATATTTTTTTTACTATTTATAAAAAGTTTTATAGATGATACGTGGGATGTGATAAATCTAATAACACTGGACACCATAGAGGCAATAAATTTTTGAAAATACACCGGTTTGGAATACATGAGAAACTACATCCGCATTGGATAGCTTTGTAATTTAGTGTTTCTGTGGCCTTCTAGGATGTTCTCAACACACTGCAGTCCAATAACTATGTATTTTGGTGGGCAAAATATTTAAGTTTATATCAATTATTTGTTAATTCTTTGGAGTGCCAAATCGGAATTTAAAATTTTTCGCAGCGATACATTCAAGGAAAAAAGTTAATTTTGCTTCCATATGATACTGGAAAATAAATTTGAGGAGTTATGTCATCCAGCACAATATCCAGTTTTTATCAATATTAAATAAACTCAATTTTTTTTTTCCTGACTGGATAAATATTATAAAGTCTCTATAATTGACAAATATATAGTAGATCTACTGATTTTCACAATTTAGAATTAAAATGGTTGAATTGCTTAAATTAATAATTAATTACATTAACAACCAATGATTATTCGAAATAAACATTGTTGGGAGAAAATAGGGGTTTCAAATCTGACTTATTTCGTTCAAACCAATATAGCTCCTAAACGGTAGATCCTAGCGACAAATGTTATATAACAAATATATTTTCCGTTAAATTTCTGTTTAGGAAACAGTTGTACAATATACGATCCGAACAACACCAACAGAGCTACTGTGTAAAGCCGGCTCCACACATTCGTGTTATGTCATAACACGCAACACGAAATAGACGTGCTCGTTGAAGATAACGAATGTGTGGATGGGCACTCGGCTCGTGTTAAGTTAATTCGATAGCTAATTTTATACATTTTTAATTGAACTGGACTATATTAAGTATATTTTTTTTACGGTAGCATTTGTAATGGGAAACTATGTTGCTGACAGAGTTTGTTTTCGTCTATTCAATTAGTCAAGAAGAGATTTTGAAATGAAATGAAAATGAAATGAAAAATAAACTTTATTCTGGGACAGACCGTCCCCTAAGAACAACTAAAGTGCACAATAAAAGGTACAACTGTCTGACTGAGATTAGTTAAATCAGCACATCAGTAGTGTAACTAAATTAGGAGAAAAAGTAGAAATGAGAAATAAAAATAAATTAAAATTAAAATTAAAGTTAATAAAAAAAAAGAAAAAATTAAAAATACATAAATAGATAGAAAATAAAAAATAAAATAAATAAAAAACAATCAACTGTAAACATTTTAGAACACTTATTTACAATTTTGTGGAAGACTGAAAATCGAGGAGATGGATAAATAAAAGATGTTTAAAGGAAGTTAAGGATGAGGCTTTGCGAATATGGATAGGTAAGGAATTCCAAAAAGAGGTAGCACGGATAACAAAGGATTTTTCAAAGGAGGCAGTTCTATGTGAGGGGGTATATAGGTTGGAAGGTTGGGATCTTGTATTCAGGTGGTGAATGGAGGAACGCATAGTAAGTAGGTCTAGGACATAGGAAGGTTTATTGGTTTTTAATGACTGGAATAAGAAAGTGCCGAGGAAGTATTGCCGTCGAAAATCGGGGAAAAGCCACCCTAGCTCTTTGTACCGGTTAGATACGTGAGACCGTCTGCCGACCCCAAAGATAAATCTTATGAAACAATTCATTAGTCTCCTCAGTCGCATCTCTAGCTCAACAGACAGTCCCCCGTACACCAAGCACCCGTAATCAAAGTGGGGAAAAATGAGAGAGGATACCAGAAGTTGGCGGGTACTTCGGGGAAAGGAGTCACGATGTCTTTGGAGCTGTTTGAGGACCATGATGGATTTTCTGGTTATTTGGGAAATGTGGTTATTCCAAGATAAGTGTTGATCAAAGGAGATTCCGAGGTTTTTGATGGAAGTTTGAAATTGAATTGTACGGTTGTTGAGGTAAAGTAATGGATAGTAAAGGGAGGGAATTAAGGGTAGGTTTTGAACCGATAAGGATAGCCTTGCTTTTCTCTGGATTCAGGCGTAGCTTATTTTTCACTGCCCATTTGCAGATGTTCTCAATATCATCCTGAATCTTACGAGATGCTTCTAACATATCTGAAGGATGGAAGGATAGGTAGATTTGGAGGTCGTCGGCATACAAATGATACTGGGAGTGGCGCATAGCTTGGGGTAGGTCATTAATATAAACAGAGAAGAGGATAGGTGACAGGGAGGATCCTTGTGGAACACCTCTTTCTAAAGGTAGTGAGGATGAGGGAGGTTTGTTGGGAATGATAACTGTTTGGGACCGGTGAGACAAGAAGGAGCGAAACCAGCTTAAAGCACTGTTGGATAGGGAAAGGTTATGTAATTTGGAGAGGAGAATTGCATGATCAACGCAATCAAACGCTTTTGAAAAATCGAATAGGACAAGGATTGCTATTTGCTGTTGGTCCATGGAGGAATGGAGGTCTTGGGTTATCTTTAATAGGGCAGATTGAGTGGAGTATCCTGAACGGAAGCCTGATTGGAGAGGAGTGAGGAGATCTTTGTGCTCAAGATAGGTAGAGAGTTGTGAATGGACTAATCTTTCCAGTGGTTCTGATAGGTTTGACAGAAGGGAAATAGGCCTAAAATGGGAAGCTAAGGAGGGGGAGGGGCTTTTATTAAGCGGGCGCACAAGGACATTTTTCCAGGCAGGGGGAAAAGTGGAGTTTTGTAGGGAAAAGTTGTAAATGTGTAGAAGGGCGGGAAGAATGGCAGGAAGACTGAGTTTAATAATTTTTACCGGGATTTGATCAACACCACAATCATTGGTTCGGGATTTGAGTACGGAAATGATTAGGTCATTGGGAAGAACGTGAAGAAAATAGAAATTATCGGGATTGAATGGGGTTTGAGGAATGGGGTGGTTGGGGGAAAGGGATTAATTTGTGGCTCGTTAGGAAGGGGGTTAGCGAAAAAATAGTTCATCAGGAGAAATAGGGAAGTTGGTACAGGGAGTGGAGCCGGCAATAGAAAATTTTCATAGGATTTTCCACTTAGACTTAGGATCAGGAGCTTGGGATAGGATAATATAATATAATTTTCGTAGCTTATCTTCATTTTTGCTCTTAGTTCCGTCTGAAAGTAAATAGATCATGGCGTAAATAAAGCTTATGCAAACTTTATTAACACATGAGATAATGTGATAAAGAAATAATAAGAGTTGACTCTCAGGAGATTAAGTAGCCTCAAATAAAAAAAAAAATGGTATTTGAGAGACTAAAGAGTCCTGAAACAATGGAAAAATAAAATATAAGATTTATAAAAAGAGGAGACCGAAGGATAAAACTTAATTTCTCCTAAACAGGGAAAAACAATAGATCATAGCCCAGACGATTTATAAATCGGAGGATACTAGCCTAAAATACATGTTTTTAAATACAGAAATAGATACTTGTACATGTTTTTAAATTGAAAAAGAAACAGGCAGATTCCTGCCAATTCTCTCACTCACTTTTAAAACCAGCATTGCAATTTTTTTTGTCTAATTCGATTTTGTAATCTTTTTCCGTTTCTAAAAAAAGTTTGTCTTCAGGTACAGTTTAGATATTAAATAAAAGTTAATTAAATTTCCTTTTAATTCTTTCTTGAAGAAATTATTGTGAAACCAGTACTTTTGTTAGTATGCGGCCGAGAACTTGACTCAACGGAAAATTTTCAAATATTGTGAAATATCACTATTTTTTGGAGAACTGTATTTCCGCAACCAATTAATCTACATAGCTACGGTTAGAATTAAATTATCACTCATTTAGTACTCTTTAATATAGTAAATGCTATGTCAAGCAAATTTTCATATTTTAGAGATACAAATGAAAAACGAAAATAGTGCTACAATTCCGCGGTTTATTGAGTACTACGAACAACCCACCTGATTTTGAGGTTGAAAACTTGAATTTAAACTATCCTCATGGGTCCTAACAACATATTAAAAAATGGTAGATGCATGCATTTTTACGAACTTGGCTTATTTTAGAAGGTATTTATATATTGTCATGACAACAGAGAACTGTTTCGTTATTGTTTCGTGTTATGTGTTATGCCATAACAGAGAACTGTTTCGTCGTTGTTTCGTGTTATGTGTTATGTGTTATGACATAACACGAAACAGGTTCGGCGAACATTGTTTCGTGTTGCGTGTTATGACATAACACGAATGTGTGGGGCCGGCTTAATAAGAACAACTGCACGATGACATTGATTTGCAAGTGGGGCTTCAGTAGAAGCAGTGGACCTAGTCGAATAAAGAAACTAAACGTGCTTGTCTTCTAGGGACTAAACGTATTTCTAAAGTCAGAATAAATTTGACTGACTGCAAAAGAAAAATATTTTTTAACCTTAAATCGGTCTTATTTTTAACGCACCATTATAATAACGAATGACAAAGTTTGTGGGACCTCTTAGACATTTTGGTGATAAACAAAAACTTTTAGTAGACAAAAACTTAAATAAAAAATAAATCCATAAAATCTTATCAAATAACCATTAGTCTTCATCGTAAAGCTACGACTTACTGTACAGCAGTTTCCTTTAATATCACACTGATCCACTTTGAACAGACCCGCTAACTAGGACCCCATCTGGAGAAATTTTTACTTGGATTCCAAATTCACCTGGTTTATTCATGGTTTATATACTTCTGTAATATTGTTATATGGTCTAATTAAAACATAAATACTTATTTTAATTTGTACCTTTCCAGTTATGACAAAACCAAACCGTATTTGCAATTAACTGTATATAATATATGTATCAAGAAACTGTGAGGAAATATCTCTACAGTAACATGTCACAATAGCTCAGTAGCACTTCAATAAAAATCTTCATACACCTTAGAGAGTTATCGGGAATAGAATGGGAAGCAAGTTGAGAGCCTAGTGGATTTGTGTGGTTATGGAGTTTACTATGAAAGGATAGATACCTAGTTTGGGCTAAATCAACAACATAATTTGCAATTTTAAATTTAAAATTGTATTTTTGTTAGTTTTCAAAATGTTTTGGTGGACAATCTTCCCAATCAATCTACTCAAACTTTTACTAGACAGCCGCTCAAAAATTCCAATTAATTACAAAAGACATATTTACATGACAGTAATTAGACCCATTCGAATATAAGTAGTTGACCATACTTACAATATATATATAAAAAAAAAAAAAAAAAATAGACGACTTCAGAACATAGAATATTATATCAGCAGTAACTCCCATTTGCATTTCACGGTGACTTTTTAAGAAGCACAAGGAAAGGTAAAACAGATCAAAAAAAATTATTACTGTATTAGCTATTACATTTTTATAACGGACGTGAAGAGTTACCTGGGATATAAATGCCGAAATAGCTGGTGTGATTAAAAAAGAATTAATTACAAGTAATAAGTCTATAAACCAGGGATTTTGTAAATCCCGGGTAATTTACCCCCGGGGGGAAATTTTAGAAGCCTTTACACTTTTGGAGATAATTCGGGGGAAATTCGAGCAATTATTGAAGGTTACACGTCATTAGCAGGGCTGCCGATTTGGGAGATATTTTCCCCCGCGGAGGGGAATTCGAACTGAATTTTTTAATCGATTTGAATTTTAAAAATCGATTCAACCCAGTAGCGTTTCAGTGGGTGTTAATAAGTATTCTTTTTTATTTTATAACAATATCTAATTGCATAAATTACATTAAATATACGAAGAATATCTTAATTTCTAATTAAAACATAAAAATATTTATGAACTTAATGCCTCATTATTAAATTTGAAAAGTATTTTAATTCATCAGTAAAGGAGTATTTATTATATTTATATGTGATATATCTTTTTTTTATAACTCTTCAAATTGTTTATTTTACTTTCACTACATTTGAAAAGCAACATTACTAATTTGTCATTTGGGGGAAATCGGGGGGAGGGGGAGTTTTGAAACGGTTGGGGGACATTTATTATTAAATGTCACTAATAAATTAAATGTAAGATAAGTAGGAAACACAGTTTATAAACCATCTGAAAATATAATATAACGAAAATAAGAAAATGATCTAAAAATGGTTATATTTTAACATTTATTACCTATCGTGACGAATAATATTCTTCTAAACAAATCTAACATCTTTAGATTATTTTCTATTTTCATTATACTATATTTTAATTTATTCTTGAATTATTTTATTTAAATGCTACTAGTGATTAGTTCTTTACATATTACTGACATGTTATTGTAATAATTTTCTTCAAATTTACTTGTATATAATGCATACAGCTGTAAATATAAGTAAGTAGTAAAAATTCTTTGAACAAGACATGTGCCGCATTGTCCACATTGTCCATCATCCTCTTTGTTGCACATTGAAATTCACACCTTGAGCGGATATAATAAAATACAGAGCATACAATAGAAGTTCTTAGAGTCCTATAAAAAAGTTTCTCTACTCGAATCCACTCCCAATCCATACGATCAAGTGAGCTAGTAAATATCGATTATCTGTTTCGAGATTCACAGTACGCGAAGGATGACAAGAATTGCGGACATTTTATTTAACAGTCACGACTCCTATTTGCCTGTCAGGACAATTTCTTTACATGACAAAACATGTAGGATTTGCAAGGAGTCGAGTCATGGCACTTATTGGCTAGCGCTGCCTTATTGTTTCCTTTATTATCGAGAGCGTACTTAAAAGTATTTAAGTCCAAGTAATTACAACGAATGGTTAAATATATAATTTATTTAAGGTGTGATCGTCATTGGTCGCTCGTAAGAAGTCGCTATTATTCCTATTCGTTTACCTTTTTTAGAGCACTTTCGTCATTGCTGCAGATCACTCTGTTCTGTTCCTCCGTTTTGTTTCCTGGGAATTTCAATACGATTTTATAATAAACAAGCATACCCCCTCTCCTCAAGGCTTCACTCGCTCTCATAAGAAAAGAACTTGGGACGTTTTAAGTAGTAATACAGATTTGAATGCTGATTTTTGTGTAGGTACTAGGGACCTATAATAGTGAAAACTAGAGTTATAGCCGCCAATGGGCATTGGGGCAGAGAAAAAAAAAAATGAAAATCACTTTTTATTTTTTTCTTACATCTCACTCAAGATAGAGAAATGATTCTTTCACTTTAAATTGTAGTTTTGTATGCTATTTGAAATAAAAATGCTTTCGTTATGCTCAAGAAACGACCCTTTAGCTTTGGGGTGCTCAAAAACTTCAAAACAATAACAAAATTCCACGAAAATCCGCTGTAAATCAGTGGAAAATTTTTTTAATGAACAACTGACCTTAAATCTCGATTTTCCGCACCATAAGACACTTCTTTGTAAAATTTCATCAAAATAAAAAAATATTAATTTTTTTCCCCTTTCGAGGAGGGGTTGTTCTCCGGACCAAGGTGCGTGCCCTCCTGTCTGTCCGTCTTAAAGTGGTTTAAATATATGGCGAAAGATAGAATTATTAAAGTATACAATTTTTTTTAATAAACTAAACACTCGGTTTCCACAATTTTTTATTTTGGCATTTAGACTATAGTGAATTTCCACTCTTCAATTTAAGTTTTATGTGTTTGTCGATAAAAATCTTGTATTATTATACTATTGGTTTTAGTGTTTCTTGCCAGTATTTTACTTTGAAAGAATCTCAGGTTTTCTAAATATGCTACCATTGGGCAGCGAAGAATAAGTTATATCTGAATCCAAAGAAAACTAAGGCTATCCTCATCGGTTCAAAACCCATCCTCAACACCTTTCCTTACAATCCATTGCTTTACCAAAATAACCTTCCTATTCAGTTCCAAAACTCTATTAAAAATTTAGGAGTTACCTTTGATCAACACCTATCCTGGAACAACCATATCGCCCAAATTTCTAATCCATCATAATCCTTAAAGAACTCTATATATTTCGAGATTCCTTTTCCCAGAATACCCGTCAATTTCTAGTGTCCTCTCTTATTTTGCCTTGCTTTGATTACGGTTGATTGGTTTATGGGGGCTGTCAGGGGATCTCGGGATGAAGGTGGGGAGACTGTTTCATTAGAATTATATTCGGGTTCCACAGGCGGTCACACGTTACTTGGCAATATTCTGACCTTGGGTGTTTTTTTTCTAAATTTCAACGACAATACTTTCTGGGTACTTTTCTATTCCAATCTTTAAAAACCAAAAACCTTCCTATATTCTTGATCTATTGACTCTGCGATCTTATATCCACCTCCTAAACACTAGATCCCAACCTTTTAACCTGTATATCACCTCACATAAAACTGCTTCCTTTGACAAATCCATCATTCGTGCTACCTCCTTCTGGAATTCCCTACCCACTTCTATTCGTAAAGCACCTTCCCTAACTTCCTTTAAAAATTATTTATTTCTGTACCTTTTAGACAATCAATCTTCCGCAAATATGTAAATACTTAAAATTACTTTTTTTCTCTTTCTTTCTTGTATATAAATATTTATACGATTGTAATTTATTTCATTATTATTATTTAATATATTTTTTAAAATTTAATTTATTTTTTTCCTGTCAAAAATGTATGCTGTGTAAAAATGTAACTGAAGAATTTAATTTGTAAATTATATGGCCAGACAATTGTACCAGTAACTGTGCATTATTATTATTCTTAAGGGACTGTAAGTTCCAGAATAAAGTTTATTTTTTCATTTCTGCGCCATTATTCTTCAGTCTGTCATTAATTTGCCTATTTTCATCTTTCATTTCTACCCCAAATTTGTAAGACTATTTACTTTTTCAAATTAATAGTCGTCGATATCCATATTATTACTTCCTTGATTTAAGCCAATCTTAATGTGTTTAGTTTTACTTTCGTTTATCCAGAGGCCAACTCTTTTATCTTTTTCATTAAGCGTACTGAAAGAATCGTTCAGCGATAGAATAATAGAATAGAATAGAATATAATAGAATAGAAAAACAAATTCTATTCTGGGACAAAGTCCCTTAAGAATAATAGTTACATGACAGAACTTAAGTTATATCTGGCCTAGAGATGGATAAATTAGATAATAAAATAAAATAATATTACATAAAGTAAATACAATTTTACAATAAAATAAGTAATAAAATGAAAAACAAAAATCTATACGCATATATAAACACATACACGCTACATACATACATAAACTATATTTACAATCGGTAAAAGAAAAAATATTATATAAGAAATTGATTAAACAATATATTTTGGATGTTGAATCTTGTAAAGGATGAAGAAAATAAAATGATGAAAAAAGAGTAAAAATGAAAATTATTTCAATGATAGACAAAACATTATCATATGAAGATTGTTTAAACAGGCTAAACTTTTATATCTGATATCCTTGGGTGAAATTTATTAAAGCATCTATATAATTAGATATCATCCGACTGGAGGGAGGAAAGGTGGTGGAAGAGGAGTGTTTTAAAAGTTCCCAGGGAGGATGCATTACGAATAGAAGGAGGAAGAGAATTCCAAAGAATAGCGGAGCGGGCAAGAAAGGAACGTTGTAGTTCTGTAGGATGGGGTGTAGAGATCGGAGAGACGGGACCTTGTATGCAAGGATTGGATTGAGGACTTGAAATGTAGGATACTGTGAATAGACGGAGGGTTATGTGAGTTAATAACTTGGAAGAGGAATGAACTAAGGAAGTAATCTCTGCGGAAGGAAGGCGAAAGCCAATTTAACTCGGTGTAAAGATGGGACACATGAGAGCGTCTCGAGGTTCCAAAAACAAATCTTATGAAACAGTTCATGATACGCTTTAGTCTATCTTCAAGAACCATCGAGAGTCAACCATAAATCACACATCCATACTAAAATTGGGGGAATATGAGGGAGGATACTAGGAGTCCTACGTGAGATGAGGCAAATATAATCTGAATAGGCAAATAACTGGTTAGATGAGTACTTCCTGTAATATATAGTACTTCCTGAGATATCTTGCTTGATATAAATGTAGGGCCAGGTTAAAGTGGGTAGTAGACAGTGCGTCGCCTTGCCTTACTCATGTCAATACAGGGAAATCGTTGCTCAATCTTCCGCCAACTGAAACCTTACCTGGACAATCCTTTAGCGTCATAATTATTCGAATTATAATTTTAATAAAATTATTATTATTAATTATGATATCAAGTAAAACAAAAAATAAACATTAGAACTCCATATATTGATTTTTTAAATTTGGACGTGTATTTTATTACTCCAGGCTGTATCTCAGATCTTCTTAATAATATTAAAAATTAATAAAATTATTATTATAATTAAAGAATATAAAAAAATATTACGATAATGATCTGTCAGAAAATTTTCTATCCGAGCAACACCAATAGAGAGCTTGGAAAAAAAGCCCCAACACTTAAACATTGTCAGCAAAACTTTTTACATTTAAACCAATATAGCTCCTAAACGGTAGATTCTAGCGACAAATTAAAAAAACAAAACAAAAGGTTTTCTCCATTTCGCGATACCAACAGAGCTTGAGCGTGTCAAAATGTAACACTTGTGAGGATGAAAAATATTTACACATTAAATGTTGAAAAGAAAAACGTTACAACGTGACTTTTTTCATTCAAACCAATATAGCTTCTGAACAATAGATCCTAGCGACAAAGTTTAAATAATAAAAAATCTTCTCCATTAAGTTTCTGACAAGGAAACTGTCGTTAAATTTTCAATACGAGCAACTTCAAGACAAAAATTTTAGGCAAACGGGACCTATTTTATTGAAATCAATAATAAAGCTGCTTAATAGTAGGTCCTAGAGACAAAGGTCCTAGAGATATATAATATATATATATATATATATATATATATATATATAAATATTCTCTATTTTTCTGATAAGGCAACACCAAAAAAGTACAAATCCCCAGCCAAAAGACATATCTATAAGCCAATAATATTTCGGATGTAAAAAAAGAATAAAACTTTAAAAAGAATGATTTTGATGACACTGTTTAACAGATCTGCAAGGATATATATATATATATTATAATAATGGACAGACAACGCTTCACAGTTACTAAATAAATAAGCAAGATATCTAAGAAATCTATTTTTAAATATTATTCTAAAAAAAAAAAAAAAAAAAAAAAACATAAAAAAATAAGAATAAATTGAAAAGTTAAGAAAAACCATCATTGTCAGATTTCCTTAGGCTTCTTTTCTGGTTTCCCACACAGCGCTATTAGTAACATATCTCTCGTAATGGCGGCATAATTAAATAAAAAGTTCTACAATTTCTTTAATTAGTATTTCAATTTTGAAATTAATTTACGTGTCTGTAAATGAGGTGAACCATAAGATGGTCAATAATAATTTTATCTTCAAATATAAATATTTTAAATTTTAATTCTGAAAAAAAAAATTAATATCTGAAACAATTATAAGAAGAAAGAAATAACAAAAAGTCAACAGATTATTCATTCACCAATTAATACTCTAAATTTAATTCGTTACTTTTTATGTTCTCGTTGACTCAGAACTATCATTAAAAACTATACAGCCCAACACGTAATCGAAAATAGACAAATCATTTAGAAGAGGGATGCTAGGATGGTTTAAATTTTTTTTTAAACCACTTTTACAGAAAAATCTTAATTTTTAGATAGAAAGTTTCTTGTAACAGACTAGTTTAGAAACAATACCTATAGATTATAAATTCTGAACCAACGTTGATTTTCGGCCAATCAAATGAGCATAATCGTTATACGATCGGTGACTAGGTTTAAGCCTTGGGGGGTTTCCGGCTAGACGGTTCTATTAAGGAGTGGTGTCACGAATACATGATGTGTCTACGTCAATATCACGCATTAGGCGTTGCCAAGATTTTTTACCGCACGTCTTCGGACTAATCTTCGATATAGCCCAATTTAATTTTTTTTTTTTAAATTGGCTTATCAGAAAGTGTAATATTTCTAATGACATCTGAAACTCGGCACATAATGAATTATCTCCTTTATTCAGGAATACATTTGTCGAATAATGGCAATGTACAGAATTAATTGCACAAAAAATTAAAGGCTTACCTAGGTTGCCCCCTTTAACTTCGATGTATATTTTTTCTATATTTTTTCAATATATTATTTCAACCAATCTAAACGGTAGGTCTTAGCAACAAAATAAAATATAAAATATAAAAACAGGTTACAATAAAATTATATAAGTTATACAAGTTATTTCAAAACATAAAGTTAGCTACAATATAAGTACATAACAACATGTGTTAGAATAATAAAAATATATATAATTACAGAATATAGAGGAGTATGAAACTACTTACAATGTTACTGGTCGATATGGTATCCACTGTGGTTTGTGATCACAAACCGCAAAAACTACTGAACCAATCTGTAACAAATTTTAACTACATCATCTCCATAGTTCAGGGATGGTTTAGCAATAATAATAATTAAATATTTTCAATAATATTGCCATAAAAAAGTGATAAATATGTGGTGCGCAGTTAAGTTAGATAATCGACAGACAGGTGGCGAGCACCATTATATAGAGCAAATATAGAGCAATAAATTTAAGATAACATTTAACTATTCTCAATTAAATTGTTATTGAAAAGCTATAAATACATGGAGCGACAGGTAGATTCCAGCGCAGTTTAAAAATCGAACGATGTGTGGCTAACACCATTCTGCAAAAGAATTTTATTAATTATGAAAGGGGGCGAAGGCGCGACGGGATGCTAGTCGATTCCTTCCTATGATCTTAGAACATCTGATTGCTGTTTAGAAATTCTGAAATCCCGAATGAAACCATTCAATTCTTGCAATAACAGGTGAGTTGGTGAATTTGGTTCGAACGTAAGGATGGCTTCTCAGAATACTGTATGATTCTTCTTCAGAGTGAGTAAGGAAATAATTGAATCTTTCGCTTATGTTAGGTACAGGGTGCTCTTCACTATACAGGGTGAGTACCTCATAGGGTAAAAATAAAAAATTAAGTGAAATTAGATCAAAAATGTAGAAAAATGCCGCAGACCTCACCTTTATATTCCATTCCGATCAAAGACTTTTTTGAGAAAACCACGTTTTTTTTTTTTACCATAAAAACTGTAATATCTCCATTTTGTTCAAATATTTTTCAAACTTTGACCACATTTTCGGATTTAGCGTTAAATTTTGTTTAGGAGCAGAGTGCATATAACCTTGAATTTTACAAACTTGTGACCTAAAGAACAGCTTGATCTTTACCTTATTTAGGGAAGTTACAATGTCTCATATTACTTCAACGCTCACTGTTTTTCGAAAAAAAATTATCCACAAAACTGCGAATCTCACAATAAATTGAAAATTTAATCAGCTTTTGAATGCCATGGTTAAAAGTAATGATTCTGTTTCGATTTCATAGAGACATTTACTTTTAAAAACAAAAAATAACATGGTGTTCTCATTTGGCATACAAATAGGTTACTTGTGTAAATAAAACATTATGATAATCCCTTAATGGAAATGTGCATTTTAAACATATTAAATTGTACATTGGAATAAAAACCAAAGAAAAAAATTAATGTTTAATAGTAAATAAAGGAAAACTGTCAATAAAGCTACACCAGATCAGAGGATCTAATGTTATTACATTTATTTATTTATTATTATTTATAATTACACAAGTAACTGATTTGTATGCCAAATGAGAACACCATATTTTTTTTTTGTTTTTAAAAGTAAATTTCTCCATGAAATCCAAACAGAATCATTACTTTTAACATATCATTCGAAAGCTGATTAAATTTGCAAGTTTCTGTAAGATTTGCAGTTTTGTGGAATTTTTTGAAAAACATTGAGCGTTGAAGTATAATGCTAAATCCGAAAATGTTGTCAAAGTTTAAAAATTATTTAAACAAAAGTGAGATATTACAGCTTTTATGATAAAAAACGTGATTTCCTCAAAAAAGTCTTTGATTTATGGTATATCTGCAACGGATTGGAATAGAAAGGTGAGGTCTGCGGCATTTTTTTACATCTTTGATCTAGTTTCACTCTGAGAGGTACTCACCATGTATAATGTGCATCTTAGTAGATTTTAAATTCGGGTATTAAATTTTTTATTTAGTTTTAGGAGTGATTCATTCAATGTTCGTTAAGTGGAAACAACAATCTGTTAAATGGTGCCGTACTTTAAAAACCATCATGCACAAAACTAAGAGCGATCTATGGATATGAGGAGAGCAGGTATACGCGTGAAAATTGATAAATTCTTTCTTTTTTTTTCATTTTTAAAACCATTATGATCGAAGAGATTATCGAATATCAATAAAAAGATGTGAAATAACCATTATGTATTCTCATTATTCATTTATATTAACTACGAAGTAAGTATATATTGCCTTTATGTAAAGGAAACGTCATCAGTTGCAATCATAATATCCGAAAGGCATTTCATCGAAACTAATTTTCTCCGGTATGATCATTACGAAATGATTTATCGTTTAGATGTCGAACGATGTCAACTGGCAAAAAAGAAGAAATAATTCCAGTTATGACGCTTCTCCATTACCATTTTTTTTTATCAGTTATTGAAATTAGCAGCTAATGGTTTTAAACCTTTGGCCGACTTGTTTACGTTCCTCATTGATGGATAGTGCACATCATTAAAGTATTTATTCTTCTTGTTTTCTATTTAACTATTAGACAATGCGGAAGGATTCTACTACTTATTCAAGGATGCAGGACTAGGATAGGAAAATAAAAATTAAGTAATAACTGATAAATATAGTTTATAAATTTTCCAATATTTATTTTTTAAATATAAAAGAACTTGCAACTTCCGCCACGGCTTCGCCAGCTCTCATAAGTTTGTTTATTTCGTTCAACGTCACTTTATGCTGCTATGGCTAATCGGACGATGCTACGGTGGGAATCCTAAATTTTTCCTATCCAGGTATAATTAGGAAAGGGATCTTTAACGAGTACCTGACATCGCACAGGCTCGGGACCCCATTTTACGTCCCTTCCGAAGGACGGCATAGCTAAGGATTTTTTACTCCCTTTAAAAAATCCTAAGGTCATCTGCCGGGCTGCGAACCCGCGATCTTGGGTTTAGTAGGTTGCTATGCAGACCACTACACAACAGGTGACCCCTAGCTCTCATAAGTTATTAACTTATTGTTAGATAAGTTTAAAGTTTTCTTCTTTTTTTTTACCAATAAAAAAAACCGTCAATACCGTGTATTGAATTATGCAATCGAGCATCATTTCCTCATTGATGTTTTCACAAACAGCAGTAATTTTTAATCTGCTGAAAATTGCATCGATTTCGTGTTTGAAGATTACGTATAAGTATAATTAGAGATATAAATTAAAATTTTAATGTATGATTCCGTAATTCAGATAGGATAGAACTATTCAGATAACTAGAACTATTAAGAAACTCTTCAGGATAATAGACTGCATTATCAGTGCTTACAACAAGCAGCTCATGAATCATATTTTGACACACATATTCAAAAAGCAAAGAATCGACATTTTGATTTGTTAAAAATTTTTATTTGTCAGAAATAATCTAATTGATTTCATCTGGTTGAATTTTAATTTCTAACCGTAAAAGTAAATGATAGTGTGGCAAACCTGCCACTCAACAATGTATATTTAAATTTTTATTATATTATATTTTATTACTGTTTCACTTTCCTGAACTATGAAAATGATGCAGTTAAAATTTGGTGCAGATGGGTTCAATTTACCACTGTAAACTAAACTCCCCGTCAAAAGTTTTGCTACACCCTTAATTCTCGAGATTTTCCTGGTTTTTACCTTAATCCATACTTGGTTTGTATTCATATTAATATTATATATTAAACGTAAAACATTAAAGATTAGATATATCAATTTTTTTCCCTGTTAACAACAAACGATGAAAATTTAGATTATTTTTTCAAATTTCCTTCAGTCCATGTTTATAATTCGTTTGGTTATTTACAAGTATGTCAAGACAAGTGGAAGCAGTCTTTCAAGTCAGAGGGGGCAATATGTCTTATTAAATATAAATTTAAAAGTTAAAATTGTAAATAATAAAAATTTTACAAAGTAATTTTTCTAACGTTTTTGTTTATTGGAAGAAATATTGTAATTTATTTTAATAAAAATTGTTTATGTCTAGTTTTAGGAATGTTTATTATAAACTTCAGAACCTTTCTTTTTATTAAAAAACAGAGCTTTTTGTAAAATTCAAAAATTATTTAATGTTGCGATACTTTTGACGGGGAGTTTTTATTGCGGAATTGGGCTAACTATTCCTTCAATGGGTCGATTTTCAAACTTCACTGGGGTCCACATATCGCACTACTTATTAAAATATCTTTTGAACATTTAAATGGATATAAGTAAATTTTATTATCAATGTTTACTTCTATACAACATCGTACCTTTGTAACCTCTCATGTGGAACGGCGTTCGCCACCTATCGTTCAGTTTTCAAACTTCACTGTTATCCGCATATTTTCGCTTTTTTAATAACAAATTAATTGGAAAATCAGTAGATCTTATTATTGTTGACTTTCTTGAACTATAAGGACGATATGGTTAAAGTCTGGTACAAATTGGTCCATTATGGTTTCGTTTCGTGATCAGTGATCACTAGGGTCCGGATTTATATGTATTTACACATTGTTTTTTTAACCTTGTATATCATTTGTAAGTTTCATAAGTTTTTTTTTCTGAATTCAGTAAATTGGAGGTCTCTGAGACGAAAAATTCAACTAGGTTTCCGAGAATGTATAAGAAGCGTCTTATACGTCCTACCAATGTCCATTTTTCTATTCAGAATTTGTTTCATTCCATGTTGAAACTTCGTTGTGTTATCATTTAGTTAAATCTGTTGAAATACCTATAATCAAATCGATTTCGAAAGCTTTAGTGGCTCTTTAAATTCGTGGCAATTTCATGGAGATATTTACTTTTGAAACAGAAAAAACATGGTGTTCTCATTTTGTATACAAATCAGTTACTTGGGTAAATAAAACATTATGACAATCCCTTAATGAGTGAATAAAGCGACACCAGATCAGAGGATCTTATGATATTACATTTATTTATTTATTATTATTATTTTGGATTTATTTTATTAGTTTTTCAATGTAAGGTTTAAAACTCAAAGATAATGAACATAGACCTCAATTTTGCTATAAGCTTCTGAATGCAGATGATATTAAAGAATACCACTTTTTACGGTGAATTTATGGCTAAATGAGTCTTATTTTTACAGGGAATTTCTACTAATATGTGGAGTATTCTTGGTAAATTCATATTTGTATCGCTGTCGAATAGTGTTGAAAAATCAAAGTTTGCCCAACAGATTGAATGATGAAATTACTAAGATTTGTTACAAAATATCCTATCCCAACTTCATCATGATATTCCACCTAAAGTTTGCCCAAAATGAAATTACTGGCATGATAAAATGGCAAAATCTGATTTTCCAACACTATGGAGCTCCTCCACATTATTCGAAAGCAATACAAATATAAACCAACGTTTTACATGGATGGGTAGAAATGCCATCCCCTGTAAAAACAGACTCATCTGCCCATAAAATTCACTTCAAAAAGTAATATTCTTAGAGACAATCTGCATTCAGAAGCTAACGACAAAATAGAGGTATATGTTCATTATCACTGGGTTTTAAACATTACATTGAAAATCTAATAAAATAAATCCTAAATAATAATAATAAATAAATAAATTTAATAACATGAGATCCTCTGATCGGGTGTCGATTTATCGACAGTTTTCCTTTATTTTCTATAAAACAATCATTTTTTTCTTTGCTTTTTATTCCAATAAACAGTTTATTATGTTTAAAATGCACATTTCCATTAAGGGATTGTCATAATGTTTTATTTACCCAAGTAACTGATTTGTATACAAAATGAGAACACCATTTTTTTTCAGTTTCAAAAGTAAATATCTCCATGAAATTATAACAAAATCATTACGTATAACATATCATTCAAAAGCTGATTAAATTTGCAAGTTTTTTTGATATTTGACGTTTTGTGGATAGTTTTTACGAAAAACGGTAAGCGTTGAAGTAAATAAGACATTGTGACTTTCCCAAATAAGGTGAAGATCAAGCTGTTCTTTAGATACCAAGTTTCTGAAATTTAAGGTAACAGGTACTCAACTATTATAGAAAATTTAATACTAAATCCGGAAATGTGGTCAGAATTTGAAAAATATTTAAACAAAATGGAGATATTACAGCTTTTATGAAAAAAAACGTGGTTAGGGAACGTGGTTTCCTCAAAAAATTCTTTGATTTATCATATATCTGCAACGGATTGGAATAGAAAGGTGAGATCTGCGGCATTTAGCTACATTTTTGATGTAGTTTAACCCAATGTTTTTTTTTTACACTAAGAGATACTCACCCTGTATATATATTAAAATTATGCTAATTACTTTGCTAAATAAAATAGATTAATTTTTTTTTAAATTACATATTTCTTATTTTTACTCACATATTCATTAAATAGTAAATCCATATATATTTACATATTTGTACATATCTGAAGTTTTATTTCACATACATATCCGGGGTCCCAAGTGATCACAAACGAAAAATGACTTGCCCTTTTATATAATAGTATAGATTTATGTATTCATATACCAAGTGTTCATGAATTGAATAAAGAAAGAAGATAATTGGGGTTTACCGTCATTTAAAATACGATAAAAGAAATTATTATTTAATTTTGTATCGACTTAAAGAAAATTAAAGCAAAAATTCACGACTGAATAGGTGCCTTTGAATAAGATTGAAAATAAAATACTATAAGAGATGGAAAAATTAAAAAACAATATATAACTAATACAGGTAAATATGAGAGGATATCAATAACATATATCAGAGATGGGCTAGTCGGCGTGTAGTGGGTAAAGCCAACTAATCTGCTTCTTATGCAGTCAGGAAAGAGCGGCAACTAATTGGCCATTTTATTTATATTTATATTTTTTATATAAACTTCTGTTTTGTACATACTAAATAATGTACGTCATATTTCTGTTTGAAGACCAGTATTTAACCCTAAACAGTTGACGCATGACGTAAATATTGCTGATATTGCTTATATTACATAATAACGTATGTATTGTAGAATATTTTGTTATATTATCATTATACTGGTATCAATAATAAAAATTTTCCTGGATTAAAGTTATAAATGAATTACAGAAATTCAAAGTAGATGAAAGAATAAACGGTATGAGCATATGGAATAACAGCAAATGTTTACAATGAAAAAAACATATAGAATAATGCAAAAATAAAAAAAAAAGTTTTGCCATTAAAAGCACACTCACTTTATAATCTATGTAAAATTATGTAGCTCCGCAAGTACTGGTTTCCCTACAAGACGTGGCAGTGAAGCGAGAAAAGAAATCCATAACGTGACAATTCAAAGTACATTGTTAAAGGATAATTATGATTCTACGAAGTTGGCGAAAGTACGAGATAAGTCTCTGATATCTGTGTTACTGGATCTAGAAGGTTATCAAGAGATGTATTGAGATTGCAATAGTAATATTGTAGTTTCTCCGTTTGATCATCAGATCCGAAACTATTTTTCAAGGGGAGGATACAGCTGTAAACTGTTTCAATAAAACTACATCAAAAATGTTAAATACGAGTACGTTGAAAAATTAAAAAAAACTTATTATCATATCTTAAGTTCTACAAAATATATTGGTCTGGTTAATGTCATAAAAACATTGTTTTATGGTAGAGCAAAAAATAAAATTATAGCAGTAAGAAGCAGACAATAATAAAGTAATAATAAAGAAATCCATGAACAATTTCTTAACCCCAGTATAAATAACTATATAAACCCTTGTTAGTAACCCTAGAACATTAGAACTGTACTGAAAATATAGTTATTTTGACTTTAGAATCAGATGCTGAGTAAACAGGGGCACTGTCGAAATTTCTCCGATTATTGACTCATCTTTTGAATACCAGATCTCAGCCTGTTGATTTGTATATCCCTTCTCATCGAACTGCTTCCTTTGAAAAATCCTTTATTAATCGTGCAGCTTTATTTTGGAATTCCATACCCATTTCGATCCGCGATGCTCCTTCTCTCACTTCTTTTAAACATAATTTATTCATCCACATCAATTATTAATCTTTCGAAATTATGAAATAATATATTAGTGTAAGAATATTTCTTTTAATTTATTTATTTTTATTTTGCTATTTATTTATTTTTTTTATCATATAAACCCGAAGATTTGTTTTTAAATCTAAAATTGCACCCCAGCCAAAAGTATTAGGCACCAACAATTTTCTCACCAAAAGTTTCTCTAAGATTATTAACTAGCAAGGAATAAGGAATGACCCATTAAAAGGAACAAAATAGTTCAACACTAGAAAGTACTAGATTACTTTCTGTTAGATAAAAAGGATATTAATTGATGCAGGCATACTCTTCCGATTAATAGTACAAAATAACTATTAATTAATATAGTTTAATTTAGCCGAACATACCAGAATAGAAGACAAGAAACTGCTCGTCGTTTCCGACTACGCCAACATCTACTAGACAAGCGTTCAAAACTCCCAACAAATTACATAAGACTTATTTACATGACAGTAATTAGAACCGTTTGTACATATGGAGTTGAGCTTTGGGGCTCCACTAAACCTTCCAATTCTTCTCGTATACAATCCTTACCATCCAATACCCTTCGTAAAATTCTCAATGCTCTTATGTCACAAAGCTATCCATGAAGACATTAATATTCAGTATTTTCCTGATTCGGCCCAATCTAGATACCTGTCCTTTCATAGTAAGCTCCATATACACTCGAATCCACTAGTCTCTCAACTTGCCTCACACTCGGTTCCCGATAATTCTTCTAGGCGTATGAAAAGAAGATGACAAAGAGACCTTCTAATATAGAACTTTGCTAACTACTAGTGAGTAGTTCTGAGCATATTATTTACATAATTTCCTCAAATTTATTTGTATATAAATTATACAGTTTTAAATATCAACAAATAGTCTTAAAACAAATTAAATGAAACGAATTTTTTTAAAATTTGTATTTTATTTTATTTATTTTTTACTGCATTAACTCCAGATATGGCTAAATATGAAATAAGTATATTTTGAGTAACGGTTTTCCAAAAAAATTATTCTATTAGCAAACATCTCAGATGTTTAATATTAATATTAACTTTTTTTTACCCCTCTTTTAACTTCTTTATTTTATTATATACTGTTAAAATCTGATACATTTTTTTTTTCTATATATCAATATATTAAAATTTATAACTGTATAAATATATAAAATAAGTAAATGAGCTGATAACGATTATAATATCATAACAAAACTTGAAAAGAACTACTCATCAGTAGCACTTCAATAAAAATTCTACATTAGAAGATCTCTAGGTCATCTTTTTTTCAGACGCCTCGGAGAATTATCGAGAATGGAGAGGGAAGCAAGTTGAGAAACTAATGGATTTGAGTGGTTATGGAGCTTACGATGAAAGGATAGGCATCTGGTGTGGGCTGACTCAGCAACATATGGAACATTAAGGTCTTTATGGATTAGTTTATTGGTGACAAAGTTAGGGGTATTTAGGATTTTCCGAAGGATTTTGGATTGTAAGGATTGGATACGAGATGAGTCTAATCACAGTCATGTAAATAAGTCTTTTGTAGTGCATTGGGAGCTTTGATTGTTTGTCTAGTAAATGTTGAAGTAGTCTGTAACGACGAGCAGTTTCTTGTCGCTTTAGTCTTTTTCTAAATTTAAAGGAAGAATAACATGTAGGTACCATTCCGGTGAATTATAAAACAATTCTACGTAAAGAGCCTAGGCCAACTCACTTAGTATGTAGCTTTCATTAAAGATGATTAATGTGAATACTAATAATATGAATATGAATATAAAGCTGATCATTTCTATGAATTTATAAAATATATTTAAAATATAATTTTATTTTCTTATGAATTCCTTATTTATAAATTTATATTTCTTCAAATACGCTTATTGGCTTATAGCAAGGATATTCAAAATTATAAATATATCAATTACTATTTCCCAATATGGATCAATAACAGTACAACGACACGATGACACTCAAACTTGGATCTTTATTGCGATATTTTCCTCATTCCTCCCCCTTTTAGATTGCCGCCTCTGACGGAACTCATCAGTTATTCAAAACGAATATTGTTCACAGTAACTTTATTACAATATTCCGTTTTTCCGTCCGTTTCCAAGTAGCAACTTAGGGAAAATAAGCAATTAATGTCGTCATTATAATTATTTTTGAAAACAGTTTCGCTAATATTTGTCTATGAAGCATTCCTATAAATGGCACATAATTAAAGTTAAATTAACTAGCATCCTCGCATCGCGGTTTCGCCCCCCCCCCCATAAGTAACAGAACTTAGATAATTTAAAATAATAATTGAAGTTTTATTTATTTATCGATAAAAAATCTTGTATTGTAGTATGCCATTAATAAGCATATTAATAAGCCATTAATTTTATCTATGATATTTTCACGCATAGCAGTAATTTTTAACCAGTTTAAAATTGTACTGATTAGGCATGTGAAGGTTACGCAAAAGCATAATTAAACATCTAATTTTTAATTTTAATTATGAGTTTTTAATCCAGATGGACATAGACTATTAACAAACTTGCATATAATAAACTCCATTATCAGTCCTTACAATGAAAGGTCAATGATTCATATTTTATACATAATATAAAAAAACAAAGGAACGACATTTTTGTTTCGTAATAATTGTAAACTATAAAAGTTTATGGCATTGTGGCAAATCTCGTTTCTACGATCCACTAAACTTCCTAAAACTATGAAAATAATGTAGTTAAGATTTGGTAGAGATAGGCTCAATAGCTTTGTAATTACTAACTCTGAGGCAGTATATAAGCTATATATGAAATGAAATGAAAAAATAAACTTTATTCTGGGACTTACTGTCCCCTAAGAATAAAAATAATGCACAGTTACAAGTACAATTGTCTGGCCTATTATTTACAAATTATATGCTTCAGAAATTACACCATACATTTTTTACAGGAATAATTGAAAAATTGAATTAAAAAAAATAAAAATAAATAAATATATGAAATAATAATTATAACATAAAATACAATCGTATATATAAGAACATATGAAAAAAAGAGAGGAAAAAAATAATTTTAAGTATTTATTTGATTATTGACAAATTTGCGGAAGATTAATTGTCTAAGAGGTACAGGAATAAATTATTTTTAAAGGAGGTTAGGGAAGCTGCTTTACCAATAGAAGTGGGTAGGGAATTCCAGAAGGAGGTAGCACGAATGATTAAAGATTTGTCAAAGGAAGCAGTTTTATGTGAGGGGATATACAGGTTAAAAGGTTGGGATCTAGTGTTTAGGAGGATATATCGCTCAAGATTTGAACTTAACTGGGATCCATACGTCACAGAACAAATTTATAGTTTTTTTGATAATAATTCAACTGAATTAAGCAAATTTTGTTATCAATTTTTAGCTTCTATAAAACACCATATCTTTGCAACCTCTCTTCAATAGCGTTCGCCAACTATTGGTCAATCTTTCAACTTCACTGCGCACCACATATTTATCCTTTTTTTTAACAACAATTTTATCATAAAAAATGTAAATTTTATTATTGCTAAACCTTCCTTGAACTATGAGGAATATGTAGTTAAAATTTGGTACTGATTGGTTCAGTAGGTTTCGCGGTTAGTGATCAAAAACGAAAAATGGGTTGTCCTTTTATCTCAATGTATAGATCAAGTATTAAAGCCTAGAAACGTCAATTATTAATAAAAGTTAAGAAATTATTTAATAATTAGCGTTCCCAGTCGCGGATTGGCCCGCTCTCATAAATAATAAATTTATTTAAAGATAATTTTGACGAATAGTTGAAGATTTATTCGTTTATGAATTAAAATCTTATAGCATTATTTCTTTAATGATATATTTACGCATAGCATTAATTTCTATCCTGGTTAAAATTGAACAGATTACATGTACGAAGATAAGACGAAGATAAATGCATATTTTGACGCCCAAGTTTTAAAATTAATGTACCTTATTGTTATACATAACCCTTTAGTGCCTGCAACTAAAGACCCAAGAATCATGTTTTTACACACAATATCAAAAAGCAAGGATCGACATTTTGATTTGGTAATAATTTTTATTCGGCAGAAATAAATGTATTGATTTTATGCGGTTCTAGCAAACTTCTGCTACTGAACATTGTACATTTAAAATTTTAATATCGTTAGTTTTAATATTGCAAAACCATCCTCAGAAAATGATATAGTTAAAATTTGGTATGGATAGGTTCAGTATTTTTACCATTCCGTAATAGTGCAAGGCCACCTACCGGTCGATTTTCAAACTTTACTTGGATCCACATTTTTATCGCATTTTACATAACAATTTAATTAAATTCAGTAATTTTTATTGTAGCTTAACCTTCCAGGAACTATAGCGTTGAAGTGGTTGAAATTTGGTACCGATTGGTTACTGAGTTTTCTTGGTTAGTGATCCCAAACGAAAAATGCCTTGTCCTTATATATATATATATATATATATATATATATATATATATATATATATATATATACATATACAATCAGTATCTTCAAAAGAAAATAAATCCCTGGAAGATATATGGGGCTGTAGTGGTCGAGGATGAATGGAGAATCTGAAAAAATAGCGAAATATACGTTACATGATAAAAATACGAGATATACCGATACTGCGACATATTTGAGTTTATAAAAGCAAGGAGGATAGGATGGTTGGGCCATATTAGGAGTTACCTTTTATCAACGCCTATCCTGGAACAAACATATCACCGAAATTCCCAAAAAATCCATCATAATCCTTAAACAACTCTATATATTTCGAGATTCCTTTTCCCAGAATATCCGTCAACTTCTTGTGTCCTGTCTCGTTTTCCCTTGCTTTGATTACGGTCGCTTGGTTTATGGGGGACTGTTTCCTGACCTCGAGATGAAACTGGGGAGACTGAAACTGTTTCGTTAGATTTATCTTCGGGATCCCCAGGCGGTCACACGTTACTTGCCGATATTCTGAGCTTGTGTGGTTCTTTCCTAAATTCCGAAGACAATACTTTCTGGGTACTTTCCTATATCAATCTCTAAAAACCAAAAAACCTTCCTATATTCTTGGTCTATTAACTCTGCGCTCTTCTATCCACCTCCTAAATACTAGATCCCAACCTTTCAGCCTGTATATCCCCTCACATAAAACTGCCTCCTTTGACAAATCCTTTATAATTCGTCTTACCTCCTTCTGGAATTCCCTACCCACTTCTATTCGTAAAACAGCTTGCCTATCTTCCTTTAAAAAATAATTAATTTTTGTACCTTTTAAACAATCAATCTTCCGCAAATATGTAAATAATTAAATAAATACTTAGAATTACTTTTATGTCCTCCTTCTTTCCTTTTATATATATACGATTATATTTTATGTTGTTATTATTATTTCATACTTTTCTTAAAAATTAAATTAAATTTTTAATTTTTTCTCCAATAAAAAATGTATGCCGTAATTACTAAAGCATTTAATTTGTAAATAATACGGCCAGACAATTGTACCTGTAACTGTGCATTATTATTATTCTTAGGGGTCTGTAAGTACCAGAATGAAGTTTATTTTTTCATTTTCATTGCATTTCATGTATTAAGAATGTAGGATTGCAGAACTCTGAAAAAGGTTCTACTAGGAGAAATGTACTTGTACCTGGAGAATAGGACAACCTAGGAGACGATGGACCCAGGATGTAGATGTAGACACAGTGCTCGATAACGCTGTGCAAAGAGGACTGGTGCAATATTGTCCATATGGATCGCCTTTTTAGACTCAAGAGAACCTTTTGGCCCTTCATAATAGCCTAAGGCTTTTATCAAAAGATTACTGACACGACCTATGCAGAATAAGACCTTCAAGATTCCATCATGACATCTCCATAAAATAAATATTAACTGATTAAGAAAGGATTCAAACTTACAACACTCGAAACTAAGCGTCCTGGATTGCTTCTCCAAATAAATCCACGAAAACTACTGAACCAATCTGTACTAAAGTTTAACCAGATCACCTTTATAGTTCTAAAAACGTTTACAAATAATAAAATCTATTGATTTTTTTTTGTAATTTGCAATTATAAAAGCAATAACATTGAAGTTTGATTATTGATCGATAGGTGGCGAGCGCCATTCCACATGAGAGGTTACAAAGATACGGTGTTATATAGAGCTTGAAATTTATAAAAAAAATTAACTTGTATTCAATTAAATTATTTGAAAAAAATTAACTATGTGGTGCAACTTGTGGATCCCAGTGAAAATTGATCGATATATAGTTAGCAACATTCCACATACAATGGTAAAACTACTGAATCTATCTGAACTAAATTTTGTAGTTCTGAGAAGGTTTACCAATAATAAAAATTTAATATACAACGTTGAGCAGCAGAAACGAGGTTAGCCACATTGTCCTATACTTTTTCGGTTAGAAATAAAAACCTAGCGAGATGAAACCAATTATATTATTTCTACGGAATAAAATTAATTACCAAATCAAAATATTGATTCTATGCTGTTTGATACTGTCTGTAAAATATGGTTCATGGGCATTTAGTTGTAAGCACTGATAATGCAGTCCATTATCCGTAAGAGTTTCTTAATAGTCTCCGTCTATCTGTATTACCAACTCAAACATTAAAATTAAAAATTTTCCGATTATGTTATTACTTGAACTTCAACCACCTAATCTGGGCAATGTTACTAGGTTAAAAATATCATTCAAGATTCCACAATATCATATTTAAATACCAGATTTTTTATCGATAAACAAATAAAACTTCAATTAAATTAAAATTCTTTACTTATACATTCAAAGTTCTTTTCTTATGAGAGCGAGCATAGCCGCAACGAGGGATGCTAGTGGAGTTATCATTTTAAAATATTCTTCTTCGCCGAAAACATATTCTTTTTACATTATGCCTAATTTTTGCTTGTACCAAACACTTTTGGTAGCTTGGTGTTTACTCGCAGTCTAGATTGTACGTCTAATTTGGTAAGATCAGTGATAACCTCATTTTACAAGAGTTGAACTCGCCATTGTCATGGACGTTAAGTAGAGGAGTCGAGTACTTCAGATTCAATTAAATAGATGTTACATAAAAAAACAAAGAAGAAAGATAATGAAAACAATAATTAAGAAAACAATTAATAAAACTCGAAATTATTGACACAATTTTATCTCATTTGGCGCATGACTGGCTCTGACCCAATGACTGAACACTCATACCTTTCTAGAGGCCATTGACTGCATTGATAACAAATAAAGTAATAAACAATATTTTATCTTAAATATTTATTTTTAAACTAAAATATTTCTTTGATACATGTATATATAATTTTTGATCTATGAGTGAACTTCCCAATTTAGATCAACAGCTTTTCGAAAATGTACAATTGACTATCTGATTAATTATTAAAAAAATAATAATAAATTTTCGATTGAGGAAAAATAGGAATAATGTCTGGATGTTTTTTAAGTTGTTCGATTTTGTTTCTTCATCTAGATAAAAATGAATTAAATACCTTATTTTATAGTAATACATTTTTTTGAAATTCACAACTGTATACAATAAAATAAAAATCCATCTAGTAAATATGAAGAGTTAATCACTAGTAGCACTTTAATAGTTCTACATTAGAAGGTTTTTTTAGCCATCTTCATTTCAGACGCCTCGGAGGGTTATCGGGAATGGAGTGTGAAGAAAGGTGGGAGTCTAATGCATTCGAATGGTGTGGAGTTTACTATGAAAGAATAGGTATATGGTTTGTGACAAAGTAAAGAATATTGAGGATTTTTCAAAGGACTATGGATTGTATGGATTAAATACGAGAAGAATGAGATGGTTTAATTAAGCCCCAATGCTCAACTTCGTATGTCCAATTAGGTCTAATTACAGTCAAGTAAATGGGTCTCTTGAAATTTGTCGGTTTGGACGTTTATTTTGTAAATGTTGAAAAGTCGAAAATGACGTGGTTTTAGTTGGTATAATAAGAAGTTTAAATTTGTATTTTTCGTAATGTAAGGTTGATAATTAAATTTCTGAAAATCCTGATACATTCTAAAATTTATATTTATACTTAGAACCTAAGAATAACAAATGAGTACAATACATAGAACAATCGTCTGGCTATGATAATTAATTATAATAAATAATAATAATAAAAATTTATTAATAATTAAATTATGAGTTACAAAATAAATAAGAAATCTTGTAAAAGGATACATCTTATGTGTACTATTATAATGTATAAAACATAAATATTCATGTTTTACATTTGCTCGGAAGATTGAAGATCCAGGAGGTAAAGAAATAGATGATGTTTAACGGAAGTAAGAGTGGTGCTTTTTCGAATTGATATGGGTAATGCATTCCATATAGAGGAAGCGCGGATAATAAAGGATTTTTGGAAGGATGCAGTTCGATCCGCAGGATTGTATAGGTTGATGGGTTGGGTTCTAGTATTTAAGAGGTGGATGGAGGAGCGCAGGGTAAAGAGGCCATGAATATAGGTGGGTTTTTCGGTTGAAGGATTGAAATATATATCTGTTGTCAAAGTTGGGAAAAACAAGAGATGTTACCAAAAGTTGAAGAGTACTTAGTGGTAATGGAAAAGTTGTTTAAGAATAAAAATAGATTTCCTCGTGATTTGAGAAATAAGATTATTCCAAGGAAGATGTTGATCAAAAGTTACTCCCAGATTTTTAGCTGAATTTAGGAAATGAATTTTGGTGGGTTTTTGAGGTAAAGAAGTGGATAGTAGGGATAATAATTTGAGGCGTCTGAAAAGAAGATGACCAAGAGACCTTCTAATGTAGAACTATCGAAGTGCTACTAGTGAGTAATTCTTTACATGCTACTGTAATTTTCCTCTAATTCATTTGTTGTATATAATTTATACTGTTGTGCATATCAATAAATATAGTTTTTGAAAATGAAAAAAAAAAAATTGTAAATATAAATTAGCCTAAACTCGGAAAAATAAAAAATATAATTGATTCTATAAGATTAAACAAAGATATAACATTATCGTATGGAATAAGCGATACAGACAACAATACTTGGAAAAGCGAGAGAGACGAAGCCCCCACCAGGGGGTTGGGCCGGAGTGGGGACCAAGAATGAACTAACCACCCGCTGACCCTAATTGGTATCAGTACTCCTCCGACCGTCAGTCTTACGCGTCTCCGACCTACCACTCTTCTCGCCGGCGAAGGACCCAAACAAGTAAGTAAGAAGAAGATATCATCTATAGGATTAAGGCAGGCTTCTCCAAGCCTTGAAAGGAATGAAAAACTGATTAAATAAGAACAGAAATAAAAATATTCCTAGGTGAAAACAATTCTCAAATAGGGGAACTTTTACAGATTTTATTTTTTTTTTCATTCTTAAAAATTTTTTAAAATTCCAATAAATTAAATTTTAATAATAAATCACTCAGTAATAAAAAAAAATTAATAAACAACAATATAAATTTTTTAATCAACTACAAGGTTCTCTAATCGACTGTATTTTTTTTTTAAATTTGTATGTTTGTAATCGATCATACCGTTTATTATGAATGGATTTTGAAGAATATTTTTCGATCAGTATGTCATACTTCAGAGGTGGTCCCAAAACCGACTTCCAGATTAAACTTGCAAGTACAAACTTAAACTAAAAAGTAAAAAAAATAATATTTTAATTACTTCAAAACAAAGAGCATTAGAGGACAATAAACAAAATTATAGATACTTATATGCCTATTCACAATTTATGATCAGCTTTTTTTGGAGTCGGTGCCAACCAAAACAAACAGAAATCGAATGATAGCTGATAACCGTAAAGAAGTGCAGAAAGTTTGTTGCAAAGGCAGGATTATACTGCCCTTCTTGGTACCAACTCAAAAAATAACTGATCATAAATTGTTTATGGGAATGTAAATATCGATAATTTCGTTTATAGTCCTTTAATGCCGTTTGTTTTGAAGTAATACAAATATTTTTTTTACATTTTAGTTCAAGTTTCGACGTGTAGGTTTAATCTTCAAGTTGATTATTTTTTTCTTTCTAATAATCAACTTTATTATTACAAAAATAGGGTAAAACATAAAAATGACTTTACTACAGCATGCTTGAAATGAAAAAAAACTAATTATTTATTTTAACAATAAATAGGCACGAAGGCAATGTGGTGAAGAATCAATTCTATTAGTGCACATACGAATAATAAAAAAATATTATAGAATAATTATAATATTAGAAGAAGAATTTAAATATTATTATCACGCTTCAACGAATTATTATTTCGATTGTGAACATCGATGTTTTTCTTCAGAAATCACATCAGTGAAATTATTTTTAGATAGGTTGTTATAAATTTCAGGAAATTTTGATGGATAACAGCTCAAATTATTTTTACTGTTAATGTTTTATTTATTTGTATAAATTGATAAATTATATAAACATCACGCTAATTTTATCTTTATTTATCACTTAGAAATATATATGTATATTATTTTGTGTCACCATGTGGCATTTTCGAGATCTTAATAAGATTTTTGGACTAATGAAATTTTTAAGCATGGTTTAAATTTAAACTTATTTTAAGACATAACATATTAATTTTATTACTGATTAATTCATTCATTGCAACATTATGAACCAACAGTAGAACAATAAGAATGCTTTATGATAGCTACGAGTTCCGATTAAATCCGCCAAAAATAAAAGTCGACCTTTATGAGCTGTAATCGAACCGGCATCACGCTTGGTGAAGATGTGCTGAAAAACTTCGGTAAATATTGTATCAGTGTTTTATTATTTTGTTGTAAAATAAATGTCTTAAAAAATATTTTTTATATTCACTGAGACAATTTGTATAATAAATATATATATATATATACATAAAATAAAAAATAGCCGAATTCATATATTATCGAGATAAAATTTTTTATGTAGTTTTACTTTTAATGTTTCAAAAATCATATTCCAGCTTTTTTTTTTTTTTTTTTTTTTTTTTTTTTTTTTTTTTTTTTTTTTTTTTTTTTTTTTTTTTTTTTTTTTTTTTTTTTTTAAATAATAATAGGAATTAACTTACTCTTACTAACCTATTCTAACCAGGGTGAGAAGGTCGAAATTAATTTCGCCGGTAAGCCCCGAAACACGCCGGCGTAAAATGCTAACAAATTTAAGATTTCTTCAAATTATTAGTTGATTAATTTTAATTATATAGAAATAAGTATGGATAAATATTATAGTCGTTGGCAAATCTACTAGAAAGATAGAGCTAGGATACATGTATTTATAATATAACGATTAATTGATTGAAATTTTAAAATTTCGAAAAATATAAATTTAGTAGATTATTTAGATTTGTATGGTATATTTATGTAAAACAAGAAAGTATAGAACGGGTTATACTTCACGCTCGTAAATTATTGTAATAAGGATTTGAGGTTCCAAACTGATTCCACGGATTAGCCACAAACACGTTTAGGCTCTGGATTCGAACCGGTGATGCTTTTGACCCATTGTAATGGGATATAATTAAAACGTTACCATTTTTTCTGATTATTGTACCATAATAATTAACATATTTATTAATCAATATCTATCGATGTTTCTTTCCATAAAAAAATAAAATTTTAAATCTTACGCATGTCGGACGTAAAATACAAGTAAAAGGCCGTTTACTAGACAAGCGCTCAAAGCTCCTAATAAATTACCAAAGAATAGTTTACATGAAATAATTAGACTCATTTGGACATACGGAGTTGAGCTTTGGGGCTCCACTAAACCTTCCAATTATTCTCGTATCCAATTCTTACAATCCTAAATCTTTTGTAAAATCCTCAATACTCCTTATTAAGTCACAAACTTATCCATAAAGATCTTAATATCCCATATTTTGCTAACTTGGCTAAAACCAGATAATTATCCTTTCATAGTAAACTCCGTGCCCACTAGAACCCACTAGTCTTTCTAATTGCCTCACACTCAATTCCCGATAATCCTCCGAGGCGTCTAAAAAGATGGTACTAGTGATTTGATCTTTACATATCATTGCAATAATTCTTCTCAAATTTAATTGTTGTATATAATTACAGTATACAGTTGTAAATATCAATAAATAATTTTTAAAAAAAATAACCAATTTTTTTTTTTAATCTTTATTTATTTATATTTTTTTTTTACTGCATTAACTATAGATACGAAATTTTCAAAACCAAAAAAAATTAGCTTATGAACAAACCCCCAATATTTTAATATAAAACATTACTGTAGTCTGAATAAAGAAAGGAATAAATAATTTATAAGGAAATCCGCCTAGGATATCGTTATAAAATGAAACGGAATATAATATAACTATTTTTGTCCTTATTGTATATTAGAGTATATATTAGACTCACTAAGATGCCATTTCTGAATCGAAACTTATTTTTATAGGCTTTATAAAAAAAATTAAAATAATAAAATTTACTTATAAAAACTTATTTTAATTAACTGATCAGTGTGCGGATGGTGTCCAATGCTACCTGGTAGTTCTGTGCCGAGCGATGAAGCTATGTCAAGGTGAAGGCTTGGCGCAGGTAAACTACTACCCTTGCACGACACCGCCGTGTTCAGGGCTGACCTGCATCACTGTCCCGTGCGAATATTTTTACTAAATTTCCAATAAATAAATAAATAATCGACAGTAATAATAATTTAATGATATATAATTTATGTTTATTTATTATTTTTATATTAATGTTATAAACATGGTACATTTTTTTACGGTGACTAACTGGGTTTCAAGAGTGTAACCGTCCGTTACCTCACTCATCAATTATTATTGTTACTCATTGATAAAAAAAAAAATTACATATATTATTAATTAATATTACTATAGCAAAGAAGGAGCGAAAAATCATAGGAAGAGTACTTGGGCAGAGGTTCGAAAAAGGGACTTGGAAGCTTAGAAGTAATAAAGAAGTGTACGACAAAGTTGAGAAAGTGGGAGATATTATGAGGAAGAGAAGAATAAGCTTCTATGCCCATTTGAAAAGAATGAACGATGAAAGGCTGACAAAGAAAATATTTTTTTTTTAGACAAAAACCCCTAAACCCAAATTACATGGTTCAAAGAAGTCAAAGCAGACTTAGTGGAGGTGGGTATTGGAGAAGAAGATGTCAAAAACAGAGACCTAAGGAGAAACAAAAGTCAGCGCTTTGAGAGATTTGAAACGAAGAAGAGAAGAACTGAAGGAGCAGTGTGGACAGAGGACCGAAGGGAGCAGCACAGGCAAAGGATGAAGACATATTGGCAGAAGAGGAAAGAGGGTGAACGCAATAGAAGAAATGTACATTGTACAGTAGTTATTTAACGCGGTCCCAAGACGGCCAAAATCGAAAAAAAAAAAATTAATATTACAAATAAATAAGGAGGATCTGGGATAGAATCAGGCTAAAGAAATAATACGTCTAAAACTAAAATCTTTTAACCCATTTAGGGCCAAGAATAGAATTAGTTGAAAGTTTTGATTTTTCTCCAAAGAAATATTTTTAGGCTAGTATAATTCAAAGACAACTTATTTTATTTTGTAATTTCAATTTATGTAGAAGGAGATTTGGTTTTATTAATATAATATAGTGCCACAACTGAGGAGTATAAATAAATGAGGATTTATTTTGCTTATTCTTCTACATCTTTCGTGAACAATCTTGTTCAGTGGACTTAGAGTGCATAGAGACTTTAAATTAATGACAATGTGTAAATATCACAGTAAAGAGTTTTAGAACTCTGAGGATGGGAATAAAGTCTCAAAACGTGTAGAGGAATAAGCGAAATAAATGAGAAGATGTGCCACTATAAAATGTTATTATTACTACCATTACAAGCATATTCTCCCCATAATAGAAGACGTCAAGCAAACAACTCAATCAAGTTTTCTTTGGGTTCTTCTTGTTCTTCCAATAGGCTTTCATTCTTTTCGAGAAAGCTCGTCTACGTTCTTCTGACCACTTTACCATTGTACTGTTTCTGCTTCGGTTGCTCTAATGTAACTTCCCACTTGTTTAATTTGTGCCTGAAGGTGTCTCTTTCCAAAATGTCAGTTGCACAAATGCTTGCGGTTTTGAGGTCCATTTGAAGTTCGTCTAGCCATGTTGTTGAACACTAAAGAGAGCTAACATAATCTAATATCTTTGACAGTCCATATTCTGGTAATCTCGTTGAATGTTCAAAGAATTTTATTCGTCTTTTCTTAATGTCAATTTCAATGTTTGCAATATTTTCTTCTGTTTTTATTGACTGTAGCCTGTAACCGTCTTGGGTATATCTTGCTCCTAGGATTTTTTTAATGATCTTCCTCTCTTGCTTTTTGATCTTTTCTAGTTCTTGTTTCCTGTTAAGTGGTTTTATCACTGTGTTGTAATATAATATAATTTTTTTTTTTTGCGTTTACACATCGGTCTGTAGAATATATACTTTTATAAATGCTAAAATGATAATGTTTCAAAGAAATAAAAAAATACAAGTTTTCAAACAAGAATCACAATTTTCATTTTTTAATCATGATATGCTTCAAAGCAATCAGGTTGTATTTTAACATTACATCGCTGTCACAATTTTAGAAATCCTAATTTTGCTAAAATTAACATTTAAATTTTATTTCTCACTACCGTTGAAAAATAACCAATTGTAATACTTTTTTTAATTGATTAAAAAAAAACAGAAAATTTATTTTTAAAAAATATTTTTGATAACTACACACCTTAAATAATAAGATGATGTAATAAAATAGAAAAACATCTGAAATTATAAATATTAAAATTAAAAAATGTTAAATTAATGTTGCTTATGTAAATGGGTTGATGAGATTCCGACGTTTCGACCTGTCTTGCAGGTCTTCTTCACGGCTAAAATCAACAACAAAATTGATGTGACCGGATGTTAACAAAAAATTGAGAAATAAACAAAATTACGAATAGAATTTTTTATCTTGGAAGTGTTTTTTCATTCTCCTGACTGCTACACAGACCATCTTCTTTTTATATTTCTTATAGCCAACTTTTTTTATTTAAAATATTTTATCAAGAGTTAATTCACACGTTTAAAATCCCAGGTATAAAAAAAAAATTAAATAAATAGTCACAAAGGTTTGATTATGTAGGCACTCAGTTGTAATTTAACTAATTTCCTTTTGAATGACCAATCGACGATAACATATCCATCAACTAAATACACACAGACGAATAAACAATATTTGAACGCTTCTTAGTCAATTATTAAACACCATTCCAGGGAAATAATATTTTTATCACTGAAGTTATTTTTAATCTCATAAAACAACTAAAATATTTATACTATATATATATATATATATATATATATATATATATATATATATATATATATATATATATATATATATATATATATATATATATATATATATATATATATATATATATATATAAATCTATTTTTACCATATAGAACGAAGGAATACTTTTCGATTGCGACCTTAACCCTGGAAGAACTACACGGAATTGAGTTCAACCAGGAAAGTAGAGGATCGTAATTTACTATCGTCGGATACTCGTTACTGACTGTAACTTCGTAAACAACAGTATAAATAATATTAAATCGCTATTAGTTTAATATCAAAACATTAAATTTATGTCAAATTTTATGTTATTTCGATAATTGTTAACAAAAAAGACCAACATCTTCCTCTATCCTGCAATTCGTTTTAGAATATTAAATAAAAGTTTTGAAGTATTATTAAGTATTTTAATTTTAAAATGATACTCTTTTTTTTTTTTCATACTGTAAAAATTTTGACAGTTATTGTATGGTTTTGCCAAATCTTCGTATCGCTGACATACTAAGTAGTTTCCAAAATATTATGAAAAACGAAATAAGAAAATACATATAAAAAAAATTAATAAAATAATTGCTCGTACTAATTATTATATTATGAATTATTTCATAGGAGTGAAATTATAAATTAAATGATGGTTATTCAAAAAAATTAATTTATTTTTCAACTGCGTATTATTCAAGATATTTTGTTATTTTATATGAAGTGATGAATTCGCCAAGAAATAAAATATAAAAAAATAAATTAATAAAAAAAATTATTTATTGAAGTAATTAACCATAAAATATATTCAATAAAACTAAACCTGCATTAGTATATTTCAGATTATGAATAATGATTAGATGTTTCTAGAAATTAAAGAAAAAAAAATGATAAGGATTATACTTATTTCAAAAATACGAATTCCTCAGTTTATTTTCTAAATTGCTTTTAAATGTTTACATCTTATGTACAACTAACATTATAAATATTTTCTATGTACAAAGTAGTATTAAATTATTAAATAAACCAGGATAAAATAGTCTGTTGTTCGCGAAATTTAAATAATAAAAAACATTGGTGCTGGTATATATTTTTTAGACAACTAAATATTTAGTTAATAAGTTTACATTAATTAATTTTACTGATTATGATAATCACTAATAATATTGTTAGAATTATATGTTACTTCGATGCTATACCACCATTAAAGTCTCCGAATGCTCAGTGAGCATTGAACTAACCACGCACGTAGTAAGGAAGATAATGAAGAACTCATATTATATTGATCTTCGGAAATTGAAATTTCAATAATAAAGATGGTTAGCGAAAACAAAACTTAAAACAAAAAAAAAAATTCATATGAATATAAAATAATAATTCATCATTATTTCCAATTGGAAATCAACTGTTTACTTAAAATATTAAAGTTTGTTTTATATTATACACAATAGCAATAATTTTTGAAAGGACTTATTACAAAAAACAAAACCCGTTTGATAATTCAAACATACAGATAACAGAAACTATATAGATAAAGGCAAAATAACGCTGTAGAACTCCTTAGGTTCTTAAAAGTTCTATAAGTTTCTAAAAGTTCTTATGCTTAATTACATTTATAAAAGCCTTTTTTTTCATTTAAAGACAAGTATTAATTTAAAATTTAAAATATTTACAGAAAAATATTAATCCCTGAGTTCGAACTATTTATAAACAGAAGGCCACTAACAGTTAATATATAATTCACTCACATGAATAAAAATAATAGTTTTTATAACTTAAACGAGACTGAAAAGAAGCTGGGTGAGATATCTGTATTCATAAATTCTGCAAATAGATTAATAAAAAGGAATTATTTTTTTTATTAAGTTAAGGCTGAATATTATTTTTTATAATAATTACTAGCATTCCCGTCGCGGCTTCGCCCGCCCTCATAAGTAAAGATAATTTCAACTAAAAATTAAAGTTTTATTTGTTTATCGATAAGATTCTTGTATTTTAGCATGTGGTTGAGCATTATTTCTTCAATGATTTTTTCACGCATGGCAGTAATTATTAATCTAGTTATAATTGCACTAATTAGGTGGTTGAAGATCACGTAAAAGCACCATTAGACATAAAATTTTTAATTTTACTGAGTGAATTGGTAATCAAGACTATTAAGAAACTCTTGCGGAAAATAAACTGCATTATCAGTGCTTACGACAAAAGGCCCGTGGATCATATTTTTGCACACAATATAAAAAAGTAAAGGATCGACATTTTGATTTAGTAATAATTTGTATTCGGCAGAAATAACTTTATTGATTTCATCTAGTTGGATTTTGATTTCGTACTATAAAATTATATGAGTATAGAAGTATATTTCTAATTGTAAATCTTTGAAGAACTATGAAGATGATGTAGTTAAAATTTGGTTCAGATAGGTTCATTAGTTTTACTAAAACGCTAGTGTCGCATGCCACATATTCGATTTTTAAATTTCACTGGAATCCACACGTCACACCACATATTTATAGCTTTTTGGATAACAAAGTAATTTAATTTAGTAATTTTATTACCAATTTCTAGCGATATTTAACACCGGATCATTGTAACCTCTCTTGAATGGGGCTCGCTTTACTGCACACCACATATTTATCTCTTTTTAAACAGTAATTTAATAGAAAATATATAAATTTTATTATTGCTAAACGTTCCTTGAACTATGAAGATGATGTAGTTATATTTGGTACAGAATAGTTCTATAGTCTTCCCGGTTAGTGATCACGAACGGAAATAGCTTGTCGTTTTAGTATATAACTTCATCATCCCCCGTCGAGGCTTCGCCCTGTCTCATAAGTGAAGATCTTAGATAATTTGAACTAATAATTGATTTTTTTTATGTTTATCGATAAAAATCTTGTATTAAAGTGAACAATTGAAAATTATATTTTTTATGATATTTTCACGCATAGCAGCCATTATTAACTTGGTTAAATTTAGATTGATTAGGTGTTTGAAGATAACATAAAGCATAATTAGACATCCTATGGTAATCCAGATGGACAGAGACTATTAAGAAACTGCATTATCAGTGCTTACAACTAAAGGTTCAAAATTCATATTTTTACACACCATATCAAACAGCTGAGGATCGGCATTCTGATTTGTAATAATTTTCATTCGACAGAAATAATGATATTGATTTGATCTGGTTGGATTTTAATTTCTAACCATAAAAGTATGTGGTAGTGTGGCAAAACCCGTTTCTAACACTCAACATTATACATTTAAATTTTTATTGTTGCTAAACCTAGAACAATGAAAATGATGTAGTTAAAAGTTGGTATATTTCACTCCATATATGTAGCTGTTTTTATAACAATTTAATTGAAAATAAGTACATTTTATTATCAATGTCCAGCTCTATGTAACATTGTACCTTTTAACCTTTCATGTAGACGGCGATTGCCGCCAATTTTGAACTTCATTGTTATCCACTTATTATTCATTTTTCAATAAAGAATTAGTCGAATAATCATTAGATTTTACTATTACTAACCCATCATATTAAGATGATGAAGTCAAAATTTGGTAGAGATTGGTTCAGTAGTTTTTGGCGGTTAGTGAACACAAACGAAAAATTGCTTGTCCTTTTATATAATAGTATAACCTTATACCGCCATATCCTAGAATCTTATAGAGCTAACAGATAATTGTGACTTACAGATAATATACAAATAATATTGCGACTATAAATTAAGATATAAGGTATCCTATCTTTCTTGTTGGATCAAACTGCACACGGTGTGCAAATTTTATTAAAATCGGTTCAGTAGTTTAGGTGTCAGCGTGTCCCAAGAACGTGACACGTAATTTATACATATTAAGATTATGTAGTTGATTACGTCAAAAAATCCATAAAATGTCAGTAATTATCTTACAATAGTAAATTGAAAACAATATGAAAATAATATAGAGACCAATTATATTATTCCCAGCAGCTAGAGTAATAAAATATGCAAAAGAATAAGTTATTTTGATTTTTATATGTTTAAACTTATTTTAATTTAATTTGAATCAGAATTCTAAATAAAATAGATCAAACGCAATAACATTATCTGAAATTTGCATTACCAGATGATAAACTTGTTTTGAATAATGTATGTAAATGTTAAATTATATTCTTAGATAGTGTGCAATGGATTTCTTAATACTAGCTTAACTGATTGAGTTCTTGAAAATCAATAAAAACAAACAAAACAAAATAATAAAAAAAGAAAAAAACTAAACTTTCCCTATATACGTTACTAAACTACATTTATATTTTTTTTATTAAAAAACTATATAAAATATAATAGTAAATTAGTTTTAAAATGATATTATAAATATTTCCGACATTTCTTGATAAATATATTTTATTTTTTCAGCTCAATTCACTGATTTTTATTTCTTACCATGATCTTACCATTTTTTACCATAATCTTATAAAGATCTTACTTCTTGGTATGCCATTGCATAGTCGCTATGGCATCCTACTATCACTTCATCATAAGACAGCCAAACTACTTTAGTTAGGATTCGGATTCTGGCAAGGGATATTAAGGTCTTTGTATTTATTATTTAGATGCCACATGATCCTTTGTAGGCATTAGGTCAATTGCTATAAAATTTTATCCACGACAAACGAAAGAGGTGAACATGTACTCTAATTTAAAAGTGTATCATAATTTAAATTTCATATTTAATATATATCTTTAATATTCCTAATATGTTACATATAGCCTACCAATGCATGTGGAGACAAAAATACCGAATGAGACTTTTCAGTTCATTATATATAAATAAATGGATATATATATATATATATATATATATATATATATATATATATATATATATATATATATATAATAGGATAACGAAGATCGATTGGTATCTTAAAACAATTATCACCGCTCCCGTCACCTCTTTCCCTTCCCACACGCTACCTCTTGGTCTCCACTGTTATCTTTCCCCAATTCAACAATGGTTGTGTGCTATACCGTAGGCTCTCAGATTGAAAATCATCATAAGCTTTGTCTTCGGAATCACTAATTCTCATCTTTAAACCAAGTAAAATTGGCACTCCCCCCTCCTTCCGCAGAGAATACTTCTTTCGCATATAACGAATTCCAAATTATTAACACCCGTCAAACCTCCTTTTATTTACAGCTTCCTGTAATTTATGTCCACAATCCAATCACTGCATACAAGATCTCGTATTTCCTACCTCTATTTTTCATCAAACAGAAGTACTGCATTCCAACGTCCCTTTCCTCTTTGATCCTCAATTGGAATTCCCTCCATCTTCAGATTTGCAATGATTCTTCCTTAGGAACATTTAAAACACTACCCTTTCTCTCCAAACTGACGCTCTCTAATTGCATGGATACCTCATAATGTATGTCAGACATAAAACATTAGCCTAAATGTATAGTTTTCTTATGATAATGTGTTTAATTTTTTGTATAGATAATATTTGACTTTATATTATTTTTTCTTTTTTATTATAATTTTTATGTTTTCTTTCTACAATTTTGTTTATAATATTTATTGCAATATTCGAATATATTTTGTTTTTTCCTGTTCCCTAGTATTTATTTTTTTGTTATTGTTCTAATTTAAATTTGTATTTACATTTATTTATATTGTTGTGCCAGATATGATTTTACTTTGTGTAATGTTATTCTTGAAGGACTTTGTTCCAGAATAGAGTTTTCTTTCTGGTCTATATGCGTAATGTAAATGTAAATTCGAGAAGCATAATATTTCTTACAACAATCTATTAATCATGATAAATCTATTAATATAAAATAATAAAAAATTGCATATATTTATAATTCTCACAAAGGACATTTCTGCTAAGATGAGAACAATATAGTCTCGAAACGTCACCAAAATAGTTGTTTTTATTTACTGACTGAACCTCAAGAACCTTACTAAATATCTAATAGGAACAGGCAAGAAATTTATCCACATTAACGCATCGAGTCAATACTGGAAAATATCTATAGAGGAAGAATGGGATTTTACGAAGAAATCAGGACAGCCCACGGTCCTGACGCAACCACTGTGATGAAGGAACTTCAGAAATCCAACAGAAAACTGGCGGCTGCGAAGAATACTCGGACATTCCAACAACGATGCAGGGCATGATTATGAGAACAACATAGTCTCGAAACGTCGCCAAAATAGTTGTTTTTATTTATTGACTGTACCTCAAGAACCTTACTAAACATCCGTTACTATAACAGTCAATAAATTTATCCATATATATATACAAAACTATTAGAATATATAAGATAGAAAAATACATTTTCGAGTACCGTTATCTTCGTAGACTCTGCCTGCCAAATTAAGGTAATATTAAAAAAATACAAAGTCATTTTACAGTAATATTTCAAATATTTCCTGAACACATTTGTCAAATAAAAACTAAGCGAAATAGGAGACAGAAGCAAATATTTTCATGGCGACAGATTAATTTTCATCGAGTGAACACTTTAAAACACGTATTAGCAAAATATCATCAATAATTACTGGTTAGAATAAGACAAATCATTCAATCTTAGGAATCATTAAGCGTGCAATTAGCGTCAATGAATCATTCCTCGTTGACACATCATATAAGACGAAAATACTTTTTAAACGTTATCAATATTATTAAAAACTAACTTTATGCAAACAAATAAAATAATAAAAGTTAATAAATAATTAATGATATTTTTTAATAATTTTTAATTGCAGTTCAATAATGCAATAGATCCCTCCCTTGAATTTTTGGCCAAGTAAAAAAGTGAAAAAGGACTGCAAGAAATTTCTGGAAAAAATGAAAACTGGATATGACTATTGATTAATTTGAGATATATAATTATTTAACAAGAAAATGTTTTTATTAAGTATTCGATGATATTTTAAATTGTACAAAACTATGAACATAAAATTTCGTGTAGAACATTATATAAAAAAAATAGAAGTAAAATGTGATAATGAGAATGAATTGCATACTCCATTCGAGCCGTAAATGTACATCCACGTAACTTTCATCGCCAAAACAGGTGTCTAATCTGTTTAAGATATATTTTTGTATTTTAAAAACAACGAATGGTAAGCGATGGTGATAGCAATAATTAATTGCAAGTTCAAAGGTGGAAATGGAAGAAAATATGAAAAAAAAAAAAGGAAATAAAAGCGAGTGAGAAAAAGTTACTATCATGAGGCATTATAAACAAAATATTGGAGTATATAGTTTTAGATTGTGTTAATAATTTGGGATATTTGACTTTCAAAGGTAATTGCATTAAATAATGAGTTGGTTTCAATGAGGTAGATCGAGGAATATATTTTTGACAAAATTAAAAAAATGGTGATTCGGGTTAAACTTCCAACAATGTATGGTGAATTTGGAATTCGGATAAACTAGGCGAGTGCATCGTGCGTTATAGGATAATTTCAGTACAAGATTAATACTTTTTTTTAATTATTGGAATTTTCAAATGCATGCTATAAAATAAAAACACATCTAGTAAATAATCTCAAATGCATGTAAAGCAAATACCTATTGGTAGCACTTCAATAAAAGTTCTGCATTAGAACGTCTCTCGGCCATCTTCTTTTCAGAAGCCTCCGAGGGTTATAGAATAGGAAACAAGTTAAGAGACTAATGGATTTGAATGGTTACAGAGCTTACTATGAAAGGATAGTTATCGGGTCCATACTAAATAAACAACATATGGAACATTGAAGTCTTATAGTTGATTTGTGACGAAGTAAAGAGCATTAAGGATGTTTTGAAGGATTTAGGATTGCAAGGACTTTGAAATAAAGGATTATATATTTTTAATGTCCACATATATTTTTTGTATTAATGTAGTTATATTATGTTGTATAAACTGTAATTAAATAATAGTTCGGTTGAGCTATCCATGTACGGAACGCGAACTGACATTTTATCTTATTATTATTTTTGTATATATTTATTACTTAAAAAAACGTTTCCGGATATTTTGTTTCATGTTTTACACAAAATAATTGTTGTAAATTAGAAACAATTTTACTCGGATATTATAAAACAAAACAAAACTGCTCTATCGAAGGACTTTTTATCAACAATAATATAACAATACAATCTTGACACCTATTTTCTCCAATCTTCTTGGCCGCTATTAAATGGTCTAATTGCACCGAGGAACAAAATTGCTTAACCGACCCGATTAAGGCCCAAGCATTGTTATACCTTTCAAGGTATCAGAACCCAAGCGAGAGACACGTGAGTAGTTCATCGGTTCACAGCTATTAGTTAGATGGAATCAAAGCACTTACTATAATGTAGTCATCAGGGGCAAATAAAAAACTTATATCACACACCTTGTTGCGAACAAAACCTGTCAACATACTCCTGTACCTGAGCGTTTCAAATATCATACTGGTTCCAATTAAATTAAACAATTAGAGGTTTAAATTAAACAAATTTGACAAATTATTTTTGCCTCTATCATATAACATTTATGTATTATATATTTGTATAACTACCTATAAGTAACAGTTAAATAAAAGTTCTACATCAGATCTGTGAGGCAAGTTGGAAGACTTGCGGATTCGAGTGGGTATGCAGATTACTATGAAAGGAAAGGTATCTGGCTTAGGCCAGCAGTTATGGAACATTAAGATCTTTATGGGTAGGTTTGTTTGTGACCTAATAAGGAGCATTGAATATTTATCAAGGGTTTTTGGATAGTAAGGATTGGGTAGTATTGATACGAGAAGATTTGGAAGGTTCAGTGGAGCCTCAAAACTCAACTCCATACGTCTAAATGGGTCTAATTACTGTCATGTAAATAGCTCTTTAATAATTTATTTGTAGGTTTGAACGCTTGTATAGTTAGCAGTTTGGGCTACTAAATACCCAAGTAGAAATAATTACCCAAAAATCGCGAGTTCTCATGTTCATATTTGATAGCATACTAAACAATATGGGGTCAATTAGTGTGGTGATAAATATTATCAAAAAAGAAAGGATCGTTTTAATCTTTAAACATAAACGTAGTAAACATCAAAAGTGTTTGAGAGGCAATAAAGGGATAATTTTTTACTGATAACACACATACATCATCAGCGTGTGGTGAGGATAGTGGTAGGATGAGTTGGGATGTCAGCTGTATACACTGCGTAGAGGATAGGACCTAGGATACAACCCTAGGATTGGGTAAAGATAGAAGAGTAGGAAAAGTTATGATTAACTTTAAAGGTTCTATCGCTAAGATAGGAACGGATAATTAGGAAGTATGTTGAAGGAAGGAATATATGGAGCTTGTAAAGTAGTCCTGGGTGCCAGACTAGGTCAAAAGCTTGTTCCATGTCGAGAAAGGCTCCCGTACAGTACATCCCGTCCTCCAATGCAGAGGACACAACGTCCACCACACGATGACATTGCTGAATTTATTTAATTTTAAATTCAACTAATACCAGATACCAATCCTTTCATAGCCATCTCCATAATTAACCAAATCCATTAGGATCACAACTCGCTTCCTACTGTATTCCAGATAAACCTCCGAGGCGCCTGGAAAGAAGATGGCTACGAGATCTCCTAATATAGTACTTTATTATAAAGAACTTTTATAAGTGCTACCAATAAGTTGTTGCTTTACAAGCAATTGACATGTAAATTTAAGAACTATCATCTCATTTGCTTGTTCTATTTTATTTATATTGTATACAGTTGTAAATTTCAATTCATATTATCCAAAAAGCAATAAATTTAACTTGTTAATTGAAACACCTGATATTGCTTTTATATACCATCTGGTTGTTTCTATATGCAATTATCTCTTAATAAATTATGAGGCTCATGGCTCGTGGAAACCATTAAAACCATAATACGTATATAGTGATGAGGAAATCACTGTCAACAGTCAATAAAACCTCTTAGTAAATCATGGCAACAAAATAACAAACTACCGTCCAACCTTCCAGAAATAATTAACTAGCAGACGACAATCTTTATGGTTAAGGTGGAAATTTTGAATTATATAACTATTAAATTTTCATTACCGACGGTGAATTAAATTATAATAGTCAACAATGACAATGCTGATGGACTGCGCGAAATTACTATATTATATAAAAATGGTCGTTCTGAGAAATGAGATGATAAAATGAAAATGAAAATATAACTATGCACACTGATTATAAGTTTACTTTTAAAATTCAATTCGCCATTGGCTCTAAAAATAAATAGCTGTTCATAGATTCATGCATTAAATCTTTAAACTATTAGGAAATCCACCATGAGTCCATTATTGGATTCATATAGTAGACTCCATGCCATTGTTGAGGACAAAGTAAATTAATTTATATAGCAGAAGACAGAAACCATCCTTTCAGGATATGGTTTAATATACTGTGACATCGGGTATTCCAAGTCACATAAAAGGTATCAGAGAATTCAAAGAGACCGATTCTCAGGAAGAAATTTTTTTTTTCTCTTTTTGAACCCCACCAACTTAACATACTTCTTCCGGAGTTGTAGTGATTTCTCGGGATCAAACGTTCTTATGTACTCTTTGGCAAGGATAAGCTATCCTGCAAGTCACCTATCTAATATATCCAGAATGGGAGGCCCGTGATTCATTTCGCAGGTCCACTACGAAATAAATTTAATCCGTTCCAAGACGAATTTAAATCCGTGCCGCTGAGGTTATGAGAATGATGTAGTGTCTGACACTTCACCACGCGTGTGAACAAACGGCTTCCATTTTTCAAAATTTTAATAGTAGTTTTAAAGTAACATTCTACTGCGTGAATATGGTGATTTTAATTCACTTACCTTGTCTTATCAAGATATTCAATTTTTTTTTATTTGACAATCTCTTATTCTACCCAACAAAAATGCTATGCTTTTGAATTTTACTAAATACAGAACTATGGAAGGAGTCGAAATTTAAGTTTAATTCCATTATAATCTCATGCTTCAGCAGATAATTTATACTTGTGAATTTTAATGCATTAGAAGTAACGACTTGGCATTAGCAGCGAAGAAGTACAGTATTTAAGGTTAGCATTTCAGACATTTTTATTTACTTGACATAAAATATTGGGGAATAGGGAAGCTCAATATGTAAGGCACATAACTCCTATCCCACGAATAGGATCCAGTCGAATCCAGTCGAAGGCAGAAAATTTACTTACTGTTACTTCAGCTATGGATCGACTTCGTCTGGAGGCCCTCCTGGGGCACATCCAGCCTCTATAAGGCGAGTACCCTTAAAGTTGGGAAACATCTGGCGGTCGAGTGTGACACTTCATGGATTGCAGGGGCTCATGTTTTTATATAAATATAAATAAATAGGAATTATAGGTTTTCTAGGAAATCCTACATAAATGTATGAGTAAATAAATTTTAGATACAATATTTTCTGATCCAATGATGGAAAAAATCACCTGTATAAATCCATTTATAAGGTATAAGATTAACACTCCTTCCTTGTCACGATCAAGATTATGGGAACCTTTATACAACCCCGACGGAACAAATAAAAAAGAAATAATACAGAAACAATAATGAAGTTGTAATAACAAAAATTATTTGTTTATTGGAAATAAAAAACAAAAGTAGAAGTGGCCCTGAGGTTGGATGGGAGGCCACCCTTTTCTGGGTTGTTAAAAGTAATTTATGTCTCCTTCCAGCCATTATTTCAAATGTTTTATATTTAATAATTTATTTGTTATAACGAGCCTGGAACGATTCATATAAAGGATCTAATTGTACAATTATCCTTGTAATGCTAATACTTATTTATAAGTATTTAATGAATATGTTTATTCTAAAATTCAAGTTCTCCGAACCGAGGATGTTATTATAGTATGAAGAGGGGGGGGGGGGCTAAAGTATAAAGAAGAAAATTTAATTTTTTCAATGTTGTAAGTTGAATAATCATAGACCATCGCCTACTAGGCTGTACTATCGATAACAATCCTTCCTATGGCCATAAATAACAGAAATTACCTAGCTTATTTCATCTATTAATACTCGCGATCCTTCCTACATCTATAATATCTTCAGGTTCAAATCCTCGGTTTCCTCTCGCACTACAAGATCCCACTCCTCAGAGCTGTATACTTCGTCCCATAAGGTTGCATCATTTGACCATTCCTTCATTTCCGGTTCCAATTCCTTATGGAATTCACTAACCCATAACATCCGTAATGTTCCGTATCTGTCCACATTTAAATTTATGTTTCATTATCTTCTTTCTCTCCATAATGAGACTTATCAGCAAAAATGCATTCGAATATTTTATTCATTGTAATAATGCATTTTGTAGGTGTATATACTTTCTATCTTTCTATAATTACCTGCTGGCTGAAATCAATGACATACAATGGCTTTACGATACCCCTTGAGCTCGGCCATTGAATACGTTGTCCTGGTGTCAGACTCACTCAGCGGTTTAAGGTCCATGAAGAACATGTATTCAGATCACTTAGCAATACATTCTAGATCTGGTCTATGAGCTTTATGCAGGAGGAATGTCGGTGTACTTCATTTGGTCGCCAAGTCGTTTCGGAATAAGAGGTAACGAAATGGCTGATAAAGTAGCAAAAGAAGCTCCATCTCTCTCTTGAATTTTAATTTTTATTTGTTTATTTCGTATGTCACTTTATGCTGCTATGGCTAATCGGACGATGCTACGGTGGGAGTCCTAAATTTTGCCTATCCAGGTATAATTAGGATAGGGATCTTTAACGAGTACCTGACATCGCACAGGCTCGGGACCCCCATTTTACGTCCCTTCCGAAGGACGACATATCTAAGGATTTTTTACTTCCTTTAAAAAATCCTAAGGTCATCTGCCGGGCTGCGAACCCGCGATCTTGGGTTTAGTAGGTTGCTATGCTAACCACTACACCACAGGTGACCCCATATTTTAATTATCTATAGGATCGAACGAGCATTGATGATTCCTATGTTTTAAGTTCGAAAAAACTCAAATAAATAAATATAATTACCTATTGAACTTTTCTAAATTTTTTTAACGCTTATTTTGGAACATACCAAACCATCATTTACTTGATAATGTTGAACCAACAGTAAGCAATATCTTAAATGTTTTTTGTTATTTTATTATAATTATACATACATAGAATAAATATTTAGAATATGTGTAAATTAAAAAAAAAAAAAATGCTCTAAATTTGCAATTTTAAATCACTTCTTCAGGTTAAAATAAACAATTTTCATCATAATATTTTCTTCAATAAATTCAAATTGTTTTGTTTGGCAGCCAAATTTTTAGGGTTTTTTTTTCTCTATTAAAACGTTATACATAAAGATTTATTATTAAATAATTAAAATCATACATTAAAAATAAATTAGAAAATACTAAAACGTATCCCTCTAAGCCCAAGGGTAAACGGAATACGCCACCGTATGCAGCGTTCATCTGTTCATGACCTTGACATCAAAAGGAACGATTCAACAGGATTTTGAACTAATGATGTAAGAATTCACGATACACATTTTCGATCATTCGACTGGATTTTTCAATCTTCAAAATATTAAGCCAAGGTCTTGGGTTTTTTTCGTGATTCGGATCACTTTCTATTGCTCACGATCCCTTTTAAAAAGTATCGTTAAAGGGTCCTTTCGTTTGTTCTTAAGTTTCATGGGTTTAACTTATTATGTACTTTAAAATAAGTTATGTTATGTAAAAAAAAAAAAAAAAAAAAAAAAAAAAAAAAAAACTTTACAAAAACTCAAAGACCTCTTCTCACATAGATAAATAAAAGAAATATAAAAAAACAAATATTTACGTAACTTATTTAAATATACCAATCAGAAAAAGTAGAATATAGTTTAAATTTTTGTTTATTTAAAGTTTATAAAAATATAAAACTTGGGTCACTCTTTTCCCATCATTTACTTAACATCAAATTTAATATAGTTGATGGAGAATTTTTGTTTTTTTATATTTTTTCTATGGTAAAATTAATCTCTTATATTATAATAATTTTTCACTTTAGTTTAAATTTATATGCATATTAAAAGTAAAAATACTTCTAATCAATTTAATAAGTTAAAAAAGACAAGAAAAATCTTGTTTACTAAATTTAAATTTAAGTTTATTTAGAAAAAAAAAAAGTTAAATTAAATTTTGAAAAATTTAAATTTAAAATTCAGTAATACCTAAATTAAATTTAAATTTATCAACACAATCTGGTACAGAATTCAAAACATTTTCTTCTAATATCAAGCAATTCTACTGCAAGCCAAAGATCGATTTGTTATGAATAGTAATAAATATTCATACTTCTAAAGCGGGAGGAAAAAGATGCAGCTAGACGATAGAAGTATTATACTTTTTCGTCACTCATAAGGCATTCTGGTAATCCTTAAATAAAAATTATTTTTCGTTTCATTACATATTCATACTGGTTTTCGAGCCCTAATACACAACAACAATTTAAACAACTTCCACAGAAATCGTCTTTCCGTGTTGTGATTTAAGTGAAAGAAACATTAGATTAAACCCGAATCCTTTGGGATATTTACCTTATAAAATAATTAGTCTTAAAATGATTTTTTTTTTTTTGTTTTTGTACATTGAAAATATAAAAGTACATTTATTATACAACTTTATAGTCATTGTAACAGTAGTGCCAACCGAATTTCCGAAAATATCCCTCAATCATGGAAGCAAGGGGTTCCAGTCAATAACTCCAGCGGTACAACCTGGCCTTCCATTATGCAAATAACCCCTTTCTACTGCTGATAAAATCTCAATTAATTAAAGGAATATAATTATATAATAAATATAATAATTATTTGTGTTTTTCAAAACTTACGTTAACTAGGTATGGGTGAAAAAACAACGAATTTTGAGTCTTAGGAATTGAAAAAAATTTTTAATTTTTTTAAATCGTTGTAACTTGAAATTCACTTTTTTGTTCTTATATCATGATTTTTTGTGATACATTCATTCATAAAATTTTAAAATGATTATAGTAAGGGCGATTTTTAAAATGCTTAAATAAAACATTACCATTATAGCTTATACAGAATAAAAAAAAAATAAATAAATAAAAAAAATCTAAAAGCATAATCAATAATTCATAGGTAATAAATTCAACCTATATTTATAGTTTAATTTTTCCAAGGCCCAAAGTAAAAATTAAGCAGATCTGTTGCCTATTTATATAGGACTCCATCCACAATATAAATTAAAGTTCTGTTAAGTTTAAGTTAGTGATATTAAGATACTTTTAAAGGATCATTATTTTCGCAGAATATTTAAAATACTAGTTTGATTCTCACAATTTTTATGTACTAAAGTATTAATATCGCTTCGCAAGGTGACAGTTTCCAAATTTATACTTGAATTTTTTCAGGTTCGTTGTTGACGTTTGATAACTGTGGTGTCAACACCACCTCAGTGCGAGGGATGTTAGATATTAATTGGATAGTGGGGGTGTTTCTGATAGATTAATTTTTTTAATAGAAAGTAAAGTAAAAGATAATAAAGGAAAAAAAGTATTGTTTTTATTTTAATTATTGTCATTATGGAAATCAAACATACTTTTAAGGCCTTTAGCGATCTTTTGATTATCGGATCAAAATTATCTTCAGCGTTTTTAGAAACGTGATATTTTAAGACAATTTTTGCAATAAAACTGCTGATTCTAATAAAGGTTAAAACGGTAGTGGCCCCAAGTCATTTTGTAAAAAAATATGCAAATATTTATGTTGGAGTTCTGACAATGGACAGCTTCTCTACTCATGCCCTGAGGGGCAGTGCTATAGCATTATAAAAATCATGCACAAGGATTTAATAGTAAAATGTGGAACGTAACATAACAAGAAAAATAAGAGCTAAGTTAAGCAACTGAGTGAGTAAATTGAAATAAATGAATGGTGGGATCAGTCAAAAATGATTTAGGCAAAGTTAAATAAAAATAATTTATTTTATTTGCAAACGTTTCGGCCAAATCTTTGATCGCCATTACCAGGGCAGATGGAAAATAGGAAAACAAAAACAAAAGAATATGAAATAACATGACATACTGTCATAAAATGAAGAGAACTAAACTAAAACTAGTTTTAAACCAATATAATTCCTAAACGGTAGGTTATAGCAACAGACATTATATAACAAAAAATATTTTCCATTAAATTTCTGATACCATAACTATCGATGATTTTCGATCCGAGCAACACCAAAAGAGCTAAAGCGTATCAAAAACACATAAAAAGTGTAGGAAGAACGTGACTTTTTTCATGAAAACCACTACAGTTCCTTAACGGTACGTACTAGCTACAAATGTTAAATAACAAAAAATGTTCTCCATGAAAGTTCTAATAAGACAACTGTCGGAAAATATTCAACAAATATTCGCGGAAAACACCAACCGAGCTAGAACGTATCAAAACGTTACATTTTTGAGTGTGAAAAAAAAGTTGCACCAAAAAAGTATAGAACGCCAGACAAAACACCCTATGTAAAAAAAAAAATATATATATATACATATAAATAGATATATATTATTATTATTATTGGTTTCGATCTATTGCATAGGCATTAACTATAGTCTAAAAATTATGTAATCATTCATTAAACTAACTTTCCTAAAAAAAAAAAAAAAAAAATTAAAGTTTAAAAAAAAACTAGAAAAAAACGCTTCTACAGGAAGCCTAACTAAAAAGCTAAGTGAGTTGTAATAATAAAATTTCGTGTACAAAACTTTTATATTTTATATAACTATGTGGCTAATGACAGTTTTCATGGATCTGGATGGACAGTAGGTAGTTAAATAAGTGATATTTGAAAGCGGATAGGGTGTTTGAATGGCGAATGGTGTAAGGGATGGAGTTCCATAAGGACGAGGATCGGATTAGGAATGATCTGTCGAAAGCAGCGGAGCAATGAGCAGGACTGTACAAATCTGATGGGCGGGAACGGGTTTGGCGGGTAAGAACGGAGGATTTGAGCTGAAGGAGTTGAGAAATGTAAAGTGGACGTTGGGATTTCACTGTTTGGTAGAGAAAGGATGCCAGAAAATACTGGCGACGGTAGGAAGGAAAGAGCCACTGTAACTCCGCGTAAAATTGTGAGACATGGGCGCTTCTGGGGATCCCGAAGATAAAACGAATGCAGCAGTTAAACAGTCTTTTGAGTCTGGCCTCAAGATCACTAGAAACACCCCCATACACAGCACAGCAGTAGTCGAAGTGGGGGAAGATAAGGGAAGATACTAGTAATTTGCGGGTTTCGAAGGGAAGAAGATTGCGAACGTAATTGAGACGTTTTAGGATTGGGATGGTGCGACGGGAAATTTCAGATACGTGGTTTTTCCAGGATAGGGTTTGGTCGAAAATGACTCCGAGATTTTTGACTGAGGGGTAGAATTTGATAGGATCACTGTTCAGGAAAATGGGGGGAATAGGAGGTATGGTTTTCAGGAGGTAACTCGAACCTATTACAAGCGCTTTGGTCTTTTCAGTATTTAAATTCAACTTGTTCGACACTACCCAGTTATAGATTCGATCCAAGTCTTCCTGGATTTTTCTAGTAGCTTGCAATAGGTCAGAATTGGGAAAGGATAAATAGATTTGGAGATCATCTGCGTAAAGGTGATACCGGCAGTGACGGATGGAAAGGGGAAGGTCATTAATGTAAACAGAAAAGAGTGTGGGCGAAAGTGAAGATCCCTGAGGAACACCACGGGAAAGAGGTAGGGTCTTGGATGGAGATTTATTTGGAATGACTACATACTGTGATCTGCTGGAAAGGAAGGATTTAAACCAAAGTAAGGCAGATTTGGACAAGGAAAGGTTTCGGAGTTTGGATAGAAGGATGTTGTGGTCAACATTATCGAAAGCCTTTGAGAAATCTAAAAGGATAAGGATGGTAATCTCTTGACGATCGATTGCGGAGTGTAAGTCTTGCGTTATTTTTAGGAGGGCAGATTGGGTGGAGTATCCGGGGCGGAAACCGGATTGATATGGAGTAAGGAGGGAGCGTTCTTCTAGGAAAACGGAGAGTTGGGACTGAACGATCCGTTCCAGTGGTTTGGATAGGTTGGAGAGGAGGGAAATCGGGCGGAAGTCACTAGGGGAGGCGGGATTGGGGATTTTACTCAAGGGGCGGACTAGTGCTGATTTCCAAGAGGAAGGAAATATCGAATTTTGAAGGGAAAGGTTGTAAATGTGGTGAAGGATAGGAATAAGTGCGGGAAGGCATGCTTTGATGAGTTTAAATGGAATATTATCGGGTCCATAATCATTTGTGCGGGATTTCTTAATGACCGAGAGTATGTCATCATAGGATACATGGGAAAAGAAGATAATGTCATACCTTTTAATTTACCAGTACTATTCGTGATTTGTTTTAATTTTAAACACAGTTTATCCAAAATCAACCAATTTTTGTTTTTTTTGACATATCTCAGAGCAGGAATAGAAAAATATTCACTTTAAAAATCTTATCATAAAATCTTACTCTTAAACATGACCAAAACTAACTTTTTTAAAGTTGGCAAAATTTTTCGATGTTTAACAATCGATTGTGGATAAACGCCTAAGTCAAATTCAGCTCAAGGGATGTCTTTGGACGCGCAATTTAATAAACTTTAATTTTGTAAATAACACATTTTCCGATTGAAAGCGTTTTTTTGCAAAAATCTGAAAAAAGTGAAAAATGTTGGGTTTTTTGCCCCCCAAACATTTTCCCCTTATCAAATTTGGTTTCATTTTTTATATTTTATTCTCAGGACCTATCTAGACCATTCCGTTACATAAAGGTAATAAAAGCGTATTAAAAAAAAGAAAGAAAAAAGACAGATGATATGAATACAAATTGTAGAATGAAACATCACGGAGAATCTTATTGAATTATAATTCAAGAAGTTTATACATTAAATAATTAAACTTTAATAATAGAACGATTCCTCAGCTCAATAGTACTTATCTGTTAACGATTTTCCCACACATATTTATACCGATAAGCTGACAAAACAATCAAAAGAGACACAAACTATCTTTTGTTTATTGAGAGATTGTACAAAAGCAATCAGAGCACCGCTCCCTTAGTGACATAGCCCGGGTTTGTATGTCAAGTCAGCCCTGACCTAGAGTAATCTTGCGCAACCTCCCTTCAGAAGTTCAACGTGTTTCGGATCCAGATCTTGTCCTCATTAGAAAATATTGATTTAAAATAATCCAATGACTTGCATCAATTTGCAGCAGTATATAATTCCAATAATGAAGTATGTCAGCTCATGAATTTGGCCAGCGTGAGAACAGCGCCGGAACATCTCTATTACTTCGTCGCAATTTCCTTTAATTGTTGAAGTAATTATAATGAAAGATTGCTCAGCTTCAAGGATCTGCGTACTTCGAAATGGAAGGCAAAGAGCTTGATTGTTCTCCACTAAAGAAGCTTAAATCATAGGAAGGTGAATGACTTATTTTTTTTTAATAAAAAAAAAAATACAAAAAAACATTATTCTAGTACTAGAACTCTAAATAATAGTACGATCATAGTCCATTTTTGATACCTTCAGCAGTGTGAACCAAGAAATAATGTTTGAAAGGTTATAGCAACTGTGATTCAGAATTGCAATCTAGCACGTCAAAATATTTTTTTGTTTTGGAATACAAAAATTGTATTAACAAATCTGTATTTTATATTATATTACACTAGCGACCCCATCGCGTCTTTACTCGTTCCTATAAGTAAAGGACTTAGATAAATTTAACTAATTGAAGTTCTACTTGTTTATTGATAAAAGTCTTGTATTGAATTAAGCAATCGAGCATTATTTCTTCAATGGATTTTTCAAGCATTGAATTAATTTTTAATCCTGTTAAAATTGCACTGATTAGATGTTTGAAGATCAGATAAAAGCCAAATTAGATGTCCAATTTTTACTTTCAATTCATATGATAGACAGAGGCTATGAAGAAACTGTTGCGGATAATGGTCTGCATTATCAGTGCTTACAAAGTCATATGAATTTTTACACACAATATCAAAAACCTAAAGAACGACATTTTGATTTAGTAATAGTTTCTAACCATAAAAGTATATCACAGCGTGGCAAACTTTCTGAAACACAACATTGTACGTTTAAATGTTTATTATTGTAAATCTTATTATAGCTAGACCTTTCCACAACTATGAAAATTATATTAAAATTTAGTACAGTAGTTTCAATTACTATTTAATAGTTTCAAACTCCACTGCGGAATGGTTTTAATCACAATTCGGTCGATTTTCAAATTTCACTGGGATCCACATGTCACTACAAAACTAAATATTTTTTAATTATTTAATTGAATATAAATAAATTATATTATCAATGTCTAGCTCAATACACCTTATCTTTGTAACCTCTCTTGAATGGCGTTCGCCACCTATCGGTCTATTTTCAAACTTCACTGCTCACCACATATTTATTGCTTTTTTAATAATAAAAAATCTGTAGATTATATTATTGCTAAACCATCCTGGAACTATTAAGATGCTGTGGTCAAAATTTGGTAGATATTGGTTCAGTAGAATTTCGCGATTAGTGATCACAGACGAAAAATGGCCTGTCCTTTTACATAATAATATAGATAAGAAAGAATTAGGTATAGAGCCACAGAAAAATACTTTTAGCTACTGTACGAACAAATGTAAAGACGAATTATATCCTGATTGTTTATATGGCCTGGAAAACGACATTTAATCCTTCGTTAAAATTTCATTTGGGATTTATTTTATTCTTATATTAGTCTTCAACTAGTCACTAAGCCAAAAGCCTGTTTTTATGTGCGAATAATATTATTTTCAGATCTTAAATTTAATCACATTTATTCTCGCGTTGGCGTTGGTATATATTTCTAATAGTAAGTTATGATTATTAATATCATTAAAGATATTTCAAAATGTCTTCTATATCCAAAAAAAAAAAACCAATAATTGTAATAATAATTTGCACATTGTAAATTTGTACTTAAAGAACTACATGGCCGATTTTGATGAAATCTGATAATTATGGGTCGTTCTTAAAGTACGAATTTAGAACCACACCCACCACCCACCTAAATTAAAACTTTGTTAATAGCCATTCAAAATGTTAGTAAGTATGAAAGGAACATAATTATCAAATTTCATTAAAATCGGCCGAATCGTTCTTAAAGTACAAATTTAGATCCCCCCACTCCTTTATATTAAAACATACCCATCAAAGGTAATTCGACTTATCCACTTGTTCACGACAACCACAGATACATTATTCTTTAAAGAAAAAAAATCTGACTAGGAAATGTTATTACATATCAAATTACAAAAAATGTTTTCTGTTTTGGCAATAATAATAGAAAAAAAAACAACTTTATTGAAGTGAATTAAAAAAAAAAAAATAGGTACATAAACAATTTAAAAAAAAAAAAAATTAAGAATCACTAAAACCATTGTAGTTATAACATTTCTTATTCTTAAAGACTCCAAACTAATTAATGTTAATGACTACGCATAGTGGTCCGAAACGTAAAAGAAATATTTTATAATATCACTATTAAAATAGTGGATTATATAATAGGTAAATTAAAATAAAAATACAAAAAAATAAAAATAGTTTACTTACTTTATCTAAATTTGGTAAAATAAAATAAATAAAAATGGTATAAATGAATAACGTAATAGTTAAAACAGTGATGTAATAGGATTATCTACGTTTGGGTAATCCTCATCACGAAAAAAAAAGAAATAAAAATTGCAAAATAAGAAAACCATTTTAAACATCTCTAATTATATATTTCTAACACTCAGTTTTTACAATTTCACTGAAATTGATACCGCTGTTGGAACTCGTGGAGTTAATCACATATTCGATAGTGCCAATTTTTTTTCGATTGGAATTATCAACATTGATTTATGGAAACAGAACGTAATAGAGACCTAATTCATTTTATATATGTGTATGTATACTGTTTTCACTACGATATATATTTTTTTAAATAATGACTACAGTTGAACAATGTTTTATTTACATTAATATATTATCATGTAGTTGCTAAATCACATTGCAATAATACGTTTATTATGCAAATAAACTAGGATTCTCATCTAATTTAATTAGTCAATAAAAGAACCCCATAAAAAGGAATACGACATAAATACAGATCATTATTATTTATTACTCTTCAGCGATTCAGATTTTGTTTAAGAATTATGATTTAGGATAGGAATTAAATTAATGTATCGATAAACAAGGTTTCTATTGGGACAAACAATAAATAAATAAAAAACCTGTTGAAAAACCTGAAAATATAATCATATTTTTAAAAGGATAATATGGTCAATACGGCGGCTGTAAAATTTTATGGGGAAAGTATCCAAGGATGCTGTCAGGAAGCCTGAAAAAACACTTCAAGGTTGAAAAAGAACTTTATTGGAGTGGCAACGTTTCGGCCTGCCCTGTAGGCGTTCTTCAAGACTATCGACTGTTGTAATACTGTTTATGTAACATAAACAGAAAAATGGTAGAATTTTCTTTTGCTATACACCTCATTTCCCTATAACTTCTATTGCTATTTATAGCCCTAAAGAACACTTGAAAGGCGGCCGAAACGTTGCCACTCCAATAATTTTTTTTTTAATCCTGAATATGTTTTTTTCAAACTTCCTGATTATTCCCGACTATTTCTCGTTTAATATTTATATTATACATTTTATTTAAGGTTTCTTTTTTTATTTCTTATGTAGATTGTTATAACTACGATAAATTAACAGTTTTATTTTTTATTCATGTACATCTTCTTATTGTTTTTATTTACTCAATATAGAAGTTTGAAAGCGATTTAATTTTTTTTTTTTTTTTTTTTTTTTTTTTTTTTATATCTTATTTCATAATATTATTTAAAATTTGTGTAGTTAGTTATTTGTTATCTTGAACATATTATATGGAATTTGTTTACAATTAAAGGTTTATATTATCTACTAAAATAGACAATCCTAAGTTTTAAAATATTTAATATTTTTTATTCTATTATATTAGTTTTAATTTCTTACATTGTTACTTTAGTAATTATCATTACATAAATTTTAAATATTATATCTTTATATTTTTTATAGTTTAAGGCATTTTTTTTTTTTTTTTTTTTTTTTTTTTTTTTTACTAAATTCTGTAAGGAGTATAATTCCGATATAAATTATTATCAACAAACTTCCTTCAACATAATTCTAATTATTTCAGATTTATTTTTTGCTTTAGCTAAAACTTAATAGACAAAATGTTATTTTTGAATATGATCAGCTTCAATAATAAATAACAATTTTTTTTTTCCAGAACATATTTAAATTAAATATCTCGTCCGATTAGCCATAGCAGCATAAAAGTGACGTTAAACGAAATAAACAAACAAACAAATTAAATATTATATTAGAGGAAACTTGCAAAAATACTGGAGTTTACAGCCCTCTGGGAAATACTTCCTTGAAATTATTGTTTATACATTTCGTAAATTGTTCTAGAATACAACGTAGTTTGTAGAATAGTCGTAAAAAATATGCAAAAGAGTTCTCAGTAACAAAACTAATCACCGTTCATTGACCGAACTAGCCCCCTTTTGGGCAGGTACATGTTAGCTCTTCGCTTACCACAACAGAGAAAGCGATTGGATAACAGCATAATTTGAAGATCAGTATGCAGGGCACAGACTGAACGGTATCACTAACATAATATCTCATCCATTTTATAGCTGAAAACGTCTTAAATGTTTATTTTTCATTAAAATTATTAAATCATTTAAAATTGAAATCAAAACAGGGATAACAACAACTTAAATAGGTAATTGAAAATCGACTTATGCTTTTAAAGATCTGGGCTTAAGATAAGAAATCTTATTATCAAAGGAATGAAGTGTAATTCTTAACTATGACTGAGTTAAAACTTAATATATACTTGATCCGAAATAGTTTGATCATTTTCCAGTTATATTTAATCTTTTTCTATTTTTATTAAGACTTTTCCATTTATTTTTCAACTTTTGTATTCATTTTTAAACATTTTCCATATATTTTTAGTCTTTTTCCATTTAGGTTGAACCAATTTTAATTCAACTTTTTTTAAATGAAATAAGGCCCCTAAATCTTTATGAGAAATTGGAGGAAATGTATATACAAACCATTTTCAGACAATCCAGCACTTATTATAAGATAACCAACAGTCCCATCAAGTTCTAAGAACGAAAGAAATGCAACCTTTATTCTGAGACATCTAGGAATAACACGAAAGTACAACAAAAATGTATTATTGTCTGGCTACGTAAATAACAAACAGCAACTTTTTAGACTACAAGTTATATACATATAAATATACAAGATGGAAATTTAAACTTAAACAATTTATATACAATAACTTCGAATTTATATACAAACAATTTTTAAACTTATATATTATTACAAATTTTCGAAAGATGGATATTAGAGAAGATAGATGAATAAATTATATTTAAAGAAAGCGAGGGAGGAAGAATTGCGCATTATAAGGGGTAAAAAATTCCAAAATAAGGCTGCACGAATAATAAAGGAATGTCAAAGGACGCATTTATATGAGAAGGGATGCTTAAGTATTCGTATTCGAAAGATGGATGGAAGAACGAAGGGTAAGAATATCGTAAATATAAGAAGGTTTTTTGGAGTTTAAAGATTGGAATAGAAAAGTTCTAAGTGTTGTCGTTGCAAACTTGGGTAAAGCCACCTTAATTCAGATTACTAGCAAGTGATGTGAGAGCGCCTGGGGATCCTAAAAATGAATCTTATAATTTTTTTTAACATATTTTTATTCACAATTGTACACAATGGACAACCGGTGAATGTGAAGTTACATTAAAACAAAAGACATGATAAGGCATGAGGAAGTTAGCACCGAATGGTACAATCTCCAGGCATGATACTAAATTATTAGCGATTAGACTAGGAGATCCCTCATCCACCTCCTTTTCAGCCTCCGTTGAGTTATGTCTGGTATCTGTACTGTTGCCATATTGTATATCTGTTTGTTAGAGTTTCCACGTAGTTTCCATGAAAATGTCGATAAATTTTATGTATATGGGTCTTAACTGTCGGAATAGGTAAGTCTGTATATAGCGTATTGTGTGACACATAAGAAGGGGAATCTGTTATCAGTCTTAGGAATTTGGATTGATATATTTGTATTTTTTTAATATGCGTTCTTTTGGCCGGTCCATAAATTTGCGATGCGTACGTCCAAATGGGTTTTAACAAGTAACTGTAAATGTTAAGTTTTTGTTTATGTTAAGGTAGTTTTGAGCGTCTATGTATTGAATATAGAAATTGCAGTCTTAACTGTAATGTCTGTTTTCATTGTCACTTTTTCAGTTTGATGTAGAATCTTATAAATGAATTCATTTATCTCTTCAGCCACATTTCGAGCTCAGCTGACAGTCCTCCGTATACTATGCATCTATAATTGAGATGGGGAAGCATGAGGGGATAAAACTTCTTTCTTATTATTATATGCTGTTATTATATAATTATAAAAATGGAAGGGCAACAGTTAAATTCAACTTCTGGGCGTATTACTCTGAGATATACCGGACCATGGGACCGCGGTGGGGAAACCACAAGGAAATTCTACCACTGTAATAAAACTAATGACGTTATTCGTGGATGCCGATTATTAAATTATCATACTCATGGTTCGAGGGTCCCATTATAACCATAAAATCTATATAGTGATGACGCTACCAACAATGTCAACACCCAATAAAACTACTCACTAAATCATCGGCGGAAAATAATCAACCCAACTATCTTATAACCATGAAATAATTATGCGGTAGACAACAATGTATAGAGTTTATGGAGATTTGTAATTGTGAGGAAAACTATCAACTTTTCATTGCTGGAGACCGTCAAACGTAACTGAATTAGTCAACAATGACAACGCTGTTGAAAGTATGCGCAATACTTCACAGGAACTTTGAGAGAATATCTCTTTTTTTTTCATCTTGTTGTTGATATTTACAACTGTAGAGAACATACACAATTAGTAAATATAAAGGAAAAGGAATAAAGGAAAATGACAATAACCTGTAACGCAACCTCTCATTGGTAGTTCTATAGCAGAAGGTCTGAAGGCAATCTTCTTCTCGAACGCCTCAGAGGGTTATCGGAAATAGAATGGGAAGCAAGTTGAGAGACTAATGGATTAAAGTGGTTATTAAGTTTACTATGAAAGGATAGGTTTGGGCTCAATCAGCAACATATAAAACACTAAAATCTCTATGGATATGTTTATTAGTAACAAAGTAAGGAGCGTTTATGGTTTTTGAAGGATTTAGGATTGTAAGGTTTGGACACCAGAAGAAGCGGAAGGTGTAATTGTGCCGCAGAGCTCAACTCTTTATGTCCAAATACGGTCTAATTATTGTCAAGTAAATAAGTCTCTTTTAACTAGTCCGAAGGTTTTCATACGTTTGTCTAGTAAGTATTGACGAAACTAAAGAGAGTGAAATAAAATGGGAAATAGAAATATGCGGAAAATTTATTTTTATTAGCAATATTTTTCATAAATATTTTGACTCCAAAATCAAAATAATTTGATAATAATCTGAATGTTGAAAGTTTTATTCGTACGATGATAATTTGATAAGGAAAGGGGGTAATAAATTCAGAGCATTATCTATGGATACTAGAGTTTGGATATTAGATGTGTAGCCACCTATAACCGAGTATCTCTTCTCTGGGTAGGTGAGGTCCGCCAGCCAACAGGAGGCAACTGATTGCGAGCGTAACGCTGGCGATAGTTCTCCTGTAGAAATCAGCCTAAAATTGTAAACTTGACCTGAACCTTTAATGCTTTCAAAACTGGAGGAAAAAAAAAACCTAAAAATGAGAAAAAAATCAACATTTTAGATCAATCATAAACTCACTGTTTCCTATTGATATTATAATGTACTTAAAATTCTTAATTCATACAATAAAATAAAATTCTATCGTTTGAATTCTTGATGTATTTAAAAAATCATCACGTATTTAAAATATTCCTTTTTCTAAAGTTTTCCCGATAATATTTCTGCAATTGAAGAGAGTCAGAGGGACTTAGAAGTAACTCGATGAAATATAACTAAAAAGGGAAATAAAACTAACTCCATGTTCAAACAAGGCTTTTTAAGTACTCTTTCCACTATCTTTCATATGATGCTGGTATCTCTCGCCACAAACTTTGTACAGTTTGATATACGACTTCATTGTATTACACTCCTCCGCCATTTATGACCACCACTTCTGTTGCTATTAAGCGAACCTTTTCTTCACGGGAATCAGATCACATTTATACTGCAGGAGAGAATTACACAGAAGAGCAATTGGATTTCATCTGATATTATCAATGAACCAATATAGTTAAAAAAAAAAAAAATAAAAAAAAAAAAAAAAAAAAAAAAAAAAAAGGATTGCACCTTCCTATTTCACATACTTAACATTATCCCTCTCATTTCAGAATCATTCATGAAAATGAGCAAAGGAGTTCAAGGAATTATAAAATGCTTGCATTGTAGCCGAGCCAATAGTTCTTGTATAGGTCCAGCTGTTTTAGAAGATGTAATGTTCCTTTTTTCGTAATGCAAGTTTAATACCGCTTGGTAGTAATGCAGGACTATAATCGGGCCTGTACTGACCTATGCTTCAGAATGCACAGGAAACACTTCTACGGTTCGAGCGACGAATCCTGAGAATAAAATTTGGGCCATAAAAGAAGATGATAACTAGAGGATCCAAAAATAACAAAGAGCTTTCAGAACTCTACAAAAACTCAGTTATTGCTAAAATTATTAATGATGGTCAACTTCGTAGGTCTGGTCATACTGTCAGAATTTCACCAGGCCAGAATACCTCGTAAGGTCTTAAATGAAAGGATATATGTAACAAGAAAGATAGGCAGCACAGGCAACGATGGATGGATGGTGTGACCAATGATTCCAGAAATATCCCTTACTGTAGAGTTGTCACATGCTATAGCGAAGAATGGCGAAACAAGTTACAAGAATCTCTGAATCTTCACGAGTTATAATATCACAAAGAACGAAGAAGAAGATTTTTGGACTTAAAGGACTTATTACATTAAGGATGTTGGCTTAGAAGGTGGGATACCCGGTAACCATAGGTTTTTATTTTTTTCAAATCCTCCTATTTTAATAATACAGTAAAACAAAAATAAAATGATAATTTTCAAGAAGAGATCTTGCACCATAGTTTTGAAAAATTGAATTTTTTTTTAATATACATTTATTGAAATTTAAAACTGTATAAAATATATAAAACAAGTAAATGTATTGACAACGATAATAATAACATGTTAAAACTTGAAAAGAACTACTCATCAGTAGCACTTTATTAAAAATTTTACACTAGAAGGTCTCTAGGCCATCTTCGTTTCAGACGCCTCGGAGGATTATCAGGATTGGAGTGGGAAGCAAGTTGAAAAACTAACGGATTTGTGTGATTATGGAGCTTACTACGAAAGGAATAGGTATGTGGTCTAAATCAGCAACATATGGAACATTAAGATCTTTATGTATAAGTTTATTGGTGACAAAGTAAGGAGCATTGAGGATTTTTCGAAGGATTTTGGATTGTAAGGATTGGAATACGAGGTGAATTGAATGGTTTAGTGGAGCCCCAAAGCTTAACTCCGTAGTCCAAATAGGTCAAATCACAGTCATGTATATGAGTCTTTTGTAATTAATTGGGAGCTTTGACAGTTTGTCCAGTAAATGTTGAAGTAGTCTGTAACGACGGGCAGTTTCTTGTCGTTTTAGTCTTGTATAAATCGTAAATGTAAATTATTGTTCGGAATTTTTGATCATTGGGAACGCGTTATTCAAACTTCAAAACATGATACCTCTTTCCTCTATAAGACTACCTAAAGTGATAATGCATAGGACAAACTAACAGGGGGCGATGAAATCTCAGTTTGGATTGTTTTGGACATTACACTTTCTAGCCTAACACCCTCACATGAGATCTAAGGAATTTAAGGACGAAGTTGACAATAGGACTAACTGCATTATTTAGCTGTGGAAGTCAGGGACCGAAAGTCGCAGCGAACACCCGGTGAGGACAACGAACTACACTCCATCCTATTGGTCAATCTTGCTTGCGCATCAACGTTTTCGCTAAGCATTTAAATTACCGCGTGCGTGAAAATGATTAAAGCCAATTCGGGGCTACTTAAGAGTCAACGCGGCCAAAACCGAAAAAAAGAGGTTTAATGAAAAGAATAATAAATTATGGACAGTGATCGCGGAGATAGGAAAGGGAAAGCGGGCCATCAGCTGATCGTTGGTTAACTTTTCCGGTGGACGGAACTCGCATAACCAATGCCGTCCTACTGTCGTACGGCATAGGCAATCGCGCGACGTATTCATACCTTTGTGCCGTTTTCGTTTTTTTTTTTTTTCTATTGTTTTATTATTATCATGTGAACAGAAGAATAACAGGAGAAATGTTTGAGAAAGTTTCAAACCTTTTTTGTTTTCATTAAAAAGAATTTCATCCTGAAACTTTGGTCTACTCATATTTTTCGTAATTATGGACTCCTGGGTGCTGACACATCTTGGATCCCTGATATCTTCATCGACCTCATCATTCTTTCTTCAAGGCCTTCCAGCTGACCTGCTGGTGTATAAAAACGACATTCATTATCTCCGTTTCTGCAGGCAATCTTTTAACACCAGATATCGACTACAGATATCTGGTATATATAAGCCCAATATCAAAACCGTTTTCTATGAATAACTTTTAAATTTTCAGCTTTGTGAATTTAAAAGGAATTTAGGTTTCTTATTATTCAATTATCAATAACAAGATCCTATATGTAATTTCAGTATTTACTATTTTATTCAATTTTTTGGCATTTTTCTCCTAATTATTATTTATTGAATCGATGGTTTTCTACGCGTTACGGAAACATATATCTGTGACACTTGTAATTAGTGTTTTAGGAAAAACGCAATTTTGTCCATGATGATTCACAAATGACCACTATTCTCAGTATTAACTGATATTTCCCATCACCAGGACAATAACATCTAAAACGATTCATTAATGTAAAAAATAAATTTTATATTAATTTCACAAATCTTTGCATAACATTTAAAATTACCTCATGTCACATTGAGTATAAAAAAAAAATCGTTTTATTTAAATCGAAAACTGCTTATTATATGATCACAAATCTTCAGTTATGCTGAAGTTATTACAATGATTCATGGGGTCATAGGTGCTATAGTTTTTTTTTTACAATAAAATATTCTCATATCTTTAACAATACTGAATTAATAGGTTCTTGATTATTACCAAATGGAAGCTATTTATATAAATAAAACTATAGAAAATGATTTTAATTATCAAACAGATAATGATAAAAGCAGAAAAAATCGTAATGATAATAAACAAATTAATAATAAAAAGATTTTGAACAATAGAAATTCGATAGATGAATAAAAATATAAATATTTGAGGCGTCCAATTGCAAAACGTAGCAAAACCAGATTTCTAAATTTTTCACCAAAAGCCAAAAACCATATCGATATAATGCCCAATTGATATGAATGTAATTTTTCTTGTATAATTAGCAGAAAAATGGTTTTAGTTTGGCAAGCGTAATAAGGGACCCTGTTGACCAGTTTTTTAAAAATTATTTTTTCTTCTGCACTTACTCCGTTTTGCAACAGTTTGAGACTTGCTCCTCCTTTGATAATGAAATAAATACATGCGCTGAGTTGATTTATAAAATTGAATGATGAATTAAAAAAAAATGTTTTACGTTCAAAAATGATTCTTATTAGCTTGGTGAGCAATAAAAACGGATGGTAAAGAAATAAACGACATATGTACATACATGGACTAGTTTATGTAATCACAATACACATTTTCCTAAACAAATTATTATTCTTCCTCATCTTACTTCTAGACAGAATTTTAGTAAAACTTCTTTGAAAATGCTTAAAAACAATTTATCATTAAAAAATATTTGTAAATGTAAATGCGATTATTTTTTAGAGTATTGAGGAACAAAATAAAAACAATAAAGTATTGAACTACGTACCTAGTAGTATAAAAATATTATTGAGTGTGCTTTTTAGTAGGTAACTTAAAAATTTGAAACAAATAGCTATTTAAAAACTTTTTTATAATGTTTAAAAACATTTATTAGTTTAGTTTAACAAAAAAAAAAAAAAAAAAAAAAAAAAAAAAAAAAAAAAAAAAAAAAAAAAAAAAAAAAAAAAAAAAAAAAAAAAATGAAATATAAATTAACTTTTCTAAACAGCTAATTGTGTTTCTTCCACCTCGCTTGTGTCTCCTAAATCTGCCAAATAATAAGCATAATATAGCAGCCATATTGTGAGATACTCCCTTTTGGTACTGTGATAGGCATGGTTTTACTCCCTTTTGCTACAATACGTGATTTTTAATTGTAAATTTGAACAGTTTTTCCTTCGATTTTAAACCTAAAACCTAGTCAGTCTTCTGCGTAGCAAGGAGCTGGATCGAACGGTATATACAACTCAATTTCGATTTTCGGTGGATTTGCTACGTTTTGCAATTAGGAGCCTCATCTTTAATAATCATTAAAACAGGAAATAATCCAATATTATTAACCAATATCAAACCAGATACCTATTCTTTCATAAAAAAAAAAAACTCCACAACCATTAAATCCATTAGTATCACAACTTACTTCTCTTTCCGTTCCAGATAACTCTCCGAGGCTTCTGAAAAGAAGATAGCCTCGGGACGTTCTAATATAATTCTTCATTATACAGAGCCTTTGTAAATGCTAGCAATGGGTAGTTGCTTTAAAAACAAGTGACGTGTCATTTTTAGTATTATCATCACAATTACTTTATGTATTATATTTTTATATTGAATACAGTTATAAATATTAATAAATAGCTAAAAAAAAAATAAAACATTTTTTTTACTATATATTTTTACAGTGTAATTATTAATTATTAATTATTGCTAATAAGCATGCCCCTCCCCCCCCCCATTTCTGTCTTTTTTACTACTGCCTTCAAAATATGCATCGATAGTCACAGCAAACAGTTGTTAAATATAATAATCTCATTTCATATATTGATGGTACTCCTAATCACTGACCACAGCTAGACTAATCACTGACGTTGAATGGACAGGTTGTGCTGAACTCAATAGGCAAAGAGCAAGACCCCATGAAGATGGGGCATCAATGAATAGACCTATGACCACTTAATCTATGATTGTCTCCAATTAGTCTATTTAAGAGCTCGGCTTATAAAATCATAGATGTCAAGACAATTACTATGACCTATATAAATAAAAATTAATCTTCAATATTTGTAATAAGCGTATCTTTAAAAGTAAAAAAAATTGATTTCAGAAACAAAATTATATGTTGGAATAAAAATACTGAATTAATAAAATTATTTTTTTTAAAGTATAGATACCATTGATGTTTTCATAAATGGGAAACAATGAACATTATTAAAACAAAAAATTCTAATAAATTACTTATTCTATTAGAACCAAAATTACTCCATTTATCTGAAACCTAGATTATTCTTATGGTATTACAACATCTATGTCAGGATATTGAACAAATAATAATTCAGCCTTTGCGAACTCGAAGGTTCGATGCAGACACCACAAACAATCGTTAGGCACAGTTAAGTCTTCGCGATTAGTTCATTATTTAAAACTTCTAAAATTATTTAAATATGTTTATCGATTGAATGCACAACGATTCCGCTTTATTTAGCCTTCTAATTTCTTCAGATTGCTCGTTTTCTTTGTGAAGAATCATCCGTTTGGACATACGCTTCGAAAATATACGGAACAGCTAAAAATATATATATTCACTTCAACTCCAAATCTTCCAGATAAAGACATTCAGTACTAGCACAAAATCACCCTAGAACTTAATCAACATAACCCTACATACTGACCGTCGCATAACTGTTAATAAACAAATAAGAACCCAAAACAAACAATTTAACGAAAAAGTACATGACCATCCCAATACACTCAAAAATGGTAACAACATATCGTCATCCCAGAATTATCTTGTTCTAAGTCCATTTTTAGAGTATATAGAGTTATGTACACCAAAAATTTAGAAAAAAATTCTTGTTCTATATCAATTTAAATACCAGTATTATCTTAGCCCATAATCGAGTATTCAGTAAATAAATGTTCTATAACCCAAGTTTTGTGTCTACTTTAAAGAATTATCTTGTTCTGTTGAATTATAGTGTTTTATAGACCGTTCATTTTGTTCTATATCCATAAAATAAACCTGAAACAACTCCAAAGTCAAGGAACGCAAAACCGAAAGAGATAAAATAAATTATTTACTTACACTTTATTTACATTTGCTTATTTTTATTACTTCTTTATTACTTTTTTTGAAATAATAAAATTTATATAAAATAAAAAAGCTTTTATTATATTACACTGTCCCAATTATTAAAAAGAAATTAGTTTAAAGGGATATAGAACAATTTATTGATCTAAAAATGTTCTATATCCCGTATTTCTTTAAAGGTTATGTAAAAATAGCCATTTTTGTTCTATATCCAAATGGAAAAATCGTTTTAGTTTTAAATCAATGCAATAAAGGATGTAAATTTGATATTGTAAAATATTATCTAATATACTGACAATATTTAACTGCAAATGCATTTACATATTATCCCAAAATAAAAAAGTACTTTAAGAAATAAACTTCAAATCTCATTTCCTAAAATAAGGATTTTTGATATAGCACAACATAATTCTGGGGTGACGATATATTAAAGGCAACATTCATAGAAAGCTGAAAAAGAGCTGGATGGGAGACCTTCTAGACTAAAATAAAAAAATAGAAATCAAGGCAGGAGGTACCGCTGTTTTCTGCTCCCTCCCATGCCTTTCATAACATGTAGGTATTTATTCACTCAGCAGATTCACTGATTCTCTATTTTATAATTGACAGATGGGAGTTATTTTCGTGGGTTCGAACCCCACCTGGACGGGTTATAATTTATATTTTGGCGGACCCACGAAATGAACCTTGACCTTCCCACTTCGGCTAGAATAGGCTCATAATTTGGTAACGCCTCCTTCCTGCCCAATTTGAACTACATAAGGACGGTAAGCCTTAAATAAAAAAATAATGACAATAACTAAATAAATAATAATTGTAATAATTTTTATTTTTTTATTTTTTAACGTTGACCTACTGATTTGTATGGAAAATCTAACTATTTAAACAAAAAGAAATAGTTTTTATCAGGACCTCCAGGAAGATAAACAAGGTTTGAATGCGCGTGCCGTACTATCGAAGGGCACTCCAAGATTGCTTTATACTTCTGAAGGCTAGACGATGCAGATCAAGGTATGGTAATACAGCGATCATCTGTATTGAGGTTTACCAGAAAAAAATTTTTTAATGAAACAATATTTTTTCCTGTCCTTCCTCAATAAATTGGAGTTCATAAGGACGTTGGAAAAATATTTGTCTGAATATAAAATGTAGACATTCCAAATCAAAGATGGTAAACCAATCATTCCAATTAAGAGAAACAGGTCCAAAATATAACGTCATGAAGCGAATTGTAATACAAGCCGTTAATATATTAATACGTTATTAGCCTAAAAGTGGGTAAAAAATCATAAACAATCCTATCCCTGACACGTCCACCGTACACCATATTTCCAACCATTCAATGTCACTACCTGCCCCAATCCGAACAATTTATCAAACTATGCCATGCAAAGATTCGGGATGATTACGAAATGCCATTCCATTGTCTACGTAGGAATCTTTGTGACACATGGACCGTATATCATCAACCTTACTGTTTAAATATACATAAATAAACCGCATGAACAGTCTAGGTCGTGATTGCGAAAGGTGTTCTGAATTATTTAAATAATTGTACTCATAACTTCGGCGATCAAGTGGTTAATTCATAAATCGGACAAAAAAAAAAAAAAAACACGCCGCAATAAAACAAGAAACTTCAAATTCTTCAACATTCACTAGGCAAACGTTCGAACCTTCCGATAAATTACAAGAGACTCATATACATGACAGTAATCAGACGTATTTGGACATACGGAGTTGAATTTTGGGGCTCCACCAAACCGTCCATTATCCACAAAAGTTTTTTAATAGTCTCTGTCAATCTGGATTAACACTCAGGCATTAAATTTAAAAATTGGATGACCAATTATGCTTCTACTTAATCTTTGAACGCCTGTTCAAAGCAATTTTAACTAGGTTAAAATTACTGCTTTGCGTCAAAATATCATGGAACAAATAATGCTCCAGTGAATCTCAGGATGCAAGATTTATGAAGAATATGAACTGTTGCCTGAGATTCGTTGTAGGGATAATCACGATATGACCATGTATCTCACCACTACACAAAGTTAAAATGGTTATTTCCCTCCTTCCGAAGACAATACTTCCTTGGTTCGTTCCTTAACAAATCACTCACCTCTCAGTCACCACCTTATATCCTCGAAGCATTATCATAAAATCATCAGTGATTTCCCGCAAAACCAGATTCTGTCCTTCGGAACTTTAGCTATCTTAACATCTTCAACACAACATCCTTCAAACGCTCCTTTATTTCCAGAGCATCCAAATTTCTAGAACTCCCTCCCTTCCAACATTCATCATTCCTCTACTCATAATGGCTTTAAATTCCGACTTTTCCTTTACTTGATAGGTATGCAATCAAACGGTCTTATCAAAGAAGAAAATATTTTTTAAAATGAATTATGAATATTCTCAATATAATATTAATTTTGCTAGAATTATTTTTGTACTATTGCATTAGTTTTGTATTACTGTTTTTGTCATAATTTATATTATTATATCTGATAAGATACATTTATTTCTCGCTATAAGATATATTTTTTAGCTTTGTCAACTGTATTTTTTTCATTGAATTTTTTTTCTCCTTTATGTTTTTTCTTACCTTATTTTAAATTCTTAACCTTAAGATATAATTTGTTTTTCGAGTAATATTTATAAAATGTAATATTACTTTATAGCTCAATTTAATTTTAATATTTTCTCGATTGTATTATGTCCATAATTTTAGGCAGCTAAGCATATTGTTCATTATAATTATTCTTAAGGGGCAATGGCCCCAGAATAAAATTTATTTTCATTTCATTTCATTTCATCGCATACTTCAATACAAGATTTTTATCGATAAACAAATAAAACTTCAATTATTAGTTTAAATAGTTTAATTAAAATATATAAGTTCTTTACTTATAAAAAGCCACGACGAAGGATGCAAGTACATAATAAAAGTCTAAGACATCAGCAAAAATTTGGCTCCTACGAATATATTATCTCATATTTCAGATAGATAATATCGTTACACAATTTTATTAAAATGGGCTAAATATAACACTTCCTCGTGAAAAAAACAAAATATTTTTATTCGCGAGACGTTGCCCCAGATTCTCTCAGATAAGATAAGAAGAATTTTAATTTAATTTGAAAAAGGAGCTCTTCCTAGTACCGAAAATTAAAAAAAAAAATGTTATCACCAGATAAAATAAGAAAGCAATCGAAAAAAAAAGGGAGACAAACAATATATAGAGCAGGGAATGGCAATCCGAAGAAAAGCGATCAAACGCCGTATTAGTCCGTTCACCCTAAATGCATTGCGTATGAAGGAGAAATTATCACTTTACTTCACTGAAACATGGGATATCCTTCACAGGCTGCAGGAAGTCGTCGGTATCTGATCGTCCTTTCATATTTCGTATGTAAAAAATTATTTATATAATACGTGAATATATTTAAAGAATATAAATACAAAAAATAAGTGAATGAGAAGATATATAAGTACATATAAACACAATGACAGGCCAAAAAAATCCACCCGATTGATTTTTTTTCCATTTTCTCGTCCATAAGTTTTTTTTTTTTCAAGGTTTTCTCAACAATTTACTTTCAACATCTAAGACAGTGAAATTCGCCGTTTCGATGAATTATCAAAGGTGGCTTGAGTAATCTTTGGGAAAAATTTTTTATTTTATTTTTAAATTTAAATTCCAAGCCCTAGCTCGTTAAAATAAAAGAAAAAAAAATCATTTGCTAAAGGACCATATTTACATTAAATATTTTTTAACTATTTAATATTTCTTTTACTCATAATTTATACTTTAATTACATATGTATTGATCTGCAATTAATTTTCAAGACAATTCTAAGGTGTTAGTAATACAGAGTTTAAGTCAAATATTGTAAATTTTTAGGACAAGGTGAACAAGTCTTTGATTAACCATATTTTCACTATTTTATGATTTTTTTTTACGAGTGCTGAATATTCCATATTGGGAACTAATACTTGATAGATATTCATAGAAGTAATAGAACTAAAGAACAAACTAAAATATTTCACTTGTACTTGAACCATTGACTTATACTATTGAGACACCGTCACTTTAAAATCTTCAGGTTACTTATACTCTCAGTAAAACACACACTATAACGATGCTAGTAGTATGCATTATTGTTATTACCAGAAGGCAATAGGTACCAGAATAAAGTTATTTTCATATTAAATTAAAAACTATATCGTTCAATATATATATATATATATATATATATATATATATATATATATATATATATATATATATATATATATATTTACTATTACTAGGACAAGTCATTTTACGTTTGTGAAACTTACTACAAGTTTACACTTACCGTGAAAACTAACTAAACCAATCTCTACCAAATTTTAACCGCATCATCTTCATAGTTTAAGGAAGGTTTAGCAATAATAAAATTTACATATTTTCTAGTAAATGGTTGTTAAAAAACGATAAATATGTGGTGCGCAGTGAAGCTTGAAAATTGACCAATATGTTTGTTAGCTCCATTCGAGAGGGGTTAAAAACATACGGTGTTATATAGAGCAAGAAATTGATAGTAAAATTTGTTTAATTCAATTATATTGCTATAAAAAAAGCTATAAATATTTGGTGTGACTTGTGGATCCCAGCGAAGTTTAAAGTGACCAGCACCATTCTGCATCAGAGTTTTAGTAAAACTATTGAACCCATCTAAGCTAAATGTTAACTACACCATCTTCATAATTCTGCCAAATTATAACTAAATCAAAGTATCAATCCTTTGCTTTTTTATAGTGTATAAAAATATGATCCATGGGCCTTTATTTGCAAATACTGATAATGCAGTCCGTTATCCGCAACAGTTTCTTAATAGTATCAGTCCGTCTGGATTACCAACTTAAAAGCTACTGCTAAGCGTGAAAATGTCATTGAAGAAATAATGCTCAATTGCATTTTTCAGAACAAATAAAAAAAAATGTAAGTTCTTTACTTATGGAGAGCGGGCGAAGCCGCAACTGGGGATACTAGTATATATATATTCTTTTTTTTTAACGAATAGACCGATAACTGAAAAATAGAAAATAAATACTAAGTTAAAAATTAATAAACGCAAACATATAAATAGGAAGGTGGGGCAAAATTTATTATTTAAAAATATTTTGGACTAGATCTTCGACGAAAATGTCAATCATCAAAAATTTTATATTGATATATTTTTTTTTTTTATTACTAGCTCAACATGTCTAAATAAACGTACGTAATATAAAAAAATTCAGTGCCTACTGTATCATTATACCAAAATAAAATATTTCAATCTCTAACCTGAATCAAGGTCTGTTTAGTTAGCGACTAAACAAACGACTCCATTACCTATTAAACCAGACTTTCAATGGCTTAAGTAATACTTAATCGCATTCAGATCTGAGCAACGTATCGGAGTCGTAAATCTTACGTTGAAATATTATTAATTATATCGACACCTGAGGTTTGATAATACATAATACTTTCTAGAATCAGAATATTCAAAATTTGCGTAGGATATATCAAGTTTCAAGCGGATAGTCTTACTTGTTGCATACTGTCGAATCAGATTATTATTAAAAAATAAATAAATAAATAATAAAAAAAAAAATAAAAATAAAAAAAAACCTCAATTTCTTTCTGAAAAGGAAAAACAATAGATCATGGATGTGCCTATCTATAACACTGTTCTGCATTAAAATACTCCCTTCAACAAAAATGTTTTTATATTTTTGAAGTCTGCTGAACACGAATCCGTCAGAAGTCAGAAATTCAGGTACCATTTTTTGTTAAATTTGTTGTTTAGGTCAAAAATGAGGTGGTTTTCGTCATCTCGAGCATTTTTTTTAACATTAAAAGCTTTAACAAAAAATTACGAAAACTATTAGATTCTTAAACTTTTATAATGTATTAGAAAATGAAAAAAAAATGGAGAGCATACGTTTTAGGCTTTCTTGCATAAATGTCATTGTTGAAGATTTGATTTTATCATAATGGCCATGGGTTGCAAAATACCCTCAAAAATTCATGTGCTAAAAAGGTATAGCGGTAAATGCAATGAGAAGATGCTCACTAACTACTGTTGGAGTCATTATTTTATGTATTACTGTTTACCAAAATAATTGTGATAAAAGCATGTGAAAAAAATGCTATTCCAGTTGTTTTCTTTTTCTTTTTTTTTAAACAACCTAAAAAAAAATGGTTTACTATTGATTCAAATTCAGCACACTTGTAAATATAATAGTCACAAAAAATGTTCATAGGAGTAAAAACAAATTAATGAAAATTTAAAAATAAATAAATAAAAAATACGCTATTCCATGTTTTTTCAGAAATAACATATAATTTATCAAAAATGATGCCAGATAGAAATTTGTAGCCTTCAGATTCGAAATCAGCACCCATAAAAATACAAAAATCAGGAACGATTTCTCAAGGGAGCGAAGTTTTTCTGTTTTGTTTTTTTTGCAGAACTATGTAATCTATTGCATTAATTTGCACTCAAATTAATTATTAAATTAAATAACCAATATTTAATAACAGTGATTATTCGAAATAAACAAAGTTGAGAGAATCTAGGAGTTCGAAACTTGACTTTCTCCATTCCAACCGGTATTTCCTAGCGGGAAATGTTATAAAACGATAAAAAAAATGTTTGTTTATTAAGTTTCTGATAAGGAAACTACTAGCAAATTTTCTATTAGAGTAACACCAAAAGAGCTAGTGTAAAAATGTTACATTTTTGAGTATAAAAAAAAAATATAAGATCTCCTAACCTTGAAGTAAACATCAGCGGCACCGATCGATATCTACTAAATCGACATTGGATTCGATTTTCCACCGAGAATTTTCTCTGGAATGGATATTGTTAATTATATCGATATACCTCGTTAGTTTTTTCTTTAAAGAGATTTTTTCCCGGATCGAATAATGTTATATTATTATTGATTTTTTCTCCTAGCATTATTACTATTTACTGTAATATAGTTCATAATTTCTATTTTTTGTTTTCTAGATATGAAGTTCGAAATGGAAGTGTGTGGTACAGATGCGGAGAGAGGGCTTATGGAGGATGATTGCCGTGACTGCCTCGGCTGTGTTTCTAGCCCTAGGTTTGTCTTCTGGCCGCCAAAGGGTTTCCCTTCCTTTCCTTTTCGTAAGTAACATATATAAACTATTTGCCTCAATAATATGTGTGATTAATCTTATAGAAAATATGTAGAACTAAATAATATCATTACCGTGAATTTTAATAAACAATTTTTTAATAAAATTTATATTGATTAATTGTTACAATCTGCGACATATGTGGGCAATAATTATTATAGATGACTTAATGATTACATTCACACATTAAAACAATAATAACGATCTATACTATTATATAAAATAACAAGCCTGTTTTCTTTTGTGATCACTAATCACGAAAACTACCAAACCAATCTGCACCAAATTTTAACTACATCATCTTCATTTTTCAAGGAAGGTTTACCTATAATAAAATCTACTGATTTCCATTAATTTGCTATTTAAAAAAATAATAGCAAGTGGATAACAGTGAAGTTTCAAAATTCACCGATAGGTGGCGAACGCCATTCTACATGAGTTGTTACGGAGGTACTGTGATATATGGAGGTTGGAATTGAAAATGCTTTTTTTAATAATTTAAAATTGTTAGAAAAAAATAAATATATAGTGAGACGTGCAGATCCCAATGGTTTAAAATTCAACCGATATGTGGTTAGCACCATTCCGCAATAGAGTTTACGATGGTAAAATTACTGAACCCATCTGTACCAAACTACATCATCTTCATAGTTCTACGAAGGTTTGCAATAGTAAAGTTTACTATTTTAATGTACAGTGCAAGATGGCAGAAATGAGGTTTGCCACACTTTTATAAACTTACATGGAAATTTATTTTTTTTGTTTTTTAACTTATTATTCTTTTTATTAATAGAAATTTACAACTGCATTTAAAAAAACACATCAAGTAAATATGCGGTATATATGAGACATAATGACATGAATAAAACTTGTAGAGGAACCACCCATTGGTAGTACTCTAATGAATATTTACATAAGAAGATCATGGAGCCATCTTCTTTTCAGACGCCTCGGAGGATTGCCAGGAATGGAATGGGAAGCAAGTTGTGCAACAAGTGGATTTTGATGAGCAGTGAGTTTATTATGAAAGAAAAGGTATCTGGTTTGTGCCAATCCAGCAACATATGGGATATTAAGGTCTTTGTGGATCAATTCATTTGTGACAAAGTAAGGAGCATCTAGGATTTTTCGAAGGATTTTGGATTGGAGTGATTGGATGCGGGAAGGCATGGAAATTAAAATCCAACCAGTTTCATAATAGTCTCTGTCCATCTGGATTAGCAACTCATTTATTAAAATTTAAAATTTGATGTCTAATTATTTTTCTATGAGAACTTCAAACACCTAACCAGGTTAAAAATTACTGATGCTAGTATAACAAATACTGGTAATAATATATTTTAATTTTTATATGGTAATGCACCGTTTAATAGTTTATAAGATGGAGTTTCGCTAGTGGAATGTCTAAATATGTGAGTCAATTGTTTTGTTGGTTTATTGTCTGGTTTTAAGTGCATTAAACTACTAATGGCTATTACTTCTCTTATATTGGAACTTGAAATTTATCTTAATAGCTTTTTTAACGGTATAAATGTGCAAATTTGACTTAAATGTTCGATCTAAATTTTATTTTAAAAAATCTCAACAATAATAAAAATAAAAATAAAAAAAAGTTAGGGCTTAATTCACCAATTTATCTTACAAATATATATATATTTTTTTAATTTTAAATATTTTCAGATTAGATATATAATACATAGAAATTGAACTTACATAGCTATAATACATCAAAGATTTCAGAGAGGCCAAAATAATCCAAAAGGCATCATGTGAATATTGAACTGCCAGAAACGAAAGGAAAATTAGATGTTACAGGATAATTTGCAATTAATTTATAAGATTATAGACAAATCATAGTCGACACAAATTGGTTTAAATTAAATTTTCGATTTGATTATACAGTAACTGATATTTAGCTAATCATTAAAATGTACGTCTTTGACACCTGATCAAACAGGAAAAGAAGACATTTATGTAATCCTTCTATATATATATATAACTCAAGCAATTGCCATTGGATCACATTCCCTTCTCCATTCATATGCCAACTTTCCCACATTATTCCTTAATGGTCATCCAATAACTTTCCATTCGTCTGTTAAAAATTTAGGCTTAACCATTGATCAAACCCTCTCCTGGAAATCCCATATTGCACAAATCTCCCGAAGGTCAATCGGTATCCTAAAACTATTTCACCGCTCCCGTCACCTCCTTCCCCTACTCACACGCAAACTTCTAGTATCCTCCCTTATCTTCCCCCAAGTTGACTATGGTTGCGTGATATATGGCGGGCTCTCGACGGTTCTTGAGGACTGATTAAAACGCCTCATGAATAGCTTCATTAGGTTTGTCTTCGGAACCTCGAGACGTTCCCATGTTTCGCATCTCTACACTGAGTTAAATTGGCTTTTCCCCTCCTTCCGCAGAAAATACTTCCTTGGCACCTATCTATTCCAAGTTATCAACACCCCCGTCACCCTTTATTTACAGTAACCTGAAATTCAAGTCTGTTATCAAATCACTGCATACAAGATCTCGTCTTTCTGATCTCTATAATCCATCCCACAGAAGTGCTGCATTCCAACGTTCCTTCCTTGTCCGATCCTCTACTCTTTGCAATTCCCTCCCTCCCTGTATCCGCAATGCTTTTTCCCTTGGAACATTCGAAACACTAGTCTTTCACCATCTTCTTTCCCTCCAAACCGACGCTCTCTAATTATAAGGATGTATGTACTATAGATATTGAAAATATGTTTGACAAACAAGTTGATTTGTTTATAATCTTAAAAATTAATTGCAAATTATCCTGTAACATGTTATTTTACTTTCGTTGCTGGTGGTTTAATATTCATATTCACATGACGCCTTTTGGGTTATTTTGGCTTTATAGTATCTCTGATGTATTATAGGTATATAAGTTCAGTTTCGATGTATTATATTTCTAATTTTGAAATATTTTAAGTTTAAAATTTGAAAGATAACTAGTAAGTTAAACTTTAACTTTATTATTTTTTATTTTATTTTATTTTCAATTTTTTTGATATTTTGTTAAGTTTAGATCGAACATTTAAGTCAAAATTTCTAATTGCTACAGTTTAAAAAGCTGTTATAGTAAATTTCAAGTTCAAATATAGAATAGAATAGAATAGAAAAATAATTTTATTCTGGGGCCAAGTCCCTTAAGAATAACAAATTGTACAGAAATAAATGATATTAGATACATCTGGTCAGAGACATGATGAATAAATAAGATGAAAAAACAAAAAAACAAAAAATTAAAAACAATAAAATAAAGAAGAAATATTAATATAACAATGATAATGTATACATAGTAATGTAATATATGAACAGGAAAGTAAGAAAATGTTCTACTAATGAAATAATAAATAGGTTATTTTGATACAAACTTATATACAATATAGAAACCCAAATGTTATATTCGGAATGAGAAAAGATTATTTTAATTGGTAACACTGAGTGTGTTTCAGAAAGACTTACGATATCGTTTAATTGAAAAAATATATTGTTAGTAAGCGTCACCTTGGATTAGGAGGAGGTACTGGAAATAAAGGAATTTAAAGGTTTTTAGAGATTTCGCTTGTCTAATATGGGAAGGAATGGAATTCCATAGGATGGTTGAGCGGAATAGGAAAGAGCGCTGGAATGTAGTAGTTCTATGGGATGGGGTATATAGATCAGAAAGACGGGATCTTGTGTTCAGTGACTTGATTGCAGATCTGAATTGAAGCGTATTGTAAATATAGGAAGGATGAAGGGTGCTGATGATTTGGTAAAAGAATGATCCGTGGAAATATTTTCTACCGAATATGGGATAAAGCCAGTTTAATTCGGTATAGAGGAATATAAGGGCAACAATAACCATCAGCAGTTTATTCCCCAAGAAGAAAAACCTCCAGAATTCTTTTCAGTCACTTAAATCATTTTGGTCTAAGTCCGACTTAACCACTTAATCACTGGAATGATTCATAATGAACGATGTACAAATAAAAGTGTGTTTCAGTTAATTTTGATATTTTTTACTATGATATAACTTTAAATAAAAAAAATAAAAAATCTGCCACGATCAAGGGCAATAAAGAATGGTTCTCTGAAGTATACATTCATGGATTATTTACAAACAAATTATAAACACATGGAATCGATCAGAATAAATGAAAAATTAAAATTGGAAATAAAATAAATCAATAAAGAACATTTTTAAAAAAAAAACAAAAAAAAAAAAAAAAAAAAAAAAAAAGCACATTCATATTTATTTACAATATTTACACTGAGGGCAGAAACTCTAAGACTAAAGTTCCCACACTAGGTGAGGGATTAAGCGGAACATCAGAAGATCCTAGAACTTCTTACTTACTTAAATAGTGTCTCCGAATTTCTTCAAATATTAAGGAAAAAATTTGATACACATATTTTCAAGTCAACTATGATGTTTCTATCACGATAGTTGCAATAAATGAGTACAATAACAAACATAAAGTAATAAAATAAAACAAAGACATGAAATAAATAATATTAATAACATTCTTGCTTCAACTGATTCATGCAAGGAATCCAAAACTCAATTTGAAAGGAATTTTAGGCCATTCGATTCTAACAGGATTTTATTTATTTTTATGCTTTGGAGGCCCCTTCAAAGATTTCGAAATCCTATTCTAGTTTATTCAAGGAATAGTTTTAGATAACTCAAAATCCGGTTTTTATTTTTAGGTTAACAGGAAAGATAGTTAAGGTTAGGCATTCAAGAATGCAGTAAATAAGAGACTAGAAATATCAAAAATACATAAAATTTTTTAAAAAAAATTATAAATAAATAAAATAGTTAAATTAATGTAATACATACTTATATTAAATATTGAATATTAGGATCTATTATAAGCTATATGATGATTAGAGAAATCTAGTCTGGTCAGTGTATCAAATATGTGTTAATAAAATAAAATATAATAAGACTAATTTAAAAAGTATTATATGAAAACAATAAATCATAACTAAATTAGAAAGTTTGCACAGTTAAGTTACGCAGTTTGCGTAACTGAGATTCGTAACTAACCCAATTTCTTTCTTTTTTTATTATGTTCACTTAGAATTTTATTACTGCGATAAATCATAAGCTTATCTCTTACATTACCAAAGAATATATTTTGTCATTTATAAAGGATGATTATATATACATATATATACAGGGTGTTCGGCATAAGACTGCAGTAACAGCAGTATCGAGAGGCGATTCTAGGCATCATTTTCCACAAAAAATTTCATATAAACTATAGCTTGGTTCCCATCCGTTTTATAGATATTTTTAATTTTATGTTTTTTCAAGAAATTTCAAATTTCGACAAATAATTGTCTATATTTCCCTCTATTGATCCAAACATATGAAATAGGAAGTTTCTAATTCCGTTCCAAAACTTTGACTGCATTTTTCTCAAAAATATTGCATATGTACAAACGTGCACTACTCAAAAAAAAACTTCTACACACAAACACCTTTCGAATGGTATACCATGAATAGTGATAATTTCTAAAATTGATACTGAAATCGCTTATTAATTAAAAACAACAGGGAATGCAACATCGCGCATTTTGGGAAATACTGAGAGAATGCTCAGAGATGTTAAATAATTTTATTATGTTTTATTAATAGAAAAGTAATTTAATCACAATTACCTATTTATCTTATTCCAATATTTGAAATTTAAGAAACTTTAAAGATAGTTTAATTAAAATTTGCATACTTAATTTTCAATAATTGTTCAAAATGTCCTCCCTCTTCTCTTATACATAGCACCTATCTTCTTCTGACTCCTCTCGAGTTTCTGATCTTACTTATTACACTTTTTGCTTAAGTGTACCCAACATGTAAAAGTCCAATGATGTAAGGTGAGGACTCCTAGCTGGCCACCTTGTTGCCCATGTCGGCCTATCCATCTCTCCCTAAAATATTGGTTCATCCACTCAGATATCAGTCTTCCATTGTGTGCCGGCAATCCATGCATCTGGAACCACATTAGTTCCCTCCTCTGTAGCGACATACACTCCAATAGATCAAATATTTCAGTGTTACTTTTCTATTAATAAAACATAATTTATGAGTGCTGCAATACAATGCGGCAAAATCATGATGAACTTCGCCTAACAGTAAAAGATTATTTTAAAGGAAATTTAATCTTCTTTCTAATGAGCATATTGACATTGCTCTAGGTTTAATATTTCGGGAAATATTCACAATTATTTGTCAAACATTTGAAATTTCCTGAAAAAAACATAAAATTAAAAATTTCTATAAAAACGGATGAGAATCGAGCTATAGTTTATATGAAATTTTTTGTTGTAAATGATGCCTAGAATCGCCTCTTGAAGTTACTGCAGTCTTATGCTGAACACCTTGTATATATATATATATATATATATATATATATATATATATATATATATATATATATATATATATATATATATATTAATAATTGGACATGAAAATAGTCCAAATTAGATAGGCTGTGATATAGTTTATAAATCAGTCTTATAAATTTAATTTTTTATATTGAATAGAGCGTTGTAGCACTCATGATAAAAATAATTTTAATCTCCAATTAAAATTATTTAGATTAAAAATTTAACTATTTAGATTCCTATTTCAAGACATAAAAATAAAAAATAATCAGATCATTTTTAAATTTAAATTAAAGTAGAATTCTAAATACTTTTTTTTATTTGCCTTTTATTTTTTTTTTTAACTGCAACGAAATTTGGGAATTCTACTTATCAAAATTCAATAAACTTTTGGTATGTGGGATTCCCCAACTTCGCTATAATAATTGTATCAACAAAGTATTAAAAAAAATAAGGAATAAAAAGGCGAAAGCGGCGCCCAGTATATACTAACCCCCGCGACACGATATACATAGGTCAAGGCCTGAGAAATTAGCACGAACGTAATGATATACACAGACCCCTACTAATAATAACAATCAAAATTATTTTTAAATGAACGTCTAAAACTGTATAATAAATTATTTAAAACTTCAAGTTAAAAATACTTCAAATTAAAAATTCTATGATAGTATATACTTAGTCATTTGTCGTGATTGCCTGTGTAAATAAAAAAATCTATAAAATAGTTCTAGTTTCATTTAATATGATATCAATATGAAAATTGTTGAGTAAAATAATAAAACCAGATTTTATAATTTTTGTTTATATTAACACCCCATCGCGGCTTCGCCCGCTCTCATAAATATAGAACATAGATTATTTTAACTAAAAGCAGAATTTCAGTTGTTTATCGATAAAAATCATTTATTGAGGTATGGAACTATGCATTATTTTTTCAATGATTTATTCACACTAGGCAGTAATTTTTAACTTGGTTAAAATTACATTGATTAGGTGTTTAAAGAGTACGTAACAGCATAATTAGACATCCACTTTGTCAGAAAGAATATGTTCGATCCATCTGGTTGAATTTTAATTTCTAACCATAAAAGTATATGACAGTCTGGAAAACCTCCTTACTCCGTACGTCCAAATAGGTCTAATCACAGTCATGTATATGAGTCTTTTGTAATTAATTGGGAGCTTTGAACGTTGTAGTCTGTAACTATAATGCATTTAACTGTAGACTCCATTTTTCACACCATTCTTGAAGGTTTAGGATATGGGATTGGAGTGTTTGAGAGGCAATGAAGGGATCATTTTTACTGATAACACACATGTGTCATCAGCGCAAGTAGTGAGGACAGTGTAATAACAATTTAATTGTGAATAAGTAAAATTTATCATAAATTTCTTGCTCTATATACACCGTACCTTTCTTACCTCTCTCAAATTGAGCAAACATATTGGTCGATTATCAAACTTCACTGCGCACCACATATTTATCGCTTTTTAAATATAATTAAAAATCTTTAAATTTTATTATTGCTAAACCTTCCTTGAACTATGAAGATGATGTGGTTAAAATGTGGTACATACTGGTTAGTTTTCACGGTTTGTGATCACAAACGAAAAATTACTTGTTCTTTTATATAATAGTATAGATTATAGACTAAACAAATTTCATAGTTTATAGAGTTTAGTTCTTAATTTAATTAATTATTAAACTTATTTTCGTAATTATTTGAATATAAATTTCATCATGAAGTATATAAAATACCGACCAAACAGGATATCTTAGTTGCGCGATCTTGATTTTTCTTGGGATCTGTTCAAGCGACTTTATATGTCCAATCTAAGTTTATTCTTGTAGACTTTCAACAGCATGATCATCCATACAGATGATGTGACTAATCCACAATAGGTATTGTGAGAAGGAAATTTATCAGAAATAAGGAATCGCTAATGAAACTATCAATAGGAAAATTGAAATTACTACTGTTTCAAGCTATTTATACAAATAATAGTTATGAATTCCTACTAGATTTACTCGGTCATTACAAAAGTCCTTAAGTATTAATTTATTACTGACAATAAAGCACCCGATGTGATCCTTTATGCGAACATAATATAAACAATTAATTCATCATTGTTGACTGAGATTAATCCTTAAATCAATTATGTATGCCAAATTGCTCTTATTTTCATACCGGATATAAAAATATCACCAAAAATACTAATTGTAAAGTGATTTATTTATTTTTTTTAATATGGTGCATGCTTTTTTTATGGGGACAAACTGGGTTACAAGAGTGTTAGTGTCCGTTGCCAATCGGAACAATAATAATTATAACTCATTAATAATAAATATTCTAGTACAACACTTAGTGGTTCTTGTATAGACTTTGTGTTTACAAGTAATATAAACATCACCAGTAAGAACTACATTACCTATTCGTACTTTACTTATCATAAAACTATATTAGCTATAACCGAAAAATGATAATATATTTTGATTCTACCCGAATGTAAATAAACACTTATCCGAAAAACATTTACCATGTTTCCTTTTTTTTCAAATCCATAGTAACATCTGCAAGTACTTAATTTTTTTTTAGAGCTGTATCCATTGAATGAATATTGCAATCTGTCAGATTCAATGGCTATAAGTTATAAAGGTGTACAATGAATAATTAATAACAAACCTGAAACTATAATAGGCATAAAATAAAGTTATAAAATAATAGCATTGGTATAAAGGAATAATACAATATAAAAATAATTCAATTTATACTAGTACATATCGTCCTTGATTTTCAAAAACGTTTTAAGGAACAATTCGACATAAGTCGATGAGAGCCAAAAAACAAAAATTTCGATGTTTACTCTTCCACTAAATAGCATAATATTTTTTTTGAAAATTATTAAAATAATCATTTTTTTTGCAACCGATATATCTAGTCAAAAACAGCAAAAAGGGGAGAAGTTTTCTTGAATCCTTTTTGCGCATTACATACAAAAACTTTAACATTAAACAGTAACATGGCACTCGCGCTATTTTCATAAAAATTTAGTTTGCAGTTAGCCCCTTTTTTAATTTTAACACATGCTCCCGTTTTACAAAAATGTTACTTGGCACCTTTTCGTAATTCAAGGACGATATACAAGTAGTCTGGGTAAACCCAAACCAAATAATATGGGATATTCAACAGAAGTGGGAGGACAAACCAAATTCAAATTACTCTTTTCTCAGCTGTATCACTAGTTTCAAAATCCAGTGGAGGTCAAGTGAGAGCAAATATAAATATATAGCAAAAAATGAATATATATTAACCAAACGTAAGGGGATCAGACCACTGCTGTTTAAATAAGCAAGGTGAGTTATGTGTCACACTGGATGATTAAGCCGGAGGGTTGGAATGGTTGGAAAAGTTATGACGGAATTTCGAATATTTAAGGGATATTAAGTCAAAGAGGAAAAATATTCTAAGAACCAATTCTAAGGTTTTGTCAAGAATAAACATAGGTATCTACAATTCGGATGGGAAAGTTTGAATACTATTGGTATTTGATTCTTTCGCTGTCCCATAAAGTTCAAGTTGATGGGTCCAAATAGGTTTAATGGTCGTTATATGAGAAGTTCGTTATCAATGGGAAGGTAAGATGGCCCATTTATTTACCTAAACAAGAAGATTAAATAAAATAATCAAAAATAGAAGCTATAAAAAATCTTTAATGACAAGTTTTTGTTTTTTTTACTTTTTTCCAAATTATTTTGGATTTCAAAAAACTCTTAAGTATCGAGAATTGAAACCGGATCTCCAGCGCAGATAGTTGGAGACGCAACCATTGCGCCATGACTGGACGCTAATGAGCCAACGTAATATTTATCTTTTTAATAACAAGAGGAACGTTTCATTGTTCGGGGAAATGTATTTTGGTGTGTCAGTATGACTGTTACCAATCCATACTATTCAAGGGGTATTTACAAAATGCATCACGCCAGGAGGAAATTTCAAGAAAATCATTCAACGTTTGCATAGTGCAGTTCCAGTTATGATTGCAACGTATACTTTGATTTAATGAATGTATATTAGTGTTATTAATAAACTTGAATTTAACAGTTATTTTAATTAATTAATTTAACTTCATAATTGATCGTAATAAATAGTATTATTTAAGTGCTCCTCAATTAATGTTTATTCACTCCCATTAAAAATCGGTATAGGTATAAAAGTCCAGTTAATGAGTTCTGAAATGAGGGGTGTAGAGTGCATGGAATATGCGATAATTTTTGACTTCATAGCTTTGTTAGGAATAGTTAGAAGGTAAACATATTAAAAGTCCCCGCCGCTGGGGGGTGAGCTAACGGTGGGGGGAAGGGGAGAAGTTCCATTTTTTTGGTTTTTCGATAATATCTCGAAAACTGTTGAATCTAGAAAAATATGTTACAAATAAACATAAAAGCTAATTAAATTTACTATTAAGTTGAATATATATACATTTGTCGTAATTCTAACCGCTTACGAGATATACGCCATTGAAAATAGGTGATTTTCGGGAAAAAACAAATGTCACCTCACTTTTTGTCAAACTTTTGCTTCTATTACGTTCCACAATCGTTTCTCAGAAAAAACGTCAGGATCAAAATTGTAGAGCATTAAATTTACTTTAATTTCATATATACGTTTCTGGTGTTTGCTTCAAATGTTTATCAAAAAGTGAGGTAAACATTTTTTTAATTTCTAAAGTTGTCGATTTTTAATCACATATATCTCGAAAACTGTTAAAATTTCTGCGAATACGTATATAATTAATTTTATAGGAAATTTAATGAGCTGTAATTTTGATCCGCTACATATTTTTCTGGAGTCCACCGTTTTCGAGATATAGTCGAAAAAGAAAATTGGGAACTTCTCCCTTCCCCCCACCTATAGCTCCCCCCCAGGGGCGGGGACTTTTAATATGTTTACCTTCTAACTATTCCTAACAAAGCTATGAAGTCAAAAATTATCGCATATTTCATGCACTCTACACCCCTCATTTCGGCACTCTTTATCTGGGGTCGTACTTCTCTGAAAAAAACACGTTTATTGATACTCATTCCAAAACTAATTGTTCGATCCAAAATTTCTATTTTTTATCTGAAACCTTAAATTTACTATAAGAACCTAACATATATATGAAAGTTTAATCAAGTCCCATTAAATACCCATACCGAATGAGGGGTGTAGAGTGCATGGAAATATGCGATAATTTTTGACTTCATAGCTTCGTTAGGAATAGTTGGAAGGTAAGCATACTAAAAGTCCCCGCCCCAGGTGGGGTGAGCTAACGGTGGGGGGAGGGAGAAGTCCCATTTTTTTGTTTTTCGATTATATCTCGAAAACGGTGGACTCCAGAAAAATATGTAGCGGTCAAATTACAGCTCATTAAATTTCCTATAAAATTAATTATATACGTATTCGTAGAAATTCCAACGGTTTTAGAGATATATGTATTAAAAAAATCGGCAACTTTAGAAATTAAAAAAAAAACTTTAGAAATTAAAAAAATGTTTACCTCACTTTTTGTTAAACATTTGAAACAAATACTAGAAACGTATATATGAAATTAAAGAAAATTTAATGCCCTACAATTTTGATCCTGACGTTTTTTTCTGAGAAACGATTGTGAAACGTAATAGAAGCAAAAGTTTGACAAAAAGTGAGGTGACATTTTCTTTTTTTTTTTTCGAATTCCCGAAAATCACCTATTTTCAATAACGTATATCTCGTAAACGGTTAGAATTACGACAAATTTTTATATATAATAAACTTTATAATGAATTTACGCCACGAAAGAAAATTAGCTTTTATGTTTATTTGAAACATATTTTTCTAGAGTCAACCGTTTTCGAGATATTATGGAAAAACCAAAAAAAATTGAACTTCTCCCTTCCCCCCTCCCCACCGTTAGCTCACCCCCCAGTGCCGGGGACTTTTAGTATGTTTACCTTCTAACTATTCCTAACGAAGCTATGAAGTCAAAAATTATCGCATATTCCATGCACTCTACAATGTGTTTATTGACTGGACTATAAACAACTAAAAAAAAAAAGTATATATCTCTATTAATTTTTTGTAACTTAGTTTAATGCTCTTCAGTTTTAATTTAAATCCTAGCATCCCCCGAACTAAGCAAATTTTATTATCAGGTTTTTGCTCTATATAACAACGCAGGTTTGTCACTTCTCTTGAATGGCGCTCGCCACCAATCGGACAATATTCAAACTTCACTGCGCACCACATATTTATCGGTTTTTTAACAACCATTTAAAATATGTAAATTTTATTATTCCTAAACCTTCCTTTAATTATGAAGATGATATATTTAAAAGTTAGGTACAGATTGGTGTAGTAGTTTTCGCGGTTAGTGATCACAAACGAAAAATAACTCGCCATTTTATATAACAGTATATATTATTTTTAATTTTTAAAAATCGTACAACTAAAATCTATTAAGTTTATATTTTAAAATAAAACTCGAAATCTTTAACCCTTCAACCAAAAAGTAAAATTTATTTGTTTTTAAAACTCAGAAGGTAGAGTGTATTATCACTAAAGCTGCTTATTTTTAATATTTTAAACCATAGATCACGTTTTATTAATCTCACAATATTCAGCGACAATCTAAAATGATTTAAATATTTTTTTCAAACTATTCTTCTAAAAACTTTAATACAAACAGTTCTTAAAATTTCCCGCTTGAGTGATTTTTTATTTTTGGTGGTCTGCTGGACAAACAATCTAATTCTTCATATCTGTTTATAATTTTATAAACGACATTATAAGATACTGTGCTCACGTTTTACTAACAGTCCGCCGAATTCCCCTCACAGAATTGCCTAGATTTCCTAAGGAAACAATAAACTCGTGAATGGCTTTCGGCACTTCCATCATGAATGCTAATTATAGACTAAAAGAATTCCTAATTATAAGACTTTGTTTTTGACCTTTGTCCTTAAAGTCCAAAGCGAGTATACTCGAGTTATTGTTAAAATTTTTTCTTTCATTATAAAAGTGTTTCCAAACGTTTTTTGCTATAAGGGTATATTTTTTTTAACTCAACGTTTTTCTTTGACTGCTGTTGATATGAAATGATATATTATGTTAAAATTATGGATTAATGTTTGTTATGTAAAATGAGAGTAGTTACACTATGGGATATTGCCTATTTTAGACAGGAGAAGCATAAGCGTAAGATTTTGGCTTGTGTTTCCAGACTTTTTTGCCCAGTGTAGGTCTAATAACTATCATGTAAATGAGTCTTTTGTAATTTATTGGAAGTTTTTAACGATTTTCAGGTAAACGTTGATGTAGTTTATAGGGTAGTTTCTAATCGTTTGAGTCTTGTATGTGGATTCCAAGTAAGACGTCTTATAATTCTAAAATTGGGAAAGCAGTAGAATATAGGTAGACATAGCCATGACCTATAGTTTTTCCTAGTCAGGGATAATTTCTCTTTTTCTGAAAATCTTAGTGCTCCAAACAATCATCAATTAGAAGATAGTTCTTTTTCCTGACTTTGTTAGTATATTGGAAGGGTTTAAACTCCAATATTTGTTTTCAACGGAATGAGCACAGCGAGAATCTTATTACATAAGTTAAGCTACTAAGGTTAGTTGCGGAAATAATCATTTTCGTATAGGCTGGGAGGGTTACCATTGATAAATCACGGACCATAGCCAAGATACAAAGGATGTGAGAAGGAACGACGAAGGCCAGGGAGTGTGTATTTAAACCGAGCACGTGGGACATCCCATTGAAAAGAGTCTCGACGGAATGGTGGCCGTTTAGCGTACTCCCGCTGAAGAGGTAGGCAAACAGTGATTATCACCTGCTAAAAGACTCATTAACAGGACGAGACGTGCAACCTGACATTGACCGACTATAAAACAATGTAAAAAAATTGACAGGCGAAACCAACAGGACTTCCCCAGCCAACCGACCGTGAAGGCGCAACGGAGAGTGGGCGTGCATCCAGCAGGAGGCAAGGGAGGTTCATCATCTTGTTCAATTGTCCGGATCCCACGAAAGAATGGAATCAGTTGGTTCAGCATAATTCGGTGGTTACCTTGTTTGAAAGTAGAAAAAACATAAAACACACAAATAAAGTTCTAGAAAAGAAATAAATAAATCAATCAATACTTTTATCTATTTGCAGAAGACATTTCTTGTACAAATAACATACGAAATAAAACTTTTTTTTTTCTAGGGGCACTAGGACTTTGTATAAATATGATTAAATTATATAAGTACTACAAACATATTTTAAATATAGAAATAGTTTAAAAACTTTCTCAATACAAAGAAAATAATTATCAACTTAATAACAAGATCAATGCAATGGCAAGGTATACAGATTTACAGCTTTATAACTTCCCACCAAGTGATATTTAGCCATTATTACCTTTAATTAATAATTAAGAGAATTAATGACCTAATGATTAAGACAAGAACATAATGAGACCATAGTTAGAACCCTATCCCAAAAAATAAGCACATTTAGCTTTTCAATCAATAGCACAACATATAACAAAATAATATAGTCTATTTAATTTTTTAATACTATCTACATTTAAGATTTTCTATATAGTCGATTCAGAAATATATGCACTGAGTAAGAAAATGGCTCCAGGGATCCGACACCAAACTAACACAGGCCATGCAGGCTTCGCTGGATTTAATAATTAGTGTTGTGTCCTCTATAAACGCCTTTAGGTAATCCCAGCTTGAGACTCTTAGACGACTCACAACTCTGATTTTCTTAAAATTCGTCTGTAAGCGCATGTAATCTTCCGGCTTTGATATATTAAAATTGCATGTTTCCCTATACCTAGGGCTGTTGGTAGAATATAAAGTTCTGTTTACATTATTTGTAGCACTTTGTAGTGAAAATAATGTTTCAATAATTTAAATGCATATCAGACCCAATAGACAAGAAACTGCTCGCCGTTTCCGACTACTCCAACATTTACTAAACAAGCGTTCAGAGCACCAAATAAAGTCCAAAGACTTGTTTAAATGATAATAATTAGACTCATTAGGAGTTGAGCTTTGGGACTCCACTAAACCTTCATACGAGTATATCTTCGAATCTAATCCTTACAATCCAAAATCCTTCGTAAAATTCTCAATACTCCTTATCTTATTATGTTACAACAAAACCTATCCATAAAGATCTTAATGTTCCATATGTTGCTGATTTGGCCCAAACCGGATACATAACCTTTCATTGTAAACTCCATACCTACTCGAATCCACTAGTATCCCAACTTGATTTTCATTCAATTCCCGATAATCCTTCGGGTCTGAAAAAATATGGCCAAGAGACCTTCTAATGTAGAACTTTTATTAATGTGCTACTAGTGAGTAGTTCATTATATGCTATTGACATGTCATTGTAATAATTTTCCTCATTTTTACTTGTAAATAAATTAATATTTCATTTATTTTCTATCAACTGACTCTTATGTTTTAAACACAAATATTATATTTTTTCAATTATAAAATTATTTTTATTATCAGTGCCGTGATATATCAATATTATTTGATGATACATAGATAGATCATAAATAATATTTTCAAAAAAACATTAGTAACAGTAAATTTAATTAATTCAAGGCCAATTTATTACGGTTTACATTTTTTTTTTTTTTTTTTTTAAAAGTAAGCTTTAATAAAATTCTTTTCACGTTCATTCATAAAACAGGTCTTGACTAGAAGTGATTCTGAATAACTTGACTGACTGTTTCTTTATTTCGTGGGAAACCATCATAGGAATTTTAGTAAATACAAAATTTCTGCTATGACCATTGTATCCAATAATGTTCTTATATGGAAAGAATGGGAAACTAGAAAACAAGAATAACCAAAGGAAAAAGGGCAATTCGTGGTTTTTTAACAAGTTATTGAAAAAAAGGTCAAAGTGCAAACTTTGCCAATAAAATACCGGCATTTGTGGTAGTGTGTTACTTCATATTACGGAATCGCTTTGTTTGATACGTTCCAATGCCGGTAATAACGTTTAGTGGAACGATGAAGTGCCTCCGTACTCTTGTTCCAGATAGGCATGCCATTAATAGTCCAGTAAAATAAGGCTCCAGAAGACCGTTTTCAAGAAAAAAATGCGGAACTTTTATTCTCAACGGATCTTTATGTTTTTTGGGGTGCTGAATCCGAATCTGAAGTTTGCTACCACGGCAACCATCGGCTTCATATTCAAAATCGCAATAAACCGCCAAAAAAACAACAAAGTTATTTTTGTTTTTTTATCTAAAACACGATAACGAAGCTTTTTTCGAAGAAAGTCTTAAAATATTATTTGTAGCTGGAACTAGTACCTACACAATGAAAAAAAGAAATCGGACCATTTTTCGCGAAGCTACGTTATTGGAAAAAAATGGAGAAATTGGACAACTAGCAGTCAGTCCCACAGCTCCGCGAAAACACGTTTGTCGTAATCTTTTGGCTATAACTCTGAAACTATTTGTCCGATACAATATTACTTTTTTTCATCTTAAAGCTGATTAAATTTACTATAAGAATCTATAAATGAAATTTTAATCAAACCCCGTAAAATGTACATGCCAGCCCGCGGATAAAAACGTACTGTTGTAAAATCCAAGTGTTTTTTGGAACATCTGTCGCTCTAACTCCTCAAATATTTGTTCGATCCCAAATTTCTTTTTTCTATCTCAAAGCTGATTAAATTTTCTATCAGATGCTATATATGTAAATTATATTAAATCCTGTAAACCACCCAAGCTAGCACGCTAAATGTGTATGTTTTGGCAAAATATGTAAATTATGACATGTTCAGTAGACTGGTGTGGGTATTTCACGGTGTTAATTATAAGTTACATATATAGGATCTAATATTAAATTTAACCAGCTTTTAGATAAAAATATTAAATTTTGGATCAGACAAATGGTTTTGGAGTTATAGTGAATAATGTGCCAAAAAAACATGTATTTTACAAAAGTAAGTGATTTTCAGCAAGATAGCTTGTGTATTTCAAGAATTTTGATAAAAATTTCATATATAGAATATAATTGTAAGTTTAACCACCTTTCAGATTGAAAAAAACGTTTTGAATCGGGCAAATACTGTCATAGTTATAATACCCCATATAATATAATATCCCAGACGTCTAAAAACCCGTTCTGTTGTTAAATCCATGGTTTTCGGCATATTTATCATTATAATTTTTTTTTTTTTTTTTTATCGAAGACTAGTTTCGAAAATAAAAATCATTAACATTCAATATAAGTTCTAAAAACATATGAAGAATTCAAAACATCAGCACATTTTTGCAATGATCATATATCTAAGATCGTTAAAACGTGATTTATTCAATGAAAGTGAAGAATTAAAATACACGTAATTCAACAGTTAATTACAGCAAACAACAATACACAATAATTAAAATAGGTTATGAAGGTTCCAAGCAGTGCTGCCGATTTTGAAATAACATTTTTCCCCCGCGTCAAAGCAAAACCTTCCCAATTTCCCCCCACCGTTTCAAAACTTCCCCCCCGATATCCTCCAAATGTCAAATGATTAATGTTAATTATTAACTTTAATAACGAGGCATTACGTTCATAAATATCTTTGTCTTAATTAGAAATTAAAATATTCTTCGTATATTTAATGTAATTATATATTGTTATAAAATAGAGAAGAATACTTATTTTAGCCAAATAGTTTTTTTTTTTTTTTTAATTCAAATCGATTAAAAAATTAAATTCGAATTTCCCCAACGGGAGAAAATATCTCCCAAATCGGCAGCCCTGCTGATGACGTGTAACCTTCAATGATAGCTCGAATTTCCCCCAAAAGTGCAAAGGCTTCTAAAATTTCTCCCCGGGGGAAAATTACCTCCCAATCGGCAACCCTGGTTCCAAGATAAAGTAATAAACAGATGATTGAAGGTTGCTCAAGTAACCTTACATATATAATAAATTTTAAAAATATGACAAGATAAATAATGTAGAACATAGTCAAAAATTAAATATTTACGAATCTGTAGAAATAATAAAATTGTTCAAGACTTATCCAGATTTTGACATGCTCTAGTTCTATTTATGTTGTTTGGGTCGAAAATTTGACAATTTCCAAATTATAAATTTCATGGAAAATACTTTTGTTACATAATATAACGTTTGTCGCTAAGACCTACCGTTTAGGAGTTATATTGGTTTGAATGAAAAAAGTCTTGTTTTTCGAACATTTATTAACTTTTGTGGCTTTTTTGACATGGCTTTAGCTCTTGTGAAATTCCGTTGGTGTTTTTCACGTCTGTAACCGCTATTATCTCTTAATTGTTCATTCCGAATAATCATCGATTGTTAATTTATTTTAATTATTAATTTAAATAATTTGATCCTTTTAATTCGGAAATGTAAATTGGGAAATGCAGTAAGTTATAGATAGACAAATCCATGATCTATTGTTTTTCGCAGTCAGGGAGAAATTGTTTTTATTTGTTTAAGCGACCAGTTAATTTTTTTTCAATAGTCCTTAATTAAATTTGTTTCAAGAAGGATCAGAAAAACCAACCAGTCATAGGGAAAACTTGAAAGACGCGATTTACCTAAGAAACATGTTTTTGATTAATTCAATTTGCCTCCTTAGAAATGCTTAATTTACTGTCTTAAGTTTTTAAAATTTAATATACAGTACAACCTCGTTTAGCCGGACCCCTTTTTGTCGGATCTCCGGTTAACCCGGATTAATTCACACCGGCCGAGCTTCTCGTGTTGAAAAGGATACGCACGGCACGGAAATAGCATTCAAATCTGAGGCAACTCAAATTAACAAAATTCTTTCGGGAAAATTAAAACTTAGCGAGTTTGCACTGTCTACATAATCTGTGTAGAACAATGTTGATGTTTTGAATTTTTTGTATATTTTAAAACTGATGATGAATATTTTAAATTCGAAACTAGTCTTCCAACAAAAGAATCTAATGGAAGTGGCAAATAATTCATCGACCCTAAAGGTAAAATAAATCCTTCTATTATCCTGTCCTGAAACACTGAAATCAACGTTGCTGAATTATGAATCCTTGTATTTTTTCAAAAAGAATACGTTTTAAAAAGAAAAGAAAACGGAAAAAAAAATGTATTACTAAATCAGTGAACTTGTAACTTGTAATAATTACTAAATAAGCCAAATAGTACTGTTCTTAGCAGTAAATATAAAAATGGCATAATATCGTAGAAATATTTAAAATTATCTTTAGAGTTTAGAATGCAAAAAAAAAACTTCTAGAACAGCATGTTTATTTAATAACAAACGAAGGTCATATTGCTGCCAAAAAATTGACCACGCACAAAGTGCAAATGAAAATGTTCTTCGTATGAAGGCCTACCTTGACTGAAGCCGGCTGACGCTCTATGGGCAGATATGAAATTGGTCTAGAAACAACTCGTTTACCGGCCAAGGTGTTCTAGCAGAGCTGGGTCAACCGTTAGCACTTTCGTATTTTTGTGATTCATGGTATTTTACCATGTTGATGATCAAACTGAAATTAAAATAAAGAAATAAATAACTTTTTTTAATGTTGAAAATATATTTAAAAATAAATTGCTACACAAATATCTTCCTGAATCTCAAAAATTTAGCAAAAAGTTGGGTAAGTATTGCATTCTGATGCATTTCAAGATGACGAGCATTTAATGTTAACGGGAACCGGTTTAAGTTATATACATAATCAGCAAGCAGTTTTGAAGTAGTTACTTTCCTCGGCTTTATTGGTATCATTAGAATTATAATTCTATAATTGTGAATCTATTTGAAGAAATAGGTCTAATGATAAGATTTACATAACGCAATGGTCATCCAATCTAACATTACGGAATAGGTTTCACATAGGTCTCAACTAACGTCACAAGAAACATAGATCAAGCTAGATGTTCATAATCCTCAACAGACTATCAAAAAAACTAAAAGTAGATAGAAAATAGATAATTTTTTTTTTAATGCCTTTTCTTATTTATTAACATGTGAAATATTGATTCAAGATCAACAGGAGAAATACTATCCAAAGCATTTGAACAAACAACATACTTGATGTGCATGATTTTGAAATTGACAATAGATGAAGGCATGGAATTAATAAAGGAAATTAATAACGTGAAAGGATTGATGGAGGAATTAACATGCTTTTTACAGAAATTAAGTTAATGATGCATAACCCATTGACCAGTTTGACTTACATGCTTAGTGATCAAGACAATGAAGAAGATCAAAATGAACCGGAAGTATTGATAACATAAAAAGAATAGGAAGGCTAATATTTTATTGAATAAATAAAATAAAAATGTTTAAAAAGTCGAAAAATATGACCAAGAATCAAGTGCCTAAGTTCCATGGCATATAGCACACTTCCATGTTGGTAGGCTAATATGTTGAAGATAAATACAACGGTGGCCCACAAACTAGTTTTTTTTTTTTTTTTAATCCAAGGATATGTAGAACTATATACAAAAAATTAAATAAAATACAGTAAATGTGATTATAACGTTCTTAGCAATATATAAACTGCTTGTAAAGCAACAAACTACTAATGGCACTTCAAAAAAAAGTCTCACAATTGAGGATCTCCAGGCCATCTTCTTTTCAGACACCTCGGAGAGTTTAGAATAGCATTTGAGAGACTAATGGATTTGAATAATTATGCAGTTAACTATGAAAGGTTATCTATCTGGTTCAGGTGATATCAGCATTCTTTTTTTTTTTTTTTTACACTGCTTCTTAAGGAACTAAAAAAACAACAAAATTGCAATTTTGAATAATATTAATAAATGAACGCTAAGCAATATAAAATTATACTTAAAAACTAGTCCTATAAAAATCGCAACATTGCTTTGAAGATAAAATACCATCATTGCAAGCATCTTTTGAATAGTGCAAACAAATAAACTGTCTATATATCTGACAGTTCAAAGGGGTGATTTTTGTTTTCTTTCGTTTGTAAACATGACCTATAGTCGCTAAAAAAAATAAATATGTATAAGAAATAAAAAAGTAAATAGATAAAATTATATAATCATCAGAGATCGCGCGTGCCTGACTCATACAAGTCAGTTTAATTTCAGTGTTTCTGTGAATCAAGTGTAAATTAACTTTACATATTACTTTAAATCACTAATAAAATAAAACTTTTACAACAAATAATTTAAACTGAAATATTAAAAAAAATATGTGGATGTGCCCGCCTGTTCCTAAGATACAAAATACATTTTTCTACCATACTGCTTGTAGGAATCCTCGGTCAAGACAATCCTAGGTTTAGGTCAAAAGAAGAGGGTAGAAAAGAAAGGAAATACCAAGACGGCATATGATCAAAGAAAATTAAACCAACACTTCACATGCGTATCTGATAGATTCGCAAGCCTATCGATAAGTAAGTAAATAAGTAAGCTTATTTGTATAGTAAATGTTGAAGAAGTCGATAACGAGCAGTTTCTTGTCATTTCAATTTTGTTTGTGGAGGTTAAACGCTTCCCAGCCGAATACCTAGAAAGCGGACCTGTTTAACAGTGATCAGTGGAAACTAGATTTTTAAGTTGAACAGAACCTGACGTCTATGAAGAATAAATTTAAGAAAAAGTGATTCCTCATTTATGATTGAAACTCATGAAAAACCTATTTACATAACATAACCTAAGCTGCTCCAGGACATAACTATTTCGGCTCTGTTAGAATTATTAAACCAGTTCTGAAAAAGGTTTCCTCTTTGTTCATTCTAAAAATGAAAGATTGGTCTAGTATGCGGTAGACTAAGTAGTAAGTCTTGGACTAAGCACAACACCTGACCCAGAAACATGTTCTTAACTGCCTTTGAGTCTAAAAAAAAAAAAAAAAAAAAAAAATCATCCATGGAGTCACAAATTTAAGATATGACCTTGCAACCAATTAACCTGAATAGCTTTGTGACTAGTTGCTTTTAATGATCGGGGGCATAAAAAAAAAAATTTTTCAACGGCGTTCGAAACATTTCCTTAAGTTATATTATTATTATTTTTTTTCACATGTTCGTGCTTTATGCTGTCCAAATTCATATCAATCTTCAAACCACAAAACAGGTCTTTAGCTTCTAATAACACATGTAAACAAAACCTCAGAAGAATTAATTTTTAAAAAAATATCGTATATTCAAAACTAAGATTGCTAATGTCTGGTACCCCCCAAAGGTAAACCAGTTAAAAAAAATCATTGAGTGAAAGTCTTAACCATTAAGTCGAAGAAAAACCCAGTTTCGTAACGAGAACTCATTTCCAGCGCCCTTGTGCGCTTTAAGTGCGCTTCAATTTAGCTGAAAGGATACATTGTAAGCACTTCACCACAATGTTTCCAGATTCAATCAATAATTTTACAATAGGAATAATAGAAAATAAAAATTTTAGTCCTGCATCCATACTGCACCCAATTTTAGTTTAGTTTAGGGTAATAATCTCTTATCAGTAAGATAGTCCGTCTCATGGAGGATTAAAAATATTGAATAACGCAGATAATAGGATCAACTTTTATAAATTCAGTTTTTTTTTTTGTTTTAGTTTTTTTTTTTATAGCTAAAAGCGGTCCATCATCGTGATATTACCTATAAATTCTCAGAAGTTAGTATTGAGATGGAAAGTTATGGGGGTTAAAGGGATGGAAGGTTCGAATTATCGAGAGTTTGAAATATTGAAAAAAAAATGGTGATATACAGTAAAAACAATTGAACTATAGCTTCTTTAATAGCAATTGAAGTGAAAATAAGTAAATTTTATCATAAATTTCTGGGTCTATATAACACCGTATCCTTATAACCTCTCTCGAATGGTGCTCGCCACCTATCGGTCGATTACCAAACTTCACTGCGCACCACATATTTATTGCTTTTTTATTCCAATATAATTGAAAACCTTTAAATTTTATTATTGCTAAAACTTTCTTGAACTATGAAAAAGATGTGGTTAAAATTTGGTACAGATCGGTTTAGTTGTTTTCGCGGTTAGTGATCACAAACGAAACATGGCTATAGATAACTTTTTTAATAACAAAATACAATTTTTTAAATTTTTTTTTTATAAAAAAATATTTATATATATATGTATATATCTATAGACAATTGTAACAAAATACAAAACTTTTTTTTTTATTATGCCTAGATTATTATTATATTAAATAATAAACTTATTTTGGAGAAAAAAATTGAACGAACAATACGAACTTATTCATTTTAATTTTTATGTATGTTATGTATTTTCCTTAATTATCCCTTATTTTTATATCAATGAAAAAAATAAAGTTAAATTCATCTGTTATAAGCTGAGAGTCAAGTAATAGAAGTATGAAAACTCAATAAACCTTTCATCTACACACCAATTCAAATATTATTTTTATTTAAAATATTAAAACAATAAATAGTGACAACGAATTATATCAGATCTCAGAAAAAAATTTTTATTTAATTTTATTGCATTATTTACTATGTCTATTATATAAACATTAAATAATGAACGTTATTATGTCAGAGCCTTGATAATGAATCTAGGATAGGACTCTGACTGTTGCTTCTAGCGTTGAAGATAAACTCGAATCTTTATCAGAATGACCCCTCAAGTACCAATAACGATTTTTTTATTAAATTATTGTTTGTTTTAATGCTCTGACATATCTAAAGTTAATTAGTTTCCGGCAATATGATAATTAAAAACAATGATATTTTTGGAAGACCTGTTATGTAACCATTGATAAGATTACACATCAATAATAAAAATATGAACAGTTATTTATTGTTAACGTTATTTTCGTTATTGTTACTATTATTATAAATAAGCTACCTGTATAAACTATTATAATATTAAAATTTTAGTGTTTATTATTAATTTTAAATTACAGTTATTCATTTTTATATTTTTTCTCACTTATTTAAGAATTATAGTTTTTTTTTTTTTTTTATTAGAGGGTGAAATAATAAATTAAAAATTTTCAAGTGGAAAATAAACTATAAGAATAAAATAATTGAACAAGGTTTCAAAATTCAACTTTTAAAGCAGCTCACCTACTCTATATATCGAGAAAATCTTTCGTCACTTTATCAAGTAAAATTTACATACATATTACATGCCAAAATAAAAAAAAGTGCTTCGATCTACATATTTTGAAGCTTGCTGGATTTTTTCTGTCATGACATCAATTCTTACATGGATGTATCCATTATTTTATTTTAACATTTAAAGTATTTTTGCTTCCATTACTTAGGTCGTAATAAAATATCCACATTAAAAATATTTTGAGCTGGGCTTCTTTCATCCGGGTTCAATATTATTTTTATTATTTCATATTTAGTTAAATGGACTCCACTTGGACAAACGACTTACTTGGAATCCACATACAAAACTAAAACGACAAGAAACTGCCCGTCGTTACAGACTACTTCAAAATTTGTTAGACAAACGTTCAAACCTTCCAATTAATTACAAAAGACTCATATGCATGACTGTGATCAGACCTATTTGGACATATGGAGTTGAACTTTGGGGCTCCACTAAACCATCTAATTCATCTCTTATCCAATCCTTACAATCCAAAATCCTTCAAAATATCCTCAATGCTCCTTACTTAGTCACCGATAAACTTTTGCCATAAAGATCTTAATGTTCCATATATTGCTGATTTAGCGCAAACCAGATATCTATCCCTTCATAGTAAGCTATATAACCACTCAAATTCCCTATTATCTCAACTTGTTTCCCACACCATTCCCGATAATCCTCCGAGGCGTCTAAAAAGGGGATGGCCTAAAGATCTTCTAGTGTAGAATTTTTATTGAAATGTTACTGATGAGTAGTTCTTTTCAAGTTTTGTCATGTTATTGTAATAGTTAACAACACATTTACTTGATGTATATATTTTGTACAGTTGTAAATTTCATTAAATTTTTATAAAAAAAACAAAACAAACACAATAAAATAAAATTTAAAGTCAATAAAATAGAATAATTTATTTTTAAAAAATGGCCTGAAATTATGGAGATCATCATGTCTGATGATGGAATGTGCGTCCCGAAACATGTGGCAGAATAATTATAATATAATATTTTAATGGGGAACATAATCCTAATAACTCAATTAATTTTCCTTTTTATAGAAAGCATTAATATTTTTTCTGCATATAGCATCTGTTTTTTTTTTTTTTTTTTTTTTTTTTCTTTTTTTTTTTCCGTTTCACCCTCTTTGGGGTACATTGAATCCATCACTTCACTGCGTGTTGTCCTTTCTTCAGTGGCCAGTACTTCTACATTCTTTCTGATCTTCTTTTTCTTTCTTCATCTGAGATAAAGGGTTTGGTTTTTAGAGTGGATTTATCTTGGAACCTAACATATTCATCTTTAGTTATTAATTTAGAAGTCTGATCAAGTAGTGAATTTTCTGTAATTTTTAATTCTGCTAGGTCCCTTTCAGTTTCTTTAAACCAATTGGGTTTTGTTTTGAGATGGCGTAAGAAGTCAAAGATTTGCTTGGATAATCTATTAGAGTTCATTCTGAGAAGATGACCGTAAAAATTGATTCTTCTTTTTCGCATAGTATCAGAGAGTTTTTCAATTTTCTTGTAGAGTGTTTCATTCTTTATGTATTGTCTTATTATCCTGAAATCCTATGATTTTTCTTAAAATTTTCCTTTCTTTTAGTTCAAGTTTCTCCATATGATCTTTGATATTCATGTTTAGTGTTTCAGCTGCATACAAGGCTTCTGGTTTAATCACTGTTTTGTAATGTTTTATTTTGGACCCCAGGAAAGAGATTTTTTGTTGGATGTATCTTTTGTTGGTTGGAAAGCAAGTTCAATTTTATTTTTTCTGGATTCCAATGCTTTTTTTTCCTTAGCATTCCAACTAATCCATTCTCCGAGATATTTGAATTCTTTTACTATTTCTATGTTTTGTTCTTGGACTTTGAGGTATTTACGTGGGTGTTTGATGTTTGTCATGATTTTAGTTTTTTGAAAGGATATGTTTAAAATCCTATTTTATTTGCTTGTTTCTCCAGTTTGAGAATTTGTTCCCTGGCTTCCTCCATTGTTTCAGCAAACAAGGCCATATCATCTGCAAAAGCAATACAATTAATTTTGAGGTTCTTCTTTTTTTTACTGCCCAGTCTTATACCACTCTTTATATTTTTAGTCCATTCTCTGACTACTTTCTCAAGTGCACAGTTGAATAACAACGGTGGGAGCCCATCTCCCTGTCGTACTCCCGTTCTTATTTCGAATGGATCAGATAATTCACCCATGAATTTAACTTTCAAAAATGTATTTGTGAGCGTTGCTTTTATGATGTTAACTGTTTTTTTATCCAAGCCCATTTCTTCCAAGACTGATATAAGGGATTTTCTGTCAATCAAATCATATGCGTTTTGAAAGTCAATGAAGGAGATTACATATGTTTTAGCCCTTGATTTTTGGTATGTCATTATATATTTTGAGATTTAGAATTTGTTCCGTTTGTTTAGCCCTTTATTTTTGGTATGTCATTATATTTTTGAGATTTAGAATTTGTTCCGAGCATGACCTACCCTTTCGAAAACCTCCCCGATACTCTCCAATTTGAGGGTCTAATTGTGGCTCTGCTCTGTTCGAAAGGACTTTAGAAAGAATTTTATATGTTATATCCAGCAATGAAATACCTCTATAGTTGTTTGGGTCTGTTTTCAACCCTTTTTTGTGAATAGGGTGGATGAGAGCTGTTTTCCACTCTATGGGAATCTCTTCTTTCTTCCAGATTTTATCACAAACATATTGAAGAGATGTAATTGCATTTTTGTTAGCTTTTTTCTAAAATTCGGCGACTATTTGGTTTTCTCCAGCTGCTTTATTATTTCTGAGTTCTGAGATGATTTTTTGTAATCCTTGTTGGTGGTTCTGAATTGGGCTTTTCAGTGTTACTTGGAGTTGATTCAACTGTGTTGAGGGTTGGTTCACAATTCAAGAGTTTCTCAAAATATTCTCCTAGGATTTTGCAATTTTTTGTATTATTGTGAGCTATGGTTCCATGAGTATCTCGAAGTTGGAGGGTGGGTGCTTTGTATCTCGATAATTTCTGCTTGAAAGTTTTGTAAAAACTGCTTGTGTTGTTTCTGGAAAAGTCTTCATCAATTTGGAGCAGTGTTTTGTTTTCATGTGTTTTCTTTACCCTTTTTATATTTTTATCTACTAGTTTCCTTATTTTAATGAAATTTTGTCTGCTTTCTTCTGTTTTATGTGACTGCCAATTTCGCCATGCTTGTTTTCTTGTTTCAATGTAAATGTCACATTCCTGTGCCCACCAGATATGTTTTTTCATTTTTATTTGAGGTGCTATCCGTTCAGCTGTATTTCGTAGGTTTTCTTTAATGTTCTCCCAACTTTGGGTCATGTTTTTTAGTTTATTGTTTTTAATTTTAATTTTTTTTTTATGGCATCCATATTCGTGTTTTTAATCAACTCAACTCTCAAGAAAATTAAAATTAAAAAAAAAAAAAAACTTTCATAATTTTCATTGCTTCGGTTGAATAATTTTAGAGAAGTAGACAAAAATTTTATAACTTTTTAGATAAAACCATTAAAATTGTATAACAAAAGTATGATTTTGGCCATTTTTATGAAAAGCTCAAAAACTTCTCAAGATGATAATTATGGAATTAATATAAGTAACTAAGATCTTCCCCCTGTCGAAAAGAATTCTCCTGAAACCTTTTTCACAGCTTACATCAACGGAAGTTTAATTTTCTCATTTCTTTCTTTAAATGATTCAGCAATTTAAGAAAATTCTAAATGCCTGTACAAACTTGATATTGAATTAAAAATGATTAAAATTAAAGTGTTTATTCCTATTACAAGTATATTAATTCAGTTTCCTTTAATCTCCATACCAAATCGTTAAAGTTAGTACAGAAGCAATGGCTTTGCAATCTGATCACGGTTGAGAATACTACTCTTCCGTACTGAGTTGTATATTGATCGCTCATTATGTAACAAGATAAATTATTTCTGGAAGAGAAACAACAGTTGTGAAAATACCTGAGATTCAAGAGGCATTGGCTCATTCCAAATACTTTTCCAACGCTGTTCCTAGTTACTAGCCAAACAATTTAATAAACTTGCTAGGCAATCATTATGTTCTCGTTATTCTGAATTTTAGGTTTAAAATAGAAAATATAATTTAAAAATTTAGTCAAGATCCGCCATAATTTTTGTATGAAAAAATCTATAGGCCTAGTTTATTTATGGATAATTTAAACATTTTTTTTTTCTTTTAGCTTAACGATGTTGATATATTTTATTAAACTCGAGAAACGAAATAAGAGTTGCACCAAGTTTTAATAATTTCCACTTCTTCATTGGCCAATTTTACGGTATGAAATACATTGTTTTTTTTTGTTTTTGTTTTTTTTACATTATAGCTCAACAAAAAATTGGGATTGAAAATCGGTGAAGAACTCTCCTCAAGATTACGATATTATAGACAAATGCATATCCTTATTGTTATGAATTTTATAATTGGTGTTTAATAAAATAAATCTAACATCAATACTTCCATTAATCCCTGTTGAACAGATCGGCTACCTAGGACTCCACTTGGACAAACGTCTAACTCGGAATCCACATACAAGACTAAAACGACTAGAAACTGCTTGTCGTTACAAACTACTTCAACATTTATTAGACAAACGTTCAAAGCTCCCAATTAATTACAAAAGACTAATATACATGACTGTGATTAGACCTAACTGGGCGTACGGAGTTGAGCTTTGGGCTCCACAAAACCATCCAATTCATCTCGTATCCAATCCTTACAAACCAAAATCCTTCAAAAAATCGTCAATGCACCTTACTTTGTCACCGATAAAGATCTTAATGTTCCATATGTTGCTGATTTAGCCCAAAACAGATATCTACCCTTTCATAGTAAGCTCCATAACTACTCAAATCCTCTAATTTCTCAACTTGCTTCCCACACCATTCCCGATAATTGTCCGAGGAGTTTGAAAAGAAGATAGCCCAGGGACCTTCTAGTATAGAATTTTTAGTACTACTGATGAGTAGTTCTTTTCAAGTTTTTTCACGTTATTGTAATAGTTAACAGCACATTTACTTGATGTATAAATTTTGTACAGTTGTCATTTTCAATTAATTTTTATAAAAAAACACAAAAAAAAACACAATAATTTCAAAAGTAAGGCTAAGTAGGAAATTATAGAGATGAGAATTTCAGAAAAAATATTTTAAAGACGATTATTATCTATTTCGTATTTGATTATATGCGTAATATAATCTAATAGTCTGACGCTTTAATAGGAAAAACTAGGCTTTTGGGGATGATTTTAGCTATATCATCTGCTTGAAACAGTTCATCATACTATAGTGTTGTCCAATTACCTACGTAACTCTTATATATTTTATACGTTGATAGCATCTATTTTGTGTTATCATTTCTTCGATAAAAATAAATAATCTATTAATTATAACTTATTAAAAGAAACAACAAAAAAGTTAATAAATTGTTTCTCGCTCCGCTGAGCGGAGTAACTGAAAAATGGAAAGTACACTTAAACTCTAAAGGTCGCGAATTTCAAAACCCAGACGGTGACTAAGAATCAACTGAATTATCAACCCACGAGATCTGCCAGCCATTTTTTTTTTCTTTAAATGGTTTTTCATTTACACATTATATGACTTGGTGAAGGGCAATCAGAAGTATTATTAATAAATAATATTTTATAAAGCCTTAACGATTTTATTAGAGTCGACCCAGCTGATTCGAGTGGTTCAACAGCACCGACGTGAAAGGTCAGCATGCACCAGCCCTGCCCGACTGAACTCTGACATTGACGAACTATCATTGAAAGCTAACGTCGGCTCAATATTATGAGAACTGCAACGGTCAGAAAAGTGGATTTCAATACTCAACTCAGTGTTTTCAAGAGTAAGAATTTCTCCATACTTTTCCCACATCCCTGGAATTCCCAGTCTAAGTGAGGAAATGGGAAATCCAAAAATTCTTAAACTTCCTAATTTCAAACCTTAAAATATGAAGAAAAAAAAATGTTGTTAATTATTTTTATTTAATTTGACCTGAGTTCTACCGGTAGATATAAATATAATTTTAAGCGCTTGCGTTCGATGGTCGGTCGCTAATTCATCGATGGTTTAATAATTCGATGTATCAGGGAGCATTGGGTTGTTAGTTTGAACTGGCATAACTCTCGCCAAAGGTTTAAGCTTATTTTGTTTATTGATATTTTATTCTTATAATCTTATATTATATTTTATACTTTATATAAGGTTATTACAAGAAAAAAAAAAGAGACCATAGAAAAAAAAAAAAAATCTTATGAGTTATAATAATAGATGACTTACATTTTTTTTTTTTTTTTTTTTTTTTTTTATTAATTGCTTTAAATTATAAACTTTATGGCAATTGAGTTAGCCAATAAAAATAATAATTACATAATAGTAAATAAAATAATAAATACAAATAGAGAAGAGTTTTACATGTTATATAATTAATACTAACAGAAAAAGCATTTCTTCATATCATAATTTATACGAACAAAGGATTTTTTTTTTTCTTACAAGCTATAATGATATATACAAACAAAGAAAAATAAAATAAAAATAAAAACATAAATTTTTACAATTTATAATAATCGATATTAAGGGTAACAGAAGTTTTAGAAGCAATAGCAATAGAATCCAATATTTTATTTAGTTAATTCAAAAGAAATAAATCAATTACTTTTTGCTAGCGTTTAAAACATTTAAAATAAATAGGAAGACGTTATTTATCTTTTCAATGCTATTGTAGGATAAAATATTTTCCAAAGATAGACTTTCATCTGTTTGAACTATATAGTCTTTTAAGTATTTTTTTTAAAATATCGTTTCTTTGGCACTCTAACAACAGGTGTTTTGAGCTATTTACGATGAATAAGCTACTATCTTCACATTTTTCATTAGCTTTAATTTTTAAACTGTTATTTTAAAAAAATATTTTCAAGTAGTCACATTTGTCTATTCTTACATTTATACTCGTAATATTATAATTGCTAATAAATTTGTATTTGTGAAACCTCTCTGCTTAAGCTTTTTATTAATAAACATTATACGACAGAGATGTTATAATAATAAAGTTAAAAAAAAAAAAAAAAAAAAAGTTCCCTTAAGCCTGACGGTTACAGAAATAATAACATGGAACAAGTTTTAAGTTTGGTTAGAGCTCTTGGCCTCCTCCAATCGTCATAGTCTTGTGCGGAAGCCATCCAGTCACTGATTTTTAAGACGCTTCTAGCATCCTCCGCTACACCATCCTTCCACCTTAGTTTTGTTCTTCCTCTCCTCCTTTTTCCAGCAATTTGATGGGTTAGCAACATTTTAGGCATCTCAACTTTCGGCATCCTTGTGATATGCCCTTCATACCTTAGACGCCTTAACTCAAGCTCACTGACCACATATCTGTATCTCCAAAGGCGAGGTATAGTTCTTGCCGTCATTCTTCTCCAATTATAACACCTCCAAAAATTCGGCGGAAAACCTTTCTTTCAAAAATTAATAGTTAGTGTTCAGCATTCCGATCCTTACAGGAGTACTGGTCGCACAAGGGTTCTATATAAATGAAGCTTTGTCTGCCTCGAGAGTAACCGCCTGCTTATCTGCGGCTATTAAAATATTTATATTTATAATATTTATTAAAATTGGTATAAACATTATCGAAAAGAAGGATCAATACAATTAGGATTTTTTAATTAATTTACCGTTACCACGGTATTTGGTTTGTAAGGTATAATTTTCCATTAAAAAATAAAAAATTTTTGGAATGAATCCCTTCAACCTCGCATAACGTTTAAGATAATAACCTTTGAAATTAAAGATACACCTGCCGCTGTGACGTTAGAAAAATTTCCGAATGCTAGATGGTAGAGCCATTAAAGAAACAATTTCCATAAAAAGTCAATGAGGGTGGCCAAGATAATGGATTTGAAGCCGAACCGGTCATTAAGCCATGGGAACAAAAACAAAACAATCTCCTTATGTTCTTATCGCCAAAAGCAACAAGCTCTCATGGATACAATCAATTACGCCAATCACGACTATGACACCATTCATATATTTTTTTTTTATTTTGAATTGATGACCACGGGTGGACATCAATCAAATCCAAAACACATTTAGAATGACGGTAATGTCAATCGCGAGACAAACACAAACAATTATAATGCTTCGTCCATTTAAATGACTGACCAGAGGAGGTTAAACAGTTATTCATTACTATTTATTTTTTCATATTTAACCTTCCACAGGTAGCGCCTTTGTATTTTGTACAACACTCGACTTGTTTTCTCTCTCTCTCTCTCGCTTGCGGTGAGCTTCACGGAAAATTGGCTTTAGCTATTCCTCGAGATACTCCTCTATTTTCCGACAGTAAGTTTTCAATATGGTAGAAGGGACGATTTACTAAACAAAAATACTTTTGTTTTATCAAAAAACTGAAAAAAAAAATTTATTTCATGAAAAAAATTTTCCACTGATTTACAGCGAATTTCATTGCAATTTTGTCATTTATTTTTGGAGTTTTAGAGCACCCTAAAGCCGGGTCGTGTTCTGATTATAACGAAACTATTTTTATATTTTATATAGCATACAAAACTACAGTTCAACGTGAAAGAATTATTTCTCTGTCTTGACTGAGAGCTAAGTAGAAATATAAAACGTGGTTTCCATATTCTATTTTTTTTATCGGCTCCCAATGCTCATTGGCTGCTATAACACTAGTTTTGCACTATTATAGGTCCCTACTACTTACCCAAAAATCGGCATTTAAATCTGTGTTACAAGTCAAAACGTTCGCTAGTGAGTTTTTAAATTATAAGAGCGGGCGAAGCCGCGACGAGAGGATGCTAGTTATATATATTATAATATTATTGTATTATATATATTTAGTGAGGATCAAAAAAAGTAACCCAAAAAAAAAAAAGTAGTAATTTCTATTCAAAGAGTAATCGTTGAAACCTCTCAAGTCGGACACTAAAGAAGTTGCGACACGGAGTAAAGAATTGGAAAGGTATCAGTAGAAGCAACACGTCAGCAGCTAACGATCTCAAACTGTGATTTATGACGTGGGCCGTCTCCGGGTGCGTATTCATTTAACCATTGTGTCACAAAAGCACTTTCAACCTCTGACATTGAGAGCGGAATCGCAGCAAGAAGATGGATGTTCGACGGAGCCCTGAGTGGCCAAGGTCCAAGCTCTTGCTGGTACCAGAACCGCAAGGACATAGTACCTCTCTTGGCCAAGAACTTCCCGAACAGAGGATATGGGAAGTTATTGCGAAGGGCACTCCCACCCTTGCAATGAAGTTCTTACAGAAGAGTGGTGTCATACAGCGTGTAATCAATCTAATGTCCACCATTACAAATTGACAAGCAAAATTCTAGAGGAACTATTTAAAATACTGATAAAGAAAAAGATATATGGAGAAGTTAATCAGGGATGCAGTCAAAGAGAAACACCACGTCTAAAGTAGAAATACTTTAATGCCTGAAGAAGACCTACAAGGCAGGTCGAAACGTTGGCACGCATTAAAGTAGTTCTACTTATACTGCATGTTTTTATTTGACAGCATCTCTGATTGTCTTCTTCTCCATTCATCTCAACATTCAAATATACTTTCATCATTATAGAAAATATGTATAGTATGTTTTCACATAATACTGCTTTTATTTTTAACTATTCCAAGTCACGGCTTCGCCCAATCTCATAAGTAAAGAACATAGATAAAGAACATATATGTAATATAATTCAGTCAATGAGTGCTGAAATGAGTGGTGTAGAATGCATGAAATATGCTATAATTTTTGACTTCATAGCTTCGTTAGGAATAATTAGAAGGTAAACATACTAAAAGTCCCCACCCCTGGGGGGTGAGCTAACGTTAGGGAGAAAGGGAGAAGTTCAATTTTTATGGTTATTCGATTATATCTCAATGACGGTTGATTCTAGAAAAATATGTTTCAAATAAACATTAAAGCTTAATTAATTTCCTATAAAATTAATTCTATATAAATTTGTCGTAATTAGAATCATTTTGGAGATATTCGTTATTGACAATCGGTGATTTTCGGGAAAAAACAAATGTTACCTCACTTTTTGTTAAACGTTTGCTTCTAGTACCTTCCACGATCGTTTCTCAGAAAAAAATGCAAAAATTAAAATTGTAGAGCATTAAATTTACTTTAATTTCACATACACGTCCCTTGTATTTAAATCAAATGTTTAACAGAAAGTGAGGTAAATATTTTTTTTATTTTTTAAATTGTCGATTTTTAATAACGCATATTTCAAAAACCATTGTAATTTCGACAAATATGTATGAAACAATTTTATAGTAAATTTAATTAGCTTTAATTTTAATTCGTAGCATATTTTTCTAGAGCCCACCGTTTTGGAGATATAATCGAAAAACACAAAATTTGCACCTTCTCCCCTCCCCCTCTCTTAGCTCACTCCCCAGGGGCGGGGATCTTTAGTATGTTTACCTTCTAACTACTAACGAAGCTGTGAAGTCAAAAATGATCGCATATTTCATCCACTCTACAATGTGTTCATTGACTGGACTAATAATAAAGTTTTATTTATACATGGATAAAAATCATAACAGATCCGAATAAGGGTATTTTTACATTAAGGCAGCCAGTTACTTTTTATCACCAAATGATTACTTTAAAAGTATTCCTATTTAAAAAAAAAAAAAAATTAAACCACAACACAACCACAATGTGTATAATGGGTACAGAATTGATTTTTATTGATTTAATTTTGTTTTGTAATTCAGAGAAAAATGTCTTACTTTTTTTTTTAAGATAAAGATGTCTTACCTAAATTTGAAAACTGTGATAATAGACAATATGAAATTGAAATATATATAAAAAAAAAAGTGGGTTTGCTATACGAGAAATTGTAGATCTTCTAAGGGTTTATTGTCAAATACGTGGTTCGAACAATCAAGACTTTAAGTAAGGCTCTTTTCGAGTTTAATTTTTTCGAAAAACGGTGAACGTTGAAGTAATATAATACATTGTAACTTCCCTAAATAAGGTGAACATCCAGCTGTTCTTTAGGTCTGAAGTTTGTAAAATTTAAGGTTGCATGTACTCTGCTCTTATAGAAAATTTAATGCTAAATTCGAAAATGTGGTCAAAGTTTGAAAAATATTTAAGCAAAATCGAGATATTACAGCTTTTATAGTAAAGAAACCTGGTTTCCTCAAAAAAAGTCTTGGATTTATGGTATATCTGCAACGGTTGGAATAGAAAGGTGAGGTCTGCGGCATTTTTCTACATTTTTTATCTAGTTTCACCCTTCTTTTTTTTTTTTTTTTTTATATTAGGAGGTACTCACCCTGTATATTCCTTATAATGTAGCCAGGAATATAACCAACATTTTCATAATAAACAAGGAAAAGGTATTTTCACTAAGCTTCATAAAATTATATACATATATATATATACACGAGGTGTGATCAAAAAGTTCCAGGACTTTTTATATACTATGGGAATGCAATGTCTCACAGCGATGCGGTTGGCAGCATTGTATTGCCTGACTCAACAGGAACAGAGCTGTGTTTGCAGATCAATAATAACATCACTGAAAGTAACATTAGCACAGTTTGGTTGAGGTTAGTTTTATAGAGTTTGGCTATTTTATGAAAATGAATGTGAAAGAAGAGCAACGTGTTTGTGTGAAACTGAACAAAACGTTTTCTGAAACCTTTTTGATGTTACAAGAGGCTTTTGGTGAAGAATGTCTAAGCCGATCATGCTGCCATCAGTGGTTCAAGATGTTTAAAGATGGCCTTTTTGTGTAAAAAACGCAATGACTGTCATTCCTCAGCCCCCCTACTCACCTGACCTGGCTCCAGCCGACTTTTTTCTTTTTCCGAAGCTCAAGAGACACCTGAAAGGACGAAGATTTCAAACATTTTGACGAAATTAAAAAAAAAAACAACAGAGCTGCTAAACACCTTTACAAAAGAAGAGTTTTCTGGGGCCTTTGATCAGTGGAAACACCGGTGGGAAAAGTGTGTAGCTTCCCAAGGGGAGTACTTCGAAGGAGACAAATTTGAATAACCTGTATGTTGTATGAATAAATGTATAAAAATTCAGTCCTGGAACTTTTTGATCACACCTCGTATATATATATATTTATAGTTATATTTTTTTTTGAGAGAGGGAGAGAGACAGAGAGAGAACAAATCTATAAACAAATTAAAAATTGTTGAACGATTGAATCGAAAATTTCGATTTAGAGAAGAGCTACTTAAAAGTCTAATTACTAAAAAATCTTGAAGTAACTAGGTGAAAAGTGGTGTAAAAAACCGTTGAGGGGTAAAAAAGTCTATAAACCCTGAGAATCGAACACGTGTTGTCCCTAGATGACGTTTCTTGCCCCACAAAGACGATCAGACGTTTATTAATGAATGAAAAAAATTACCATATGAATGAAACAATCTGAATACGAAGCGTAAGTCAGGGCGAGATGAATAATGATCACTTCATTGTAATGAACGTCGACATTTTTAATTTAATATAATCTTTATTTATAGTTATTAAAAATATCTTAATTTTATTAATTGTTTTTTAAACGAAAAATCTAAATTATTTCCAATCTAACTTCGACTTCATCCTAGAACTTAATTTATAAAAAGGCGAACAGTCTTCATTTCTAGAAAAGACAAATCATTTTCATAAATATTAGGTTTCCTTGTTTAATCTTCCTCGTTTTCATCACGGAAAAAATAATGAGTCAGTTTTTGAACAGATGTCACCACTACAGAATACAAAATAAATTTGCGAACCATTGCACAACAATTATACTTTCCCATTTATTAATAGTTGTCAGTAAAATATGTAGGCTGTAAAACAACAAATGCACACCCGAACAAAGTAGTACGAACAAGTGTGACAACATTAAAATATTTAATGTATATGCATGCCTATATTATGTATGGATTTAACAAGATTATATAAAAAAATCAGTGTTCATATAAAATCTATATTCTGCATACATTATTATATTATATGATTTTTAAATTTATTATAAATTTAATCTGTATTCCACGACATACTGCTCTAAAAAAAAAAAAAGAAGTAATGCCATGTTCAGGAGTATAATTAGTGAATAACAATGCAATGCTTGTTTTACATATGGTCTTTAAATTTGTTATTTAATGTTTAAGTAAATTTTGAAGAATCATTTCAAATTTTAATACTGAATTACATAATTTTAGTTCCTGATCTCCAAAACAAATTTCATTATGGCTCCAATCAGAATTATCCGAATCCGTTATATGAAGCTAGATGTAATGTGAAATGTAATGCTCTATACGAGCACCTTTCACTAAATTCAAAATTTTCAATATCTTAATTTTGCGCGAAGGAATTTCCTTTTTGCCTTCACCTTTAAGTTCTTGTAAGCTTCTGTTATCATATTACAATGGCAGTTTTGCAATTCCCTTGCGCTGAATTGAGTTAATCAAATTCAAACAATTTTTTTAATTTAAAGATTATTTTAAATTTCATTATTAAGATTTATTTTATTATTGTTTTTGATTACATAGCAATTTAATTCTAGAAGTCTTCCTTCAAAAATGTTCCCTGTAAGCCTTTACCTTTGTTCTGGCCCTTTCATTTAATTCAATATTTTCAATATCTTAACTTTGTGCAAGAGAATTGCACTTTTACCTTCACATCTACTTTTACAAAAGCTTCTCTTATCACATCTCAATAGCACTTTTGCAATTTCCTTACGCAAAATTGAATTAATAAAATTTAAGATTTAAGAATTTAAATTTTGAATTTCATCCTTAATATTTTATTTATTAATTAATATTTTATATTATATACCTTCACTTGAACACAAAATAGTGTGACTTGAAATATAATAGTTTAAAAGAAAAAAAAAGAAGCGTATTGAAATGTGTTGCACTTTGCAATCGAGTAAATAATTCTGTCAAACAATCCACGACATGAAACGGATTAAAACATTGAAAATAAAAAAAAAGGAGCGCTTATTGTTTACTAGTTGATTTGCCATATTATGTATATTATTTTAGTCACAAACAATAGTCACAAAAAAAACAAAAAAAAAAACGTCGCCTTATATATTCTACTGCAATTTATACATATTTTTTATTTTAGTACACCTCAGAACTCGGTTTTAATTTATAGAAAAAGTGCAATACAAGCAAAATAAACCTTGTAATATATTGTTACTTGTACTCGGTATTATTTGTACAATACCATTTTTTCGTCAAATTAATTTAATTATCTTGTTATTTTACCATAAGACGGAACTGCTCTTATTTTATATAGTATTAAATTGCATATTGAATTTTAAGCACCACGATTAAAAATAAAAAGAGATGACGAGGCGTCATTGGGAAAGAGGGAAAGGCGATGGAAGGTCTCGGTGGAAGTGAAACAACCTAAGTGGGACGATTCTTGGACAAGGGCATTTCTTCCGAATGTTGAAACCGATATACACTCGAGCACTCAGGTCTCTGCGCTAAGTATGGCGGCATTAATTGTTGAGAACGGGAGGTTTCAATAACAGCAATTAGGCTCTTAGTCCATAGCTAGTTCTATTCTGTCCTAGCATTGCATGTTCTGAGGGAAAACTGCAAGCAGTGCATTCCCGTATGAAGTAAACGCTTAGTCGTTTTAAGTTGGATCAGAGGAAACATCGTTGAAAACGAAAAATTCTATCGTTATTATAAAAAAGACGGAAACTAAACTTCCTGCTTTCATTTTAAATAATAAATAATATTAGTTTATCATTCAAACAACATATTTTATTAATAAGTAGAGAGAGGCCGACTATTTTGGACGACTAGGCACTAGCCGACTACTTCGCTAGCAAAAAGGCCGATTAGTTATAGCTTTATGGTCGTAGAATAGGATAGGATAGAATAGAAAAAAATTCTGGTACAATGTCCCTTAAGAATAACATACATAACACAAAGTAAAATCATAACTGGCAGAGAGCTTTTAAAAATAAACAACATAGATAAAATTGAATACAAATTTGTATAAGAACAAATGCATAGAAAAAATAGCATAAAAGAAAAAAACACAGACAAATTATGATGAAAAAGTAAAAGATCAAAAATCAAAAATTATCCTTACAAGAATTAAAACATTACTATAAACAAAGTATAAATTTATGCTAATGTTTCATGTCTGACATACTTTGTGATTACATTATTCGATTACATACATTGTAAGACATGCATATCATTAGGGAGCGTCAGGTTGGAGGGAAAGAAGAGTGTTTTAAATGCTACGAGGGAAGAAGCATTGTGAATGCAAGGAGGGGGGGGGGGGGGATTTCAGAGACTAGAGGATCGGACTAGGAAGGACCGTTGGAAAGCAGTACTTCTGTGGGATGGAGTATAGAGATCGGAAAAACGAGATCTTGTATGCAGTGATTGATTGAGGACTTAAATTTCAGGTTACTTAAATAAAGGGAGGGTGACGGGTGTTGATAACTTGGAATAGATAGGTGTTAGGAAGTATTTTCTGCGGAAGGAGGGGAACAGATTTAATTCACAATCGGTATAGGGATACGAAACATGGGAAAGTTCGAGTTTCCGAAGACAAAAGTAACAAACCCAGTATGATATATAATATATATATATATATATATATATATAATTTTTTAAATCAGTAATATCTGAAATTTATAAATCGCAAGATACAATACTTTTTAATTTAAAAAATTTACAGTCTTCTCATCATTGATTAATGTATTTATATATGTTTAACTCCAAATTATTTTATTATCTATACTATTATATAAAAGGACAAGCTATTTTTCGTTTGTGATCACTAACCGCTAACAGAACTAATCTGTACCTAATTTACCATAAGACATGCATATCATTAGGGAGCGTCAGGTTGGAGGGAAAGAAGAGTGTTTTAAATGCTACGAGGGAAGAAGCATTGTGAATGCAAGGGGGGGGGGGGGTATTTCAGAGACTAGAGGATCGGACAAGGAAGGACCGTTGGAAAGCAGTACTTCTGTGGGATGGAGTATAGAGATCAGAAAAACGAGATCTTGTATGTAGTGAATTGATTGAGGACTTAAATTCCAGGTTACTTTAAATAAAGGGAGGGTGACGGGTGTTGATAACTTGGTATAGGTAGGTGCCTAGGAAGTATTTTCTGCGGAAGGAGGGGAACAGCCAATTTAACTCACAATCATTTAAATTTAACTCATGATACGTCCACGTAAACGACTTAAAAACAACTGACTTTTGTAAACAAATGACTAACAAACAAAATAGCGTTTAGAGATAAGCAAATCCTTCAATAGGCTAAGAGCGCATTCTATTGGAATTAAAACGACATTTTAAACTTGCATACCTGGTAAACCACATCATCTTGATAGTTCCAGGAAAGTTTTAGATGAAATAATAAAATCCACTGATTTTTCAATTCTTTTGTTATTAAAAAAACATAGCGAGCGCCATTCTACATAAGAGGTTACATAGGTACGGTGTTATATAGAGCTTGGAATTGATAATAACATTTACTTATATTCAACAAAACTATGAAAAACGATATAAATATGTAGTGTGGCATGTGCATTGCAGTGAAGTTTGAAAATTGACCGATATGTGGTTGGCACCATTACGCGATAGAGATTACAACGGTAAAACTACTGAATCCATTTGTACCAAATTTTAACTTAATCATTTTCATTGTAACAGGAAGGTTTAGCAATAATAAAAATTCAAATGTAAAATTTTGAGTGGCAGAAATGAGGTTCGCCGCCCTGTCGTATAATTTTATTGTTAGAAATTAAAATCTAACCAGAAGAAATCAATAAAATTATTTTTCCCACATTAAAATTATTATCATTTAAAAATACGGATCCTTTCCTTTTTGGTATTGTGTGTAAAAATATGATCCATGGGCTTTCAGTTGTAAGCACTGATAATGCAGTATATTTTCTGGATTACCGACTCATATATTTAAATTAAAAATTGGATATCTTAATGATGCTTTTAAACACTAATCAGTGTAATTTCAACCATATTAAAAATTACTGCAAGGCCTAAAAATGTCATTAAAGAAATAGCGCTCAATTGCAAACATAAATACAAGATTTTATCGATAAAAAAATATAATTTTAATTATTATTTAATATTATCTAAGTTCTTTACATACGAAGCCGCGGCGTGGGTACTAATTTTAATAGATTACAGAGCCATTGTCAGTCATTGGAATACATTTTATAGATGATTCAATTATACTAGTATTTGAATCATGTATTTAACTTTTCCTACGTTTATTTGTAACACTTTAAATTAGTTGGCTCATTGCTTATTTATTCATACTGTGAATAAACATAGTAAATTAATGATATTTATCCTTTTCTTTTTTTTTTTTTTTTTAAATACTCCTTATAAATAACTTAAATAAATTTTTTAATAATTAAGTTTCATGCACTGTGATTAGACCTATTTGAGCGTATGGAGTAGAGATTGTGGCTCTACTAAACCATCCAATTCATCTCGTACCCAGTCCTTACAATCCAAAATCCTTCGAAAAATCCTAAATGCCCCTTACTTTGTCACCAATAAACTTATCCATAAATACCTTAATCTTCCATATTTTGCTGAGTTAGCCCAAACCAGATACCTATTCTTTCATAGTAAGCTCCATAACTACTCAAATCCATTAGTTTCTCAACTTGTTTCCCACTCCATCCCCAATAATCCTCCGAGGCATCTGAAAAGAAGATGGCCTAGAGATCTTCTAGTGTAGAATTTTTATTAAAGTACTATTGATGAGTAGTTCTTTTCAAGTTTCGACGTGTCATTGTAATCGTTATCAGCTTATCTACTTAATGTATATATTTGTACAGTTATAAATTTCAATAAATTGATATATTGATATATATATATATATAAATATTATATATATATATATTATATATATATATATATATACTATATATATATATATATATATATATATATATATATATATATATATATAATGATCGATAAAAAAGTTTCATGTGGTCTGGCTAAAGTATATAGGGACGTAAAACCCCTGAGTTTAGAGTTTTAAACTTCTTGTAACAATATATAGACACATCTATTAAAATGTAGATAAACAACTATTTTACACAGTTCAGAAAAATATAAAAATAATTAAAAAAAAAAAAAAATTTATAATACATTTTGATCGATTAATTAGTTGTGAAAACATAAAGGAGACTCCCGGAACATACAAAAGTAAAACGCAGCCCGAAAAGCTTCTAATTTTTTTTTTTTATTGTTTTAAATGAAGAATAAACAATTTTACAACATAAATATACCTTGCATTGTTTTAACCTATGAAAGGGTGTCATTGAAAATAAGATGTCCCTTGGGTAACCATCATCTTTAAAAGTTGGCCAATGCTTGATTAATAGTTAATCACTCCGAAAAGAAACATTTGTTATTCAAACAGATTGGCAGGCAGTTGGCTCAGATTGGTTCGGTAATCTTGCACAACTCAACCTTGTGTCGTCTTTCAAAAACAATCCAACAGGTCCTAAATGGCCTACGTGTACTTAGCATATAGTTGGGTATTTAAAGTTAGTCGGCGAGAGGATGGAAAGATGGTAACTATTCAATAGTTTGTACCATATAGTTTGTTTAGGTATAAAAAACAGGATCATATTTCGTATATAAGCGCATAGTTAAAATATTAAATTGTGAATAAAAAAAACTTTTAATACCCAAAACATAAAAATAATGCTTTACTAAATGAATAAGAATAAAGTAATAATACTTTTATTGCTAAATTAGAAGAAAAGCTGTTGTCACTAAACGGATCTGTGTTTTATAGTAACAACATTCCATTAATTCTTGAGGAATAGATCCGCTGCATAGGACTACATCTGGACAAACGTATCTCTTGGAATCCGCAAAGAAGATTAAAAACGACAAGAAACTGCTCGCCGTTTTCAATTTCATTTAAATTTGCCAGACCAACGTTCAAAGCTTCCGATTCATTACCGCAATACATTTACATGACAGTAATTAGACATATTTGGATATACGGAGTTGAGCTTTGGGGTCCCACTAAACCGCCCAATTCATCTAGTAAACAATCCTTAAAATCCAAAACTTTTGACCGAGTCATGAACTCTGAAGGAAGTATCCTAGGCCCCATCCTCTACACGGTTGACAACCCGACTCACCCTACTACTGTCCTCACCACTTACGCTGATGACATACGAGTGTTATACGAGTATAACAATCCTTTCATTGGATCCCAAACTCTCCATTTCCATGCCACAAAACTTCGTGAATGCTGTAAAAAATGGAGAATTAAAATAAATCCAAACGAATCCCATCAAATGACCTTTACCATTTGTCGTAAACCTACGAATTCCTGTACTACGGTATCCTTTAATAATATTCCACTGATCCCCGTTGAACAGATCCGCTACCTACCTCCAATTATTTTCGTATCCCATTCTTACAATCCAAAATCCTGCTCAAAATCTTCAATCCTCCTTATTATGTCACAAAGTTATCCACAATGATCTTAATGTCCCATATGTTGGTGATTTAGCTTAAACCTATACTTTCATCATAAACTCCATAAACACTAAACTTTCTTTACCGGCCTAATGTAAAACTTTTATTTAAGTGCTACTCAGGGTTTGAAATCAATAATTATTTTTTCCAGAAAATCATATAATAATTATTATATTTGATTTTTAATTTAAAAATCATTCCTGATTTATAAATAAAAATTTCAAGTGATATTTGATGTTTATTGATTTGATTAAAAATTATGATCACTCACTGAGTGATACGGTATTCCATAAATAATGATGATTAAATCGCGATCAAAAATATGCTGATCAGAAAATAAAAATCACTTTTGTATACAAAATACTCAAAATACATCTTGGAGATAATTCAAAAAATTAACTTTCTGATTTAGAAAGGAATTACTCAAAAATTATTATTATTGTTAATTGTAAAAATTTTGTTCAAAAATAATTACCAGAATTTGATTTTTATCACTTATGATCAAAAATAAAAATCGATCTTAATAAAAAACATCAAATGATTTTTAAAATTCTAGATAAAAATCTTGATCGATTTTGATTTTTTTTTTTTTTTTTTTTTTAATTATCGATTTCAAACCCTGGTGCTACTGATGAGTAGTTATTCATAAGTTAATGCAAGTTTACTTGATATTTATAATGTTTAAAGTTGTAAATTACAATAAATAATTTTTTTAAATATATATATAGTTGATTGTATTTATAATATTCCGTAAAGGATGGCAAAACAATTCCAATAACATGTCCATAATACTTCTTGTATGAGCTATTTCCAAGGACGTACCTCAATGACTGATCGCGATTCCGATAAAACGGATTCTATTGACGCATTCAATGCTTCCTTTGAAACTAGTATTATTTTATATTCAGGAGGCATTGCTTCCATAATGAAAAAAAAAAAAAAAGAACCGGTAACGCATGTAAATTACCGAGTGACCCAGATTCAGATAACCTTAAAAGGGTACGAATGCAAAGAGATACTTTGAAGAAGATTCCGAGCGGTAACTGGCACGAAACGGAAATTATGCAAAACCGAAATTACGCTCCATTAACTTCTTTTGGGGACATTAAGTTTATCATAGGAAGGATCCAAAAGGGGTACAAGCAACAATATTCGGGAGAGGCCTTCACGTATTGCAATGTCATGTGTTACCTTTCACTAACTAGGAGATTGGTGGAAAGCTTTGGAGTCTTGTTATAATTTGTTAGATCGGGCAGTAAGAGGAAGATGTTTTAGGCACAAAGAATCGTAACGGTACGTTCAGGGAACTTGACTCAAGAAATAATTCATCATTGTCGATAATAGACGCTGGTAAAAAACCTGAAGAGTCATCCCAATACGTGCCGTGAATTCTTAATACGTCCTAATCAGGAAAAGTGCAGTTAGCTGTCGCATCAGTATGAATCTTCATTATCACAGCTAATATTACAATAATCATGTGATTATTGTAATTAAAAAAAAATGAGGAAGTACTAATATTTATTATAAGCCCAGTCAATCGGAGTTTAACATAACACGAACATAACAATAGTTGAAAAACATAATTGCGAAAGTTTTTTTTTTTTTTCAGTTATCTTAAGTTTTCTGCCATGTGACAAGTCGGCTTCACAACAAACTTCATGCTCTTTTTGATGAAAAGATACAAGACAGAACTAAATTATGAACTGTTGTTTGAGATTCTTCCAAGGAATACCCCATCATGACCACGTTTCTTCAACAAAAAAAAAGTAAATTCTTCCAGTAAATAAGATAATAACATAAAAAATGCTTGTGAAGCAACTATCCAAGGGTAGAACTTCAATAAAAAGTCTATCCAGGATGTTCAGCATAAGACTGCAGTAACTTCGAGAGGCGATTCTAGGCATCATTTGCAACAATAAATTTCATATAAACTATAGCTCGATTCTCATCCGTTTTATAGATATTTTTAATTTTATATTTTTTTCAAGAAATGTCTAATTTTTGACAAATAATAGTATATATTTCCCGAACTATTAAGCCTAGAGCAATTTCAATACACTCATTAGAAAGAAGATTAAATTTCCTTTAAAAGAAACTTTGACTTCAAAATAACAGCGTTCAGTATTTAACTTATTGGTCCAAACATATGAAATAGCCAGATATTAAATATGTTAGAAAGGTGCACTACTCAAAAAAAAAACTTCTACACACACAACAGCTTTCGAATGGTATACCATGAATAGTGATAATTTCTAAAATTGATACTGAAATCGCTTATTAATTACAAAAAACAGGGTGATGAAACGTCGGCATTTTGGAAAATACTGAGAAAATGCTCAAAAATGTTAAATAGTTTTATTATGCTTTGTTAATAGAAAAGTAATTTAATCACTATTACCTAATTATCTTATTCTAATGTTTGCAATTTAAGAAACTTTTAAGATAGTTTAATTAAAATTTACATACTCAATTTACAATAATTGTTCAATTTGTCCTCCCTCTTCACTCATACACAGCACCGATCTTCTTCTGACTACATCTACTGCTAGGTAAAGTTCATCATGATTTTGCCGCATTGTATTGCAGCTCATAAATTTCTTCAAACAACTCCTCTCGGGTTTCTGATCTTACTTTGTACACTTTTTTCTGCGGCAATATCATGATGAACTTCGCCTATCAGTAGATGCAGTTTTTTTTTAGTAGTGCACGTTTGTAACTTATGTAATATTTTTGAAAAAATGCAATCAAAGTTTAGGAACGGAATTAAAAACTTGCTATTTCATGTGTTTGGATCAGTAAGTTAAATACTGAACGCTGTTATTTTGATGTCAAGGAAATTTAATCTTCTTTCTAATTATTTTTTGTATTGAAATTGCTCTAGGTTTAACAGTTCGGGAAATATAGATAATTATTTGTCATAAAGTAGAAATTTCTTGAAAAAGCATAAAATTAAAAATATCTATAAAACCGATGAAAAGTTCAGGGTTATGACACGGCTCTCGCAAAAAAATAAGTTCAATATTCTTGAGACTTTTTAAAAATACTTCGAAAACCCTAAAATTGATAAATACTCGTCATTTTCATACATTTCGTGTAAAATGTAAGACAATTATAAAAATAGTGGATAAATATGGATTACATAGTTTTCTAACAAAAAAACCACTAACATTGATTTTTGAGTAGTATTTTCATAGGAAGTACGATACAGAAAAATACTCAAATCCATTTCAATAGGAAGCTCCGGAAACATTATGAGCATTGATGGAGCGAAGACAAATTGGTAGTGCTCGAACGGATATCCCAACATTGTTACAATTACCTTCCTTCATAGCCACTAATTCAATTCAATATTACGCCTCATTCCAGAACGAACAATGTGACCAATTGCAGGTATATGCTTCCCCAAATAGTAAAAGAGAAGACAAATTTGATTACTGGAGTGTGACCAATTGCGCTACAAACATCCGCTCCTGAATGCAGTTGTTAAGTTATATAATTATTTTGTAATCCGTAATATCAGAGATCAGACTTTGATTGTAACCATCAAATACTTTTAAATACTGGTCAAACTCGAGATTACACAAACAATTAATTATGACCAGACTAATTTTTGTGAATATTACAGAATCATCTAGCAAGGATATAAATAACATCTACATTAATGTATGGTATGATGTATTGCATTCACTGTACCCTTCGAGGTTACAGACGCTGAGACAACGGTCATTGTAAATAGATGTAAATCTCTAAGTTATTAATATTATCAGATAAACACGCAGGGAACTCGTTTCAAGAAAATTGCGCGTGACAAAGGACATCTTGATAGCGTCCTACGGAAGAAGCGCAACACCGTTTAGTAGCGGTAAGACTGTTTAAATGCACTCTTGCTTATCAGCGTTCTGCCAAAAATAGTGTTTAAATTTTTATCAAGAAACCGTCATATTACAGTCCATCATTTTCCCCACCTCAATGGATAGTTACCTACTTTATGTTAAAGAAAAGCGTCATCATATTTCAGATCCTTAACCAATCTTACGTCTCTTTAAGGTATTTCCGTCTAAGTTGGCTTTATCCGAATTTTCAACTGCCCTTTCTGCAGGTGCTTTTCGATTCCAACCCATAAAACCCACATGACTGACTGGTTGACTTGTTGACCCCTATCATCGAACTGCTTTCTATGAAAAATTATTGCCCGTACTGACTCGTTTTGGAATACCTGTCCTCTTGAAATTAAATGAAAAATAATCTTTATTCTCGGACACCTTGTTCCCTAAGAATAACATAAAAGTACAATAAAAAGGTATTATTGTCTGGCTGCGTAAATATCAGGCAGCAACTTATGTAGAATATAAATTATATACATGTAAATATATAAGGTGAAATTTTAGATTTAAAAACAAGTCTTCGGGTTCATATGAGAAAAACAAAATAAAAAGAAAAGAAAATAAAAAGAAAAAATAAAATAAAAAGAAATATTCTAACACTAATATATTATTACATAATTTCGGAAGATTGATAATTGAGGAGGTAGATGAATAAATTATGTTTAAAGGAAGTGAGAGAAGGAGCATTGCGGATCGAAATGGGTATGAAATTCCAAAATAAAGCTGCACGATTAATAAAGGATTTTTCAAAGGAAGCAGTTCGATGAGAAGGGATATACAAATCTATAGGCTGAGTTCTGGTGTTCAAAAGATGAATAGAAGAATGAAGGGCAAGGATGTCGTAAATGTAAGAAAGTTTTTGGACTTTAAAGATTGGAATAGAAAGGAGCCAAGGAAGTATTGTCGTCGGAAATTTGGATAAAGCCACCTTAAATAAGAATACAAGCAAGTGATGTAAGCACGCCTGGGGATCCCAAAAATTAATCTAAAGCAGTTCATTAATCTTTTCAGCTACATTTCAATCTCGCCGGACAGTCCTCCGTATATTAAGCATCCATAATCGAGGTGGGAATATTGCAAGGACTTATATCTGATTTCATCCACAAATTATTTATTTCTTATCAATCCACCAGTTACTTTTCTTCACAATCGATTTACTATAATCCTCGCAGACGTCCAAAAAGAAAAGGAGAACAGTTATTGGTATTTTACAAATGGGTAATCTGTTTAAATATCGAAACAGTTCGACATTTTGTTACAAGTGCCATATTTCAGAAGCTGAATAAAAAATAACATAGAAAAAGATAGCTAATAAGGAAATGTAAGTAAGCTAACACAACAGTGAAGGTTATTGACTTATTTAAAATATTATCAACCAAGTAACTACTAATTTCGTTTATTTTTATGCGGACCATCCATTTATTAATATTGTTCTTTAACAATTCATGGTAATTATATTAGAGGATCATTGAGGATTCTGACACCGCGGCGGTACCCAAATATTCCCACTACGACGGATGGCCAGCCCGGGGATACGGCGTTGGACGGAATACGAATCATAGCTGTCCTTGCGTTCTCGAGGAAGGTCCCATCTTGGCTCGGACAGCTCAGTACTCCCTTTGTCTCTGCTCCACCGAATTCCTCATAAGCAAGTCCGTCACGTATAGGATCACGCAAGGAAGGTCATACCTTAGGCAGTTAACAGTAAATGTCAATATACTCAATGATGTAACAGACAAATCGACTGTTTGGTTTCAAGACTCAATGTATAAACAGTAGCCTCGCGGTAATTTGAAATACAGATCGGAGAAAACGTTCAAAATAATGAGCGATCAAATTTAATCGTGTTTCCTACTGCTCCAACATTTAGTAGACATGCGTTCAAACCCGCCAAAATATCACCAACGCCTCATTTTCTTGGCTGTAATTAGACCCATTTGGGCATGCGGAGTTGAGCTTTGGGCTCTACTAAACCTTCCAACTCTTCTCTCATCCAATCCTTACTTACCGAAATCCTACGTAAAATCCGCCGTACCCCTTATTATGTCACAAACAAACTTCTCAATAAATATCTCTTAAAAATGTAACGTTTTGACACGCTCTAAAAGGGCGAAATTCAATCAAATTTAAGACTATTATAACTTCAAATACTGTTAGATAATCTTTACCCATATATTTCGCGTGAACCAAATCGTTCTTCGGTTCAAGATGGTTATCTCAAACACAACTAATAAATATCTGCGACAGCGCAGGATTTCTTCTGTTTGCCATCTCTCCACATCAACCAAATGAACCAGAGATGCTTTGCTTCGTGTTTTCTGCCAAAACCTCCCCGGCGCACAGTGGGACGAATGGCCAATCTAGGAGGAAAGAAGTCATAATCGAAATTAATGAAACTATTATGATAGGTGTATAGTTAAGTATTTTATAGAACATTATTAAAGGTTCTTCCGTTTTTAGGAGGTGGATTTCAAGGTAAAAACAACGATGAAAGTAGTACCTAACTCGACAGGTCAAATTTTGTTAAAACTATTGATTCTTTCAATCTAAATTTGTGTATCATCCTATTGATATTTTTTTCATTATTCTTTTATAATTAGTGAATATAGACGATCGTTATACCAGTAAGCCATGCTCAAAATAATTTTTTTATAATTTGACCTATAATATAATTTTTAGAAAAGTGTCGTAAACTAAAGCATTTTTTGAACTAAAAAGATCTATTACTAAAAAGTACCCCAAAGTACCTCTCTGAAATTCATAGTAGAGGTGTCTTAGAAGATATATGAAATAATCATAAAGCATTTAGCTGCTTTTATCTGCTTTCTTGTCTGAAAACGAATTTTCAATTCCGCGAAGAGGATTATTTCGTATTTGGCAAAACTTTGAGGGCATTGTTTTAATATATATTACTACATTGGAAACATTTGAATTAGAGGATATTTTTTCAACATCTCCAGCTGCGTTGAAGACATATTTAAAATTGGTAGTTACGAAAATTAAAACGAAATAATAAGAGGCTAGAAAAACACGGAAAGTCATATTACATATTATTGACTCTGATCATCAAGGGGATTGAGAAAATCACTTTTAAAAGAAAAATCGTTTTACATACATTTATTAAGTTACAGTAAGTACACAAAAATACATAAGAATAAATGTTTTTACTGTATGAATTGAATTTCCATTTAGATTTTTAAATTTATTTTGTATTCTATTATTTTTTGTTGTGACATTTTGATAGTTCCTATTTAAATGGAGACTAAAGCATAACTGAGTAAATAGTTTTGTTTAGTAGGCAAACAGGTAAGTAAGAGTATCACAGAAAGATTTGAAAACAGTATCGTTTCATAATATGATTTGGATTAGTACACCGGAAACATCTCATTTATACGATACCAGCTTGACGTGTTTTTTCATTCATTACTTTTTTAAGATAATTAAAAATAATTACTATATAATAATAACTATAAATAATAACCCATTTCGTAATAGTTAGAAATGATCTAACTCATTATTTTTATTAAATTAAAATGATACAAATAAAATGAATGGTGAAAAATTAAACGTTATAAAAAAATCGGAACCACGGATAATGGGGGCCTACTGTATAGCATTTTCCTTATGGGTGTGACTTGAGTGATTTTATTTTCCCTTATTTAAACTCTATTGTTTACGTAAATCAGGCTGTCAGGTCTGTTTATGTGATTCAGACTTTTTTCCTCCTAGATTGGTCATTCGTCCCACTGTGCGGCGTTCGGTTCCGAACGCTAAAGCGGAACTAGATATTGATGTTTTTACAGAAAACGAATGGATTTCGCATAAATTTTTCGCTAATTCAATACAAAGCTCCGTTATTATATATCTGAAATTATTATTTTTGTTTGTTAAAAAAATAAAACATGATCAACCGGGATTTTTATATTTTACGTTTTGCCTGATTTTTTTCACTTGGCGGTAAAATATAAAATACATTTTAGGATCACGTGTAGACAATTGCCTACTCTGTAAAATAATGCAGAAAAGAAAATTGCCAAGGTGAATTCTTATACCTGTTGTTAAGACCACCAGTGAGCCGTGAGCACTGAAATTATGAATGCCTACAGTTATATATATATAAATGTAAGGTTCCGAAAAAATAAATACCGTTCAGAAGATCAGTTAATAAAAAATCAAAACTATACTCTTACGAGAATAACCAGGTAGAGCACGGCGAAGGTCACCGCACTGACGTTGCATAATCTTGAAGAACTGGAGATGACTATGGAATATATCGTAAGAATGTTTGTATTGACTACGAGGAAGTAATCAGAAAAATAAATAAATAAATGACATTTAACACAGTCACAATGCACAAATAAAATTAACTAGTTTCGCAACCACACATAAAGATCCTAAGGGCAGGTTTGAAGGAATGAATGCAAGAACATTAGATTAATCTTGAGATATGTTAGCACTCAAAACCTATAATTTTACTTCATTATCATTGGGTTTTAAAACCTTACATTGAAAATCTAATAAAATAAACCTAAATAATAATAATAAATAAATAAATAAATGTAATAAGATCCTTTGATCTGGTGTCGCTTTATTGACAGTTTTCCTTTATTTTCTATAAAACAATAACTTTTTTCTCTGCTTTTTATTCCAATGAAGAGTTCATTATGTTTAAAATGCAAATTTCCATTAATGGATTGTCATATTTTATTTACACAAGTAACTGATTTGTATGCCAAATGATAACACCATGTTTTCTCGCTTTTAAAAGTAAATTTCTCCATGAAACCTAAACAGAATCATTACATTTAACATATGATTCGAAAGCTAATTAAATTTTCAAGTTTTTGTAAGATTTGCAATTTTATGGATAGTTGTTTCGAAAATCGGTGAGCGTTGAAGTAATATAAGATATTGTGACTTCCCTAAATAAGGTGAAGATCAAGCTGTTCATTAGATTCCAAGTTTGTAAAATTCAAGGTTACATGTACTCTGCACTTATAGAAAATGTAATGCTAATTCCAAAAATGTGGTCAAAATTTGAAAAATATACAAAATTATACAAAATGGAGATATTACAGCTCGGATTTTTTTTATGGTAAAAAACGCGATAGATTTTCTCAAAAAAAAAAGTCTTTGATTTATCGTATATCTGCAACGGATTGGAATAGAAAGGTGAGGTCTGCGGATTTTTTTTAGATTTTTGATCTAGTTTTACCCAATTTTTTATGAATGCTAAGGAATATTAGATTAATCTCGAGATATGTTAGAATTCAAAAATTATAATTTAACTTCTGGCTAATCAACACATTTACTTAATGTATATTGTTTTGTACAGTTGTAAATATCAATAAATGAGAAAAAAAAAAAAAAAAAAAAAACTTCTGGCTATGTTATTTGTATTTAAAGGATACTCCACGTATTCGTAAGTTAAATTTAATTTTTAAATTTATCGAATTTTATTTTTTACATGGATATGTAGTTTGGCTGAAAGTCTATAATTTCTTTATGTAACGGTTTTTTTACATTCAAAATGTAACATTTTGACACGCTCTAGCTCTGTTTTTGTTTCCCAAATCGAAAATTTCTCGACTGTTTCCTCGTCAGAAATTTATTTAGAATATTTTTTGTTACATAACATTTGTCGCTAGGGGCCTACCGTTTAGGAGCTATATTGGTTTAAGTGAAGAAAAATTTTGCCTACATTTTTTTTTTTTTTTTTTTTTTTTTTTTTTTTTTTTTTTTTTTTTTTTTTTTTTTTTTTTTTTTTTTTTTTTAACAAGCTCTGTTGGTGTTGCTTGGATCGAACACTTGACGACAGTTTCCTTTTTCTCTCATTTTTTTTTTGATTTCGAATAGTCATTACTTGTTAATTTAATTCATAATTCAAGTAATTTGATACTTTTAATTCTAAAATGTAAATTGGGAAAATAAATAGACTACAGATAGGGATATCCACTACCCTCTGGAACTCGATCCCCCCTGAAATTAGACATGCTTCTTCCTTAAACTCATTCAAAACTCTTCTATTCCGGTATCTCCTTAAATCCCAGTTACAGCCCGCCAATATGAGTGATAATTGAAAGTCAGTTAATCAAATTAAGCATATCCGATGCCGATGAGTTTGCTTCTAAAATGCGTTATCGGTATATCATTATATAAACCTTAAATTCGTTTCTCCAACACATTGTTTCTATTTAATTTTGTTTTTTTCTCAGGCTATAAATTATTTTTGTTATTTATTTGTTCGGTCCCCGAGGACCGATGCCGCGGTTTTTCTTCTAACTGATAAAGTGCTATATATCAATTGTATATATATTACCTTTTAGATATTTGTAAATATTTTGTATTTCTTTCATTCTAAAATAGGTATTTATTGTATATATATTACCTTGTATATATCTATATATCTTTTCCTTTCTTTTCACTATATTTATTTTATTTTATTTATTTACTTATTTTTTTTTATATTTCTTTTTATTTCTGAACGCATTGTAATTATTTTATTAGCATATTGTTATTACTATTTTTTTTTTGGTGTCCTACTTTTTTTTTTTAACTCTCTTCTTTTCTCATGTATATATTTATCACAAAGTTCTATTTTCAATTGTATATTCATATATTACCTTTTATACTTATTATTGTCCATTTGAAATTAAGATAGCCAGACTATTATACAACTTATTATACATGTCTGTTATTCTTAGGGGACAATATGCCCCAGAATAAAGATTTTTTTTCATTTCATTTCATCCATGATCTATTGTTTTTCCCAGTCAGAAAGAAATATGAAATGTTTTTTAACTTAATGACTGGTCAGTAAAATCGTCTCCAAAAATATTTCCTCTTAAACGTTTTCTTTTTTTAAATATATACACATACAGATAACAGATGGAATATTCGGTGTTATCAGGTCCCATTGATTGGAATTAACTAGGCTCTAGCTCTTACTATTGTTTTTTGTCTATTATTTCACTCATTAAACATTATTCAAAAAAGACTATTAGAGTAATTTTATCGAAATTATAAATCTAATAAAGCAAATACTAAACCGCTATAGATACAGTGAATTAAGTATGTCAAGAGCGCTATATGTTACTCAATAAGTTCCGTTCCTGTTTTCTTGAGAAATACATATAAGATAACCACTCTAACCACATAAAAATGAGATCTATGTGTGTTTTTATAAGATTAATTATTTTTTTATAATAATTATTTTGTCCTTACTATACGCGGTGTTAAAAAATAATCAACGAGGTTAACGAAAACCATTACATTAAAAACTACAATGTTCAAGAACTAGAATCAGTAAAAAAAAACTTAATTCTGAGACTAGTTCCCTTAAAAATACAAATTATGTAATGAAAAAAAAATCGATAAAAATATTACTATACAAATATTATATGGAACAGGAAAATAAAAATAAATTAATAACCAACAAACTAATACGTCAAACCTAAACTAAAAAAAAAAAAAAAAAAACTCCCGCCTCAAAAAAAAAAAAAAAAAAAAAAAAAAAAAAAAAAAAAAAAAAAAAAAAAAAAAAAAAAAAAAAAAAAAAAAAAAAAAAAAAAAAAAAAAAAAGATACAGCGAGAAAGTATTATTCATGTATGTTTATTTATTTATAATTATATTTTTAGTTATTTTGTGTAAATAAAAAATTGTATTAAGAAATTTGCACTGAATTATGTTCTTTTTCGATAATTTCGCGGATAATGCAGAGTTTTCTATAAACAAATTCCCTTTTTTTTTATAAAATAAATTACTGAGCTAAAACAATAAAATTTCAGAAAAAAAAAAAAAAAAAAAAATACTCCAAAATATAGAATCGTAATAGTTAAGAATATTTATTGGACGTTGATGAAACTGAGGACATGATCTATTGTGAGAATAGTGATTAAATTCATTATGGGATAAAAAACAGTGCCAATATGGCTAAGAATATATTTCATTATGCTTAAAAAAAAAAAATTAAATTCATAACAATGTGGTAGGATTATATAAATAATCTATTTATTAATATTTACAACTGTATAAAACCAAATCCATCCAGTCAATGTCAGAAATAATGGATTATATGTATTGAGGTTTAAGATTTTATTTTAATACTTATACATCTTCTTTTTAAAAATAATATTATCTATTTATTGAAATTTACAAAATTATTCAAAAAATAAATAAATAAAAAAATTAAATGTGAAAAAAAAAAGGATTGTAATAAATAGAAAATTATTGGTAGAGCAACAATCCACAGGTAGAAATTTAATATCTTTTTAACGAGAAACTGCTCGTTGTTTTCGACTTCCTCGAAATTTACTAGACAAACGTTCAAACCTTCCAATTTATTACAGAAGACCCATTTATATGACAGTTATCAGGCCCATATGGGCATATAGAGTTGAGCTTTGGGGCTCAAATAGACCTTCTAATTCTTCCCGTATTCAATCCTAACAATCCAAAATCCTTCTAAAAATCCTCAATGCTCCTTAATTTGTTACAAATAAACTTATCCATAAAGATCTTAATGCCCCATATGTTGCTGATTTAGCCCAAACCAGATACCTATCATTTAATAGTAAACTACATAACCACACAAATCCACTAGTCCTTCAACTTGCTTCCCATTCTATTCCCGTTAACCCTCCGAGGCGTCCGAAAAGAAGATGGCATAGACTAGAGACCTTCTAGTGTAGAATTTTTTTTTCTAAAGTGCTGCTGATGAGTGTTTCTTTTCAAGTTTTGACGTGTTATTTTAATCATAATCAACCTATTTACTAGATGTATATATTTTGTACAGTTTTATTGTTAGTAAAAAACATAAAATCTTTAAAAAAGAGGATATTACTGAATTCAACTAAAAATAAGAGAGCACTTTCAGTTTAGAAGAAATAATTTAATAAAAACGGACGATGGTCTCTGAGTGTGTCGAGGTCGGCGATGCAGCAGTTACCAAAGAGCTGCCTCAGATCGAAAGGTGATAAATCGGAAACTGCTTTCTTAATTGTAATTAGCCATCACGACAATATTATAAAGTGCAACATGGCGTTGCAGTTTAGGCATTATCAATGCCATTCACGGATCACTAGCATCGGGGTAGCTATTTAGATTAACCATTGCTGCCAACCTCAAAGTATATTTGTATTTTTTTTTAAAATGAATTAATAAATAAAAAAAAAAACTAATGTAACCAAAATTAGTGGACATTTTAATTAAGTAAAAATTAATGTTTAAAAAACTAAAAAAACACGCTTGAATAGCAAGCCGAATTAAACCTACCTTAGACAAAATCTAATGATCTACAACCATTAGTATATAACATTTTGTGTTATATAACATTATATATAACATTACACAATTGTGTTATATAACATTACACAAAAATGGATTAGCCATTTTTGTGATATAGACTCTCAAACATGACCAAAACTAACTTTTTGAGAAATTTGGCTAAATTCGTCGATTTTTGACAATCGATTGTGGCTAAACGCCTAAATAAAATTCAGCTTAAGATATTTCTTTAGACGCACAATTTAATAAACTTTAATTTTATAAATGACTAATGTTTCGAATTATAGCATTTTTGTATAGGTTGTTTTGCAAAAATATGAAAAAAGTGCAAAAAAGTTGGGTTTTTTGCCCCCCAAAAATGTTCTCCTAATCAAATGTAGTTAAATTTTTGATATTTTATTCTCAGGACCCAACAAACCATACTGAATCATAAAACCTACAACTCCACCTTTTGCAAGGTAGTCTATAATTAGATTAACTTCACTGTAATGTTATAATAGGTTTATAAGGCACTCAGTGTTGCCAGGTTCACTTAACACACATTCTACAAAATTTACAAATAATACAACACAACTTAAAAAATAACACTTCTTACAAATGATAATAAGAACAAACAGAGAATAATAATAAAGGAACAATAAACTAGCAATACAATAATAAAAACAATAGCAGCAGCGTGACAAAAAGTTGTTTATTTCGTTTAACGTCACTTTATGCTGCTATGGCTTATCGGACGATGCTACAGTGGGAGTCCTAAATTTTGCCTATCCAGGTATAATTAGGATAGTGATCTTTAACGAGTACCTGACATCGCACAGGCTCGGGACCCCCATTTTACGTCCCTTCCGAAGGACGGCATAGCTAAGGATTTTTTACTCCCTTTAAAAAATCCTAAGATCATCTGCCGGGCTGCGAACGCGTGACAAATAGTGCTTATCAATCAACTTAATTAAAACTATAAATAAATAAATCTAAGAATATAACAATGATCGAAATCCTTTGCAGATCTGAACCACTGCCAGTTTCGAATTAATATAATTAGTAACAAAATCATAAATTCTATTTATTATTATTTATGATTTTTATTATTATTGCTATGAAGGGATAGAAGACAAAATATGGACGTGACTATTTGCATAGCAGGTCCCAATGTTCAGATAGTAGTTCCTTTCTAGGCCCTGCAAGGTGAAGAAATCGTTGAGACCAATCAGCTCAATTGGTCGTCCTACTTTCGTTTATCTATTACTTACCCCTAAAAAAAAAAATAATATAATCATACGTTATTACATAGCTAAACGGTTATCGCTGCTTCTTCATCACAGCGAAAAATAAACTGCGGATTAATAATAGTAAGCTATTAAATTGTAATGACAAGGCTGGGTGATTCAAAGGATTATTACAGATAGCAATCCCAGCAATAAAATAAAAACCATACGAATTCCGAAATAATGTCCTTTTCTTGAAAAAACCTAACTGCACTTTCTTCATTATTAATTGCTTTAAAAAGTCACTTAAAATTGTACATATGAAACAATATTTGAGGCACCTCATTGCAAAACGTAGAAAATCCACCGAAAATCGAAATTGAGTTTTATATACCGTTCGAACCAGCTCCTTGCCACGCAAAAGACTGACTAGAGGCCAGAGGTTCTTTAGGTTTAAGAACGAAGGAAAAACTGTTCAAATTTACAATTAAAAATCACGTATTGTAGCAAAAGGGAGTAAAACCATGCCTATCACAGTACCAAAAGGGAGTATCTCACAATATGGCTGCCATATTATGCTTATTATTTGTCAGATTTAGGAGACACAAACGAGGTGGAAATAACACAATTAGCTGTTTAGAAAAGTTACCTGTTATTATGATCGTAATTACTGACTAGTCCATTTTTTAATTTATATTTAATTTTTTTTTTGTTAAACTGAACTAATAAATGTTTTTAAACATTATAAAAAAGTTTTTAGATAGCTATTTGTTTTGAATTTTTAAGTTACCTACTAAAAAACACAGTCAATAATATTTTGATACTACTACGTAGTTCAATACTTTATTGTTTTTATTATGTTCCTCAACACTCTAAAAAGTATTTGCATTTATGTATACAAATATTTTCTAATGATAAATTGTTTTTAACCATTTTCAAAGAAGTTTTACTAAAAGTCTTTCTAGAAGTAAGAATAATAATTTGTTTAGGAAAATGTGTATTATATTTACACAGACTAGTCCATATATGTACATATATCGTTTATAACTTTTCTATCCGTTTTTATTGTTCACCAAGCTAATAAGTAACATTTTTGAACGTAAAATAATTTTTTTAATCCACTATTTCAATTCTATAAATTAACAACACATGTATTTATTTCATTATCAAAAAGGAGTTAGTCTCAAACTGTTGCAATACGGAGTAAGTACCCAAAACTGATGCAAAACCGAGTGAGTACAGAAGAAAAACCAATTTAAAAAAAAAAAAAAAAGGTCAACAGGGGCCCTTCTTATGCTTGCCAAACTAAAACCATCTATTCTTCTGCTAATTATACAAGAAAAATTACATACATTAATAATTCATATCAATTGGGCATTATATTGCTATGGTTTTTGGCTTCTGGTGAAAAATTTAATTTAGCTACGATTAGCAATTGGAAGCCTCATTTATAATCTGTATTGTTTTTGTATCTGAGAAGCAAGATTATTATATTTAAAGAATAAGTCATATGTTTACTAAAAGTAATATTCATAGAATCACTGTTATCTGGTATTAAAGTACCCAAAAAACTTTTTTAAAAAATAAATAAAAATCTACAACAAAATACTTTCTTGTGTTTTTTTTTGTTTTTTTTTTAATCCAATCTCACGGTATAGGGGAATAAAAATGCAAAACAAAACAGGAAGAGATATATCAGAAGGTGGTGGAAGAGTAGTTAGTGAAAAACTGTTGAGAGTATATGATGAATATATTAGATAGAGGAAGGGGTAGACATAATGGATGACAACAATTTTATAATAGTCTCGTTATTACTAAAATAAGCGATCTAGAAAACCGATTTCGATATCTAGTCGGTATTTGTTGGAATAATAAAATAAGTACAATTACATAATCTAGTTTATTCTAGAACTTTTCTATTTCGATTAGGATCCTACAGGACTGTACAATTGATAAGATACAAAAAAACTAATTAGGAAGATTATAAAAAAAAAAAAGAAATGTTCCAAAGTGATGGGCGTGTATTAGGTAAGAAGTCATCGACACTGACTTAGATCTCCGAGTCAGCTGACCCACAACCAGGTCAAGGACTCCGCCGCAAAGATCGTACCACCAGTAGTTTTCCAATCGTATATCGCGAAAACTTTATAATTAATAATACAGTTATTATTATTATTACATATTGTTTGATATCTTAATAAATAACTATATCGACAAAACATTAAGTTGAATGCGTAACTAACTAGTATTACTGAGGCTGGTAAGAACATCACTCAGGGTCGTTTCAAAAAAAAAAAATGTTGAAAAATAATGCTTTATATTAATTAATTATTTCTTCAAATAAATTTTACACTAAACATCGTTACTTTTAATTAAATGTTTTTATGATTTCATTCAAATAGATATGTATTATTTTATTTTCTCCAAGCTTCCATTACCAAGTTAATTTTCCTATGTATATAAAACCAAAGTCATAGAATGGATTCTCATTTCAAAGGGTTACTAATATTTTAATTGAAAAAAAAAAAAGTATGGAATATATAAAAAATATTCCTTTTCCGAACTTTTTGACTATCTATCTTGATTAAATTGCTAGATTTAAAAATAATAAATTGACAAAAAATTGTTAAACCTTTTACATAAGTAAAAATTTATTTATGTGACGATTCAGAAAACCTTTAAAATTTGTTAAATTTAGGTATTCATTAATGTTTCTAATACGTATGCTATAAATTGAATTGATGTTAAAAGAGCAGTTTATTGAAATTTACAACTGTATACAATAAAAAATATAAAATACATCAAGTAAATGTGATGATAATGCTAAAAATGACACGTCGGTTGTTTTAAAAGCAACTAACCATTAGTAGCACTCATAAAAGTTCAATATATATAGTACTATATGAGATTGTCTCGAAGCCATCTTCTTTTAAGGTGCCTCAGAGGGTTATCTGGAATTAAATGTAAAGCAAGTTGTGATACTAATGGATTTGAATGGTTGTGGAGTTTGCTGTGAAAGTAAAGATATCTGGTTTGAGCTAAGTCGTAAAACGTAAGGTACATCAAGATCTTTGTGGATAAGCTTGTTTCTGACAACGTAAGGAGCATTGAGGATTTTTCGAAGGATTTTGGATTGTAAGGATTGGACAGGAGATGAATTGGATGGTTTAGTGGAGCACTAAAGCTCAACACCATATGTCCAAATTGGTCTAATTACTGTTATGTAAATGAGTCTTTTGTAATTAATCAGGTTTGAACGTTTGTACTAAAAAAAAAAATTAATCTATTGATAGTGTTCATGAGTCTCACCACCAATCTATCAAACCAGTCACAACCAATGGGAGGGGAACAGTGGAGGATTTTCATAACAACCCGTGGCAGAACACTAACACGATAAAATATGATAGTAAAATTTTATTATACCTGCGTAAACAGCATAACAATAAAATATTGTGTGTAAAACGGGTTTAAATTTTAAGACTTTGATTCAGTGCTATGAGCAAAAATCACTTTCTCTTACCTCATGAAAGGTTCCCCAGGTCAATAACATCGGTATGACTTAAATGTCTGATGTCTGCATCCATAAGAGATGAATTCTTCAGTTTGAAATACAGATTGTTTCTTCAAGATACTTAGAAAAAAAAAAAAAAAAAGAAAAAAAAAAAAAAAAAAAAAAAAAAATATATAAAAATAAAAATAAAAAAATAAAAAAATAAATAAATAAAAAATAAATCAGTTAAAAATTTGAATCTTCCAAACAAATTCAATTATGCAGGGCTATAATATTTTTCAGTAAATAAATTTTAAAATATCAAAAAAAAAAATAAATTGAAAAAGAGTAAAATGTAAAAAAAAAAAATTATAATAGTAATATAGTCGTTAATGATCATTTCACAAATTACAGCCAAATATAAAAATAAAAAATATTTGTAAACCAATCAGCAAACAAATAAAATGGCGGTTCTCAACAAAAAAGCTTCTAAAAATCAGCAACGTATTAATTTTTTTGAAATGAGAAATTTATATAATTAAATAATAGGATTTGTTTTATACTAAAATTGAGCGTCGGTTTTCTTATATAAATTCTTTCCTTTCAACAAAATCGTCAGAAAATAGATTCAAGGTGTAGTATCCATTCATTAAGAACCAACGATGCCCACTAGTAATTACGGTTTTTTGTGTTTAATATATATAAAATAAAGGTCGTATGGACCAAGTACGAGAAGGGATGCTGATTTGGTTTAGTAAAGTGAGTGTTAACTTGTATTAATTTATAAACAGAATAAATATTGACCTTCACACTTAGGTTATAATAGATTGATAAGCTGTGAAATAACTATATTTTCTTATAGTTTTAAAAAAATAAAAATTCCAAACACATTTTTTATAATAACATTCTATATAAGGGCAACAAAATTTGCATTATACTTTCAAAGCTGTGATTCTACTCAAAAATAGAACCATATTCCATACAGCTTTAATTTATCTTTGTTATTTAATTTAAGAAACACATGAATCTAAGTAGGTATGTGTGAGAAAAATGTATTGAAAATTTTAAACCTCAAAAGTAACCGAAATAAAATAAATAATAAATTTCAAAATATTACTGCATCTGCAGTCAATCACCTCAAGGTACATTCTATCTTGGCGTCCTTGTCTTATATACCAACAGCAGGTATAAGCTAAAACTCCAAATGCGGTTCAAACTAGGTACAACGGCAGCAGCTTATGTCTGATCTGAAGTTAAAATCTTGTTTATAAATAAGTTTTGATATTTTCATTTATTGCTTTATATAAAATATATAAAAACATCGTAAAGCTAAATATACCTTACGCGTGAAGCTTCGGTACTAATTTTTTGAAAACTTTCTGAAGTATTTTGCTTAGAAACAAATTGAATTATAACAACTTTCAATATTTTATTTCTTTAAGAGGTTATACAAACTAATTCGCAGGGCAGCCAACTTTAAGACACAATAATTACCGCGAAATCACTATAAGTTACGATGTTTTAGCTAATTATGTATAATTATTTCCCTTTTTTTAAGAAACTTTAGACTATATATTATAAAGACTATAAACTAAAACGCGTTAATCAGTAAAGCAATCCCCAAATTTTAATAAACAATTAAGGAGTAGTTCAGTAGTATCCATAGAATCAAGAAATCACTCATACTTTTACATAAAATTATCTCCTAAGGCATATACTAATAACTAAATTAAAAAAAAAAAAAAATGATCATGTTATTTGAAATGATCCCTTTATCTAAGTTTATTTCAAACAAACTGCTTTCAACTTAAAAATATTACTATTTTTTTATACTGACATATAGTAATAGTATCTTAATTACAAATAAGTAAAACTCAGCAACAGTTTAATAACACACTGAAACAATTATTGATTATGTGGGAATAACAGAAGCTGTTAACTTAATTACAACATTTAACCATGGTTTAAAATTATTGATATTGTTAAAACTAATTGTTCCACTATTGTAAGGAGAACTGCTTAAAAAAGTAGAGGCCCCAAGATGTTCCCTTCCATACACAAATAGATCCCTTGATAAAACATCTATACTGCCTCTCTTTCCGTAAACCACCTGTTTTATTCAAAATTTAAAACCTGAAAGATATTTGACTTCTTTTTTTCACTTTTCAAAAATCAAATTATTCATTACATTCACATATTAATGTCTACAATTTATCTTCCCGAAATGCACAGCTCATTAATTATATTATAAGTAAATGTTTTTTACATGTACACTGTGTACCATGACATAACAAGAAAGCCTTTATTTATTAGCAAATAAATTAAGAAGAAAATCGATAATAATTAAAAAAATAAAATATAATCAGGTAAAATTGGGATTCTATCAAGAAATATAGAGACAATACAAAATATTTATCTTCAAATAATATTATTTACAAGATTATGGACTGATTTTACTTTTATTAGTGAAATTCAAATAACAGAAGTCTAAAATAAAAATAATTAAAAAAAAATATTTCCATTCAGCAGTATGACAGAAATTATAAAAACTTTTCATAATGCCTTTTCTACAAATTAATAATGGCTCTAGAACGAGATTGCTAGCTAACTAAAATAAAACAGTAAAAATAATAAAATAAATTAATCAATTATGAATTCTCAAAAGCTTGCTGAAACAGACATTTAAAAAAAAAAATTGTTTCTGTTTGCAGGTTATATTCTCTACCTAATGGCAGGTAGTATACTTGCTCTAATAGGAATAACCACTTTAATATGGAAGCCAGTAGATGTCTTGTTACATGAGGTAAGACATTTAATTAAGTCCCACCCAGATCTAACAAAATAATTCTTGTTTCTAATAACAAAATAAAGCTTCTCTTATCTCTCTATTTTCTTACTTACTGTTATTATCATTTAGTACATTCTTGTTTTTCTTTATAATGTTTATTTTAGTTCTGAAAACTATAGTGAATAAATAAATCCGTGCCAGCTGGATATATACACTATTTCAGATTTATATGTATTTCTGTCAAAATACACTCAATTATATTATTTGCTTCTTAGAAGCAGATTTAACAATCCAACAGTCATATTCTTGTTTCTTAAGATATTTCATATTGTGTGATGTATAAACCATTATTCGTTATCATCCAAAAGGACCCCTATATTTTTTTTTGAAGATTTTTCTAAGCAGGAGGCAATCTAATTAAGATAAATGAAATCTCCAGTTATAAATAAAAGCTGATTGGCTATTTTACATTGTATTTTTTATGATACATTTTTCTTTTTTTTTAAATGAAATTTAATGGCATTCTATAAAGAGGATTGTGGTCTGAAAGATTCTTCCTGAATTCACTCAGCCTTAGGATGTTCACTCATTATGTAGGAGATAATTAAATGCATAATAGCAATTACCAAACTGTCTCCCAAAAATTACTTTGAGAATCAATTCAACCCCCTCCCCTTCCACCAATCCTACACAAATTCATAAATAACTATTACTAACTTTATTTTTTCATTAATATTATGAATGGGAAAAAAAACTTTATTGCAAATAATCTTTTTTTTTTCCTAACTTTTTACAGAGGCTAAAAATGGTTCCTGGTTTACCTCCATTTGATTGGTGGAAGACACCTCCTGATGTAGTAGTGCTGAAAGCTTATGTTTTCAATATAACTAACAGCGAGGAATTTCTTCGTGGAGAAACAACTAGACTTAAGGTGCAAGAAGTCGGCCCTTATATTTTCAAGTAAGTAGATTATTTCAAACTATTTTCAATTAATTAATTTTTACTTAAATATAAAAACAGGATTTCTCCAACATAATCAAAAACATTTCATTTTCTTTGTTTCAAGAAATAACCAATAAAAATAAATAAATATTTGAAATATCTTCTGGTAATAAACTTAAATATGTATAGACTTAAATAAATAGAAAAACTATTCCAGGGTAGAAATTCAATTAAATTCCTTTGAGTTGAATGGACATAAGTAAATGAGGATTCTTATCTTCTAATCTAACGGATAAGCAAAGAGAAGAGATTTAAATAAAATCTACAAGTGGTGAAACTTTAATGGACAGGGGTCTTTTAAAAATTAATTATACAAAAATATGTTATTTTAAATTATGTGATTGTCAACCATAACTTGTTAAAATTATGTTGTGAGACACAATACTAGGTGATAAATAACATTTACAGGAGCCAAGGTGCAAATTAATCCAAGTTATTTCTTTCCCGATTTTTTAATAATACATTTTGTCCTATATATCAACACAACATGCTCTGCTTTAGAAAAAAATATTAAGAAAGTTTTAAATATTAATTCATTTTACAGGGGAAAAAATGAGGTTTTCAAAGCATGCAACCATTTTTAAATGGTTTTTTTTTTCTGTATTATATGTATATTTTTTTCAGAGAGAAGTTCACCCATACCAACGTTGTATTTCACAAAAATGGTACAATGACATATGTGGCATCTCGTACAGCTGTATTTCAACCAGAGTTGAACACTCTTAAGCTAAATGACACCATTATTGTAGCTAATGTAGCAGCCCTGGTAAGCAATTATTAGAATATGTAATTTTAATCATTGCATATAAAAATTATTATTAAAAAAATATGTTATTCCAAGGTAAAATTGTGATATTATATACTAGATTTAGTTCATATTTAAAGTTATTAATAAGCACAAGCTATTTAAAATTAATACAGTGGAGTCTCACTTATACAAAACTCACTTATAAGTGAGTATAAACATTCAGTTATACAAAGAATTTTTCATTCCCCGTCGAGCAAATTACTATCTTATAACTATTCAGTTATAAGAAGTATTCACTTATATGAAACATTTACCGTTCCCCCCTCACATTCATATAAGTGAGACTCCACTGTATATACTAATGATTTTATATAAATAAACATACATCAAGAGAAGCCCTAAGGTCTCAGCCACTCTTCCTTGATACCTGAACAAAGCTTAAATCGAACATTCAGAATGGCCATTATATCATCCTATTTTTTTTTTTATTTAACTTTTTATTGATAATTACAACTGTATACAACATACAAGTAAATTTAAGAAAAATTATTATAATGACAAGTAAATAACTTGTGAAGAACTACTCAGTAATAGCTTTTCAATTCCTAATTTAATCTCGATGAACATCATAACAGTAGAGAGAGCTGTTAAATTAAATAAAGAATCACCCTAGTTCAAAACAATTTATTCAGAAAATAAAGATAATTCAGAAAGAATATGGTAATAAGAAAACATGTTTTAGGGATTAATTGAAAATGTAGAAAAATCGATGTCACATTAAATGTGAGCCCTAATAAACACAACCGCATCATAACCAAATTATGATCCAATTTTCAATTAAGTATTACATAAGTTTAAAATAGAAAAAGAAAAAAATTCCAAAATGTTCAGAAAAGAATAAAATATATTTTTTTTTTAAGTTTATGAAAATAAAAATTTGTAAACCTATAAATAACAATTCAATATCTTTGAAAAGTGTTAGGCATGGAAAAACTAAGTTAAATTTTAACTCTAGGAACTCAAGAATTACTTACCTGAATATTATGCTTCATGGTAGATGTATCAATTTAAGCTTCTCAAAACTTAGGAAAAAAGAAATTTTCTTTGCTGAATATAATATAATTGCTTTATTTTGTCTATAATTGTTGCTATTTGCATTCTAATTTATACTACTTTATAATACAGTATATAGGGAGGCACGGTAGCTCAGTGGGTAAGGCGCTGAACTGCCGTGCTCTTGAGCCTGAGTTCAAGTCCGACTGAATGCAGAAAATTTATATTCTGTCTTTTCAGTCGTCGATTGAATTCGAGGTTGGTAGACCCTCCTGGGGCAACCCAGTCTCTAAAAAAGTAGGTACCCTTAATTGGGGAAAACCCCTGGCAGTTGAGCATGAACTCTAGCCAAATCACCTCCTTTAAGTGATACAGATTGTTGTTTTTTATAGTATATCGTCGTATACTTGGAAATTGTCCCAGAGTTATTTTTTTAATTTTTATTCTATTCTGTTTTGTTTGAAATAAAAGTATAATTAATTATTAGTATAAAGATAACTAGAATAAATAATAAAGGAGAGTCAAATATTTGTTTGATCTCAGGTTTTAATTAAATAACCATATTATTTAAACTTCTTTCTCAAAAAGTTTTCATCTATTGGTTGTAAAAAATAAAATACTAAATATACTATAAAGAAAATATCTAAGAATTTCTCTAAAAAGGCACCAAGACAAAACAGATAATAACTGCACTAATCTTTCATTTAGTATAATTGAAACAAAAAGAACAAAAAAATAATTATTGTAATTTATTTACTCTTGATAACAAAATTGATTTGATTATTTTCTTTAACATTAAAAAAATAAATAAATAAATAAATAAAATACTCAGGGAATATGTAGATCAACAACCAGCTCTAATCTGATGATTGAGCTTGGATATCAAAAGAATTATTTATTTTCACAATAAAGGTTTAAACCAAACTTTATTCAATATTATATATTTAGATAAGCTGTTTCCATACATTTAGATTCCTAAGTTGAAATTAAGGAAATCAGATAAGTTAAACGGATTGGTAGTGGACTTATTTAACGAAATTTTTATTTATTTTTTTTTTTTTTGCGAGCCAAGGTTTTTCATAGATACATACAAAATTTAAGTATCGAGTGAATGAAACAGCCATTACTCTTTGAATTCATGACTAATGAAAGGTTAATTTTTTCCTTTTTTATTAATAGTAAACATGAGGATATCTATGAAATTCAATCGATTGTAGAAGACTTCAACTTTTGACAACCCAGACTGATTCCCCAACTCATTAAATTTATTACTTCACTCCTTCATCAAGTTTAATATTCAGCAGAAAGAACAAAGAAGAAGCAAGAAGAAACACCGTGCCAGAATGTCATAATTTTCAATTATCAACAGATGGTTCCCAAAATAAACTTAAGAAGCTGAAATATTGCACATCCTCAAGACATAAAATATAACTGTATTGGCCAACTAAAAAATTTACTACTGATATAAAATAATACTTATTTATGGGAAAATCAGGATCCTGTCCTAATAAAGGAGAATTTAGGGAAAGCTGTTGGAGAATATAAAAACATGTTAATAGCTCAGGATTTAGAAAGGGTAAACAATTCTACCTTTAATCCCTACTACAAGGAAATAAAACCCACACACATTACTAGTGCCAAATACCTCCTTTTAAATGCCCCATTTTACAAAATAAGAATAATGTCACAACTCAGTCTTGCCTCAGATAAAAAAATACAGATTTACTATAAAAATAATTTGTACAAAATAGACTCCGAAACCGTATGCAACTTATGCAATCAAAATGAAAAGGAAAGCTTAAATCAAATTCTATTCAACTGCCCCCAATACCTAATACTCAGGCGGATATTGGGGATTTTTTAAAATTAATAATGAAATAAAAAACATCCCCCATAATATAGCCACGATTTTAAAAATTGAAGATGAGTTAAAAATTATCATTACAAATACTATTAAGCTTAGAACATTCCTTTTGAATGAATAATGACATAACACCCAAGAGGATTAATAACAAAAATAAGTTGTAATTTTTTGTTTTTATTTTAGTTTTGATTTGTTGGTATAATTTAAATTGTTTACTTGAACATAATAAAACCACTAAATTAAGTAAGAAATTATGTTATATCAAAAACTATTGTTAATTAAGAAATTTTCTTTTATATGTCAATCAATATTTTATTTTCATGTAAATATGTACCTATACATGTGTATTTTGCTGTATAAATGTAACTAGATTGGCCAAGCCCTATTGTAACAAGCATAATGCTTATTCAATAAATAATTTCATTTATTCATGCACTTAAGAAGCTGAATTTACCCTAAATACCTCTAGATGATGATACCTACATTTACTTAAAGTTTAAAGTAGATTCAAAGCCTATCTGATAAGTAAGAATTGTATGATCCAATTGCACACTACTGGTAAATTTATCCTATATGATATGGCCATAAGTGCAATGTAGGATAAAAATTAAAAAAAAGTCTACAAAATAAATGTAAACATTAAATATAAAATATAAAAAATATTATCCCTTATTTCAGATTGATAACCGGCTAAAAGAAATTGAAAACTCAGAAAGAAAAAAAAATTAAAGGTCCCCTTGAGCCTGTCATAAAGAAAGAATAACATGGAAAAGTGTTTTAGAGGTTGCCTCCTAGACCGTCAATGGTCATATGTTTTCTATTCCTTTATTCGCTTACATTTGATTTAATTTTCTGTAGGAGATTAATTTTCAAAATAGCTTATATACTTAATATAAGAAGAGTTGAGCTCCTAGCTGCCCATACTTTCTTATATCAAACTATTAAACTACGTGTAATGCCCTTGCTTTCCCAAAAAATGTATCGCTTTTGACCAACTAACTGCACCATGTTAAAAAGAAAAGAAAAACACTACGCCTACATTTACTACAAGTTCAAAGCTGAATCATAGCCTTGCTTTCATATTATAACAATCAAATTGTACCTACTACTGGATCAGAGTCCACTTCCAGCACATTTACCTTACATATTTATTGCCAAATAATACCATTCAAATCCTGCTTTCGATAGTAAACAATTTTCATTTAATAGTGGACAGCCTGCTTTTAGTATCAACTCTATACAGTCCCTATAGTCAGGTAAATTGATCTATTACAAAAAGGTGAGGTCTAGAGAAAAATGTGTACCCAAATAAAAAAACATGATATTAAATGCATTATGATTTTTTTGTTAATATACTTTATTTTTCCAGGGGATACCATCGTATCTATGGGATGCCTCATTTTTCACACGTCAAGGTGTCACATTTTTGATGAATCGCCTTAAATCCAAACCTTTCGTAAAATTAACGGTTGATGATTACTTCTGGAATTTTACAGATCCCTTACTGAAGCTTAGTAACAACCTTATGCCCTTTTTAGTTCCAACAGATAATGTGGGCATTTTGCATCAGGTTGGTAAAAAAATAATCTACAAGCATATTGTTCTGAAGAAAATATTTCAAGTTCATAAAGTTTAACTAATCCAGTTTCACTCATGAATTGATTTATTTTTTTTTTTTTTTTTTTTTTTTTATGTAGCTTTGTAAGTATCCTAAAATTAATGCAAATTATCTTTCTATCAGTTATGAAGCTGATAAAATTTTCAAAATTATCTCTCCGAAAATTGTTGCTCTGTAGCCTTACAAAATTTCTTAACTATACCATCCAAGGAAGGTTAATTTCTTGATCTCAGAAAAACATCAGTATCATTTGTAAGATTTTGCATAAGACAGGATTCTGTAAGTCCTCATCGATTTTGTTCAGTGGTAAACAAATGCTAGATAAGGTATATGGTATTTGATATAAAAATCAAATACTAAATTAAATATCAGATATATAATTTAATATTATCTATCGCCATCCAGAATTTAACATCACTGAATATTATAAATAGAAAAATAATAATTGACTCATATGGATTACAGGTATACCGTGATTTCGTTGACGATGTTACGGTTCACATTGGAGTAGACAGCGGCCCAAAAAGAAACTTTTTTGAAATAAATAGATGGAGGGGAGGTCCTGGCTTGGGGGTTTGGGATAATCAGACATGCGATTCCGTAGAAGGATCTTCAGAAGGAGTTCATTATCATCAGGACTTTAGGAGGAACGATACACTTCGGTATCTAAGAAAAACTATTTGCCGAGCTGTGTCTTTATACTATACAAGTGAGTAACATAAATAAAAAAAAATTCATATTTCAATAACTAATATCTGTGAATAGTTGGTAAGGAGCAAAAACCATATTTTAGGAAAAACGTAATTTTGTCTGCAATGATTCAATATTTATCTCTGTAATAGCATCATAGCTGTCTGTTGAACACAAATAAAGAGTGAAATGAAAACTCTATTTCTCCCTGACTGGAAAACCATAAATCATGGATAAGTCTATCTATAATCAACTGCTTTTATACCTACTGCTTCTGATAAGGCAACTGTCGGAAAATTTTAGATCCATCAGAGCTAGAGCATTTCAAAAGCCCTAACACTTAAAAAATGTAGGCAAAACATAACTTTTTTCATTCAAACCAATATAGCTTGTTAACGCTAGGTCCTAGTACCAAATGCTACATAACAAAAAACTTCCATTAAATTTCAGATAGGGAAACTGTCGTCAAATTATTGATTTGAGCAACACCAACAGGGCTAGAGAATGTCAAAATGTTATATTTTTCAGTGTGAAAAAGCGTTACACTTTTTAAGGGTGCAACGTTAAAAACTACAGACCCCCAGCCGAAAGACATATCCATGTAAAAAAAATTAGCTTTCTTGTGATAGCCATAAACCAAAATTCACAAGCATACTTAACACACAAAATGCACTTAACCAACCATTCACAAGTAGCACAGATATGACAATATTTTTCTTATCATATAATATTAGCTATAAATAGAACTATAGTACCTACATTGTTTTTTTTTTAACTCAAAGCTGAAATTGGAAATTTTATATTTTCATTTATAATGCTGACGTTTCAACTTGCATTGCAAGCCTCCATCAGGGTTTCAGAGAGAGTGGCAATCATCTTCGATGTGCAATATATATATTGCACATCGAAGATGTAAAAAGTACATCTCAAAAATTGTTTTTAATATTGGAGAATCAAAGTGATTTACATATTTGAAAGTCTAATGGATTTTTCCTGTACCAACAGTTGCTCCTAGTTATCTAGATTTGTCATTTATTTTAGACCAATATTTTAAAGATGTTTGTCTTGATGGCATAGGCTCAAATAAAAAATAAGAAAAACTGCTACTTAGAATAAAATTTTTAATTGTGCCTCTCTCTTTTTTGATGTGCCATAGGTACTGTGTTTATATCTTAACTTAACCTCTTACCTCTGCCTTGGTTAAAGTAAAACAATGTGTCAAAACCATTAAACAAACAACAAACTTCCTAACACTTGATTTGAATTTATAATATTTATTTTTTGTTTTTATATTAAAGAGGACATTACACGGTACGGCATGACAGCATATAGGTATGAGCTACCGAACAATACTTTTTCAAGGCCAGAAAACCCAGAAGAAGAATGCTACAGGGCAAAAAGGTATCCTCTACTGCCATCAGGAGTCAGCGATGTTTCACCCTGCTACTTTAGTTAGTAGAAGTCAGCTAGTTTATAATTTCATAGCACTTTTTTCTTTCTTTTTTTAATTTCATAAACATAACTTCTATTTTACAGACCTTCCTATCATCAGTTCATTTCCTCATTTCATGTTTGCTGATCCTCAAATAACTGACCGACTTGAAGGTTTAACTCCTGATTATGAGAAACATGGATCTGTAGCAACAGTTGAACCTGTAAGTTTCTTTTATAAGCCTGAATTAAAATGCGAATTAAACATTATTTATATTTGTTACATTCTTCCTCAGATTCTCAAAATAGTTAATATCAGTTTTGAAGAATTTCTTTTAATATATAATACATTTATTCAATATAACGCAATATTTAAATAAAGTTATATGAAATGCAACATATTCCCTCAAAAAATAAAATTTTTATTGTTATTGACAGTTCGAAAATGCATAGGACTTCATCAATAATGAGAAACAAATGTTATTAAAATATTTTTTGTTGTTTCATATAATTTGGCAGTAAATGAGGGGGAATATCATCTTGTCCCTGATTTAAAAAAATTCTGCTTTAAAATTCTATCTTCAGTATTTATAATGTTTATTTAAATTGTATTTTTTTAGATGACTGGGATCCCCTTGATCGCTTGGGCCAGAAGTCAGTGCAGTCTTTTCATTCATGACATGAAGGGATTTCCAAGGTTTAAAAAATTCAGCAACATGGCCATACCCATGTTTTGGCTAGAATATGTGAGTAATTGAATCAGAAAATAGAATGTTGTATTAAGTAGTTGTATAGAAAATTTTTGAAATGTTGAATGTATAACTCGATATAAGATAAATAATAATACAATCTTTACTAGCTTAATGCATCATTAGTTAATGTTAATGTGTTAAGATGGAGTGGCATTTTCTTGATTAGGACAACTTCAGTTCTTACAGGGTGGCTAACAATTCAATAAAAATAAAGTATAATTACAGGTTTTCCATGATTACTTTTCATAAAGTTCAATGCAAATTTTGATATAAAACTTGTGGTCTGCCTTTTTTTTGATGATTCCATTTATTGAATTTTTTGAAATCCAGCAACAGTATAATATTATTTTGTAATAGAAATTTGGAAAACCATCACTACCCTATATACAGAAATCCATTCCTAGTCATAGATGTTATTCAATAGAGTTTGATCTGATCCAGTATCATATCTGAGCCAGAAATGTCAAATAAATTGAAATCACAAATATTTAATTTTTTAATGAAAAATTCTCAAATCAGATAATTATAAATAATATTTGTAATTATAATTAAACTAACATCCATGTCACGGCTTTGCCCACTGTCATAAGTAAAGAACTTAGATCATTTTAACTAATAATTGAAGTTTTATTTGTTTATTGATAAAAATCTTGTATTAAAGTATAGCAAATGAGCATTATTTTTGCAATGATATTTTCATGCATAGCAATAATTTTTAAGTTGGTTAAAATTGTACTGATTAAGTGTTTGGAGATTATGTAAAAGCATAATTAGACAACCAATTTTTTTCATTTTAATGTTTGAGTTGGTAATCCAGATGGACAGAGACTATTAAGAAACCCTGGTGGATAATGAATAGCATTACAAGCCCATGAATCATTTGTTTACACACAATAGAAAAAAATTTAGTCGGCAGAAATTATTTATTGAATCCATTTGGTTGGATTTTAATTTCTAACCATAAAAGTATATGATAGTGTGTCAAACCTCATTTCTGACACTCAACATTGTGCCTTTAAATTATAGTTATAGTAAATTTTACGATTGCTAAACCTTTCTAGAACTATGAAGATAATTTAGTTAAAATTTGGTACAGATGGGTTTAGTAGTTTTACCATTGTAAACTCTATAGCTGAATGATGATAACCACAATTACACTATAATCCAGATGTCGCACCATATATTTATTAGTTTTTAATAACATTTTTTGAAAAAAGTAAATTTAAGTATCAATTTCAATAACACTGTATCTATGTAACCTCTTATGTAGAATGGTGGTTGCCACCAATCAGTCAATTTTCAAACTTCACTGTTATCCACATATTATCTCTTTTCGAATATCAAATTAATTGAAAATCAAGATATTTTGTTATTGCTAGACCTTCCTGGAATAATAAAGATGATGTGGTTGAAATTTGGTACAGATTGGTTCACTAGTTTCCGCGGTTAGTGATCGCAAACAAAAAATGGCTTGTTCTTTAATATAATAATATATATTATGTTATAACTACTAAACTGCTAGATAGTAAGTATAATAATTGAATAATGATTATTATTAATGTAAACTTCTTTATCATTACAGAAACAAGAGGGTCTACCTTCTTACATCACACACCTCATGTACATCGTGGTGGTTATTCTACCAGCGAGTCAATTTTATATAAGCCTTGGCTTGATTGCCATATCATTTTTGATATTTTCTTATGTTTCATCAAAAATATTCAACTTATGTTTAATAAGCAAAAAAGGTTTTTATAAATCAATGAATGTGGTTGTGATAAAATCGAAACCGACATCATAAAACTAGTAAAATGTACTCACTAGTTTATGTAAATAATGCTGGAAGAACGAAATGTGAAAGAAATACTATTGCCAGAACAAAACACTTAGGTCCTCTCTCATAGTTATAGCATTAGATTTTAAGAAAAGATTTTTTAGTTTGAATATCAGGTTTAAATTCGAACACTGAATTGAAATTTAAGCATATTTATTAAGAATTGAATTGGAATGTCAAAATACAAAATCATAAAACCTCTGAAATCAACAGGTTTTAGAAATCTAGTGTTAAACTGAATTGTTAAGAAAATGTTTTAAATGAGGTCAAATTATTGTTTGAAAAAGTATTATCTTAAAAACAAAGGAATTTAAGAGATATTTGGTGTATGAGATTAGGCATGGCTCTTAAAAATAATAGAAATTATAAAATAATTAGAGTTCAATGAAAACTTTAACAATAAGTTCCTTAGGGTTAAAAAAAGTAAAGTGTGTGGTTCTGTAAATAGTTGTTTTGTATTTCTAAATTTATTTTAGCTATTAAGAATTAGTGACTGTGATTATTAGGTTATTCTTGATACATTAACATGCCAAAATAAGTAGATTAGAAAAATCAAAGACTTAGAATGAATTAGAATAGAAGGAAATAATTTAAGATTATTTTCCAACTAGTAAAGGAATGAAAAATATAATTTTTACATAGTGATTTTTTTGTTTTAATAATGCCATTTTAGAATATAGGAATATGTTATGGGTGGATGATGAAATCGAGCAAGTACTATATACAATGATAAATATATCCATTCAATTAATGTTTATTACATTGTAATATGTTTTAAACCAAAAATTTTCATTGGTTAAAGGAGCAAAATTTTGTTATCACAAGAGCATCAATCGTTGCAGCCACTATAGGTGTCATAAGAAAACTACTTAAAACACTTGAAAATTTATTAATCCAGTGGATTCCAACCTTTTTTTATCTCCTATTTATTGATGAAAAAAAATTGTAGGGCTTTTTTTTTCTTTTTTTAATATTAATTGTCACCCTCCACTTTTCAGAACAATTTAATTTAATACTCACTTGATCTTTAAATTTATTTAATGGGCTACAGAATATAATATAATATGCTATGTATAAATGAAGCGTAGAATTCCAAAACCAGCTAAGTCCATTTTTAAAAATTTTTCACAGTTGTTCGATAAAGGTAAAAGGCAGACTGGATAAGGAGGGGAAATTATTTTTTGTAGGGCCATTTTAATGTAATTTAACTACTTTTTTTGAGAAAACCTTTCACCTAAAGATAGTATAGTAGAAAACTATTCAATAAAAATAAAAAAATAAAATAAAATCTGAAAATTGGACTTAGCTAGTTTTGGAAATTCACACCTCAAATTTATTTTAAAAAATATTTATTTACTATATTTTTTTTCCATATTATAAAGTAATATGAAGGGTGTTTCAGCTAAAATTTTTTAAACAAATATATGAGAGAAAACAAATGTTCCTGACAATAATATAGTTCACTTGAGGTATGCATGATGGGATAGAAGGATTAATACAATTAGGATTGATGAATTAATTGCCACTTCTATTGGAATCATTTTATTAGAAAACTAGTTTCATTATCAGTTCTGAGAAGATCTAAGATATCTTTTAGATCTCCTCAGAACTGAAGATGAATGTTCAGCATTCGAATCTAGTTTTCTAATAAAATAATTCCAATAGAAATAGCAATTAATTCATCAATCCTAATAATATAGATGTATTCCTTTATTCTGCAACTTTGTTTTCAGACGATTTAGCGAAGAGCCTTCCCCCTAATGGAATCAAAATTCATATCTCTTAATACTTAAAACATAATCCATACATTTTTGATAAAATAGTAGAATTAAATAATGTGTCCATATTCCATGAGGGGTCACGTTTTAAACTTTATTCTAAAATATTAATTTGTGTCTCTTGTAACAGTCAAGTACCAACTTAAGAGGACTCGTTACGCAGGATGGAAAACACTGTATTAATTAATGTTCAAGAGGAAAACAATTATCTGATTGAAAGTAAAAGTAACATCTTTAGCACTTATTTCCTTTAAGCAGTTTTTCCATTTCCTGATTTTATGAACTGAATTAAGAATAAATGGACAGGGTTGTGCAGAAACCAACCAACCCACAAAACAAAAAAAATTAAACTAAGTAAAATATTTTAAAAAAATAGGCCAATCTACGATTTCAGAGACCAACCAAGCTTTACTTAAATGAAAATGTGTCTACCTTACCATCAACCAAATGATATGTCATTTTTAATCTATTTAGTTTTAGCAGAAAGCATCCAACCCACTTGGTAGTTATTCTGAAATGAGTTATTGGCCAATCACTGATGCCTTTTTCAATGTAAAAAAATTTAGAAAAGGAAATAGTGAATCAAAAAGTCTCAGTAATTAGTAAATCCTAGTAAAATTTTATTTTTAATTTATCTCAAATCGATGTTGTGGATTGGCTGGTTTCTGCATAACGCCGTTCAAATAAAGTTTCAAAATTTATTTATCTTAGCTTCAGATTCAATATGGTACACCTTGAGAGTTTCAATTTGGTACCAATCACAATTTAAATGTATGCATGAACTATATCATTCTGTAGTTAAATAACATTTTATTGAAACTTAAAGACGAGATCAATATAAATCTAAAAATATTGATAAACTGCTTTCATTGTTAAATAAATATATAAAGGAGGAAAAACTGATAGAACTAAATAAGTATTAAATTATTTGTTGCTTTGTCATAAAATAATCATACAGAGATAGTGAATGAATCTTCTTATAAGAGTTAATAAATGTTAATATTATAATTTGAGTGATACTTTCCAATAATCACTTACAGATAAATTCTACTCAATGTCAAATCATTACTCAGGTCATTGTGTTACTCTCCATATGAAGTTCAAAATACAATTTGTAAGTCAATAATTATTTCAAATAGTATTGTATCCTTGTTGTTTTTAGATAATTAATCAACTAAATTGTGATTGAATATGAATATATATTATATATATACTTATTGCTCAATTAATTTTAGTGCTAGTGGTTTCGAAAAATAAATGGAGTCTTCCAAGTGCAACAATCTTGAAATGGTTATTATATTTTTTATGATAAGATACTGAATTTGATAATATTTTTGTACAAATCACTAAAGATAATGTAATGAAACCACACAAAAAATAATTGTAAAATTATTGTAAAAATACATAATCCTTACTTCAGAAATATAAAATGCTGCTGGTTCGTTAATATGTGTGTTGTAACATCACTGTGAAATAAATTGGTAATATCAGGAGTTTGAATTGTAATTCAAAATGTGATATAAGTTTTAAAAAATACAAAATAAATTGTTATATTTTATTTTATACTTCATTCAAAGAAAATGTTTGTTCCTAAAATGATCCAAATTGTTTATCCCATGATTTAAACTTTTCCATTGTTCCAACAGCAGTTGCTTTGACTTTTTCAAGAGCTTTATCAAAATCTCTATCTGAAATTACTTGAGGCGGAAAACTTTCATAATCCCATTTATCTTCAAAAACAAAGTCGGTGTATAAAATTATAATAAAAACACTATAAAAAGTTAATAACATTGTTTTAAATAAATAATTTAAAAAAATCTGAGCATACCTCGAATTATATAAATACAATGTTTTTCAGGTTTCACTCTCAAGATAGATCGTAATACATCCATTAAAATTTCTTTACACAATAATTTTATATCAAAGGCTGAATATCCTTCACACTTCTGAAAAAAATATTTTAAAAAACTCAAAAATGAAACATTTATTGTTTTAAGAATACACATAAAAAGTTGGTTTTTTTTTCAAATAAAAACAATAAACAATAAACTAACCATAAATTTTATAGAATAAAATTTACCTTAGCTGATTCCATATAATCTAATTTAACAGTAATTGGAGGTGATATTTCCTTTATTTGTGGAGGCAAATATTTCTGAATTAAACTTTTCCTTGCGTTTAAGTCTGGTAAATCAACAAATATACGTTTTTCCAACCGCCTTAATATTGCAGTATCAAGATCCCTATAAAAGTAAAAGTAAATATTTTGTGAACTATCAATGTTTGTAAAATATGTTTCCTTCTATAAATAATTCTTGAAATATATAAAAATTTAGCTATGACACTAATTTTACAGTAATTAAGTCTCTTGTCCAAATGTAAAAGACATGAAATTTGAAAAACTCTTTTAAGGAAAATTGAAATCAAAGCCAAAGTATGTAATATGGAATATTGTTGAAAAGTTATAGATGATAGTTTCAGCAGCAAGTAACAAAATGGAAAACCATAAGTAGCAAATGTAATTGCATACTTTAGTCACAATGCAAAGTAAATTTTAATTTTTAATCCTGGAGGAGGGATTGTGGTAAATTATATTTGTTGATTTGTTTGTTTATTGGGGTTAATGTCCTTGTGTACACCAACTAGGAGAGGAAAGATGGGTTATCTAACAGGTTACTAACCTATCCTAGCCTTGCCTATCCAGGGTGGGAAGATCAAGATTCATTTTATGGGTCTTCCACAAAATAAATTTAAACCCGCCCAGGTGGGATTCGAACCCATGACCTGCTGCTGATTTATGCAAAAAAATAATAATAATTCCTGCTAACAATGATTATTTTTTAATCTAAAGAAGACTCTTGCTGATACAAACTAAATGGAACTACAGAATCTGGAGAAAATATAAATAAATTCAATAACAACATATAAATTTAAAAATAAAATCATACAGGGGTGCCACCACACACCAGTGGACAATTTTCACTTATAAATTTTTCTAATTTTCAGTGCTTTATTTATCTGAGTGGTTATTGTACCATTAGATAAGAAATTTAAAGGGCAATCGAACCCTGGTGTCTTTATTTGGAAAAGTAATTTTATTTTTATAGAAAATAATGTTTTGTAACTTACTGATTAGTATCCATATGTACTTTCCCCCTTTGTACCTATGGACACTAGTGGTTGTACCAATGGACATTCATTTCTTCATAGGTTTATAGGGATGATTGAAATGATATTTAGAGAAACATAGCAGTAATAATTATTTATAAAATGTACTAAACAAAATAGAATATTTGAACAAGAAAAGTCCACTTGATTATTAAACTAGAAGGCCGACTAGAAAGGTGACAACAATAAATTTAGCGTATGAAAGTAAATAGAAACTTAACTTATTTTAAAACCTTTTACAAAAATAAATCTTTTATGTACCTATAATTATTATTAACTTTTTTTATGGAAAAAATTGAATCATTAGAGATCGTATTCTAGAAAAGATATAGGAAAATGTAATTGTTTACATAATCTCACAGTGCCAGTTATAAAAGATAAATGCCACTTATAAAAGGCGGTGGTAATTTTCTTTTGATATCTCTTATTTCAATTTCATAATCAGTATTAATGTCCAGAACAATAAATTTTGGGGTTCTATCATTTGATGAAATTTTTTTCAAGTAGCAAATGTTAAATGTGAACGAGTCTACTTTTTCTTTTATCAAAGCTATAAAATGCTTTACAACACAAAACATAGCAACCAACATATATTTCTTCATCTTCAATTTATTTACCTTGTTCATAATCATTCATCAATTAATCCAAAAAATTACAATCTTCGCTTGATGGATCAGCCAAGATCACATATGTGAAATTACTATCTTCACTAGTTGAATAGTTTGTTATAAATAGTGAGTGGCGAGTTTTATCTTCTTAAAAAAAAAGGTTATACGAATAGTAGGTATCCAAATTTAGGCAATTCATTTCACGCGGAATGCCTACAAACTTTTTCGCAATATTTATAATTGAAATAATGAATTAACAAACAAAAAGGAAAAACTGTTGTACCTGTGGACACTTATACTATCTGTCCACAGGTTCAGCTGGCAATAGTGTCCACAGGTACAACTAAAAGCCATGTTGTGCGGAAAGCTCTGTTTCACAAAACCCGTAAGTGATAACTGATATGAAAACATATGAAGTTATGATATATTTATTGGACAACCCATTGAAATATTACTGTCTAGAAAATTTCTAAGTGTAGGTCTTAACAAATTTAAAATCACTGGTTGGATTGGTCAGGATTTGGAAGAAAAAAACTTAAAAATAATAATTTCTACTAAACTGTTGATCTGACAATCTTGAAAACACACGTGCAACTGCAGGGAGATGCTTGCAACACTACCAATCTAACAATTTTCATTTCCCTCCTCCCACTCTCTCTTAATTAAAAATTTCCATTGGTACAACTGTGCTTTAGGTACAGCACCTTCCCCTATTCATTTAACATATTTAAACAGTAATTTCTAAATATGAATTTAGTAGGAAAAGGAGTAGGTATTTTTCAATCTGTAATATATATGTATGATGTTCATAATACTCTTATCTTAAACCATTCCATGCGGCGATAATCCCAGGATGTGTGAGGAGGTGCTATGGTAGAAGCAGCAACAATTCCGGGATCTCCACCCCCCCCCCCAGAATTCTCTCTTTTCACGATTCCTGTCTCCGCACTCTTCCACCTATCCTATTCATGTCTTATTCAAGGCAATGGGAACATATAGGCTTTGCCTATCTTTTTCAATCCAGTGGTAGTGGCAACGATCCTGGGATTGCCTCTTATTTTGATGCGATTCACAGGTAACCTAATTGTTGTTACTAATCAAAATCACCAGTGATACCCATGCCGCAATAGACGAAAAAAAACTAACCGTCCTTATACTCCTCGATTTTTCCAAGGCTTTTGATTCCATTGATCATTCTATCCTATTTTCAAAACTTAAATCTTTAAACTTTTCTAACAGCTCTATCCAGTGGTTCCATTCTTTCCTCTCCAACCGTACCCAAGCAGTATCAATCCCTAACCAACCCTTGTCAGACTTCCTACCTCTTTCCTCTGGTGTAGCCCAGGGCTCCAGCATATCACCTCTCCTCTTTAATTCCTACATTAATGATCTGCATCTGACAATTCTACACTGCTCCCACCACCTTTATGCAGATGACTGTCAAATATATTTATCCTTTTCCCCTGCCGAAATCCTTGATGCTTTCTCCAAGATTCAGGATGACCTTGACAGTATCTGTACCTGGGCCAATTTGAATAACTTAAAGTTAAGCGCAAATAAAACCCAGGCAATAGTTATCGGATCAAGTCACCTTCTCATATCAAACTCCTATTATCCCTCTCTAAACCTAAGTAATCAGCCTATTACCTTTTGCTCCTCCGTCAAAAATTTAGGAATCATCTTCGACCAAAACCTTTCCTGGAAGCCTCAAATTGCCCAAATATCCAGAAATTCAATTGGAACCCTGAAGCTATTCAATCGTGCCTGTCATTTCCTCCCCCAAGCCACTCGCAAACTCCTAGTTTCCTCGCTCATCTTTCCTCTCTTTGACTATGGCTGCGTGGTGTTTGGGGGCCTCTCTGTGGGTCTCCGAGAGAGGTTAAAACGAATTATGAATTGCTTCGTTCGATTTGTTCTTGGAACCCCGAGGCGTTCCCATGTCTCACATCTGTACTTGGACTTGAAGTGGCTCTACCCATCCACCTGCAAATCATACTTCCTAGGTTCATTCCTTTATCATGCCATTTATTACCATCGCCCATCCTACATTTATGATCTGTTAAAATTTAAGTCTTCCTTCTATTCCCGATTCACAACAAGATCTCGTTCCTCTGACCTATACTTGCCTTTCCATAGAACAACATTATACCAGCATTCCTTCCTAGCCCGATCCACTACCCTCTGGAACACTCTCCCACCTGAAATAAGACATGCCCCTTCCTTAAGCTCATTTAAAACACTCCTTTTCCAATATCTCCTCTTATCCCAGTCAGATGCCAGTCAATATGAACAGTAATTACTATCAAATAGGGTTAAATCGAATAAATTTGATATCGGTGAATTGACTCATAAATTGTCTTTCATATAATAACAATCTTTTATTAGTTCCATATTGGTAAATAATCATTCTATTTTTTTTAAAAATTCTTTTTTATTTTTTAACTTTAAATGTTTTTCCTAAACATAGAAATTTCATCTATCGACAATTCATGTGTGTATGGTTATGTGTATAGGTATATAGGTGAATGAGTGCAGTGTATTTAAGTATATATCGTAATCTCTGGAAATATTTTCTTCATCTAATGGACATATAGACATAGTTCATTCTCTGTATATATCTTTTCTCATTTTCTCGGGGTTATTTTTTTTTTTTTTATTATTTCATTTATCCTTCTTATGTTATCTTATTTACTAAAGCTATTTATACAATTATTTACTTAACTGTATTTGCATGTCTCTTGTTCCTCATTTATAAATACCTTTGTATGAAATTATATATGCCAGACAATTGTACTACTTTATGATACAATTTTGTTATTCTTAGGGGACAATACGTCCCAGAATAAAGATTATTTTTTCATTCATTCATTCATTGTTTTACATTTATCCATTTGTAAAATAAGTTCTTGAAATCAAAAAAACTTTTTGAATAAAAGAAAAAAATTCCTGCACCGGAGGATCAACCGCGGTTTTTAGTGCCGTATTGAATGAGTTAAAAATCTTGTGGATTATGAAACAGTCAAAATTATTGCGAGTTCAACTATATATTTTTTAATAAAATTATAACTTCTACTTTAAGGTAAGGTTGCTTTAAATTCAAGGTTATTTTGATTTTTGATTCAGGAACCCGCCTGAAATTAAAGAAAAGTAATGAATGCTGTTTCCAAGTACTTCTACCAAAAAGTCCAAAAAAGGTCATTCAACCTTATCATTCGAATGATAAGTTTAGTGTTAAAAACGAAACTGTTTGATCGCTTAGTAATTAACAGGCATTATAAGAGACAACAATTTTGATTAGGAACCATTTCAATAATATTTTCATTATTAAATTGCATTAAGTGATGATATAGGTACCAGGGTAAGTTTGTCGAAGTCAAGAAGAACACATTTTCATTACTTTGGCTAAGCCCATCCAACTGAACTAGTAATTCCGATTTAAGTCTTCGTGAAGCCTCATGCTCTCGACTATAATCCCTTTGAGATGCAATAGCATCAAGTTCATCAATGAATATTGTTGAAGGTGCTTGAAGTCTCGCCAAATCAAACATTACCTTTAGAAAAAATATATTAAATACTTAAAGTGCATATACATATTAAAATATATATTTGAAGAAATAAATAAATAGCTAAAATAAAAATATAAACTATTCATAAATTATACAACGATAGAGAAAGTGAAATATAATAGGGTGAATAAACAATAGGAATTACAGTATGTTAAAAATTTACATTATTATATGTAAAGAGAGGTTAAAAATAAAATACAATAAGATATAAGATGATCAAAAGAAAAGTTATGAATAAGTAGAAATAAGTAGCTTGTAGACTAAGATACAAGCTTTCAAATTTTTTTAAATTTCCTCAAAAAAGTGACGGAAATTGTGATTTTTTTTTTTTGGTTTTGTTCTATACATCCCTTAAAACGATGTTTAGAATGCAATTCATCATAATTTTAAATGCGAGTTAGTTTGCAATGAATCTAACAGAATATAGTGTTACTACAGCCTATGCTAGCTGGCTAAAACATACCTATGCAAACATATTATTATATTGGAGTATATAATGTATGTTTCTATTTTCTTAATTTTTTTTTAAATGTGAATATATAACTAAATGTTAATACAATTTTAACCATGAAAAACATGCTTCTTTGAAATCTTCGGTTAATCTGACCTTTTGGTCGTTCCGCCCTATCCCTTAATTCCTTAGGGGTCAGATTAGTGAGGTTCTACTGTAGATTGTATCTTCAAGTTTAACATCCTTATGTGTATTTAACTAGTGTTTAATTACTCTTGCATAATAAATAAAAGTCATTTATAAACTGCCTTCACAATTTTTATGTCAAGTTTGACAATTTTGGAGTTGAGTCATTATTGTTCCTAGCAGAGGAGCTCAATCAATGATTTATATCTAGATTATATGATGTAATACTGAACATCAAGGCATTTCCATGAATCGGAAAAGATTGATAGATGTTTAAGATCACCTGAAGGAACAGAATATTTATAACTTACTCGTACAAGCTTTTCTGATTCACCTCTCCATTTGCTAACTATTGAACTGGCAGAAATATTGAAGAACGTTGTATCGTTCTGGGAAGCTACTGCCTTAGCCAGCATAGTTTTACCTAGGGAATGAAAAATTAAAAAATTACTAATTACATTTCTTTTCTAATTAAAAACATATTTACATTAAAAATAAGAACAAAAAAAATTCTTCTAGAAACCACCATAGGAACAAAAATGAAATTAGGAAGGGTCAAGTGGGAAACAGTAAAACAAAAAAGTTATTTTTATTTTTAGAAAAATAAAAACTGTTTTGTATCATCTTCTAATATTAACCATAAAATCAACTCTCTTTAACCTTCACATTTGGCTTGAAATAATAACAAAATTATACCTAGAAGTTACTTGTTTTTTTTAGTTATCTGAAATCACAAATTTATTACAGAGTTCCGCAGAGGTGAGGTAGAGTGGAGAATCTGTGGTGATACAGTATAACAACATGTGGGACATTAAACAAAATAAAATATGAAAAAAAGAAAATGTTTATCCTCAATTATTTTTCATAAAAACTTTCTAGTAATCAAAATTAAGCATAAACAAATTTATAATATGAGAACATTATATTTTCTTCTTCAATGTCATTAGTAGGGCTTTAAAATATGTGCATTTGCATATTTTTCCTAGCCAACTAAAACATCTAACACCATCAATTAGATTAATATTGCATATTTATCTTCATATTTGGCATTTTTATTTTGCATATTTTGACATAAATACATATTTTGAACTGTAATTGCATATTTATCAACATATTCGGCATATCAGCATTTGACTTTAGATTTTTTTTGTTTCTGAGCAAACAAAAAAAAATCCTATGGGATCACCTCATGTTCTTTTTCTTCAGCCTAACGAATAAGTTCATGTTTGTTTTTCAATTACTCAATCTCTCATGTGGTGTCCACCAAGACACATTATTCGTGAACTGTTCCTTTGTGTACTATAAAAACGCCACAAATCACTCTTGCAAAGACAAAAGATCTTTTCGAAAAGTAAATGAGTTCTCAATGGAGACTTCTAAGTGTGATGGAGATGTTTTATATTGTGTTTGTTTCGATAAAGTTGTATCAAATACTGCAGTTTTTAGTAAGGCAATATATAAATACAGCTAAGTACAGATAAAACAAAGGTAAGAAATCAAAATTTGAAAAAAAAAAAAAAAAAAAAAAAAAAAAAAACTTTTGTTACACAAACTGCCATTGGATCAGAAAATTCTGTTTTATAATAATTAATGTTGTACTTAAGTTCAGCCGACACACCCTTCCATAAATTAAGCCACTTTAAATGTTATAACTGTTCTTTTCTTTAATATTTGCCATTTCTTATTGTTTTTTAATAGTCTTATTCCAATTGTTTCCCTTTACAACACAATTAGATACTTAAATTTATGTATAAGTATGTATTGCAATTATTTATTTTTCTGGATGATGTAGATTTTTGCATATCAGTTTTCTTTTTCCTATTCCAACCTATTTTCGATGTAACACGCCTAGAAAAAATACGTACAGTGGAAACTCGTTATTTTGTCACTAGATAGATAATTCGTCTTATTCTGTAATTTGTCAGTTTTTTTTTTTTTTTTTTTTTTTTTTTTTTTTTTTTTTTTTTTAATTAGCAACTATAAATAACAAAATTAAATACGTATGTAATGTATTTGTAATGTATAAGCTCAGGACTGAGACAAGGGGATTCTCTTGCCCCGCTACTGTTCAACATAGTCCTTAATGCAATTATAACAAGAGCAGGACTGATATCTCAGGGAACCATATTTAATAAAATGACACAGGTAATGGTATATGCTGACGATGTTGTCATTGCAGGAAGGAACCGACAAAACATCAAGGAGGTATTTGCGGTACTTGAGATGGAAGGAAAAAGAATGGGTCTCCAAATAAACGAGGATAAAACAAAGATTCTCACGTTAAGAAGGAAGAATCCAGTGCACCCGCAGAAACACTACATAATGGGAAACTATAGATTTGAGTGCGTTAAAAGTTTTAAATACCTTGGATCGATGATCAACGACTCCTTAGATGAGGAAGAGGAAATAAAATGTCGAGTAGTGGCAGCTAATCGATCCTATTTCAGTCTATCTAAACTATTTAGAAGTAGACTGCTCAGTCGCACAACCAAACTCAGACTTTATAAAACACTCGTCCGAACCGTCCTGACATATGCATCTGAAACCTGGACATTGCGTAAAGTATCAGCTGAACGTATTGACAGGTTCGAAAGGAAGATATTGAGATGCATCTATGGACCTGTAAAGGAGGATGGTTTGTTTCGACTCAAAAAAAACAAAGAGCTGTACGTACTTTATAATGAACTGAATGTTTCCCAATATGTGAGAATACAGCGAATTAAATGGCTGGGACACGTAATCAGAATGGACGAGGAGAGGACAGTCAGAAGACTGTATTACGGAAGCCCCGATGGAGTGAGGAAGGACAGCGTCTCCGAGGATCTGAAGAAAGCAGGAATATCCATCAGGCGTGCCACTGACAGGGAAGACTGGGGAAGAGCCGTTGAGCTGGCCAAGGACCGCTTCATGCGTCTGTTGCACCGAGAATGAATGAATGAATGAATGTATTTTTTCCTCTTCCTACTTATTTAATATTTAAACCGCGTCATTTGGTTTGTTACAAAAAAAATAAGCCTATATTCATAAATTTTGTTGATTATTTAATAGAAAAAAAAAGGTATATATTGAATAAATATGGTATGCATTTCTGTTTTTTTTTTTTTTTTTTTTTTTTTTTTTTTTTTTTTTTTTTTTTTTTTTCTATTTTATACATCTATGTACGTTTTTGTATATAACTTCATTTTTTAAAAATGGTTGAGTTCCAAGGTTTTTGTGTTTTTTGCCATTGTCACTCAAGTCCAATGTTTATAATCTTCATATGGTCATTTTTATATTCAATAAATTGCAAACAAATTACAATTATATACTTTCAAATGATTTTTTGTTACTTTACCAGCAAAATTCTGTAATTTGTCATTTTGTCACCCTCTCTCCCCCAACCATGACGAATTATCGAGTTTCTACTGTATAATCAAAGGAGGTACAGTATAACACATGTTACATTACATTGTGCTCACACCATACTGTTTGAAACAAAAACATGTTAAAATTATATTGGTTGGAAATCACAAGAAACTTTGTTTTCTAATCAAACATCAGTTTTTCCACAAGAACAAAACTTCACTTGCCAAATTGTTCACAAATGTTTTACAAAAACATACATTTATCCTGTAATTTGACATCCAATGACAGATTTTTAAGATGAGGGCACATGAGACTGACTAACAAAAAGAGAGACACCAAAGTCAAATTAAAAATGGACAGAGCTAAGCATGATGTATAAAATAAAAAATACAGAAACATTAAAATAATAAAATAAATCACATAAAATTATATTATATTGAGTCATGTTGACAAGCAACCCTTTTAAACCTCCCTCTGATCAACCTAAAATGTGCCTTAGAAATATCAATAAAAAATAAACAACAATAATTTGGAATATATACAAAACCCACAACAACAGATGTAGTTAGTTATACACAATAATGCCAAGAGACCATTAACACATATACTCGCAGCCTTTAATAGCATGACTTACAGCCTTTTAAATGTACCGCTAAATGAACAAAATCATAATAATAAAGAAATTCAAACCAAATACACTGTAGCCCGCAATAGGAGGGAACAATAACTTTAACAAACAAATTCACAAAAAAATATTAATAATTAATAACAGAGATGACAAGTCGACTCTGAAGAAATACATCATAGAAGTCTGAAAGGAATTTTAAAAAACAGGATTAAATCCAGCATTAAAAAAAATATGATTATCCTATTTCCCTTCACCTAAAGACAAAATAAACATTCTTCAAATAGTAGATTATACGAACTGAACAACCATGACTGAAGCAGAAAAAATTGGACATTCACAAAATCAAAGATTAAAATAACATAATAGGGCATACCATTATAAAGAATTTTCATTTCACAATACTTTAAATGAAAATAATTGTATTAAGCAAATACTCAGATGTGAAACTAATCTATCACCATAGGAAATAGTTTATAATTAATTGTTTATCATTCAACAAAAATAACAAAATCGTTTGAAGGAAATCCAAATTTTTGTTTAAATGACCAGATTAATATTTTCAACAGTCTCATCTTAAATTTTGTTTCCAGTAGGAACGGAAAAAGTAACCAGTCATAGGGAAACCCTAAGGGATTCTGTAAATAACTGATTATCCAACCGAATGCACCACCTCTTTAATTTGTATTACTGCACAGCTCGCACTATAAACCAATAGCTTCAAGAAGCCCTTTTGCTTTGCTTTGTTATTAGATAAGTACTAACATGTTCTATTTCTTTACTTACAGTTTTTAAAATAATGTATATAATCTGTACATAAAATTGCTTTTTTTGAATTTTTGTATGTTTTTAGATTAGAACTGATGGTGAATGTTAAATACTCAAAACAAGTTTTCAATTAAAAAATATTAAAGAAATAGCAAATAATTCACCAATTCCTAATGAATTATATGTACCTTTATTATACTATTTCAATATAAATTGTAATTCATTTAAAATTCAGAATATTTACCTGTTCCTGATGGACCGAATAATAATAATCCTTTCCATGGGTCGATAAAACTTTTGAAAAAATCGGGAAACCGACAGGGATAAACAATTGCTTCTTCTAAAAGATTTTTGGCATTATTTAATCCAATAACATCTGACCAAAATACATTCAAGTTTTTGTCAACTACCTCCTGCATATAGTTAATTTGATTAGAACATGTCATTTCTACATTATTACTCAAAGTAATAAGAAACAGTTATAAACCTTCATTATGATCTCAGCTAATGATTTCCATTCATCAGAATAACCTTCAAAAGAACCAAGAGGTTTAAAAATTTTTTCATCAAAAGAATCAGAATCGGATTCATTTAATTTTTTTGAACCATCCGTTATAATCGGAACAACAACTAATGAGCTGGGAGTTGGTTCTAGTGAGTCATATGTTGCAACAGAAGAAGCCTTTGCTGGAGCCTTTATTGATACTTTTTTCTTTTGTTTAGACAGAGTTTTCTTTTCTTCAGTTTCGGAAAGTGTTATTTTCTTCGATATCTTTGGATATTTTTGAAAACGTATAAAATAATAAGTTTCATATTCCTGTAATATGTGATTCAGTTCAATGTTGTCACATATTTGAAGATCTTTAGGCAATTTTGATTCAGCATTAAACTGCTGATAAGTTTCTGTATACCTGGAAATAAAATTTGGATTTCATTGAAAATGAAATGAAGTAAAATTTTATTGAAAATGGAACAAATGCCTCCTTAGAACGATTTAAATGGGAAAACAGTATTATTATTGCAAGTTATGAGATATAAACAATGTTGATAGGAATATAAAATAAAAAACAGGAAAGGAATAGGAAAGTATACGTTACCATGGTCAGGAAAAATCTGTTTCAGTTTGGAACAATTTTGTATGTAAATTAAATAATATCTGGAGATCCTAAAAGTATATTAAAGAAAAAAATAATTTGATGTTTTTAATTTAGTTTAAGTTGTAACAAGAGATAGGTACTTTTGTAAACCTAAAAACCATAAATAAAGAAATGAAAAATGACTGAGGATAAAAGAAGATAATGAGGAATTGAAAGAAAAATTTTCAAATGAACATCGGAATTCAGTATATATGAAAATTGTGATCTTTTAAGAAAAGGGTATGACTAGATGTATATTTGTCACTTTTTTTTTTATTCGTAAAGAATTGGGGAATAGAAGAAATATACTTCTATGCATGTAATCCTATTACAGAAATGTAAATAGGATGCAATAAAAATAGCTTTATCAAAAATTTTAGGTTTATTTAAAAATAAACATAATATTTAGGTTTATGAAAAACAAGTTAATACACATTTTATAAAGATCATACAGCCAGTAAATAATAAAACGTTTCAGAAGGATGAAAGGAATATAAAATCTTTATAAAATATTTTAGTGGGCAAGCAAAAATCATAATATTAAATGCAAACATGCAAACCCACAAATCATAAATGCAAATGAATTCAAGTTTCAACAGAGTAATGTACAAATAATATCTTACATGTACGAATAAGAATAACGATACTTCTAATGATGTGAGATTTATAAGACTAAATTACGTTGTATACTTTCCTTTATTCTGAATTAATTTCATTTAAATTAATTTTATTTTAACCAAACTTTTTTAAAATTAAAAATATAAAAAAGACAATGTTTTATCCTATACAACATTTGTCATGCAATGAGAAGAATCCTAAAGCTGATAAAAATATAAATATTTCAACAGTTAAAAATGCAAATTTATAATTGTCTTTGTTTATTAATACCATTATTTTGTGATACATTACAAGTCGAACATGAAAAATGTAATTCTAAACATTTATTTTGCATGAGATAAGATGCATAAATATACAGCAGAATTTATTTAACTCATATCAACAGAAATAAAATATAGCCTAATCCTGAAAATGCAGTTTTTATAATGTTCGCATTTTTACAGCATTATGTATATTGAGGCTTCCTAAAATGGAAAATCAATAATTTACAAGGCTGAAATGTATCAGTAAACAAAATTGAGCCTTACAAGAGAACTATAGGCATACGGGTAGAAATTCTTTTAAAACTTGGTTATTTTTATTAGAAAAAAAAAAATGTTAGAGGAACATAATGGTGTTGCCTAAATGGTTTAAAGTCTGCAATTTGGAAAAAAAGACTAACAAAATATTGAATTTATTGCTTTCATCAAAGCAATAAATAAACAGGCTTAATTAATTTACTTAAAAAATAAGTTTCTTTGAGACTCTAATGTTAGTAGAAGTTTAAAGAGCTTGATAGTATGGTAATTTTAAATGATTTATATTTTAAAACAATAATATTGAAAATTATCCTTAACTGACAAGAACAAATCAATATATAACATTCATTTGTATGACAAACCCAGGAGAGAAGAAAATAAATACAGAACTTAAACTAAGATTAATGAAAATGGTTCACCCTTCTGTTTTTAAAAAATGCTGGACAAGAAGAAGTAAATTAATTCTTCGCTCCTTCAATTTCTTATCTGCCTAAAATTAGAAATCAAAACACAATTTTCAGTTCTAACACTAATAATACTACGCTTAAAACAACTAAATAAGAAATAACAGTACAACATCTTTAGGAGTGTACGTATTCTTCAAGGTTGCCTCAAAAGACATTCTTTACTATGTGTTGAAACTAAGGGTTTTACAAAATATAGGTAAATTGATAGCCCAATAATTACTTAGCATTCAGATAATCGTAAGGCAGCTGATCAACTAGTTACCATGGTCATTTTTCAACAAAAATTAATTACATGAACGTATTAAACGTAAATCTTCCCATAACATCTTTTTGTTTTCACTGTATAAAACATTGATATAAAATTCATTCCTAGTTAAAATTTATTAGATTCAGTATTCACCAAGCGTATCCAATAATGGGAGCCAATTATTTTTTCCGGTAAACAAGATAGCCAGTCCATATTACAACCCTACTTATTTTAACAAAACATTATCCTTCATTTAATAATAAGTGTAACTTAGTTGTATTACTAATATATATTTATACAATAAAAGAAAAGGGTAATTCGTTCTTTCCAATAACCAAAATACTGAATGAAGTATTCCTACAATAAAACATTAGGGACAAACTTGTGGGGGGGGGGAGGGGTGCAGACCAGCAGAATTTGTTTTGTTTTTTTGTTTTTTTTTTGATACTCTAAGGGAAAATATCATTTATTAAGAATGCATTGAAATCTAAAAAAAATATATAATAATTATATAAAACTAAACATAGAAAATTAATTACTAATTTAATGTTTAAATAGTATCTAAGAAATCAAGCTTACTAAGTTGCTCTAAACTTAATCTAGATTTTTTTCAATGAAGGTTTTAAGTAGTTATAATTTTGGTTGCCGTGTTTAATTTAAATAGAAAGTGATTTTTATTAGATTTTTAAGGTAAAATTACTGAGGCTAATTTTTAAACTGTACATTTTCTTTAAGATTACTAATAGTGATTTTCATTAGCTATTGCCGGAATTTCCAAATTTGATTTTTAAAAAACTGTTACTTAATTGTGAATAATTAACGATTTAAAACGAGATAAGCGAGAATGGATGAGTGGATTTGTTGCTCCTTGAAAGAATTCGCTGTCGGGTGTATACGCTTTTAGCGAGATTCTGCCACTTTTTTTATTTTCGCCCCCTCTATATAACGGAGAAGCTCTCTTCTATTATTCTATATATATTTCATATTTGACGAATCACAGCAGATAACAGTACGTAGATAGAGTATTTTACCTAAAAACTAACAAAACTCAATTGTTTTGATCGATAACTTCATACTCGTTAACTCTTTTCATTTAATTACTGTTGAAAGAGTTGCAAATAAACCAGTAATAAGCAATCGAAATCAGACCAAAATCTACTGTGTTTATTATTGGGGCTCATTTAAAAATAATTATTAATTTATTTATTTATAAAGTTGATGGATTTCATATTTATTTGTCATCAAATAAAAGAATGATCTTGCAGATACTGAAATATTTATAATTCTTAGGGAACTTTTTTTTTACAAAGCTGAAATATGTACATGCAAATATATAAAATGATAATAGAAATGTTTGCTTTAGATCGTAGATACAGGCAAATGGAAAAATAAATGTTATAATTTACTGCAATATAATTAATTTTTGAATGATTCAGCATGGTTATGGTTTAACATTGAAATAAAACACACGAAAACGATTGGTGCATTGAATAAAAATTATTTATATACACATAACAAGAAGAATAATCCAAAATATTTATGTTAAAATTTGAAGCAAATAAATATTGCTATGTATTTAAGGCAACATTTGTAAAAGGACTTGAGATCACGTTGTAATACATCCTTCAGCGAAGGTGTATTTTAACCTTAACGGCGGGTAACAGTTACTGTGTTGTGATAAGTGACCTCAAGTTGAATTAAGCACAGAATAATGTTAAATGTTCTTCGTAAGAAAGGACTTCTCTATACGTCATTGTACCATGTTAGAAGAAAGCCAATAGTTGTTACATCTACTGTTGGTAACTTTTTAAAAAATGATGTAGTTTTATTTAACGGAAATTCATCATTTTCAAATTATTCAGTGTTTACTGTTCCAAAATGTTTAGATACATTTAGGAATACAAATATTCTTAATGTTAGACAATTTAGTTCCCAGAAACCACCTACTCAAGGCGGTACAACTCAGGGAGGTGATAAGAATGAACCTCCTGATGAACCCCAGACATCTTTGCCAGCCTCTGTAGTGGTTCCTGAAGTTTGGCCACAAGTTCCTCTTATTGCAATTAATAGGAATCCAGTTTTTCCCAGATTTATTAAATTAGTAGAGGTATAGTTACTATGATTCAATATAATTCAATGTTATGCAATCATTCTACAACTTATACTGATTTTGCTGTTTATAAATATTTCAGATTACTGACCCATCATTAATTGAACTGATTAGAAGAAAAGTTAGATTGAACCAACCGTATGCTGGAATATTTTTGAAAAAAAGTGAAGAGTAAGTAGTATATCCTCAGCTTGTCTACATTACCTCTGTCCTCTTACGTTATTTTAAGTGGATGTATTTTTATTGTTTTGTGCATCTTTTGATAATATTCATATCGTTTTTGTTTGTTCTTAAGCTAGTACAAATGTTTTTTTTATTTCAAACTTTACTTGTAATTTTTGCCTTAATATCTACTTTATAACGATTTGAGTATATCCAAAATTGAAGAAAAAAAATTGAGTATATCCAACATCAGGAAATATTTTTGATTATTTCAAGAATTTACTCCAGAGAATCTTATCCATTTAACAAATTGGGCTGTAGGGTCTTTTATAGTAAAATTAATTGAAAAAAAAAAAGGATGACAAATTAGCATAATTTTATTTTTATATTTTTTAAAATTTACAAATTATTATTTTATAGAGGGGGATTGAAGATAAAGTTAAAATTTTCCAACCTTTTGAATCTTTCCCATAGCTCTCAGGCGATCGGAAATTTGTTCTACTTTTTTTGTGTGGGTGAAACTTTTTATTGCTTAGATGATGCCTTTTTCTTTTGATTAAATAAGAAAATCATGAAAAATGCTTAACTTTCACCCCTTTTTAATCAAAAACAATTATTATAATAAATAGCTATTTACTAAATACAGCCTAATTTTAGCTAAATACAGATCTTATTTTGTAACTGTTTTTTAGAAATGAAAAGCAAGTTGTTGACAATGTGGATGAAGTTTATCGTGTTGGAACTTTTGGCCAGATTCATGAAATGCAAGATTTAGGTGATAAATTAAGACTTGTGATCATGTCCCACCGTAGAATTCGTTTACTTGGACCTTTATATGATGTAGAAGATCCTGCACAAGGTAAGAATTTAGCACATAATTCAAACTGGCAGATTTGTTGTATGTTTCCAGCATTGTTTGTGATATTGAGTATAGTTGATGCTACAAAAGTACTTATAAAATAAAAAGTGCACTTAGATTTAAGGAGCTAACAAAATATTTTCATGGAAACAAAATTAATCCCCACGAAGACATTATTTGGAAGTAAATAAAACTCAGCAACATTACAGCTATTAATAAGTATTATCACTTTATAACAGTTCTTGTCCTCCTCACTATACACTTCTGTAGGGGTGTTTACACTTAGGAGGCTATTATTATAGAACCTTCCACGCTTTCTTATTAGACAGATTCTTCAACTTACAAAGCGATCATGGAAACAGCTGAAGAAGTGCTTTGAAAACACGAAAAAGAACATAGGTCTCCATGGTTCGATGAAGAATATAGAGCAGCCACAAATAGGAAGAACCAATCATATGAAGCTATGATTATGAAAAGTACTAGGAGGTCTGTTAAAAAACGACAGCAAAGAAAGGATGAGAAACAGTTACACCACAAGAAGAAATGACAGGAAGAAAGAGAGGAGTTCGAGAGAATGGAACTGTTGCGCTGCAACAACGAAACCAGAGAATTCTTCTGACTGGTCAAGAAAAAAAGAAAACCTTTTGCAAACAAGCTGCGATCGTGCAAGGATAATGAGAGTAATTTGCTGACTGACAGGACTCAAGTTCTTGCAGAATGCAGAAAATATTTTAATAATCTTCTCAACAATACAGATGGAGGCTATAGTGAAGAACTGAGAACGCAAGAAGAACAAGATATACATAAAAGCTAGTAGGAAGAGCAAGATCTAAGAATTGAAGCCTCCGATGAGGATGAAAATAGTGATGCTATCAGCAGGCTTAAAAATTGTAAGGCCCTGGAGAGGATGCTCTCTCTGCTGAACTCCTTAACCCTTTGACTGCTGCAGACTACTATATGAGTCCGGTGGTTGCTGTACCCTGGGTGCTGCAGACTACTGTGTGAGTCCGTCTGGTGGTTTTACGCCAATCTGCTGCAAACTCTTATCGTAGTTCTATTCCTATCGCCATCTATGGACTGTTTATAGAAGCTGCAGTGCCCCTGTAAGCCAATGGATGGCATACAACTTCTCTTTCGGCATATCACTTCAATTTCACAGAGTTTCTGTGTACCTGCTTTGACCCTTTTTTACTGCCATGTACCGTTTCTCTTGACCTGCATATCTTTCAGTATATTTTCTGCTTTTGTAGTGAATAGTTATGTGCGTTATGTCTAAAAAAAATTATTATGATGAAGGTTTATTAGAACTTTTGGCGGGTGAAAGTGAAGGAGAATCTTCTTTAGATCATGACGAGGATTTTTTTGATCAATTCGGTAATTTATCTATTGGAGAAATGCTGGGAACTAATGGAATATAAATATGAAGCAATTAACAAAGAATCTCACTGCTTTCCTATGCTTATATGATACTGTCCAACATTCTGTTCAGGCGACTCTTGCCATTTGCTGAGAGACAACTTGGTTCTTACCAATGTGGCTTTAGGAAGAGAAGATCCACCTCGGACCAAATCTTCTGCGTGCGGACCATTCTTGAAAAGGGGCGTTAATATAAGATAAAAATGCACCATCTTTTTGCTGACGATCTTTAAAGGAGCAAATGACAGTATATTACAAAAAGAGCTGTACATTGCCCTCAGAGAATTCAATATACCTCAGAAGCTTGTACATTTGATAAAGCTTACTATGGAGGATGTGATGTATACAGTAAGGAAAAAAGGTGAAAGATCCGAGGAGTTTCATGCAAGAAAGTAACTCAGACAAGGGGATGCACTGGCCTGCCTATTATTTAATCTGGCCATTGAAAAAGGAATTAGATATGCTGGCTTACTGTGAGAGAGGCAAGGGCAAGGAAACATCTTTACCGGACTCGTTCAGCTACTGGCTTATAGTGGGCGATATCGACTTCGTAGCAGGCTCTCTTCAGGTGGTGGCTGAGGCTTTTCAGGTTCTGGTGGGACCTACCTGGAGACTTGGGCTGGAAGTTAACCAGACTAAAACCAAGTACATGGTTACAGAGGAAGTTCCTATTCCAGGTGAAGGTGTGACAATAGGAACTTATAAGTTTGAAAACGTAGCAGAATTTAGGTACTTGAAATCTGCGGTCACCTAGGATAATAACCCCGATGTGGAGATTAGAAGAAGAATTACCGCAGACAACCAATGCTGCTTTGGATTGTGCAAGCAGCTGAGCTGGTGGTTACTCTCAAGAAGGACAAAGCTTCATTTATATAAAACCCTTGTGCGACCAGTACTCCTGTTTGGATCGGAATGCTGGACACTAACTAAGGCTTTTGAAAAAGAGCTATTAAGTTTCGAAAGGAAGGTTCTCCATCAAATTTTTGGATGTTTATGATTGGAGAAGAATGGAGGCTATGCACCAATGAAATTAAGTTAAGGCGTCTGAGGAATGCAGGACTGTCTGAGATATGCAGGACAAGGATGCCAGAAATTGAGATGCCTAAACTGTTGCGGACATATCAAATTAATGGAAAAAGGAGAAGAAAAAGACCAAAACTAAGGTGGGCAAATGGTGTAGCAGAGGATGCTATAAGCGTCTTAAGAGTCAGTGAAAGGATGGTGTCCGCGCAAGACATTGACGATTGGAGGAAGCCAAAACCCGTAACCAGGTCGTAGCGCCATAATAAAAAAAAAATAATAAAAAATAATCAGGACTGTACTTATTAGTGCTCTTTTGAGTAGCACCAGTAAGTTTATAGTTATTTATTTTAGAAACAGCTTTGTATGGGTGCTTATTTCCTCTCTTTCTATAGCTGTGGAACATATTTGAGAGTAGACTGCATTTTCTGTTCACCTTATTTAGAATTTCCTTGTCTACTTTTCCATCCTTCCTGAATCATGTACTCAACTGCTCGTAGGCATCTACATATTGGAGTATCTGGTCCCTCATTTTCATCCCTTCCAACTAGCATAACTTTACTTTTATCTACATTCATATTCAAGCCTCTCACCTAGCTGTCTGCCTTTAAAACTGCATCATCAGCATATATAATCGCTTGTAGTTGAACAGGTATGAGGTTCCAATAGCCCATCACCGATCTCCTTATTCTCCTCTTGCAGACATTTCCATAAAAATTATGAACTATTGTGACTGTCTCCCTGTTTAACACCCTTATAGAATCTGAAATACTTTGAAATGTGTCTATTAACTCTTTTAACACCTTTTGTGTCTGGGTATATTGATTTTATTGTACTGATGAAATAAAATCTCAATTTTGTGTAATATACTAATTTTTATAATGTAGTCATAAATCCTATTGCAGACATGGACCCGAATATGATTATTAGATACATGCAAATACTAGGACTATTGTTAACAATACAGGAAACATGGCGCTAGCACAATGAGCCTTGAAAGTGCAAACAAGCTGACTTGAAAAAAAAAAAAAAAAATGTCAAAACTTTCAATAATTTAAAACAAAAGTACTTATTTGAATTCTTCAGACTTTTTTTTTTTATAACTTTAGTAAACATCATTAATCCTGAAACCTTAATTGAATCGTTTATTTCAGAAACCACCTAAGTGCACTTTTTTCAACTTTCGGAAAACTAAAAAAAAAACTGCACTTGGGTTCTTTCTGAAATAAATGGATTATTTTCAAGGCTGCCAAAAAACATTGCTGACATGGAACATAAGTTATTTCTTCACTAAAAGATCTATTTATTACTGTAAATTGTACAGTACCACAAAAAAAGTATGTTTTGATATTTTGTCCCTTAGGTGGTTTCTGAAATAAACGATTAAATTATCAGTGATTTGGTAAATATATGCATCATGCACAATGATGCTGGAAACTTGCATCAATGCTGAATAATGCTTCAACTAAAAACATTTTAGATGTTAGTTGTAATTTTTGGTAACGCATTTTGATAATTATTCATGTAATGTTTTTGTTGAAGTATTATTTTGTCAAGTAATAGTACAAGGCCAGGTTTTGAATTTTATAATGTCGTAGTAGTCAACTTGAAATTCCCAATGATAAAAAATGGGATCGATATCTATGTTGAAGAGCAACCAGAATCTAGAAGAACAAGAACCTCACGGAAATTGAAGGAAAGAGGTATCGCAGCCAAAGATGAAAAGACGTCTCAATCTTCTTCATCACCATCGGTTAAAACTAAAAAAGTACTGATGGTAGAAGTTGAAAATATTGTACATGAGAAATTCAAAAATACTGAAGAAGTTAAGGTAATTTTAGTTTTTTAATTTTATTATGTTTGCAGCACGGAATTGTAAACATTAAAATTATTTACTTTTCAAAAAATAACTTGACTTTCTCATCTATCTAAGGTTTGGAAAGTAATTGGCTAGTCGTTATTAAAAGAATATCATATACGTGAACAATGATATAATTTTTTCAGAATTTAGTTGTAAATCAAAGTACTTAACTAAAAGTAAATATAAACCAGTTATTAACAGCTGTTGGATTTTTTTTTCTTTTTCTTATTCTATTTTCTCAACTGAAATAGGACATCAAAAGACTACACTCGCTACATCGACCAATAGACATTTTTGAAAATCAATGTTATTTTATACATAATAGAAATATCCAAAATTTTCACTTATGTAGAAGGTTGTTTATTTTACTAATATAGCATAGGCTTAGTGAAAATGATATGTTCTTTTTATTTATATTGATAATTATATTAATTATAACTTTCATTCTAATAGGCACTTACTCAAGAAATTGTAAAAACAATCAAAGATATAATTAGTTTAAACCCATTGTATCGTGAAACTTTGCAACAAATGATACATCAAGGACAACGTGTGGTTGATAATCCAGTCTACTTGTCAGATCTTGGAGCGGCTTTGACCGGGGCTGAAGCTGCCGAACTGCAAGCTGTAATGGAGGAAATGGATGTAAGGATTTGTGATTTTTTTTTATATATATCTATATATATAATTTCTGTTTCATATATTAAAATTTTAAATTATATTAACTATGTTTGCCTTATAGATTCCCAAAAGATTACTGTTATCTCTATCCTTGCTAAAGAAAGAACTTGAACTCAGTAAGTTGCAGCAAAAAATTGGAAGAGAAGTTGAAGAGAAGGTTAAGCAGCAACATAGGAAGTATATTTTACATGAACAACTTAAAATTATTAAGAAAGAACTTGGTTTAGAGAAAGACGATAAGGATGCAATAGAAGAAAAATTTAGAGACAGAATTAAAGTATGTTGATTTATTTTCATATCAGATTTTTTTTTTTTTTATTTTAGTAGCTATAAGAATATTATTTATTAATACTTCAATATTATTAATTTATTATAAAATAGGAGTAAAAGTAATAACTTTAGATATTAATAATAATATTTATTTTTAGGCAAAGAAAGTACCGGATGCTGTTAAGGATGTTCTTAATGAGGAATTAAATAAATTGGGATTTTTAGAAAGTCACTCTTCAGAGTTTAAGTGAGTAAATCCATGTATTTTACTTTAAGCTTTCATAGTTAAAACATTAATCCTTTATTTGACTTGAAGTCAGACAAATTCAATGACTCTTTTACAGTTTTGTTAAATAATTAGAAATTAAAATTTCATTTGTATATTTTTAATTCCACGACATGTGTACAATCACAGTGATAGGTAACCAGGGAAACTCTATTTAAATATATGGCAAGATATGGCTCTACTGCAAATCAAAGAATTGAGACTATGTTGTTCTCATAATCATTCCCTACATTGAACAAACAGGTTACAAAAGAATTATATAAGTTACACTGCAAAAATAAAGATAAGTTACAAGAAATTTAAAGAATAAAGCTAGCAAAAATATAAATATATAAAATACATAAGTTAGATTATATAACTGTTTATAATTTAAAAATACGGAGGAGTTTGAATCTACTTAAATGCTACTGGTGGATATTACTAGTAGTTACCACCATTTTTTCGTTTGTGATCACTAGCTGTGAAAACTACTGAAACAAACTGTTCCAAATTTGAACTACATCTTCATAGTTCAAGGAAAGTTAAGCAATTATAAAATTTAAAGATTTTAAATTAATTGTTTAAAAAAAAAGCGATAATATATGGATAAATGTGAAGTTTGAAAATTGGCCGATTCTGCATGCAGGCCATTCTACATGAGAGATTACAAAGGTATGGTGTTATACCAAATTTTAACTACCTCATTTTCATTGTACCAGGAAGGTTTAGTAATAATAACAATTCAAATGTAAAATTTTGAGTGGCAGAAACGAGGTTCGCCGCACTGTCGTATAATTTTATTGTTAGATATTAAAATCTAACCAGATGAAAACAATAAAATTATTTTTCCCACATTAAAATTTTTACCAAATCAAAATGTCGATCCTCTGCTTTTTGATATTGTGTGTAAAAATATGGCCTTCTTTTGTAAGCACTGATAATGCAGTCCATTATCCGCAAGAGTTTCTTAATAGCCTCTATCCTTTTAGTGTACATGTACCAACTCATAGATTAAAATTAAAAAGTGGATGTCTAATTATGATTTTACATAATCTTCAGCCCCCTAATCAGGGCAGTTTTAAACAGGTTAAAAATTACTGCTATGCATGAAAATATCATACAAGAAAGAATGCTTATTAATTACATGGTTAAATACAAGATTTTTATCGGTAAATAAATAAAACTTCAATTATTATTTAAAATTAACTAAGTTCTCTACTTATGAGAGCGGGGGTGTTAGTATAAAATAAAAAGTACAAACAATTAAAAAACATGTTATTAAAAAAAAAAAAAATTGTTCCCTGGGAGCTATAGTTAATTGTAACCGAGGATAATAGAGCCCTGGATAACGGGGTCCTACCTTATACCCTTTTTCTTGGTCACTTAAAATGGATTCAATTCAGTTATGTACATCACCAGATTCGTAATTTTTTTCTCTTTTTTTGTGTCTAACCGGCTAAGTGTTCCGTCCATTGCAATGAAGGATATTCCTTTGTGAATCGTGGGCTGATACTCCAATCTTGAACTTTTACTTGTGAAAAGTGAGTCAAGTTTACTAAGCCACACAATTTTTCATTCCTTTTAAAAACCACCTAAGTTAGAAAAAAATATAATGAAAAGGGCACTGTGCATTGGGGGTAGGTAAGATGGCTTAACAATAACAAAGATAGCTGCGGTGTTCTCTATTACAAGTCGACTCGATATAAATGTTAATTTTAAAACTAAGTTTTTTGAAAAAGGGCAGGCTACAAAAATTAGAGCCACCAATCAGGTATGTTAAATCACTTCTGATAGCGGCAGAAAAGAAGAAAGACTGTAAGATCTTCTTCCCTACATAAGTCCAGCATTTAGGCGGTTCTATGAAGAGCTGAAATCTACTTCTAAGCAGGATGTGTACCCAGATTGAGGTGAAAAAGAAAACGAATGAAAGAAAAATTTTTTTTCAATGTTTTAAAAACTACCAATAAAATAATTATTTTTTCTTTAGGCACGCTGTGTATGTTATTTTATTTTCTATTATTTTCTTTTATGTAAAAAAATACAAAATAAATTTTTGAAAAAGAAAAAAATATTATTTAATGTATACCTAATTTTTCTCAAGTCTAAAAATTAGTTAAACACTTGGCTTTCAAAGGTCTATTACATTAACATTAATCACTTAGCCCATTTTACACAAAATCGGTTAGTGTAATGTGGGCTAAGAGTTCGATTTTTTTGGAACGATTAGTAGTAAATATTAGAATATTGGCAAGAATTGAAACATACCTTACCAACATAAATAGAAATATACTGTCAAGAGTTTAAGCCCCACAAATTTGATTTAAATTTTTACTGAACGATTTAGGAAAAAATCTCAAACATTCGATTCAGTTTTCCTAAAATCGCAATTTTCGCACTTAGCCCACTATGCACAGGTGCCACAGAATTAATACATGAATATCCAAGTTATAATGAAATTTAATGTTTAAAAATCTTCTAGATTTCATCACTAATTTTGTTTCTATCTTGATTATACTACAGTGTCACTCGAAACTACCTTGATTGGTTGACTTCATTACCCTGGGGTGTTACAAGCTCAGAAAATTTAAATCTGCTTGAGGCACAAAAGATTCTTGATGAGGATCACTATGGAATGGATGATGTAAAAAAAAGAGTTCTTGGTATGGTCTTTTAATTTAATTAAAGTATTTTTATTTTTATATTTCAATTGGTTTTGCATGTTTTGTCTCAATAAACTAGCATAATTTTAGGTTTTCCTTATTATTACTAATTATCAAGGCTTGAATCATTTTAAAAAAAATAATCTTTTAAATGAATTTGTTAATTGTTATCTCCAATGTTTTCTTTTTTAAAACTAAACAACAATTGTGCCAAAATTCAAAAATAATCTCTGTCTATGAGGTATTTTAGAATAAATTAAAACCGTACAGATTAAAAATATTGTGAAAACTAGAAATTAAAAAAAAATAATTACTTTAAATTTTTGTGATGTTAATTTAATTAATTCTTGGCATATGTTCTAATCTTCTGTATGATTGCTAATTTTTTCTTCTTAGTGTTTATCTGAGCTTTTAGCAGAGCATGTTTAATAGTTAAAGTTTACTACTTATTTTCAGACAGTATCACTCATCTTTTTAATAATCTTGTATATTTTCTATTTCAATATATTATTTTACTAAAGTAGAACCTCACTAATCTGACCCCTAAGGGACCAAGGGTTTGGGCGGAACGGCCAAAAGTCTGGATTTTTATGAGACCGGAGATTTTTATGAAGCACATGGTTTTCAAAGTAAAAATTGTATTATAATTATATTAAAGGCTATATATTACTATTTTAAAAATGTAAGGAAATAGAAACGTACGTTATGTACACCAATAGACTGATTTGTTTGCATAGATATTTTTTAGCCAGCTATTTATGTATAGAATCATTGGCCATAATGAAACTGTGTTGTGTTTGATTTATAGCAAACTAATTCATTTTTAAAATCGTTAATAACGATGTATGTTCTTAATGTCCTTGTTAAGGATATATAAAATAAAAACCCTAGTACAAAAAAAAAAAAAAAAAAAAAAATGAAAAACATATCTTTCACTGTTGGACAGAATTCCAAACATTTGAAAGCCTGTATCTTAGGCTCAGTTTAAGCTACAAAACTTATTTTCTGCCCCATTTGTATTAAACTTATGTTTGTCTAATTTTGGATATAACAAGTGTTTCTTTAGAACCAAACTTGCAGCAAATATTTTGGGAAAAGTTAGATATATTTGATACTACCAATTAGAGAGTGGTGGCGCATCAAGATCCAAAACTTAAATTTTTATATACAAGCACAACGCTAACGCATGAAAAAAAAAAAATCAAAATTATCCTGACCTTTTGCGTACCCAAATGTATAAATTTACTGGACTATTAAGGCTTGGGCACACAGAAAGCGGTCTGTCGCGGCGGTCAGCGATCCAGTGGCTGTCGCAGCGGCCTGCGATATAGGGACGTCACATAGGGAGCTCACACATTCTGGTGAGTGGTCCAGTCTGGCCTCTTTCCTATCGTGGCTTGGTCCGTGTTGGCGTTTTTTATATTGAGTATGAGCTCAGACGAAGAAATTCTCCTTTTGCTATTTGCATTGCAAATCCATAAGAGGAAAAGACGATGCTGGGTGCATGAAATTAATAAGAAGAGAAAACAACTAGGGGAATATCACTGCTTATGCGTGCGAAAATGTGAATAATAGTAACAGTACAGCTAATAGAATGAAAATGGAATGGGTAATAAGAACCAAATTAAAAGGCTAGAATATTAGTAATAAATAAACAAAACAATGATTGAACATTGCCCAGTGGTGTCAGTGTGAATTAGGATGACCAAGTGAGAATATCACAGTGTAAGGTAAAATTTCAATTATTGTTAAATGTAATAGTAAAATAGTATAGAATTGTAAATATAACATAAATGATTGTAGAACCTGAAGATGGAGCAATTGAGCTCTGAAACAAGTCATAATGAATGAATAAAAAACGAATAATGGGGAGTTATGCCTTTTAAAAAATGAATAATTTATTAATTTAAAAAATAGTACTTACTTGTTGAATTTAATTCTTTTGCTATCGCATTCCATGCTTCCGCCTTCATCAAAATATTTTTGTAATGCACTTATATTTTCGAACATTTTCAATTAATAATTCGATTTGTTCGGTCATTTTTTAATCGCAGGTGGTGAGGCGGTCAGGGTTTAATTTGTAATTTTGTACTACTGGATCGCTTGTCGCCAGGACGAAGACTAGACTGCGAGGGTAGACCGGGTGCTGTTTGACGGGGATAATGCAGTGTTGTGTATTACAACCAGACCGCCTGACCGCTTCGGTCGCAGATCGCAGACCGCTCTCTGTGTGCCCAAGCCTTTAGGGATTCCATGAAAATATAGATCCCCACTAGTGGTGGTTCAGAAATACTGAACCTGTTATTTTGTATTTGGGCTTACTGAACGGTGTCCTTGTTACCGATATTCAGAAGTAACAGGAACGAGATACTTGCATACTTACTTCAGTTCTAGTAACAACATTCATAACTGTTACCAAATACTCATTTATCTAAACCAGTATTTTCTGGTAAAATGTGTGCTTTTCTTCATTGTATTAAACACTCTTAAATTCTTTTTTATTTTATTATTGTTAATTTTAATAAACATTAAAATACACTCAAATATAAAAATCTATACATAAGCAATTATATTATTTTTGCTAGTCATAAATCAAATAAAAAATATGTATGCTGTTATAAAATATCTAACATCTTAAATAATAATTTGCCAATTATTTATTATCTTGTTGATAATTCATTAATGATTTTAATTAGAGTTTTATATATATTAAAAACATAGTTGAAAATGTAAACTTATTGATTAGAGCCGATATCGAATAGGTAACAGATATGCGAGTAATAGGTATGCTAAAATATCAGTGTAACAGGGTAAACGATTACGAGTATGGAGAGACGCTGACCTTGAGACAAGTAACAGGTATTTTATAACATATATTTTTTTGGACCTGTATCGGTCGTCCCTGTTACTGAAAAATATTGATTTAAGCCATCCCTAATCCCCACCCCCCAGGACTCTGCTCACAAGAGGGTCAGATTACCTGGAGAGTTAGACAAGTAGAAATCAGAATAGTTAGGTTCTACTATATTCTAATTATTTTTATTAATTCTTGATTTTCTGATTTTTTATAATTTTTCTTTAAAGATTTATGGATATTTTTCTCCTTGAATTTCACTGATAGTTCATGGTTGTAATTTATATTGTAGTTTATTTTATTTTTATCAGAATTTATTGCTGTCAGCCAATTGAAAGGATCTACTCAAGGGAAAATACTTTGTTTTTATGGACCTCCAGGTGTCGGTAAAACAAGTATTGCCAGATCAATTGCTCGAGCTCTGAACCGAGAGGTAACATCAATTAAATTGTTTTCAGTGATAATGAGTTACTAACTTGTTTGTTTGAGTATATCTTGTCGTTACTTAAGACATTGAATTAATTTTTAAAAAAATTTTATAATTTATAAATTTATCATAAGATAAGTTAGAACAAATAACTAATATTTTCAAGTTGTGAATTATTACCAGTTCTTAGACGTACATTTGTAGGTATTGAAATCATTTTTAGTAATATCACTTTTAAAAATTGATCAACTCCAAATTTTATGTTTTTAATATTTAGATCACTTCAGTAAAAATTATATATAATCCATTTGTCTTATATAGTATTTTAGGTTTAGTGTTGGCGGGATGACTGATGTTGCTGAAATTAAAGGGCATCGAAGAACTTATGTCGGTGCTATGCCTGGAAAGGTTATTCAGTGCCTTAAAAAAACAAAAACCGAGAACCCATTGGTTCTTATTGATGAAGTTGATAAAATAGGGAAGTATGTAAAAAAAAATATTATCTATTCAATACATATTAAGTTTGTATTTTCATTACTGCTTTTAGTGATACCTACTTGAGGACTTATATGAGGAAGTAACTTTCAAAACGTGTTTTGTCACAAAAAATGTTTTTTTGCATTTTTGGTATCGCTAGATTTGTTTTTTTAGAACCTTACAATATGTGATGAGTATTAGCCATCAAAACAAGCTTTTTCCCATCCAAAATTAGTTTACAAAATCAGGGTTTGAAACTAAGTTGTTTTGTCCGTAGCCTGTTTTTAGTTCAAACTTTTGAGCATACAGTGACTTCTGTAAAATGAAACATAGCCACTTCAATCAGTGTTTTGTCCCTTTGTTATTTCATCAAACTATGTTTTGTCCACTATGTTCCTTCAAAACGTGTTTTGTCCATATTTAAAATTAAAAATGCTAATTTCAGGAGTAAAGAATATTTCTGATCCTTGTAATGTGTTTTTTTAGATGCTATAAGTTTAATTAGGAATTTTTTTTTCTGAAGGGTAATTAAATCTCATAATATACGTTTTTGTTATTGCTGAAAAGTGGGATTACTGTGACAAAACACGTTTTGAAAGTTACCTCCTCATATATGAATGTATTTTTAAAGATAGATAGACTTTATGTAAAAGAAAAAAAAAATATTTTTTGTAATTGAGAATTATAAATAATAGTAAAAAAATGTAATGGAATTCAATTTTTTTCTTTATTTTGTTGAATGGGTTTTGCAAAACATAGTGTAAAAACGGAAAATTCCTATTTATACTATTGATTACTATGCTATGTATGTATATTACTGACTATTTATTTTTTCAGAGGATTTCAAGGAGACCCAGCGAGTGCACTTTTAGAAATGTTGGATCCAGAACAAAATGCAAACTTTTTGGACCATTACTTAGATGTTCCAGTTGATTTATCAAGGGTAATGTTCATTTCCTTTTTCTATTTAATGAAGAAATTAATTCTTTGTTCTTAATAAAATACTGTTTGTAGGTCCTTTTTATTTGCACCGCAAATGTTATCGATACTATTCCTGAGCCCCTACGGGACAGAATGGAGATGATAGATGTTTCGGGTTATGTAGCAGAAGAAAAGTTAGCCATTGCCAAGCAATATTTACTTCCTCAAGCGATGAGAGAATCTGGGCTAACCGATCAACAGGTTAATAGATGATTTTAATTTGTATTTATTTAATTATTAATGTGAATATGGACTCCTGATATCCCTAGTTGAAATTTAACAAAAGTCAAAATCTATTTTATCTACCTGTTAAAACTTTTTGTCATTTAAAGTTATTCAGGTTCTTGAAAGAATAGATTATTTCAAAGGGACATATTTTAATTTTTTTTATTTTTTTATTTCTCTTTTATTTAGATCCAAATTGATGATTTATCAATGAATGCATTGATAAAATCTTATTGCCGGGAAAGCGGTGTAAGAAACTTACAGAAACACATTGAAAAGGTTTGACTTTAAGTTATATATATTTTTATGTCTTAATTATGGAAGTTTGTTAAAATCATGTTTTTATGTATAAAGGTTACAAGGAAGGTGGCTTACAAAGTGGTTAAGAAAGAATCTGAACAAGTTATTGTTAGCCCTGATAATTTACACGAGTTCGTCGGTAAACCAATGTTTACTCACGACCGTATGTATGATATGACACCAGCTGGTGTTGTTATGGGACTTGCTTGGACTGCTCTAGGTATTCAGTTTTCTTGTTGGATATTAATTTGTTTAATATGATTTTTTATAACTGTTTAAATGACCATGACCATTAATTAGTTGTTACCACTTAGTTTTATGATAGTTTATATTGTGTATTTATTTATATATCGAGAGACCTAAAAATTTTAATTTCTTTCTTTGCTTAAAATTAACTAAGCTTCTCAACCTTCTGATAGATGCAATCAATCTGTGACACGATCGGGCGCATTCATTTGACATTATTAACCTCATTCTTTGTGTGCGCTTGAGGGAAAACATATAAAACTTTACTTATACTAGTGTATTTTTGTGTTTTTAGGTTACATTTCCATATCACATTGCACTTTTAAATAAAATTAAAAAAAAACAAAAAAAAAAACAGTCTTCTGAATGGAAAAAATTGGTCATTTTTTTTGCAAACATAATTCAAACTTTAACTAACTTGTGGTATGGGCCCCACCCCTCCACCAAAAGATCCGCTATATTTGCAAAATGAAAACATGTCACTTTATCTCACAGATTAATTGCATCTATCGGAAAGTTAAAGGATAAAAAGTAACTTTAAAATAAAAAGAGATTAGGGAAAATATCTTGTTAATGAAGGATTCTTCTTATCAACATTTGTAATATCAAAGTTGTGAAGACTAAATGTTGTTTTATAAATAGAGAGTTGCTAATATCTCTTTTTATTGAATACAATTAGAAATACTACTTACACTTTTTGAGTTAAAAATTAGATTTATTATTATTGTAAAAAGTAATTTTTTATCAATTAATCTCAAAGGAATAAAAACTGCACTTTTTATTGAGGAAGTCATTTTATTAAGATTAAGAGTAGTGTTATCTACATCTAGAGTGTTATCTATAATCAGTTTCTACTTTATTATATTGTAAGGTGGAATATTCTAGGTGGATCAACGCTTTTCATTGAAACGGCTTTGAGGAAGCAGCCAAGCGAAACACCAGATAAGGTAGAAGGTACATTAGAACTCACTGGCCATCTAGGGGAAGTAATGAAAGAATCTGCACGGATAGCATTAACCGTTGCACGTAACTTTTTATCTGAAGAAAATCCTGACAACAAATTTCTCGTTCAAAATCATATACATTTACATGTCCCTGAGGTAAGAGTGAATCAATATGTAACTTATTTCTTTGCTTTAATTAAAAACTTTTCACATTTTTGCAATGTCCATTTCTTTATAGTTTAATTACCATTTCTAATGTGAATATTCAATCTATTTCAGGGTTCGACCCCGAAGGATGGACCTAGTGCAGGTTGTACTATTGTCACAGCTCTACTCTCCCTTGCTAAAAATAAACCCATTAGGCAGAACGTCGCTATGACTGGAGAAATAACACTTAATGCAAAAATCATACCGGTTGGTGGAATCAAAGAAAAAACTATTGCGGTACGTCTGTTTCTGTTATTGCCTGATTGCTTATTTTTTAAAGTTTAATAGCTCAATTCTACCTTTTGTCACCTATAAACTTATCCATAATGATCTTAATGTTCCATGTGTTGCTGATTTAGCCTGAACTAAATACCTATCCTTCTATGCTAAGTTTCATACTCACTTAAATCCACGAGTCTTCCAACTTATAAATCTTGTGTGGCATCTGAAAAAATGACATAAGAACCATATATTGTAGAACTTTTATTGAAGTACTACAAATGGCTAGCTGCTTTACAAGTCATTGTAACTTTTTCCTTATATTTCTTCTTCTTAATGACGTGACAGACACTTGAATCAGTCCCTTGGCCTGCTCTTTAGTCTTCCTCCAACCGTCCCGATCAGAGGCATGTCTTGGAGTGGAGTTTTGTGTCCTCACAGGCACCATCATACCATATTCTCTTTGTTCTTCCACAGGGTCTTGCTCCATCAGGTTAATTTTTGAACAACTTTTAGCACCTGCTGCTCTAACCCATTTTTAACTCTAACTTGATTTTTGTGTGTGTAGTAGGGACCTATAATAGTGCAAAACTAGAGTTATAGCCGCCAATGGGCATAAGGAGCCGAGAAAAAAAATAAAATATGAAAATCACGTTTTATTTTTTTTCTTAGCTCTCAATCAAGATAGAGAAATGATTCTTTCACGTTTAATTGCAGTTGTGTATGCTATTTGATATAAAAATACTTTCGTTATGCTCAAGACACTACCCGGCTTTAGGGTGCTCAAAAACTCCAAACAAATGACACAATTCCAAGGAAATTCTCTGTAAATCAGTGGAAACTTTTTTTCATGAACAACTGACCTCAAATCTCGATTTAACGCACCATAAAACCCTTATATGTGAAATTTTATCAAAATCAAAAATATTGATTTACCCCTTTCGAGGACATTAAAATTCTGAAGTTTAGATTTCATCAAGAATTTCTAAATGCCATAACAGTAGCTGTGTTCAACCGATTACAATAGTAATAGAATCACAAGAATCAGCATACATTCTGCTTTTTATCGATGCATATAACTCTCAAAGTTTTTTGAGATGGGGAATCTGAAAATACTATCAGTTTTTAGTTTAAAAATTTTTCTCACCCATATTTTTATTTCAAATTGCATTGAGATCCTAAGATTTATGAATTATCTAAAATTAATATCAGGTTTTGGTTTAAAAAAAATGCATATATCTTTTAAATGGTCTTATTTCAAATTTATTGTGTAAAAATTAAAATAATAATAGAAATAGATCATTTTAAAACATCTTATTTATATAATATAGGTGAGAAAAAATTTTAAACTAAAAACTGATAGTATTTTCAGATTCCTCATCTCAAAAACATGTAGAAACTAAATTTTGTTGAAATCAAAAATAATTTTTTTTTTACCTTTAAAATTTTGTAGGATTTTAGAAGGCAGGAGGCTGTCAATTTCTGAAAAAATGTAAATAATTTGCGCTATCTCACATATTTTGCAACCGATTTAGACCATATTTTAAGGTCATTTAGAAGCCGTAAAACTGCATAGTTCAGCCCAAATCTGGAGGTCGCAGAATATCCCCTTATTGAAATATCTTAAGTTATAGCTGACCTCGGATTTTTTTATTCACATCAGTTTTTGTCCACTAAAATCTGGAGTAAATCCAATGTTATATGCTGATTCTTGTGATTGATTCTATTACTATTGTAATTGGTTGAACACAGCTATTGTTATGGCCTTTAGAAATTCTTGATGAAATCTCAACTTCAAAATTTTAACGTCCTCGAAAGGGGTAAAAAATCAATATTTTTGATTTTGATAAAATTTCACATATAAGGGTCAGATGTTCATGAAAAAAAAGTTTCCACTGATTTACAGAGGATTTCCTTGGAATTTTGTCATTTTTTGAGCACCTTAAAGCCAGGTAGTATCTTGAGCATAACAAAAGTATTTTTATATCAAATAGCATACACAACTGCAATTAAACGTGAAAGAATCATTTCTCTATCTTGATTGAGAGCTAAGAAAAAATTAAAACGTGATTTTCATATTTTATTTTTTTTCTAGGCTCCTTATGCCCATTGGCGGCTATAACTTTAGTTTTCCACTATTGTAGGTCCCTACTACCCACACAAAAATCGGCATTCAAATCTGTGAGTATTTTCCTTTCAAAACCGTATAGTTAATAATCCATGTTTTGCAGCCGTATGTGGCTATCGGTCTTATCAGAGTTTTGTAAAGTCTTATTTTGGTTGTGCAGTTGGTGAGTCGTCTCTTCATCATATTTTGTATAGAGAAGAAGGCTCTTTTAGATGCTATGATGCTATTTTTGGTTTTGTCATCCTCATCAAGATATTCATTAATTTTGATGCCTAAATATTGAAAACTTGTGCTTTCAAATGTATTGCCTTCTATACAGTATAACACATTTAGGGCCAAGGCTAGAATTAGTTAAAAGTTTTTATATTTTTCCTAAGAAATATTATAATAGGGTAGTTAAATTAAAAGAAAAATTTGCACAGCCATAGTGGCAGTAGAAAATGTGATCCCGCATCATTGGCCTGTAGAATATATAATTTTTTTTTTTTTCTGAGATAGTCAAGGTGATGTATTTATGAATGCTACAATAATACTGTTTCATAAAAACTATTATTGCAGTAGTTTGAATCATATAATCCTTTGAAGAAATAATAAATTACTTGTTTCACACAAAAATCACAATTTCAATTTTTCATTTGTGGTTTGTTTTAAAGCAATTTGGGTGTAATTTAAAATAACTTACACAATTTAATTGTAGCAACCCTTATTTGGCAGAAGTTAATATTTAAATCTTACTACGCATTAGCATTGAAAAATAACCAATTGTACTTTTATTTTTCAATGGATTAAAAAAACATAAAATTTATCAAAAAATTATTTTTAATAATTACGAACCAATAAATCTCTATGAATTATGGCATGCTCTAGACACCGACAATGATTATGACCTAAAACACTCATCTGAAGCCATTATGATGCCCTAATAAAGGCTTATTATAAATGAATAGCTTATTATTGTGTTTCTATTGACTGCACCCTCAATCCCCTTCTCCAATATTTACAGTTATTCATATATTTCATAAAAATGAATTTGATTATAAATATAAGAATTCAGGATTATAAAATTTTTGTATGTGGTCTGTGATGCAAAACTAACAAGAGCACACCTCCTTTTGTTTCAGGCTAAAAGGGTTGGAGTCAACTGTATTATCCTCCCAGAAGAAAACAAAAAAGACTTCAACGATTTGCCAAAATATATTACGGAAGGATTAGAAGTCCATTTTGTTAGCAACTATAAAGAAATATATAATATTGTTTTCCCATCATAACATTAATGGAAGGAAGACTAATAAACTTACAATTGGCGTAGTGATATTTCCAAAAGAGGGACTAAGTCCATTTAGATGTGACCAAAGATATATTGAGCCAGTGTTCTTTGGAAATGATGAACATTAAATAATGAAATTAATTGTATTTATTTTAATATTTTTTACTACTGTTGTTTCAATTGAGTTTGAAAATGTTATATTAAATAATATAAATATAATAAACACGACAAGACTGAACTAACGAGACAATGATTTTTTTTTTTTTTTTTTTCTCATTTATGTACATAATAAATCTATTTAAAAATGTTATCTTTGAAGTATTTAGTTTTCCCAAAGATATAACTAAGTTATGAAGAATATAAATATCAAAATATTTCATTTGAATAACGAAGGATTAATTAGTTCTTGTGATTAGTGGCTAAATAGGGTTAAGTGGGGAACAGTGTTACAAAAAAATCATTTTTATTTTTAAAAAAAAAAAGTTTATTATATTGTCTTCTAATTATTTGCCATAAAATCAATAGTCTTTAACCTTCATATTAAGCTTGAAATAATATCAAAGCTATACTTTAAAACTACTTAGTTTTTTAGTGATCTGATATCACTTCTATGATAACTTTTATAACACTAAATAACAAACTTAGCTTTGGTTTTTTGTCATAATTAAAAAGTATTAATTCTTAATTGAAATCTAATATAAAGATAGGAACACGGAAGGGAAACTGCTATTTTAGCAATTACATACGTGTTAATTTGCAATTACAAGTAAGATATTTTTGTATGATATATGTATGATACAGGGTGATTCCCTCTTAGTGAAAAAAAAAAAAAAAAAAAAAAAAAAAATTAAGTGAAGCTAGACCAGAAAAGAAGGGAAATGCGGATGACCTCACCTTTCCATTCCAATGCATTGCAGATATATGGTAATTCAAATACTTCTTTGAGAAATCCACGTTTTTTTGCCATAAGAGGTGTAATATCTTCACTTAGCTCAAACAATTTTCAAATTTTGACCACACTTCCAATTTAGCATTTAATTTCTAAAGAACAGAGCCCATGTAACCTTGAATTTTACAAACTTGGACCTAAAGATCAGAACTTTAGGAAAGTTCTAATTCTTATTCTACTTCAATGCTCACCATCTTTTGAAAAAAACAATACACAGAACTGCAGATGTAAATTTAACCAGCTTTCGACTGGTATGATCAAATTAATAATTGCTTGTTGGTTTCATGGAAAACTTCACTTTTAAAAGCTGAAAAACGTGGTGTTTTCATTTGGCATACTAATCAGGTAGTGGTGTAAAAAAAACATTATGATGATCACACAATGAAACTCTGTATTTTAAACAAAACTCTTCATTGGAATGGAAATAAAACAAAAGTTTTATGGCTTAAAAGAAATACATTTTGGGTCATTTCAGTTATCATAACACCAAGAAAGAGCAGTGACTGACTTCTCAGTACTAAAACCATTCTTACTTTTACATTATGATTTTTCCTGTTTATTTTAAAATGGTAGGGGATTATTATTCAGTTTGTCCATACATCTACTTGATGATGGCCACGTTAAAAATGGAGAGTGTGTTGACATTCATTTTTTGTGTAGTATTTACAAAGAAAACGAATGCTGCGCAGCGCAAGTACCAACATATTTATAGGAGTCTCCCCTTTATGATGGTGCTTCACATTACATTATTCAGCAGCAATATGGGAATAGCTAAACCAATGATACCTCTAAAAAAATATTTGAATTACCATGTATCTGCAACAGATTGGAATAGAATGGTGCGATCAGCGGCATTTTTCTTCGTTTCTGGCCTAGCTTCACTCTATTTGTTTTTTCACTCAGAGAATCATCCTGTATACATACATATATAACACAATAATATCTTAGTTTTAATTGTAAATAAATAGTATGTAAATTGCTATACTATACTATACTTTCCTTTTTGTGTTCCTACCTTTATATTGCATTTCGATTAAGAATTAATACTTTTTAATTATGACACAAAACCAAATCTGTGATTAAAAAAATAATAATAAAAGGTTATGCAAGTTCGTTGTTCAGTATTACTGAAGTTATCGAATTTATTTAATGCTATTATAATAATTTCTTAAAGTTTAATGATTGATTAAAAAAAAATAAATAAAGTAGTTCCTATTCCTAGAATAAATAACCAGCTGTAAAGATGAACCTAAAATAAAATTTATGGCCAATAAACGCCATGCTTTCATTTCAATCAACCTATTTTCAAGAGTAGAAATATAAATTCTACAGATGAGTAGTACGTGAACGAACTAGTTCATGAAAATGAACTATAAAGAGCGCTCTCTGTTTTGGTGAACTATAGTTCATTTGCCCCACCAATCGGGCATGGAACCGTCGGACCTACGGAGCTACTGAACTAAATGAACTAGGTAGCTAAATGAACTAGGTAGCTAAATGAACTAGGTAGCTAAATGAACTAAGTGAACTAGGTAGTTCGTCGCCACTTAGTTCCTCATTTCGGGTTTAATCGTGTTCTGTCGTGTCCTCATCCGAAGATCGTAAACAAGCTTGAACAACAAGTAACCTCCAATTTGCTTCTACTAGGAATAGTGTCTATTTTCTATTTCTCTGTTTTACCGTTTTTAAAAACTAAACGAAATTCTTATTCCTTAAGTTCTTTTCAGTTCAGTTTTCCTTTAGATATCAACGCCAAGGACTTGATACTTACCTTTAATTCTCAACCAATTGACTGAGTCAATACCATGTTTGTTCTATTTATTTTTCCCTAATGAACCTAAGTTCCTAACACTTTTTGTTACAATTCGTATTCATAAAGTTGAAAAGTTTTATACTTGAAATAAATCCAGAATAAAAATTACAATTTTAAAAAACTAGAAAAATACGCTTTTGTAGCAAACCTAACTAAAAGCTAAGTGTGGTGAACAATTTACAGAAGTCAGACCTTTAGATTTTTAGATTTCAAGGTTCGAAGCTAATTTCCCTGTAGTAATAGTGATTTGTTTGCAATTTTAACACAGTTTATCCAAATTCAACCAACAATTTTTGGTTTTTTGACATATCTCAGAGTATGAATGGGCAAATGTTTTCTTTAAAAACCCTATCTTGCACAAAATGTAATGATCTACAACGTTTAGTTTACATTTATTGATTGGATTAGCCATTCCTGTGTTTTGGACTCTTATAAGTTTGGTAAATATAACATTTACGATAAAACCATTTTTCTGTGTTATTTCAAAAAAATGAAAAAGTTTGGGTTTTTGCCCCCCCCCCCCCGCAAACATTTCCCTCTTATCAAAATAAGTTTCATTTTGTATATTTTATTAAATAAATGCAGAAATAAGATAGAAGTGTTTTTTATTTAAGTATAGTTAATTTGACATCTCAGTTCCCTCCCTTTTTTCCATAATTCCAATCCTCTCTTAGTTCAGTACATTTCCATAGTTCTTATGAAAAATGAACTATGTAGTTCATTTGAACTAGTTCATTAGAATGAACTACCTCAAAAGGAACTATTCCCTAAAAGGAACTACTTTGCCCACCTCTAATAAATTCATAAAAATGGCCGACTAGACAGAGCTTTTTGTTACAGAACAAACAGCGCATTAGTTTTCTTTAGGGACTGGTCGGCCCATCTCGAGTTCTTAGGAATTGTAGGCATTCTTTAATGACTAATTTTCTTAACCTCGTCCATCAGTAATGAGGCTGCCATTTTGTTTTACTACTTTACACAATCTGAAGGGATAAGACTGATTAATTTAGGAGCTATTTAATTTGGAATAACAAATTAATTCATTACAGCTTATATGGCAAAAAACGTGGATTCCCCAAAAATGTTGATTGAATTCTGGATTTCTTTATTAACTATCCAAGCTAAGTAAATTTCTGATTTTCGCATATTTCATTTTTCTAGTAGAACACTCCGTTATACACCGGCAAGTATGTAAAAAACTAAAGAAAAAAAATTAAGATGTACAAAAACCTATAGCTACATGTAAACCAAGTTTAGACGAAACGCCTTAACATTGCCGATGTCACCCGAATAGCTACGGAAGCGACGATCGGCTTGGTCAACTAATCGGCCTTTTTACCAGCCGACTAGTAAGCCAAAATAGTAGTCCATTCGTCTTTAATAAAAACACATTATGTCTTTATTGCTTGCATAATTTTTTTTTTTTTATGTTATACAATTTATTCTCTTTCCATGGTATTAATATTTGAAAATCTTTGTCTCTTTTTTTCATTATTAATATTTTGAATATATAATTTTAATCATTATTAATATATTGAATAGTTTTTTTATATTTTTATATATTACACCTTTATATTATAATAATATCTCCTTAGTAATATATTTGATATTTTGTTTTTTTTGAATAGAAGTATATCTTGTTTTTATTGGCATAGATGTTATTCTTGCGAGTTGACCAACATTTAAAGAAAGACTTAACGTTCCGTATACTAGAATACTATAAAAGGAGAATTAATAAAATAAAACAATTTATTCTTTTTACTATATTTCTCTTTGGACGTACTTCTACATTATTAAATAATGCTTATGTGGACTCAAGTGTTTCTGATTGAAATGAAAGGAGTCATGCTTAAAGTAAATCACATCCTCAATTTAAAGTTACGTTTTGATGCGTAAATATTGGATTATTGTGTTTGCCTTCAAAATGTTAGCACTGGGTTTCTTTACAAATGTTCACGCTTTTATAATTACAAATATTGATGGGAACTTCAAAAAAATACTTTTATAACTATGACAATATAATAGTAACCTATAAATCTAACAAATTTGGGATTTCCCTATTTTGCTATAGTGCATTAAGCCTTACCTTCGTGGTAATTTTTTAACACTGTATGGCGATAATCATCAGCTGTTAACTCCATTTTAATCACAAAATGATAAAAGTTGCCTGAAATAAATCTAATTTTAAAGGTTTTTTTTAAAAAACAAAGAGATCTTTTTGAATTATTTGTCTTTTTGTACGACTGGCCAGCAATTTAATTTAGCATACACCGTTGCGGCTTCGCCCGCTCTCATAAATAAAGAACTTAGATTATTTTAACTAATAATTGAATTTAATTTGTTGATCAATAAAAAATCCTGTATTGAAGTATGGAATTTAGCATTATAACTTCAATGATATTTTGACGCATAGCAGTAATTTTCAACCTGTTTGAAATTGCATTGATTAGGTGTTCGAAGAGAACGTAAAATCATAAATAGACATCCAATTCAGTAGAAATACTTTTATCGATCCATCTGGTTGGATTTTAATTTCTAACCATAAAAGTATATGACAGTTTGGCAAACCTCGTTTCTGGCAATCAAGATTATCAATTTTATTTATTATTATTTTTTTATAGTAAAATTTATTATTATAAACCTTCCTTGAACTATGAAGATGTTGTAGTTAAAATTTGGTACAGTTGGGTTTAATAGTTTTACTGTTACAAACTCTGTTGCAGAATAGACATATATCGTTCGATTTTTAAACTGAACTGGGATCCACATATATTTATAGTCTTTTTAATAACAATGGAATTGAAAATAAGTAAATTTTAACATACATTTCTAGCTCTATATAACATTGTACCTTTGCAACATCTCTGGAATGGTGCTCGCTACCTATCGGTCGATTATCAAAATTTCTGCGCACCAAATATTTATCGCTTTTTTATCGAAATATAATTGAAAATCTTTAAATGTTATTATTGATAAACCTTACTTGAACTCTGAAGGTTAAAATTTGGTACTCATTGGTTCAGTGGTTTTTGCGGTTAGTGATCACAAACGAAAAATGGCTTATCCTTTTATATAATAGTATAGATATAGATTTAATGTATCATATCATCACATCAGGAATCTATTATTTAGTCAATTTCTTACATAATATTTTTTTTTTCTTTTACTGATTGTAAAGATAGTTCATGTATGTAGGTAGTGTGTATGTGTTTATATATGTGTATTTTTTTTTTCATTTTCTTACTTATTTTATTGTAAAATTGTATTTACTTGATGATCTTATTATATGTTATCTAATTTATAATCTCTAGGCCAGATATAACTTATGGTCTGTTATGTAACTATTATTCTTAAGGGACTTTGTCCCAGAATAAAATTTCTTTTTCTATTCTATTCTATACACTGAATTATTAATTAGCTACAATTTAAATTTATGAAACTGGCTGAGTGCGCAGTTTCAAATAATCATCTGATGGCCTAGTTGGTCAAAAGTGATACGTTTTTGTGGAACGCGAGGGCGTTACGCGTAGTTTTACTGTTGGTATTGCTCGAATTGAAAATTAGCCGACACTAGCCTGATTAGAAATTAAATGGAGAATGGTTTGGCCTACCGTTTAAGAGCTATATTGCTTCGAATGGAAAAAATAATATAAAAAACGTTTGAGTATCGATGGTTAAGGGGGCAACCCCTAAAACATGTTTTATTTTATTCTCTCTTTGGCCGACTGGCGCAAGGGGATCTTTAATTTTTTGTTCAGAAATTCACATTTAATGTTCAAAGGATAAAGTAGATCGAATAATTAATATTTAAAAAGTGGTTAACGTTTTATCAAGTTGGCTGCATTGTAGGTCAAAATGAAAATAAAAATCTTTCCATCTTATTTATTTTTATGGAATATTCCTTTAAAATTATTTATTTTCACTATTGTTTCGTTAATGCCCACCCTCGAAGGTTAATGTTAATATGTTCTTTAGCTCTGAGTTGTGTTGCATTAGTTTCGTGCACATATGTAATAAAGAATCTTCCAGCCTCTTACGTCAGTATCTGACACTATAAAAGATGGGTAAATAATAGAAAACGTCCACATAGATCTAGCATCTGTCAAAATATCAATATGAGGTTCGTTCTCATCTTTGCCTTCATCGCCTGTGAGTATTTTTCCTTACATTTCATGTATTTGTAATTTAATATTTAATTCATTAATCAATAGATGAGACTGTTTTATTAAAAAAAATCTAAATTTTTTATTAATTTTATATAATTAATTTTTCAATAATAGATTGATATTGAAAATATTTTTTCAACTTATCAAGATTGCAGTGGTAAAATATTGTGATCCTTGATTTTTTTTTATTTCGAAATTTCATTTCAGGAAGTTTTTTTTATTTGTTTCTTAAAATTCTTAACTATGATTCATGAAACTTTAGAAGTACATATTATTTAGTTCAGGATCCTTCAGAGTTAGTTATAGAAGACTAAGGCAGTTAAATTACAAATTTTTGTAAATTTATTTTGGAATAACTGATAACTTTTGGTACAAATTATAAAAGTTGTATTTTCCCATTTTCAAAGACTAAAGCGATTTAAATCATCATAGCTTACAATATTTTTGGAAATTTTAAATATATTAAAACATGTCAATATCAATTATCATTGAGAAAATGACATGTTTAGCTACTATAATCAATAAAAATTTAACAAGAAAATTAACTTAATAATAACATTACATAACACAAAATAAAATCATATCTGGCAGGGAGATTTTTAAAATAAAAGAAGATAAATAAAATTTAATAAAGATTTACATTAGAAAAAAAAAATACTAGAAATATGAAGCATTAGACAAATCAAAAATTATCTTTACAAAAAATTAAAACATTATCATAACAAAACTATAAATTTAGGCTAATGTTTTATGTTTGACATAATAAAATGACATACATTATAAAACATTCATATAATTAGAGAGCGCCAGTTTAGATAGAAAGAAGAGTGTTTTAAATGTTCCAAGAGAAGGATCATTGCGAATTCAAGGGGCAGAGAATTTAAGGGAATAGGGAATCAGACAAGAAAGGAATGTTGGAATACAGGATAGCATGTATAGGAGGATAGGAGCATAGGATATAATGTATAAATTAGTATCAAGATTCATTTGATTTATAATACTTAATTTCATTTTAATATTTAATTTACAGTTAATATTTAAAATAACTTTCTATTAATCGTTTTAAATATATTCACTCTAGTGATGTTTTAGAAATTGATGCAATATAAAATAAAATATCACATAAAACTAGCTGCAGAGAGTAAGGTCCTGGTTTATGTACTTTTTTTCTTTAATAATGGAAATAATTTTCTAATCTTCACAGGTCTGATTGCGGTTGCCACAGCAGTGCACTGCCCAATGGGCTGCAAGAGGAACTACTCTCCAGTCTGTGGTATGAAACTGAAGAATGGAGTCTGGAAGAAGAAAACCTTTGCCAATGATTGTGAAATGAAGAATGAAAATGAATGCAATGGAGGTAATATATTTTATTCGTATATAGATCTCATCTATCTTGAACAAAATAGTAATATTAGTTAGATGCTCATGACAGACAGATGTTTAGAGTTTAGATGCTAGTACAAATTTTTGCTTGAGTTTGTCAAAAACATATCTGAAATACATACACGTTATCATTATTAATCTATAATGTATATACATATTCAAAAATTCTAGAAAAATCCATTTAACTGAAATTAAAATTTTAGAAGCTTTTCACTAATAAATATAAGTAAACAAAAAATAACTGATTTTAATTAGGTTTCTATATTTCTTTTTTATTAAAATTTAGAAGTATATAAATTGATCGAATAGGAATAATTGATTAATTGTTGTTTGCGGAGAAACTATTCTGTTGTAAAATGATTCTAATATCCAGCAAATGATGTCTGTTTTCTTTTAAAATATGATTTAGGAAATTATCTGTGATCAATTTGGTATAAGGGAACTGTCTAAAAAAATGAAATTAATTTAAAAAATATGGTGAACTAAAAAATAAATATTTCTAGTTGGTTTTAGGTTTGATTACTATTTAATGATTGATGTCTTTTGAATGTGAAAGCAAACTAATCCTGAAGATAAAAAGGCAAATGTTAAGAACGATCTATGCCCCCCAAAAATTACTAGGAAACTACAGACTGAGTGACTAATGAAATATACGAAAGGATTCAGGACTTTGAAACAGTTACAAGGAATAGATGACTGAGTTTCTATGGGCACACGGTTATGATGGATCCCAAAAGGTTGATTAAGCAAATATTCGATAAGTTATACAACCTGAGAAGCCAGAGTGGTTATGTTAAGCAAATTAAGGAAAAACTTAAAATACTTGGAATCACTAATGAGGGCTTCCTTGATAGAGAAATTCAGGAATCGTCATAAAAATATCAGGGTTCTAGTGGAAAAGAGAACAAGGCAAAGTCATGGGGGATGGAGGGAAGAGGGCAGACCACAGCAGTCATAGCAAATGTGAGGCTATTGGAGGAAGGAGAAGGAATGAGCATACCATAAGAAGTTGAATAAGATATCTGCGTGATCTTTTGTTGGCTGGTTCACAAAAAAAAAAAAAAAAAAAAAAAAAAAAAAAAAAAAAAAAAAAAAAAAAAAAAAAAAAAAAAAAAAAAAAAAAAAAAAAAAAAAAAAACCGTTTTGAATTAAATCAGTACTAATTGGAAATAAATTTATAATTAATAACAAAAAGTAGTTCAGTAATTATAAAATATAGTTACATATAATGAACTGCAACAGAGAATGGTTGCGATGGGTTACAATTTTAAGATTTACAAAATTATTTAATATATTAACCAAAGATGTCCCTTTCAAGATAAATCTATTTTAAAATTAAACCAAAACATTAGAAATTAGCCATTTTCGTGACATTTAAAATGTTAATACATAAAGTATATTATATTACTTCACAATACATATAAATTGAATGCAATAACCATCCACAAATGATGGAACAACCTTCATTCTAGATTTCTCCTAGTTAAAATGAAATTATTTATTGAAGTATTTATGAGTTAAAAATATTTGTATGAATATTATTTTTTGCCATCAATTTTTTTCTTATGTTTTTCCTATAAATATGAATTTTTTTTTTAATTCTCAATTTTTTAAATCACATCTGTCACTTTACCTGTGAATATTAGTAAATATGATATAAACATAACTGGCATGCTTGGCAAGAGGGAGGTCAGCACCCATTGTTTCTTACTCCTAACATGATCTTAAAAAAGGCTTTATCCGTGGAGATTCTTCAACCAACTTCTTTTTATTCTTTTTTTAGGTATTTTCTGGCATGTTTCTTGAAAACATGTTTTGTATAAGTTTGTGGTATGTTCATACAGTTTGTCCTGAAATCTTGTAAAATGTCTGGATGAGAACTTGCTCTATGAGTATGGATGTCTGTGTGAAGGGTCAAGGGGAGTAAAGTTTGTATTCTTGTTTATTTGGTTTTACGTTCTTATGTACTCCAACTAGGGCAGGAAGGACGTGTTAGTAAAACTAATGATTTCTGATGAATAGTAGTGTTTGGGGTGCAGTATAATGTAACGTGTTACACTGTGCCTTCTTTGATTTTATATGTGTATTCTACTTGTATTAAATCAAAATTATTTCAGAATAGGGAAAGGAATACCGACATTGGTTTACATGATGCTAATGACATTAAAGAAGAAAAGATAATATACTCGTATTATAAATTTGTTTATGCTTAATTTTAATCATAAAAATATTTGTTTGGTATTTAACGGAGGTTGAACATTTATCATTCATATTTTATTTTGTTTAATGCATGTTTAGTGTTCCCCATTTTGTTATTCTGTACCCCTATGGCTGTTACACCGTATCCCACCCCTGGGGCAAACTGTAACAAATTTGTGATTTCAGATTAAAAAAAAAAAAAAAAAAAAAAAAAAAAAAAAAAGAAGCTTCTAAGTATAATTTTGATGTTATTTCAAGGCTAATATGAAGGTCAAAGATTGTTGATTGTGTGGTAAATAATTAGAAGACGATATAATAAACGGTTTTTTTTTGCTAAAAATAAAAGCGACTTTTTTTTTTACACTGTTTCCCGCTTCTCCCAAGTATAATTATGGTAACTCTAAACAATATCTCAAACGATTTAACATAATACGATCAGACATATGTAATGAAGATGGACAGACTCAAAATTTCAGACATGCACTTTACAAATGTAAAGCATTCGAAAGACAAAGGTTTAATCTAGTAAAAAATATTATTCTCAACATGGCCTAAGACAGAACAAAATTTTTTCTCTAAATTTAAGACTGACTTACTCACATTTATATGAAAGATCGACTTTGACATACTGACAAATGATGGGCAGCGGAGGTAGTTTCTTGTTGGCTTTTGTTTTGTTCGTTTTTTACATTTCTTTTTTTTTGTGATTTTGTTTAAATATTTTAGTTATATTACTACGTTATGCTAAACTAATCATGTTAACTTTGTATTAACATTGTAAAACATGTAGTATGCCTATAAGGCATGGAACATGTTAATATACAAATAAACAGTCCTTATATGAGGATACCATATAAGGAAAAGAAATAAAAAAAAAAAAAGAAAAGAAAAAAAAGTATAATTATAGTCTGTTTATTTTTCATTGTTGATTGTGTTTGTTAAAGTCAATCTTTTGTTAATGCTTAAGCATTTTTATTGAACTTTTTAGCCATAGATCACTTTTGTCAAATCTGTCGAAGATTACATCATCAATATTTATCCTCAGATTTTAAGATAATGACAGTTTTAAAAAATGTGATTAATTTAAAGATTATTTACTTTGATAGAATTGAACTTACGATTGACAGGTGACTAAAATTAAAATGAAAAATAAAATAATCAATTATTAATAATATTGTAGTAATTTGAAGGTGTTTCCATGTTGGGCCGTAGTGGGAGTCTTTTTTTATTTTATTCTATTTTCTATTTTTGGGTCAATCACGATTATTTATTCTGTAAATAGCATTTCAATATGTTTCATTGCTGTAGTGGAATAGTGAAAATCACACTAGCTGTAATAATAATTTAGTTTATAATATTTCAATTATATTTATTATTATTATTTTTTTTAAATGTAAAAATGATAAATAATACTGCAGTGAGAAACCTCATATTTATAATAATCTGAATAACGTTCTTTACAGGTAATTACATTCCATGTGAGGAGGTTCAAGAGGAGGACTACTAGCTTCTAGATCGCAGATAAAGTTAACTTAAAAGCTAATTTCTTTATTTTGTTACTCATGTATTCAAGAACTCCAACCCTTAATAGTTACATACTTAATCCTACATATATTAATAAGAATTATATCTGAAATTTAAATTTAGTTTTTATTTATCTATAATTTTCCCTTTACTAGTTACAGTTTAATCTTTGGCTCAGTATTTTTATAATTATGAAATATACTTTAAACGTTTCCTTGTTTATAGTTGAAGTGAGGAGTATATTGGTGCACTGCTATTATTTCTCATATCCTTTATTTCGGTATCATATTTTACTACAGTACTACTGTCTCTTAATTTTTAAGTAATTTTCACTAACTCTCTATGAAAAATTCCTATGAGAAATTCTGTTACTGTCGAACACTAGAGGAAAAATGAGTGAATCCAGGCAAAAAAAATTATAAGGATTTTTTTCTCAATTGATTTATTTTATTTGATTTTTTTTTGTGCTGAATCCAAATTAAACTTTCCAGCCTGAGAAAATTGAAACGTTCCAAAAATAAAAAAAATACTGATTCCATGATACTATTTTCAATCAATAAGTTAAAATTGTGCACTTCTCAGTAGAGCACTGCGAAATTTTAATCATTATCCGAAATCCTATAACTACTCTGAAAATACCATTTGTGCCAAAACATATACTATAAGACCTTATTAATCAATACAACTTGACCAATTTTTCACATATCAGATATTAAAAATCTTGATATTAAAAAGAGTTTTGAGATATATTTGACTTGTTATAAATTTTTGTGCCTATGATTAAAAGTCTATGGTTACTTAGCTTACCACCGAATCGTTTGACCTTTTCCCAAACCAAAGGAGATTTGAACTTAGATTTTATAGACTGTTTCATTTACAAGAGGAGGACACACTCAGTCTCTCAGGGATCTTGTAGGAAATTTTTTTGGAGGTTCCTGGTCAAACAATATTAGACACATATTTTTCCGTTCCGACTAATGGGTCCTAGTAGCCGAGAAAAAAAAAAATGTAACAGTATTAAATCAATTTATTTTATATCTCGAGTTTAAAAAAATTATATCGACTTGATTCTTACACCAACATTTTTATTTTTGTGTGCAAATTTAACGAAAAATAACGCCGCTTCGTAGATCAAATTCTACGTTAATTCGATTCTAAAAAAATTATTAGATCTTCAAGCAAACTACATAGTTTTGTTTTACTCAAAAATGACGCCAAATACTAATTTACCACCCTCAAAAACATTGAAAAACACTTTTTAAATAAAAACAGGAATATCATTTTGTCAACCTCTTCTAAAAGGGGATACATTTTTGAACCGATTATTGGTAACTTTTCTTTAAATCGCTTATTGCTTAGCTACGCAATTCAACTTGATTGGTATCGCTGGAAAGAGGAGAGCCTCAGCTTTCTTTTGATGTATGTAAATGCAAAATTCGATAAACAAAACCTATTTGGAAAGTTCGAAAATCCGAAATACATTTTGATTTTTAACTTGAATTTGAAACTATGTAGGAAATTCAAACAAATAAATTTCAAGCGTATTACTACCCTATATTTTAGATAAAAATATGAAATTGATACGTTTAACTATTGATAGTATACTATTGATACGTTAGCCGTGATTCTAGTTTTTTTCATTAAAAAAAAAAATTGCTTACCTTTCAGGCAGGCAAATTTTGAAGGATACGATTTTTTATTTTTCTATTGGATGAAATTTAGTATTTAAGAGTTCTTTTGAATGCTGAATTAGAATCCGGCGTCATTTTTAGTGTGGAAATATCGATAAAGAGAGGTTTCTTGGAGATCTAATAATTTTTTTTTTTTTTTGGAATTTAATGAATTTAAACCAAAATCTATCTATTTTTCGTTAAGTTTGCCCTCAAATTCAAAAGTTTGGGTGCAAGAATCATGTCGATATCATTTTCTTAACTTGAGATATAAAATAAATTGGTCCTTATGCTATTTTATCTGTTTTCTCGGTTTCTAGGGCCCATTAGTGGGAACGGCAAAATGCGAGTCTAATATTTTTTTACCAGGAACCTCAAAAAAAAATAACAAGATACGTGAGAGACTGTGTACTTCCTCCCCTTGTTTGTTAATTCTATTATTAAAGTTATCCATTGTGTTTTAATCATTATTTTTTATTTTTTTAAAGTACATATAACCTTAAGTTTATAGTTTTCTTCTATAGACTGCAGGTGTATCGAATAAAATAAAATTTTAATAAAAAATCAATATTATACCAAAAATTATATAAATTTGCCTCGAGACGATAAAAATGGTTTAATAATTTTCAGATTTTTTTTTTTGTCATAAGATAATAAAAAACTGTTAACAAAAAGTAATGCTAATAATAATTTATAAATGTTTGGAAATTTCCCAATCTCATCTATTTTTATTTAAGTATAGATGACCATAAACAATATTATGGTTTCGATAAAGCTATTTTTGATTCAATGATGTGTTTTTTTTTTTGTTTTTTTTTTAATATTTTATTTTATTTGATAGAACTGAAGCCCGTAGAAGAAAATAATATATTATTTTTGATAATAATTTAGAATCACGAATTTTGTTTTTTTAAAACTTATATATAGAATAGAATTAATTAAACTGAAGCTACCGGCTGAATCTATTTAGTGCTAGAGAAGTCGTATTTATCAAAAGGAAGATGTCTCAGCATTAATGTTCTTTTAATTATGACCTGGGCTAAACAGGTTTCTCAAGGATCAAAGTAAAGCTACTGAGGAAAGTGTACAAAAATAAATTTTGGGATATCATCAATTTTAGTAAATGGTTAAAAAATATATTTATTATTAGTATTAAAAATATAAAGTAATAACAATAATTAATATAGTAATTATGATAATTAAGAAAATTAATAATATTTATCGTATGATTATAAAATAATTTAATACAACCTAATATTAAATATACCACACAAACAATGTATTTTACAATCACATTAAGACCACTGAAACTTTCTTTTAATTATTTTATTAAATATATTTATTGATATTTTGAACTGTGTACTTTATATACATCAAGTAAATGTGAAGCAATAAAATATTAAAATAAATTGTTAAGAGACTACCCATTCAATAAAATATACATTAGATGATCCCTAGACCATCTTCTTTTCAAACGTCTTAGAGCGTTATCGGAAATGAAGTGGGAAATAAGTGACGGGCTAGAGAATTCGAGTTGGTATATAGCTTACTATGAAAGGGTAGGTATCTGGTTTGGGACAAATCAGCAATATGTGAAACATTAGGATATTTATTGATAATTTTGTTTGTGGCATAATGAGGAGCATTGAGGATTTTACGAAGGATTTTGGATTGTGAGTATTGGGTACGATAAGATTTGGAAGGTTTAGTGGAGCCAAACAACGATCAAACCGGTCTAATGGCTCTTATTTAAGTAATTGGAAGCTTTAAGTGAATGTTGGAGCAGTCATAAACGACTATCAGTCTCTTGCTGTATAAGTCTTGTATCTGGATTCCAAGTAAGACTGTTTTCCTGATGGAATCCTAGAGAGTAGATCTATTCAACAGGGATTAGTGAAATATTATTAAACGATACTGCAGGGTATTAATTATAAAAATTAAAAGTTCTGCTCCTTATTTCTCTTTTCCTATGCATTATCTCATTACTATTATCTTTTTTGGTTTAACAATTATAATAATAAAATAAAGTTGTTCATGTCTGAAGATATTTATAATGTATAGAGTATAAAGTGGAATAAAAATTCTTGAAACATATGTCTTATAACTGGATTTCGTTGATAGTAAAAACTAGTAAAAAAATAAAATAAAAAATAAACCAAAAACCATCTGTGGATGGAATCGAACGTGTATATTTTATTAAAAGATGTTTTAAATTCGATTCTCCTTCGATAAATTTGCCTTGACCCCGGCACTTAGCTGTTTGACCCTGAACCTTTGAACAGGTAATTTCCATGATTCCTTAATTTTATTTTATTTTTGGCTCTATCAGCTTGTTAGGATACTAATTTTAGGATTATTTTTTTAATGATAAACCATCTTATGTGTATAAATAAAACGAGTTACTGAAGTATACTCACGCACATTTTTAAAGTGAACTTTTACACTTTTATTTATTTACTTGTTCATTCATATATCACAACGTATAATATAGTTGTATTTATTGCGAAGGCATAAATACAACTTTTTACTAAGACAAAAAAAATGTATATGTTTAAAGGGTATTATTTAAGAAGAAGAAAATAAACTTTATTATATTCTATCTCCTAAGAATTACATACGAGTACAATAAATAAGGCAATCGTCTAGCTATAGAAATTTCTGAATCATCAATGTTTTAAAATTCGAATACTTCTCTTTGGGCGCCAGATCGACCAATTATAAGACTATCGTACGCCCAGTTGTCACCTATGGAAGCGAGGCCTGGGTCCAAACAAGAAAAATGGTAAGATGGCTTTGCACTTGGGAAAGGAAAGTTCTTCGAAAATATATGGAACTACCTATTCCGAGGGAGAGAGGAGAATTAGGAGTAATGAGGAGTTGAAAACCGTGTATGGCCAGCCAAATATTGTGAACTATATAAAAAAGGGAAGGTTGAGGTGGCTCGGTCATGTGGAACGGATGGGAATTGACAGTCTCCCAAGGAAACTAATTTATGAAAAACCTGGAGGAGCTCGTAGGCGAGGAAGTGCGAGAATGAGATGGTTGGATTACGTAGAGGAGGACTTGAAACAATTGAGTCAGAAGATGGAGGAAAGTTAATGCCGAAAGACCAGCTTGGATAGCAGTAGTGCCATAAATAAATAAGTTACAAAATAAAGAAGAAATCTAGTAAAGAGATACAACTTAATACTATTTATAATGTCTATAACATAAATTTACATATTTTACATTTCCTCGAAAGATTATTCAGAACATAACGATATCAATAATCTTTAAAGGAAGTTGGAGAGGAGCATTTCCAGATCGAGTTGGGCAAGGAATTCCATAAAGCTGAAGCAGGGATGATAAGCAATTTTTTGAAGGATGAAGTTCTATACCCAGGAGTGTACAGGTTGATGGGTTGGGTTCTTGTATTTAAAAGGTGGACGGAGGAGTGGAGTAAGGAGGTCATGGATATAGGTGAGTTTTTTGGTTTTCAAGCATTGAAATATGGCTGAAATTAGGAAGTATTGACGTCGAAAATTAGGGTTAAACCACCCAATTTCAGAATACTTGTGAGATATGTGATAACTTTTGTAGATCCCGAAAATAAATCTGATAATGTAGTTCATTAGCCTCTTACATCTATTTTCGAGCTCACCATAATGTCTTTATAGTTATATATTATACATCCGTAGTTAAGGTAGGAGAAAACGAAAGGTAATACCAAAAGTTGTCGAGTACTTAGTGATAATTTCTTTTCTATTTTTTAAACCTATTTATTGATATTTACAACTGTATACACTATATACAACTAGTAAATTTTAGGAAAATGATTTTGTGATGATAAATTTATTAGTAAATAGAGAAATATGCTTTATTGAGACAATTAGGAATAAACATAGTGCTGCTTAACTTTATTGGGTTGCTATAAACACAGCATACTCATCTATCCAATTAAAGACAACAATATAATTTATAATATTTATAATTCAGTTCAGCATATGACTCCTTAGACAGAGATACTTTACTGAGGGAGCTGAGGGAATACAGAGTCGATCAAAAGACCATAAACCTAGTAAGGGAAACTATAACAGAAACCAATTCTAAAATAAAACTAAGAGGAAATGTCAGCAAATCATTCCCGATAAAAACCGGTGTAAGACAAGGGGATGGACTTTCACCTGTTCTTTTCAATGTTGTTCTCGACAAAATTATGAGGACTTTATGGGAAAAGGAAACATCAGGAACTAAAGTAGGAAATCAAAGGAGTAATATCCTAGTGAAATGTCTAGTCTTCGCAGATGACTTGGCTATACTTGCTGAGTCAGAAGATGAGGTTAGGCAGCTAAATTCCCTTAAGAAAGTTGCTGAAAAAACCGAGCTTAAAATCTGCATCCAGAAAACCAAATTTATGACCACAGACACTCACTTTAGTAAGAAGGAAGTGAAAACGGAATTTGGTAAAATCCAGGTGGTTAAGAGTTTTAAATATTTGGGCGAAATAATCAGCAGAAATTTATCAGAGAAAGAAAGCATGGAATATAGGATTAAAAGATTGGAGAATTTATACTACCTAACGAGTAACATGTATAATAAAAAATACCTCTCCAAAAATGCCAAAATCAGACACTACAATACAGTGGTAAAACCAGTGATATTGTACGGAACAGAAACCATGTGCTTCCCCAGTCTGGAGAAATTGCTAAAAATAGAAAGAAGGATTCTTAGGAGAATCCACGGGCCCAAAATAACACCGGAAGGATACAGGCTAAAATCCAACAGAGAAATTTACTGTGAAATCCCTGATCTGGAGACAGAGATGAGAGCTAGAAGACTCAGGTTTTATGGACATATGCACAGGATGGACGAACAAAGATTGAACAGACAAATTTTTAGCAAAATTATGGGATACAAATATAACTAGGGCTATACATTCCAAATTAAATCTGAAGCACAAAGACTTGGGATGTGCAAGGATAGAGCCGAATTAAAAAAGTTCCTGAAAAACGCGGTGCTTGTGATGGACAAGAAGAAATTTCCGTCTAAGAGATGGACAGAAGAAAGGGAAAAAAAAGTATAGTGAAATCCTCAAGCAAAAGTGGGCAAAAAGAAAAGAACTAAAAAATAAATTAAGAACCTACATTGTATTCGCGTAGTCCTTAAGGGATGTTCGCGTCAAAAAAAAAAAAAAAAATTCAGTTATAGTTCTATAGTATAATACTTAGTACTACCTAATACTAGACAAACTAATAACATTTTTTTAATTTTTTTTTTTTTTTATAACAATCGAAGTCCCATTACATTTGGACGAATTCCTTAGAGAAGGTATCCATTCGTATTCTGTCATTCTGAACATCTAACTGTTGAACTATCATTGAAATTCACCACGAAGATATTGGCCAGTTTAGACATCCTCTTTTAAGTATGTAGCGGTATCAGGAAAGAATAAACGTTTTTTTTTTAATTTAATATATTAATTTATTTAGAATTATTCCATACCAACTTAATCCATGTTACTAAATAAAATGAAAAGCCATTTTTTCGTTTGTGATCACCAACCATGAAAACCAAATTTTAACTAGATCATCTTCATAGCTTTAGGAAGGCTTAGCAATAATAAAATTTACTTTTTAAAAAATTAAATTGTTATTAAAATGCAATAAATATGTGGATTCCAGTGAAGACCAATGAAAATCAACCGATAGGTAGCAAACACCATTCTACCATACAAGAGAGGTTGCTTATGTTCTTATCTAGAGCTTAAAATTAATAATGAAATTTAGTTATTTTCATTTACAGTTATTAAAAAGAGATAGATGTATGGTGCGACATGAGGATCCCAATGAAATTTGAAAATTGACCGTTACATCGCTAATCGTATAGTAAATAATCTCTCCATCAGAATTACCAACTTTTAAATTACTTAAAAAAATTAGACGTCCAATTATTTTTTTACGTGAACTTCAACCACCTAATTTGTAAAAAGGTACGAGGTTAAAGATAAGCATCTAAATATCATTACTGCTATAATTCTCACTGGAACAACGATGAGAGAAATAGCATTTATCCATAGAATCAAAATGATTTATATAAATCTATCATTTCAATTCTAACGGTTAAATTTTTAAATTTACGATTAACAAATCGCAAGGCAAGACTTACAAAAACGTAGTGGATCTTCAGCCTGAATTGTTGTCCTCAGGTCAGTATAATGTAGGGATTTCTACAAGTGGAAACCCTTGCAATCAAATAAATCTCATAAAATTGGGAGACAAAACTAAAAATGTAATTTATCTATGTCTAATGAATTTTGTCATTTTTTGCATGCTTTCTACAATATATGATTTTGATTTAAAAATAAATAAAACTTCAATCTATATATTAGTTCATTTCTTACTAGAACATGCGAAGCTGCTACAGTAGATGTTCAATAATAAAGAATTTTTTTTAAAAAAACAAGAGAATGGTTAGTTTAAGGTATCTTATTATAATGAAATCCCCACAATTTCAGACAAAGTATATTCATTATTCTGGAAAATAAAATTTGTTAAAATACATCTTTTAGCTTTATAATAATGTAAAAGGATTAATGATGTCTTCTCAGTTACAAATGGGATGAATCATCTATAAGCACTTAGAAGTCGTTTATTATTATACTGTCCAATTAGTTTAATTAAATATTTATGATGTTTATTTAGACGAAACGGAAGTTCTTCATAGTCATTATTTACTTGATTAAGTTCAAGCACGCCTCAGGCTAACAAACACCCTGAACGTTACGTCAACAACAGACGGTATAAAAGAGTATGGAAAATAATAAGAAACGCTACTCTGTAGTCGACAGGGAAAATAACAGTATGAAGTTCTGCTACGCCCTAGTCTTCACCGCCTGTAAGTATTTACTATTAATACATAATATATATATATATGAACACCTGGACAAAATTAGCGCATCACTTTGTTTTCTATAATTATCACCTTTTACTTTTTTTTTTTTTTTTTTTTTTTTTTTTTTTTTTTTTTTTTTTTTTTTTTTTTTTTTTCTTCATTATATATGCGGTAGATATATATTTTTCGAATTTTAATGCAAGAAAAATATTAGAATCATCCTTGCGCAGGGACCATGCTAATCTCTGTATCGTTCCAATTTTAGAATTTGTACCGCCGAAGCGAGTACTGTTCTGTGCATTTGACACGGTGTGGCACCGTGGTTTACTGCACAAGCTGAAGAAGATTTGGCCTCCACTCTACCTTTTCATTGTTATAAAATCATTTTTGACTAGTACCCCAAGGTGCCACATTGAATCCTCTTTTATTCAACCTTTATTGTTCGGATATTCCCCAGTATGATGAGGACACAATTATTGCTTAGTTCGCTGATGACACAGCACTCCTTTCCCAAGACGACCTTCACGATGCCTTCAGAAAACTCCAGAACTTCAATTAAGCCCATCGAAGACGGAAGCGAAAATCTTCACCTTACGTCATTTGAACCTCACCGACCTGATTACACTACGACTCGATCACCTCCCAGTTCCCTCGAATCCAAAAGACCAGGCAGTGCGTTACCTAGTACACCTCGACACCAGACTGACTTGGAGATTACACAATAACTACATATTACAACAAGCTAACGCAAGACTTAAACTTGTACCTTCTTTTAAATAGAAAATCATTCGTCACAGATGCTGCGGCTCCTACTGACCTACACCTGTCCTGTCTGGAACAACCCTTCAAAACTAACCAAAAAGAGACTACAGACATTCCACAACAGAATATTGCGTACGGCGGTTAAAGCAACCGGCTTATGAGGAATTCCCAGCTTCACCGGGAACTGGGAGTTGATCGACTCGAAGAGGTCTTCAACAGCCTCGCAAGGCGACACCATGTACTCCATGTCGCATCTGGAGCTCTGGAGTATAACCTAGGAACCTCTATAACAAGAAGATTACAGCCTAGGGTTTACCTAGACATACTTGGTTTATAACATGTTTTCATCAAACAGTTCGTGCATAACATTTATTTTTGATCCGAAATTTAAATAAAATTTGTTTTTGTTTTTTTGTATTACAATCAGTCTTAATGTGAGAATAAATCATGATCTAATGACATTGTTATGCCTACAGAAACTCGTTTAAAACAAAAATAATCACAACCTTAGTATTTGGAAACACCTCCTGTAGCTAATCAACTAGCTTACAAACATCTCGATATTTGCTGGATGACACGAGCAAGTGTGTTTTGAAGCTCAGCAACTGTAATTGGTGCATGATTTCGATTTCTAATACGCTCCTTTAGAATATTCTATACATGCTTTATTGGATTAAGATCCGCACTTATAAGATAAACAATACTTCTTACTTCCTGGAAGTAATGCTATACCAACAATATTTTTTTTTTCGCATTTTCTTGAAGATAAAGAAAATGTTTACAAATTTTATAGAGCGAATGGTATTTCCTATTTTTCCAACATGTCCATCACATACAGCACTGAAGTCAGTGCGGGTTTTTAAACTTATGCCAGCCCACTCCATTACAGAGCCACCTCCAAACGCTATTGCAGCAAGATGCAAATTGCTCTCCAGGGGTCTTAGCACCCTTGTTCGACGATCTAGGGAATGTAGAGCAAACCTTCATTCTGCACCGAACAAGACCATTTTCCAATCAGCAATTGTCCAATGCCGAATACTGCCGAGAAAATGTTGTGATCTCTTGTCAGTGGGTCGAGCATCCATCACTTTTCTAAGCTCTCAGTCCGATCCTCTGGAGGTTAAATTCGCTGTAAGCCTCGGCTTCTTCTTATTGTTTTGTCTGAAATCAACACGATGATGGCCAAATGAATTTAATTTCTGTGTAGAACCCTGATTTGTGAAAAAAAATTAAACAAATAAATAGAAAAAAACAAGATGATGCGCTAATATTTTGCAGGTGTATAGTTATAAAAAGTAATAAATTAATGACGAACGAAAATTTAGGTTTGATAGCTGCAGCCTTGGCGCAGGATACTCCAGTCAGCGACAAAAAGTGTCCGCTGGCTTGTGCAAGGAACTACTATCCCGTCTGCGGAATGCGACAGGAAAACGGAGTCTGGAAGAAGGAAACATTCCCCAACGAATGCGAAATGCTAGACGAAAACGAATGTCATAATGGTAACGTGTTAAAAAGTTTCAATGAGGATAATGGATATTGGATCACTGATAACTACAGCAACCATATATGAATTAAAAGTTTTATCCGAATACTCCAAAATTTACTAGACAAGCGTTCAAAGCTCCCAACACATCACAAAAGACTTGTTTACATGACAATAACTAGACTCATTTGGATATAAGGAGTTGAGCTTTGTTGTTGCTCCACTACACCTTCCAATTCTTCTCGTATCCAATCTTTACAATCCAAAATCCTTCGTGAAATCCTCAATACTCCTTATTATGTCACCAAAAAAAAAATTATCCGTAATGATCTTAATGTTCCATAAGTTGCTGATTTGGCCCAAACCAGATACCTATTCTTTCATAGTAAGCTCCAAACCCACTCGAATCCACTAGTTTCCCAACTTGCCTCACACTAAATTGTCGATAATCCTTCGAGGCGGTAATAATCTTCCCCCTAACCCTAAACCCTACTGTTTTTACACTGTACAATATTTGACCCACACTCTCTGATTTTACCTTAATTTTTATTCTTTACTTTATTTTATTATTTATCTCAATCTTTCATAGATTTACTTATTTCATTTTCCCTTTTTTATCTTTTGTATATTTATTGAGATTGTTTATTTACTTTTGTTAGTTATATTCAATGGAATGCCAAAGTGGATATAATGTTAAAATTTTAATAAGCTGAACAAAATCAAGAATTATTATATATATTTTTTATTTTACAGGTAATTGGATACCATGTCCTTCAGAGTAAGAGACCAACTGGTATTTATTGGCGTTACTGTGATCAACTGTTCCAAAACTCCCGAAGAAACAATAGTTCACCTCACATGTTTCTATTATTTTCTTTAGTTTAAATACTTCCACTACTTAACAAAGAGGAATACAAGATTTAAATTAAAAAAAATTGTAAATAAATAAAATACATTGCTACTTAGTTACTGTTTCATTTACTGTTTTATACTGTAAGAAAAAGAACTATACGTTCTTTATAATACTTTTTGGAACCGTTTCTGGACAAATTATTGAGTTAATACATGTAACAATAATTATAACTATGATATAATAACGTTTTGTAGTAATAAAGTAATTCTGTGATTATTGCTCTCATCATTAGGGATGAGTATCGATACCCGATAAATCGATATTCTCTAGATAATCCGATATTTTCATATCTTATATGATTCATATCTTATATCAATACGATATATATTGATATATCGATACTTTCCTCACGTATCGTTTTCTCTATTTTATAAAAATACAAGAGACAACTAGATTTGTAGAACTAGAAGTGTTTTTAATAAGGAAAATATTTTAAAGTTTAATGTTTTCAATACAGACTACTTCAACATTTACTAGACAAACGTTCAAGGCTCCCAATTAATTACAAAAGATTCATATACAGGACTGTGATTAGACCTATTTGGACGTACGTAGCTGAGCTTTGGGGCTCCTCTAAATCATCCAATTCATCTCGTATTCAATCCTTACAATCCAAAATCCTTCGAAAAATCCTCAATGCCCCTTACTTTGTCACCAATAAACTTACCCATAAAGATCTTAATGTGCCATATATTGCTGAGTTAACCCAAATCAGATACCTACCCTTTCATAGTAAGCTCCATAACCACTCAAATCCATTAGTTTCTCCACTTGCTTCCCACTCGATTCCCGATAATCCTCCGAGGCGTCTGAAAAGAAGATGTCCTAGAGATCTTCTAGTGTAGAATTTTTATTGAAGTGCTACTGGTGAGTAGTTCTTTTTAAGTTTTGACATGTCATTGTAATCGTTATCAGGTCATTTACTTGATTTACATATTTGTACAATTGTAAATTTCAAGAAATTGAATACAAAAAAAAGAAATTAAACATTTGAAACAATTGTGTTCCTATTAATGTTGTAAAATATATTAAGGTGACGACATTGAACCAACAACTGCTCTACCCCTGATTCCATCTTGAATACCTTTTTTACCAAGATATAAAACATTAAATCAATGTTGAAGGTAATGTTGTTACCTTCGGATAAACTTTCTCACATTTATTTTAGGTAGTAGTGGTTTATTGAATTAATATTACGATTCGCCCTACCTTAAGGCAATAACTAATATAGATGTCTACAAATCCATTCACACAACATTTACAATAAAAAAATTTCGCATTAGAGAAGTGGAGATAACAAAAAATAATTTTTAGAGAAAATTTTAGTTTTGGTTGGCACCGACTCCAAAAATAACTGATCGTAAATTGTGAATAGGTATATAAGTATAGATAATTTCATTGATTTTCATTTAACGGGTTTTGTTTTGAAGCAATTAAAATATTATTTTTTATTTTTTAGTTAAGTTCGTGTAAGTAGGTTTAACCTTGAAGTCGGTTTTGTTTTTTTCTCTAAAAATTATTTTTATTTTTCACTTTTTAGTGGCTAGTGTATTTTTGTTTATATGGTCAATTCTCGATCTTCAAGATAGCCTGAAAAATAGTTCGAGTTACTGAACAAAGACTTATCAAGGTTATCATTCCACTTACCGCAATGTAATTGGGAAAATTGAAAACAAAATGGAAGTTGAAATCATTACGTATATTTTTCATTAATGGGTATGTGTATGTTGTTTGTACATACATATAAAATCATTGATAAAGAAAATTAAATACCTGGTACCAATTTATCATACAACTCTCAACTGAATTGAGCTTTTTTCTGAGGGTGCCTAAAAGTAGACACTGCCTTTCACCTGTGGCGATAATTCTTTATTCTTTAGGACGGAGATAATATGTCATAAATATGTTTAAAATGTAAGGTTATATAACAGTGATTTTTATTAACTGGTTTTTTGATTTTTCTTAAAAAGCGCTGCGTTGATTTCAAAATATTTTTTATGGGACTACCTCTGAAGAATGCCCTACCGGTCTAAAAAAGAATCATCGAAATTGATTAAGAATTGACGGAGGTTCTCAACTCATCTGTATTTGTTTTTTTGTATGTTACGCGATTACTCTGTCAATTCTGAATCAATTTTGATGATTCTTTTTTAGATCGGTAGGCATACTTCAGAGGTGGTCCGATAAAAAATATTTTGAAATCAATGCAGCACCTTTTTAGGAAAAATCAAAAAACCCGTTAATAAGTGATTTTTTTTTAAAATGTTTTTTTTTTTTTTTTCTTAAAAAGTGCTACGTTGATTTCAAAATAATTTTAATGGGACCACCTCTGAAGTATGCCCTACCGATCTAAATAAGAATCATCAAAATTGATTCAGAATTGACGGATTAATCGCGTAACATACACACAAAAAAAAAAAAAAAAAAAATACAGACGAGATGAGAACCTCCTCTTTTTTGAAATCGATTGAAAATATCAATATATCAACACTAAATTCATTTTAGATGAAATTATTTTAGACCACGAATTTCATTGTAATGTGATTGGAATATTAATAATGGCATTTCATTAAAAAAAAAAAAAAAAAATTACGACATCGATATATCGAACTTTTTGATCACCCATATATTGTTTATCGATATTCAGAGTTAATAGTATCGCCGATATGGAATATCGATATTTTTTTCACGATACCCTTACCTACTCAACATTATTCTCGTTTTTCTTTTCAATGATCACAGACCTATATATCAATGGCAAGACCATAACTGCCCTAGGCAATGTTGCTTTAATTTAATCTTACGTAAATTCAGCCATATGTGCAAACATAAACGGATAAAAAAAAAAAATAACAAGATTGACATTTTAAAAAGACCTTCATAGATGAACGCTAAAAGCAGACATAATGATTATTCCGTTTACTCAGTTGTGTTGTTTTTCTCACACTTGCGAACTCATCGTACTATTTTGACTATTGCTAAGAAATATAAACATGCGATAGTTATGGCGTGAGCTAGAACTGTTAGGTGTTTTATTGATGTAAAGATTAACATTAAAAATAGTGATGGTATTCGATTCGCAAAACTTTTGTCAATGGAAAAATATCAGGGAAAATAATCTAAAATTATAAAATTTAATTTTTACGAGGAAGGGAAGACACGGTCTTTATTCTGAGGAATGCCAGTTAAAAAAAAATACAAGCACTTTTTTACATTTTTTCATCCAAAAGTTTTATTGATTTTTTGATTTTTACGCCTCCATATACTTTATTCAGGGCAAATAAAACATATTAGGATTATTAAAAATATGAATTAAATTAAAAAAAGCAGTATTTAATAAAAATAAATAAAGCTGTGTGTGTACTTGTTTATATGGTATTGTAACAAACACTACAACAGGGTTTCTCAACTCACGGTTTATTAACAATTAACAATATATTTAATAGAGCCACACTTACGGAACAATATTATTTAACATTAGCAAAATAATAAAGGGCATTTAACACTATGTACTACACAATAAACACAACAAAAAAATACAAAACCACACTAATTACATTCCATCTTGTCATTACACTGTCTCCCAGCAACGAGCAAGTACTTGGCGAGTCTAGGTTACTTAGCAACGGGAGTAGTTCTCCTTATTTCGTTACAGTATGAATGAATACATCATTAGCTCTGTTTCATGTTGCCCTTCACTGAGGCATATTGTACATTTATTTCCATAGACGTTAAAAAAAAAAAAAAAAATAATTTGTAGCATTTAGGGAAACATTAACTGCCAGTTTTAAACTCCAACAGCCATCAGGTAAAACTTACAATTCCTTTTTAAGTTCCTTAGCATATGCTAATCCATATATCAGGTGTATAAAGCGGCGGTAAACATATCATCTCTGAACAAACTAAGGCCAGCTGTAGTGACATGAGGTTCTTGGACATCGTTTTTTTTCTTTTATGTGAGTATATACGATAGAAACCAAAATTTGATTTCATCTATAAAATTTAAATTTGATGAGATCATTTGATTACTATGTAATTTTAAAGAGCATCTAGTAACAAATATAAATTAAACAGAATTGATGACAGCACCTAGTTACCATAGTTCGCTAATCAAGCATATTTATTATTTCTTTAAAATTTAAAATAACCATCGGCATTACTTCAATAATAATTGTATATTAGAAAGTCCCTAAGCCATATCATTTTCATACACCTCGGAGGATTATTGGAACCGAATGTAAAGCAAATTGGAAGACAAGTGGATCTCCTGGGGTACTCATAATGAAAGAACAGATTTCAGGTCTGAACCAAATCAGTAACACATGGGACATTCAAATCCATTATGTATAAGCTTATTCGTGGCAATATAAGGAGCATTGAGGATTTTAAGAAGGCTTTTGGAATGTAAGGATTAAATAGGAGATGATTGATTAATGGAGTTCCAAAACTCAACTTCCTTTCCAAATAAGTCTGATTTAGTTTCATGTAAATGACTCTTCTGTTTCAGAAGGTTTGTCTAGTGAATATTGAAGAAGTCTGAAACGAGGAGCAAATCCTTCAAAGTTAACCATAACTTTTCCTATTCTTCTCTCTTCATCCAATCTGCAGGTGTTCCTCAAGGTACTATCCGATGTCCTATCCTCTACATGGTGTATTCAGCTGCATCCCAACCCATCCTAGCACCGTCCTCACTATCTAAACTGACTGCACATGTGTGTTATCAATAAACAATGATTCATTGCATCCAAATCACTACAATTTCATGTTACACATCTTTAAGACTAATGTCTTGAAACGAAGAAATAAAATAAATTCAATCAAATAACCTTTAAAATTCTTCGTAAATCTACGACTTTTTGTCCTACAGTATCCTTTAATCATATTCCATTAATCCCGGCTGAACAGATCCACTACCTAGAACCCCATCTGTTGAAACGTCATACTTGGAATCCACATACATGACTAAAACGATAAGGAACTGTTTAGCGTTTTCGACTTCTTCAAAATTTTCCTGACAGCTAAATTTTTATGACATTTATTCCACCTATTTAGACGCACGGAGTTGAGCTTTGGAGCTGCACCAACCCATCAAATTCATCTCGTCTGCAATCCTTAACAATCCAAAATCCTTCAAAAAATCTTAAACGCTCCTTACTTTGTTACCAATAAAATTATTCATAAAGTTCTTAATGTTACATATGTTGCAGATTTAGCACAATACCTATTCTTTCATAGTAAACTCCATAACCACTCAAACCCGCTTGTTCCTCAACTTGCTTCCCACTTCATTCCCGATAATCCCCCGGGACGTCTAAAAAGAAAATGACCAAGAGACTGTTGGAATGTTGATAATCGATTTAAATGAGATTATTGACGAAATATATTTCTTAATGACAAGAATTATAATGTTCTTTTTATTATTAAAATTAATGTTTTTATAGTGTTTTCTGATGCAGTGTAATTTATAAAATCGTGTTTATATCGTCTGTCAGAAGGCAGGTGTACTGTTGTCAATTCCTTTCCTTTTGTTTTATTTGACTTTTCTCTGATCTTCCCGTTGTTTTATTGTGACCTTATCGGAACATATTCGTTGTTTGAATCTAGTTTCAGTTAGAATACTTATTGAGTAAGCATTATTTTTATTGATGGTTTTCAGACATAATTGGGTTCGTGCTGTCAAAATCTGACTGCCCACAGCGATGCAGTAAGGCCTATAAGCCAGTTTGCGGAATGGTAGTGGACAGACATGGCCATTGGACAAAGAGGATGTTTAAAAATGAATGTAAAATGAGAAACAAAAACAAATGCGAAAAAGGTATCTAAGCAATAAATAAATGATAATAAAATTTAGGAGATAAGGTGCAAAACTCGTTCGTTCCATTTTTTTGAAACATTGGATATTAATTATCTTTTAGAAAGAAAAAATATATAAAGACATTTATTGATAAAGATATATTTATTATTAGATTAGAAAGATAATATGAGGAGGTGAGGTGCAAAACTTGTTCGTTCCATTTTTTTTTTTTTTTTAATTGAAATGTTAGTGGATTCGAAAAGATATTTACTATATTTATATCTTTATCTATAAATATCTTTATGTATATTATCTTTCTAAAAGATAATTAATATCCAACTTTTCAAAAAAATGGAAGGAACGAGTTTTGCATCTCACCTCCTCATATATATAAAGATGTTTATTGATAAATATATACATAATATATAACATAACATAAGCGGCGCAACAAATCATTGCTGAATCAGGGCCCTCTCCAAAAGTTTTCGCCATTCAATAGTCTTAGATAAATATATAAAGATAGTTAATATCTTTAAGAATTCACTGACATCTCAATTTAAAAAAAAAAATAGAACGAACGAGTTTTGCACCTTATCTCCTCAATTTAAGTTGAATAATTATAAACAACAAAACACTTTTTTTTTTCTTTTTTTTTTGGATTTTATCTAAATGATAAGCTACAATTTCATCTGTGTAAATTTCGGTCGATATAGTCATGAAACAGTATATCATAAAACAAAATTCAGTAGTAAAATAGGGAAAGAAAATAATTATATATATTTTAAAAAATACTTTACTATCAATTACTTTAATGTTCGTAATTTTGCAAATAATTTTTCTGTTCCAGGTAAATATATTCCTTGTGATTCGGATTTGGAACCAGAAGAATTATGAGAAATACCATAATTCAGTAGAAAAGAATAAAATATGTAATCTTCACAAATACACGATTATCAGATCAGCAGCAAAAATAAATAATTCTTAATTATGGAATAAGATATTTCGCCTAGTTCCACAAGGTCTTAGGAGTCGAAAACGATTAAAATTGGCCATTTGAGTACAACATAATAAAACTGTATACGTTATATAGAAAAAGTAAAATTGAGAAAAAAGATTACCATGACATGTCAATAAAATGTTAAGAACTTCTCACCAGTAGCAGTTCAATAAACGTTCTACATTAGAAGGTCTCTTAGCCATCTTCTTTTCAGACGTCTCGGAGTGTTATCAGACATCTATATGAATTGAACGACGGATTGTTTGTTTTCTTCATTTTGATAATAATCTTATATTAGCAAATGGCTCCATCGAAAGTCCTCGAGTACACCAGTGTCCGTTTTTACATATTTTCCTCAATTTTTTAAACGTTTTATAAAAATTATTGTTTTATTAGGAATTGTATGTGAGTCAACTTGTGAGTCTAGTGGATTCGACTGGTTATGTAGTTTATTATGAAAGGATAGGTATCTGGTTTGGACTAAATCTGCAACATATGAGGATTTTACGAAGGATTTTGGATTGAAAAGATTGGATACGAGAAGAATTTAGAGGTTTCATTGGGGAACCTCAAAGCTCAGCTTTGTATGTCCGAATAGGTCTAATTATTGTCGTGTGAATAAGTCTTTTGTAATTTATGTGTTGCTTAGAACGCTTATCTAGTAAATGTTGGAGTATTCTGATAAACGAAACCTAAAGTAAATTCTAAAAAGCATCGGATCAGTTAATCTTTTAATTTTCCATCTTGAAGAAACTTAATATTAATTAATATTTACTAAATAACTATCAATTTTCGCAATTATTTTAATAATAATATTAAAAAATATACACTTCCGTATACAGCGATCAGAAATATACACTTAACAATAGAAACACTGCTCAATTTGCAATTCCTACCTTATTGAAGACTACTGTTATTTAATCCTCAAGGCTTCCAGAACATTACCCTGCTTTTTTATTTTTTTTTTGTCTTTTTTTAACTATTAAGACTTGAAAGTTGAACACCCCTATTAAAGATGGTTCAAAATAATGAAAAAAATGTATATAATTTTAGCCAGGCATGTGTACCCCATCAAATCTCAACCCTATCATCCTATCAGAAATTTAATTATACATAATAAATCGTTTTCGTTTCAGACTATTAGGGACCGGTTCTAAAATTTATTTTGCCTCCTGTAACCGGCCCATGAAAGGATTAATACAAAACATCGAATAATATAAAAAAAACGATAAATAATTATAGTAAAATATTAATAAATTGGCTATAAAGTTTGTTGATTTAAATACCTGAGCATTAAAAATTCTTTTTATAAATTTACTACAGAATTAATAAAAATGATAATTTACGAGGCTGTTTTTTTCCCAACATTTACGAGTTCCAATCTTGGCTTCCTAAAAAGAAAAACAGGCATTAAGGTATTTGGAAATATTATGTTGCGAAAAAAAATAGGTTAAATAAAGAAGATTTTACTGAATTTAGAAGACAACGAAATGGGCTCATTTTTCTATTGATACTATTAAGATATAATGTGTGAGTAACTCTTGGTGTAAAAAAAAAAAAAAAAAAAAAAAAAAAAAAATGGGTGAAACCAGATCAAGAATGTAGAAAAATGCCGCAGATTTTACCATCCTATTCCAATCCGTTGCGGATATACGACAAATCTATTACCTCTTTGGTAGGTAATCGATTGAAGTGAGGGTTACTTAGAACACGTGGTGTAATTAACCATAGTCTTTTTACAATTATAACAACTAAGGAAAACACTTTGTTATATTTACATTTAAACTGAACAAACAATTACAAGTTTTAATTTATAAGGAGCTATAACTAATAATAAAAAAGAAAATGAATGAATATTAAAAATTATGTACAACACTATTAAAAAATATATAAACAATGCTTATTTCTTTCCATAGCAGACTTACAGTCACTAATTGAGCGCTATTGGTGTGCACACCCCAGAGCCGACACTCGATCAGTCACATCATAAGACAACACCGTTGCAACTATATCATAGCCTTCTCAGCCTGTGTTCTGTTCTCTGTGTCCGTACTTGTAGCACTCTAAGCAAGGAGGTTATGGACGGCATTGTTATCAACCTTGCTCTGCTACAGTGCTCCCTTCAACAATGGCGTCCATGAACCTGACATTTGTTTTAATCCTTCCAAATTTGCTTCTTACCAGCTCGGACGTCGGAGTTTCTCCTTCACGATATTCGAGTAAAAAGGCTGGTTTTACTCGATTTAATGAGACTGTTACTTCTCTGTTGGGAAGCTTAAGGGTGCACAATTTCTCAGTTCGACGAATGACAGGATGAGGTCCAGTGTATGGCGGATTAAGTGGTTTCGTCAATCTGTCATCTCGTAGAAAGACGTGGCTGCATGTAGACAGTGACTGCGGAACAAATAGAGTTCTTGAGCTTGTTCTAAAAGTAGCCGATTTCAGGTGTTCGAAAACCTCTCGGAGCTCTTGAATAAGACTAGTGGAATTTGCACGAATTGTTGACGGAACAAAGAAATCTCCGGGTAGTCTGATCGTCTGTCCGTAAACTGCTTCCGCTACGCTGTAGTCTGTGTCCTCGCGAATTGTGGACCGAAGTCCCAACATTGCTGTGGGAAGAACCTTTGTCCACCATTCGCAATTCAAATGTGACATAAGGGCTGATTTAAGAGAGCGGTGCCATCGTTCTACAATACCATTACTTGCGGATGGTGATGTCCTGATCTTCTGTGTCCCCAAAAAGTTGGTAAGCTTCACAAAAAGATCGCTCTCAAATTGCCGTCCTTGGTCTGTTGTCACTTTGCTGGGTACGCCGAATCTGCAAATCCATCCCTCATAAAATATTGAAGCAACAGCTTCAGCCGTAATCTCTTCTACTGGTATAGCCTCTGGCCATCGCGTATAACGGTCTATCATGGTTACGCAGTATCGTTTATTATTTGATGTAGGGAGAGGACCTATAATGTCCAGATGCACATGATCGAAACGACTAACTTCGGGGAACTTTCCGATTGGCGTGACCGTATGCCGTGTTACTTTCGATCTCTGACAGGCTATACAACTTCTAGCCCACGTCGTCACATCTTGATTCATGTTCGGCCAGAAGTATTTCTGCGCCATTAGTTTCCGCGACGCTCTTATTCCAGGGTGGCTTAGTCCGTGCACTGAATCAAATATAACTTTTCTCATTGGTTCCGGGAGATAAATTCGCACTTGTCTTGTAGAAGTCTCGCACCATATGGGTTGGCTGGTTCCAGGGATATTAAGAAGCTTCATTGTAAGATTTTGGTTACCTTTGATGGCTTCCAACTCTGCATCGTTGTATTGTAGATTTGCAATGGAGTCGAAGTCCGCTCCCAATGAAAGTTAATCCATTCTCGAGAGTGCATCAGCTACTGCATTGTCAGTTCCATCTATATGCCGAATATCGGTGGTGAACTGGCTAATAAAGTTCAGCCACCGTATCCTAATAGGAGACGCTGATGTAGGCTTTTGATGCATTGAAAATACGATAGGTTTGTGGTCTGTAAGAATATAAAATTCTCTACCCTCGATAACTGGACGGAAATGTCTAATAGAAGAAAAAATTGCTAATAGTTCTCGATCATAGGTGGAATAGTTCTGTTGAGCTTCCGAAAGAGCTTTCGAGAAGAAACCTAGAGGAAACCAATTACCTTCCACTTTTTGTTGGAGAACTGCTCCCATGCATTGATTTGAGGCATCACAAGCTAGGGAAAGTTCTGCTGATAGTTTGGGATGCGCCAGAAGTGCTGATTTTTCAAGACTCGACTTGTATAGCTCGAATGCTTTATCACTTTCTTCGTTCCATTGAATGATTTTCCTATCGTTTTTCCTGGCACGATGGAGATATTTATTTAAAGGTTTCATAACCGCTGCAGCATGAGGAATTGCTTGCCTGTAAAAGTTAATCATTCCGAGGAAGCGACGAAGAGAACTTACATCTTTTGGTTTGGGGTACTTCTTGATGGCTCGTACTTTTTCTTCTTGAGGCTTAATTCCATCTTTACTTACGTAGTAACCTAAGAACTTTAGGTACCCTACACCAAATTCGCATTTCTCGGGATTCAGCGTTAATCCATTCTCTTCTAGGCGTTTAAACACTTCACGAAGATGTTCTAGATGCTCTTCATGGGTCGAAGAAGCGATCAGCATGTCATCGATAAGTATCCAAACGTAGTCTAAATCTCTAAAGACATTGTCCATGAATCGTTAAAAGGTTTGCGCTGCATTACGCAGACCGAAACACATTTTTAAGAATTCAAATAACCCGAAAGGTGTGTTGACTGCGGTCCTCGGAATATCTTCCTCGCGTATGGGTATGTGATAGTAGGCACGCACTAGGTCTAACCTTGAGAAAACGCACTTACCAAACAAAATGTTCCTGAAATCCATTATATGAGGAACACCGTATCTGTCTGGCAGAGTTTGGGCGTTAAGTTGTCTGTAATCTCCGCAAGGTCGCACTCCACCGTCATATTTGTCTACAACATGAAGTGCACTGGCCCATTGGCTGTTGGAAGGCCTGCAAATACCTTGCTCTACCATAAGTCGAAACTCGTCTTTTACTCGCCGGTATTTTTCCACTGGAAGTCTTCTAGCCTTGGCATACACAGGACGACCTGTTGTCTCGATAATGTGTTCAGTGTTATGCTTCACAGGTCCTTTGGTAGATGATGGTCGCGTAAGTCCTGGAAATTCTTTCAGTAGGTCAGCATAAGGGTGACCTTCCGGAACAGCTGAAATTGTAGCTGGGATTTCTCTGACTATTTTTCCTCTTGAAGTTAATCCAGTAGATCGATCTATCCGCTGTCTACCTTTCAAGTCTACTAAAAGATTGTAGTGGTACATAAAATCTGCACCAATTATAGGCTCAGGAACTTCCGCTAAAACGAACGTCCATTTAAACTCGCGTCTAAGTCCCAAATCAAGTTTAAGTCGGAGTTCTCCGAATGTTCTTATTCGACTACCGTTCGTAGCATACAAATTAAATTCCGTGGCGGTCATTGATTTTCTGACTGGAGGTAGGACTGAGATACCAGCACCTGTATCGATTAGGAAAGATTGACCCTTCCGCCGATCTGTTATGAAAAGGCGGCTTTGGACATCTGCGGAATCGGTAGCCGCTACTTCCGATCCGCTGAGGAGTTTCCCTGCTGATTCTTATTCCAAGCGCATGGATGTTCACATTTATTTGCTTTTTCTTTAAATCTGTAATGATAAAAACAAATCCAATCTGGGTCGTTGGGGTTTCTTGACTTACTGCGGGATCCTCGCCAGAATCGTCGTGGAGTTCTGCTTCTTTCTCTCCGACTTGGTCTGTCTCTGGAGGAGAGTTCAGCGATCTGCTTCGTAAGTAATTCAACTTTTGCTTCTAAGTTAGCTATGGAGGATTGTGCTTTATGAGATTCTTCCGCGTTATTGCCTGCGACTGTAGCGATATCTACTGGTTGAACAACCTCCTGTATTTTATCATCTACTTCGGCTAACTTGTCCACATCAGTCTGCCCCGTACTTATCAGGATAGCTTGCATACTCTGTGGTAAGGAACGCATAAATAGTGTTTTAATCACACTTAAAGGAACAACATCTCCTGCTAATTGTTTCATCTGTCTTAAAAATCTGGTAGGCTTTTCATCTCCCAGTTGTCTGCCTTCTAATAGTTCATGAATCCGTTTCGTCTCCGAATCCGTGTAGGCACTGACCAATCTGTCTTTGAGATTTTCATACGGGGTTTCACCGGGCCTTTTCACAATGTCTGCTGCTTGTAGTAATACTTCCGCGTTTATCTTAGGAATAACAGTTTGGAACTTTGTGACACTGTTCGTGATGTTAGCACGCGCAAAAACTGCCTTAACCTGGCAAAACCAGAGTTCCGGATCCTGCTTGATAAAAGGTGGAATCTTATCTGCAGCCGTAAAGGAAGAGTAAATTTCCGTGTTTTGTGCAGCAATATTTTCGTTAGAATCGGGCATTGTGATTAGTAGAGACTTTATATCAATACAAAAACAAATTATAAGTATGTGTTACTAAGCAACCGTCACTACAATGCAATGTACGGTAAATCTAAATTACGTCATATGGATTATCTAATTAACTTTATAATCACGTCGGGGTCACCACTTATTACCTCTTTGGTAGGTAATCGATTGAAGTGAGGGTTACTTAGAACACGTGGATTAATTAACCATAGTATTTTTTACAATTATTACAACTAAGGAAAACACTTTGTTATATTTACCTTTAAACTGAACAAACAATTACAAGTTTTAATTTATAAGGAGCTATAACTAATAATAAAAAAAGAAAATGAATGAATATTAAAAATTACGTACAACACTATTAAAATATATATATAAACAATGCTTATTTCTTTCCATAGCAGACTTACAGTCACTAATTGAGCGCTATTGGTGTGCACACCCCAGAGCCGACACTCCACCAGACAACTCCATCATAAGACAACACCGTTGCAACTATATCATAGCCTTCTCAGCCTGTGTTCTGTTCTCTGTGTCCGTACTTGTAGCACTCTAAGCAAGGAGGTTATGGACGGCATTGTTATCAACCTTGCTCTGCTACAAATCAAAGACTGTTTTGGGGAAACTATGTTTTTTTATCAAAAAAGCTGAAATATCTCCACTATGGTTAAATATTTTTCAAATTTCGACCACATTTTCGGATTCAGCATTACATTTCTATAAGAGCAGAGTACATTCAACCTTGAATTTTAAAAGCTTGTGACCTAAAGAACTGTTGATCTTCACCTTATTTAGAGAAGTTACAATATTATATTACTTCAACGCTCACAGTTTTTCAAAAAAAAAAACTATCCACAATACTTCAATTTACAAAAACTTGAAAATTTAATCAGCTTTCCAATGATATGTGAAAAGTAATGATTCTGTTTCGATTTGATAGAGAAATTTACTTTATAACCGAAAAAAACATGGTGTTCTCATTTGGCATACAAATCAGTAACTTTTGTAAATAAAACATTATGGAAATCCCTTAATGGAAATGTGCATTTTAAACATAATAAACTCTTCATTGGAATAAAAAACAAAGAAAAAAAATTATTGTTTAATAGATAATAAAGGAAAACTGTGAATAAAGCGACACCAGATCAAAGGAATCTATGTTATTACATTTATTTATTTAGGATTTATTTTATTAGATTTTCAATGTAAGGTTTAAAACCCAATGATAATGAACATAAACCTCAATTTTGCTGTTGGCTTCTGAATGCAGATGATATTGAAGAATACCACATTTTGAGGTGAATTTTAATGATAGATGAGTCTGTTTTTACAGTGGAAAGCATTTCTACCTTTCCATGAGGGGTATCGTTAAGCAATATATATATTATATAATAAGAAAAATGGATTTATTACAGCTTTTATGGTAAAAACTGTGGTTTCCTCAAAAAAATCTTTGATTTATCGTGTGACGGATTGGAATAGAAAGATGAGGTCTGCGACATTTTTCTTAATTTTTGATTTAGTTACAAAATATAAACAATTTATGTAAATACTTATACTTTTTATTTATGTAAAAGTTTTTCTAAATATATGTAATAGAAACATAATGATATAAAGATAGCATCGTAAGTGTTATCGTTTTGGTGCTCTCAGCGCATTCTATCGTGGTATCGTTAAATTAAAATAGTAAATTCAACTAGTATGAAAGGTAATATGAAGATTTGGGGTATTTTTCGTTTAATCTCAGCCAGTTACTTTTGGTTGATCTTATTATAGTTATAGTAACAGTTACTTTTTGTGCATATAATTTTATATAATAGTACTATGTTACATTTAGCTTGGAGATTCTCAAACAGTTTACATTTACTTATTGATTTCTTGTTCCTAGAGACAAATCTATTTATTATAAATAGATCTAAGCTTTCAAACCAGGTAAGAAACGTCGAAATCCTAAAAACTGATGACAAGATACAGATCCACAAAATGATACTTTAATTAATACTTTATAATAAGATTTTTATCCTTCTTGCAAAATCCAATTTTTTTTTTTTTTTTTTTTTTCAATTCTAATTTCAATATAAGGTTTTTTCGGTGTGTTGAGTCAAAATGTTACATATTTGTATGAAAAATATAGTGGTCTAGTTTATTATTTACATTTTTAACTTGATCTGCTCTAAAACAAAAATGTTTCAATGAAAGAACCACGATGATATAATTTTTATTACGCTTTTATTAACTTGACCTGTATGTAACGGAATCTTTCATAGTAGTTTTCATAAATTTCCTGCATTCTGATTAACTTAAAAATTTGCACAAGTTTCAAGGTTCAAAGATAATGCAATAATTGCACAACTTTGTTCTAAAGTTCTCTCTTAGTTCAGTCAAATCACCCCCAGAAAGGGAGTTAGTCCAATCAATGACTGCTGTAATGAGGGGTGTAGAGTGGATGGAACATGCGATAATTTTTGACTTCACAGCTTCGATAGGAGTAGTTAGAAGGTAAACATACTAAAGGTCCCCACCGCTGGGGTGTGAGCATTTTTGGGGTGACAGTATTTTTCGATTATATATCGAAAACAGTTGACTCTAGAAAAATATGCTACATAAATTAAAACTAATTTAATTTCATATAAAATTAATTATATACACATTTGTCGAAATTCCAACGGTTTTCGAGATATACGTTATTAAAAATGGATAATTTTAGAAATAAAAAAAAAAAATTTACCTCACTTTTTGTTAAAATTTGTTTCAAATACCAGAAAAATATATATGAATTCAAAGTAAATTTGAAGCTCTACAATTGTAATTCCGAAAATTTTCTTGAGAAACGATCGTGAAAGGTACTAGAAGCAAAAGTTTTATAAAAAGTGAGGTATCATTTGTTTTTTCCGGAAAATCACCAATTTTTAATAACAAATATCTCGAATATGGTTACAAATATGACAAATTTATATAGATTTAATTTTATAGGAAATTTATTTAGCTTTAACGTTTATATGAAACATATTTTTTTAGAGTCAACCGTTTTCGAAATATAATCGTAAAACCAAAAAAATTGAAATTCTCCCCTCCCCTCACCGTTAGCTCACTCCCTAGGGGGCGGGGACTTTTAGTATGTTTACCTTCTAACAATTCCTAACGAAGCTATGAAGTCAAAAATTATCGCATATTCCATGCACTCTACAATGCGTTTATTGACTGGACTGATACGTGTGCATTGCAAAAGGTGGTGTAGTAGGTTTTTTTTTAGATTTTCCGAAAAAACATAACAAAAATACTTTTAATCGTAAAATGTGTTATTTACAAAACTGAAGACTATTAAATTGTACGTATAAAGACATCCCTTAAGTTGAATTTGATTTAAGCGTTAAGCCAAAATCGATTGTCAAAAATCGACAAATTTTGCCAACTTTATCAAAAAGTTAGTTTTGGTCATGTTTAAGAGTCTATAACATCTATGAATCTATGACTATTCCAATAAAAAAATGTTGTATACTAAAAGTAACATTTTTGTTGTACCACAGATGTTGCTCCAGCATTTTAAATGAAATAATTTGATTGCTCGAAGTTTATATATAATCAAATTATATAAGCTTATATCGAACTTAAGTATAAATAGTATTGATATTGTTTAGAGACTAAAAATTAAGAAAATAAATAATAGTTTAAAAAACTAAAAAAAAAACACGCTTTAATAGCAAATCGAACTAAAAAGATTAATTAATTTCAAATAAAATTGAAGTAAAACTTAATTAATTAACTAAATAATTCAACTGATAGTAAAAAAGCGTGGGGCGCTTGATATTAAATGTTACAAAAATTTTATTGGCGACTAATTATAAAAGTATAGTTATTATTAGAATAACAATAATAATAAAATCTTAGTGATGTCGGTCCACCCGTCACAAAAGTATGCTGCACCCCTCCCTTTTTTTACTATCAATTGAATTGTTTTGTTAATAAATTAGGTTTTACTTAAATTTTATATCAAATTAGTTAGGTAATCTTTTTAGTCCGTTTGATTATTAAAGCGTGCTTTTTTAATTTTGTTTAAACTATTATTTATTAAAACTCAAGATGTTATCTAAGTTATTAAATAAGATTTTTATTATGGGAAAACAATAAGCCATGGATATGTTTATCCACGTTCTAATGGTTTTCCCAATTTAAATTTTAGAATTAAAATGATCTAATTATTTAAATTAAATTATCAATCAATGATTATTCGAAAAAACAAATTTGAGAGAAAATAGGTGTTTCAAACGTAACTTTTTTCATTCAAACCAATATTGCTTCTAAACTGTAGGTCCCAGCGACGAATGTTATTTTTAAAAAATATTTTCCATTAAAGTTCTAACGAAGGAACTGTTGGAAAACTTTTGATCCGAGCAACACCGACAGAGCTAGAAATTGTTTTCATAAAGTAACTTATCCATAATGTCCCATACGTCGCTGAATTGGCACCATCGACTGCTGTTTTCCATCGGTCTGGATAATTTTGGTCAAAGCTCCTGTTTTTGAACTGAAAAATAAGTTACGCCCGAATCCAGGGAAAAGCAAGGCTATCCTTATCGGTTCAAAACCTACCCTTAATTCCCTCCCTTACATTACTTTACCTCAATAACCGTACAATTCAATTTCAAATTTCCATCAAAAACCTCGAAATCTCCTTTGATCAACACTTATCTTGGAATAACCACATTTCCCAAATAACCAGAAAAACCATCATGATCCTTAAACAGCTCCAAAGACATCGTGACTCCTTTCCCCAAAGTACCCGCCAACTTCTGGTATCCTCTCTCATTTTTCCCCACTTTGATTACGGAGGCTTGGTTTATGGGGGGCTGTCTGTTGAGCTAGAGATGAGACTAATGAATTGTTTCATAAGATTTATCTTTGAGGTTGACAGACGGTCTCACGTATCTTGCCGGTGCAAAGAGCTAGGGTGGCTTGTCCCCGATTTTCGACGGGAATACTTCCTCGGCATTTTCCTAGTCCAGTCATTAAAAACCAATAAACCTTCCTATATTCTAGAGCTACTTACTCTACGTTCCTCCATTCACCACCTGGATACAAGATCCCAACCTTCCAACCTATATACCCCCCTCCACATAGAACTGCCTCCTTTGAAAAATCCTTCGTTATCCGTGCTACCTCTTTTTGGAATTCCTTACCTATCCATATTCGCAAAGCCTCTTCCTAAACTTCCTTTAAACATCTTTTATTTATCCATCTCCTCGATTTTCAATCTTCCACAAAAATGTAAATGTATATAAGCGTGTTAAAATTTTTACTGTTGATTGTCTTATTTATTTATTTCTTTTATTTATTTATTTATTTTTATTTTTTTTACTTAACTTTAATATTTAATTTAATTTTTAATTTTCTATAACTTCCTTCTATTTTTTTTCTTACAATTTAATTGTTCTACTGATGTGCTGATTTAACTTCAGCCAGAAAATTGTACCTTTTATTGTGCACTTTAATTATTCTTAGGGGACAATCTGTCCCAGAATAAAGTTTATTTTTCATTTCATTTCATTTCATTTTTTCTTTTTTTCGTTAAAAATGAAATTGCTTTGTTTTAATTTAATATTAAAATTGTTGGGACGTTATGTACATTATGTAAAAAAGGACGTGTTATCCTACTAGGTTTCAGATTCATTCCGTGGGTCCTCTAAGAAATGAATTTCAACCTCCTCCCCTACCCTCCAGGTGAGATTTGAACCCATGACATTTTGTAATTAATTAGTTTAATTAATAATGACGACCTTGTGATAAGAATGGATTAGATTCAAAATTCAACAATTGAAATCTATTTATTTTTTTATTAGTAAAAAATCATTTTTACAATTTTTTTTAATAAAAAGGTCGATAAAGCTGATTGTTCTCAATTTTTCAAGTTTTTTTTTTAGTTCTTCTTCCATCAATGTTCTTCAACTTGAACTCCGCATTGATTTTCGACGCAGGGCACGTAATTAGCTGAAAAAAAAATTAAATAGTTTTTAGTGTATAAATAATAATATTTATGAAAGTATCAATATAACTTTTTGATGATATTTAACTATACTATTATATAAAAGGACAAATCATTTTTCGTTTGTGATCGATAACCACGAAAACTACTGAACTAATCTGTACAAAATTTTTGCTACATCATCTTCCAAGAAGGTTTAGCATTAATAAAATCTACTAATGTTCAATTAATTTGTTATTAAAAATGCGCTAATATATGGATGACAGTGGAGTTTGAAAATTAACCTACAGGTGGCCAGCGCTATTCTTCATGAGAGGTTACAAAAAGTAAAATGTTGTATAAAACTAGAAATTACTAATAAAATTTAATTATATTTATATAATTATACTTATTATTATATTTCATATAATATACTGATATGTAATTGGCACCATTCCGAGATGAATCCGACCGGATGTAATCAATTAAACTATTTTTGCCGAATAAAGATTATTACCAAAACAAAATGTCGTTCATTTGCTTTATTATATTGTGTGTAAAAATATGATTCCTTTAGTTATAAGCACTGATAATGCCGACTATTATCAGTATGTTTCTTAATAGTCTCTGTCCATCTGGATTACCAGCGCATACATTAAAATTAAAAATTCTCAAATTAAAATTCTGGTAAATCAGGAGAGCAAATAACCTAATGAGTATAAATTCTTAATACAACTTGGCGTATTATATTTATATTAATACATCAATGACCTCCCTAATTCAGTTCACCACTGTTCCTTCCAACATTAGGCTTATGATTCCCAAATCTATCATTTCTTCCTCCTTCGGAGGTTACGACTGCTTTCACCGAAACTCAGACCAGAAAAGATTCACTGGGTCATTTTAAATAAGAGTAACGATTAAATGGCACGAAGACTCAGGCCAGGCTCTAGCTCCCTCCTTAATTCATACACCCATTTTCCTCCCTTATTCCTCAATGATCCCGTCTCTTTCAACAAAAAAATCTACGGATTATTTTTGTCCAAACCCATTCCTGGAAACATCATGCAGCCTAAATCTCCTGTTGTTCCATAGGCATAATCAAGCTATAGGCATTTTTTCCAGTTCATTGTTTCTACCTTCTCATTCTCTCATCTTCTCGTTACCCAAGGGCGAATCATGAACTGCTTTGCCAGGTTTGTCTTCAATTCCATGGTTCCTACCTCTGTTTTAAATTAATTTTGCTTCATCCCATTTTTCGCAGATAATATTTCCTTGGAACATTTCTTTACCAAATTATCAATACCCTTCACCTTTCTTATATTTACAATATGCTTTGATTCAGTTCTGCAGTCAATTCAATGTACACAAGATCCCGTCTTTCTGATCCATAAACCATATTTCGTAGAACCTAAACATTTCAACCCTTCTTTCCCGTTCCTTCAAAAATCCTATAGAATTCTATCTCCTCTATTTTTCGAACCTCGTTCTTACCCAAGATGACGCTAGCTATCTAACTATTCAATTAAATTATATTATATTAGTACCTACTATAGAAATCTATTTGTTTTACTTCAATCGTGGATTATTAATTTCATTTCAGTTTTCCTCTTTTTTTTTTCTGTTCTTTTTCTTTTTTTTTAAATTTTTTTATTATGAAACGGCCTTAAAGACGACGCGAAAATTATGACTATGGATTCTTCCCTCTGTTCTTTCTTTCTATTCATTTCTCCTTCATTATTTTTTATTGCCTTTGTTTTCTTTCTTCCGTCCAGGCATTCCCACTCATAGACTTCCTCCTTCCCACAAGAACTGTGACCTCATGCAACCTCTTTCTGTATTCTTCTTTATCCAACCAATCTTGGTCGTTTATCCCCATTTTTCTTGTTTCCTGTTTCAACTGCTTGATGTATCCTTGTGAGCTCTGGTAGCCCCAGAGTTTCTGCAACATAGCTTTATTTAGCCTTTCTGGAGGCATCCTAACCATGTGCCCGTAGAATTTTAGCCTATATCTTTTGTTATGTATTATCTTTATAATTATTATCATTACTACTTTTTTTAAAGCTTAATTTGTTCTCTGACCAGTTATAATTTTATATATTCTTCTTTATAAAGATTTTTTTTTTTTTCCATTGGAAGTTTCTTTGAGCCGAACTTCTTTATCTGTCGGGTCTTCCTCCGTTAGTCTCCGGCCAACCATACATCTCCCTACCTGATGTGAGGCCTACCGCTCCTTGTTTTACCTTCTGCTTCCCATTTAAATGTTATTTTGAGGATTCTTTCATCATCTATTTTTTAAGATCTCAATCTTTTTCCCTCAATTTTTTCCAGGATATTCCTTCCTACTTCCATCCTTTCTCCAATAATCTAATTTCTGATTCACTGAGTTCTTGAGATTTTGGCCTATCTGCTCCAAATCTGCACAGCCAGGTATGTTTTACGTTGTAATTTTTCATAGCTACAGATCATAACGCTTGCTACCTGGGTCTTATATATTATTATTTTTTTATTTCGTATCCACTCCGTAGGAATGAATTTAGCACACCTATAGCCGTTTGTCGGTTAGTTTTCTTTTTACTTCCTCTCTCGCTCTTCTGCTGTGAGTATTGTGCCTAGATAGCGAAATTGCTGGACGATAATCATATTTTATTGGGATTAATATTGATTATTTAAATTAATAACGTTTATGTGATGCATTAGAAATTTTCGACTGGTAATTTTCAATAAAGATAAGGAAACAAAGTACCAGGACTTAACATCGCTTAGCAAAGTGTTATTTAGGCTGTGCTGATAGCTCAGCTGACATTTAAATTCAAAATTACCTGCTCCACAATCGTTAGCTCCATCCATCAGACAGGAGTTGTTGAAAATTTTTACATCCCAGCAATCGCCGACCTTTTGCATTCCACATACAGGTTTGTACTCGGCAACACACAGTCTGGACGGGCAGTTAGCAGGATCAATATCATATCCAGACAACATAAACACTTCTTGTGCTGCGACTAAATAGATAATTCTGGCTGTTAATGCAATCTTAATAATAGAAAATGGACTTAAAACTATAAAATTTTTATTAATAAAAATTTACTTAAGAAGTGTATATTTTACAGTAAAAATATTTCAAAATTTTCGATTATATAGTCTAATAACAAACCCTTTGTACAATGTTGATAAACTGTTAATTTACTGAATCTAATAAATTTTGTCATTTCAAGAAATATACATGAAATGAAATTAAATGAAACAAAAAAATAAACTTTATTCTGGGACTTACTGTCCCCTAAGAATAAAAATAATGCACAGTTAATAGTACAATTGTCTGGCCTATTATTTACAAATTAAATGCTTCAGTAATTACAGCATACATTTTTTACTGGAAAAAAAATTAAATTAAATAAAAAATAAATAAATATATGAAATAATAATTATAAAATAAAATACAATCGTATACATATGAACATATAAAAGAAAGAAAAAAAAGTAATTTTAAGTATATATTTGATTATTGACATATTTGCGGAAGATTGATTGCCTAAAAGGTTCAAAAATAAACTATTTTTAAAGAAAGTTATGGAAGCTGTTTTAAAAATAGAATTGGGTAGGGAATTCCAGAAGGAGGTAGCACGAATGATGAAGGATTTGTCAAAGGAAGCGGTTTTATGTGAGGGTATGTACAGGCTAAAAGGTTGGGATCTAGTGTTTAGGAAGTGGATAGAAGAGCGCAGAGTTAATAAATCAAGAATGTAGGAAGGTTTTTACGTTTTTAGACATTGGAATAGGAAAGTACCCAGAAAGTATTGCCGTCGGAATTTAAGAAAGAGCCACTCAAGCACAGAATATTGGAAAGTAACGTGTGACCGCCAGGGAATACCGAATATAAATCTAATGAAACAGTTCATCAGTCTTCCCAGCTTCATCTCGAGATCCCCAGACAGCCCCCATAAACCAAGCACCCCTAATCAAAGCAAGGGAAAACAAGAGAGGACACTAGAAGTTTACCGGTACTCTGCGAAAAGGAGTCTCGAGGATACATACATACATTTAAAGAATGAAAGATTTATTTGTTTTTTTATTAACTATTTATAGTATTATTAACTATTTATAACTGTGTACATTTTATAAAACATGTACATTTGAGGAAAATGGTTACAATGACATGTCAATAACATGTAAACAACTACTCTCTAGTGTGAAGTAAGTTGGGAGACTAATGGATTCCAGTAGGTTTGGAGCTTACTATGAAAGGATAGATGGTTTGGGCTAAATCAGCAACATTTGAAACATTAAGATCTTTATATATAAGTGTATTTATGGCATAAAAAGGAGCATTGAGGATTTTACAAAGGATTTTGAATGGTAAGAGTTGGATACGAGAAGAATTGGAAGGTTTAGTGGAGCCCCAAATCTCAACTGCGGATGTCCAAATGAGTCTAATTACTGCTAAGTACATAAGGCTATCGTTGTCGAAAACGATGAGCAGTTTATTGTTTTATAAGCCTCGTATAAGGATTCTAAATAAGTCGTTTGTCCAGATGGAGTCCTAGGTTGCGGATTGGATCAACGGCTATTAGTATAATATAAAGAATTGAAATAAATTTGAAAGTATTATATACTTTTCGTAAGTATAAGTATAATTAGACACAAAAAAAACAAAACCGAAGTATACAAAAAAAAAAGATTGTACGGCAGGATAATTACAGATTTGTTTGTGTAATACAAAAAGCTAAAATTAAGAAGAATGGTTTTAATATGTTTAGGAAGAGTACATGAGGTTTAAAAAACAACATAAAAACATTCATTGATATTGACATACAAATATTTTGTTTTTTATAGGAGATTTTATTTTTTTTACTAATGTCGATATGAATGACCTAAACCGTTTTATGTATAAAAAAGAGTTGTTAAGAAAAAATAAGAATACTGAAATATACTCACAGAGAAAGAGGGCAATGAGAAATACACACTTCATGTTGACGGCTTCACAGCTGTGTCCCAACTACCACCTTCCTCCAGACCGGCCTCTATTTATTCCTCAAGGTTCTCTGTATCTTCTTCTATTTTCAAATCAATTATCGGCCGTTGAGCACCCCTCATTATAGGCGAATCTAAATAGTAAATAATTGTTTGTTATTTTCGTCTAAATTTGAAGATCATGTGAATCCCATATAGGTTGTAGAGTGTAGTAGATCCATTATCTGTAATTGGAGATCATGTGAATCCCATATAGGTTGTAGAGTGTAGTAGATCCATTATCTGTAATTGGAGGTGTCCGCTATGAAAACCCGATGGCGTCATAGTGGACTTGATGCGTGAGGAAGGCAAATAGTATCGCCATCGTGACGTTTGAGGTTAAGCCGAACTGGAAACTTCCTGATGACTGGTCACTATACAGGGTGAGTACCTCTTTAGTAAAAAAAAAATGGGTGAAACTAGATCAAAGATGTAGAAAAATGCCGCAGATCTCACCTTTCTATTCCAATCCGTTGTAGATATACGATAAATAAAAGGTTTTTTTGAGGAAACTACGTTTTTTTACCATAAAAGCTGTAATATATCCATTTTGATTAAATATTTTTCAAACATTGGCCACATTTTAGGATTTAGCATTAAATTTCCTATAAGAGCAGAGTACATGTAACCTTGGATTTTACAAACTTAAGACCTAAAAAACAGCATGATCTTCACCTTATTTAGGGAAGTTACAATATCTTATATTACTTCAACGCTCATCGTTTTTCGAAAAAACTATCAAAAAACTGCAAATCTCACAAAAACTTGAAAATTTAATCAGCTTTCGAATGATATGTTTAAACGTAATGGTTTTGTTTCAATTTCAGGGAGAAATTCAGTTTTGAAACCGAAAAAACATGGTGTTCTCATTTGGAATACAAATCTGCTACTTGTGTAAATAAAACATTATGACAATCTCTTAATGGAAATGGAAATTTTAAAAATAATAAATTCTTAATTGGAATAAAAGGCAAAGAAAAAAATTATTGTTTAATAGAAAATAAAGGAAAACTGTTAATAAAGCGATACCAGATCATTACATTTATTTATTTATTATTATTATTATTTCATTATTATATCATTAAATCATTACTTTTCACATATCATTCGAAAGCTGATTACATTTTTTGTAAGATTTGACGTTTTGTGGATAGTTTTTTCCAAAAACGGTGAGCGTTGAAGTAATATAAGACATTGTAACTTCCCCAAATAAGGTGAAGATCGAACTGTTCTTTAGATACCAAGTTTGTAAAGTTCAAGGTTACAGATACTCAGCTATTATAGAAATTTAATGCTAAATCCGAAAATGTGGTCATAATTTGAAAAATATTTAAACAAAATGGAGATATTACAGCTTTTATGGAAAAAAACGAGGTTTTCTCAAAAAAGTCTTTGATTTATCGTATATCTGCAACGGATTGGAATAGAAAGGTGAGGTCTGCGGCATTTTGTTACATTTATGATCTAGTTTCACCCAATTGTTTTTTTTACACTAAGAGATACTCACCCTGTATAAAACAAGTAAATTTGAGGAAAATGTTTACAATAAAATTTTAATAAAATGTAAAGAACTGCTCACTAGTAGCACTTCAATAGTTCTAGATTAACAGGTCTCTAGGCCAACTCCTTTTCAGATGTCTCAGATGATTATCGGGAATAGAGTGTGGCGCAAGGTAGAAAGCTGCCTGGTTTGGGCCAAATCAGCAACATATGGAACATTAAGATATTTAGCGATAAGTTTGTTTGTGACATAATAAGGAGCATTTAGGATTTTACTAATGATTTTGGATTGTAAGGATTAGATACAAGAATAATTGTAAGGTTTAGTGGAGCCCCTAAGTTCAACTCTATATGTTCAAATGGGTTTAGTTTCTGTCATATAAATTAGTTTTTTTGTAATTTATTGGGAGATTTGAGCGTTTGTCTTGTAAATGTTGGAGTAGACGGAAACAAAGAGTAGTTTCTCGTCTTTTAATGCGGATTTCAGAAATTCAAAGTGGAATTAGTGGGCCTAATAATCAAAACGTTGCTTATTAATTTTTGCTAATGGAAATTTATGTGATTAACTTTTTAGAACCGATGATGAATGTATAACATTTAAAACTAGTCTTCAATTGGCAAATAGTTCATCTATCTGGTATTGATACTTCTATACTATCCTGCGTTGCTTAATTGAAAAATACATACCTTAAATATCGGATCGAATGCTTAAATAATTATTAATAGTTTAAATAATAATTATATTAGTATAGTAAGAAAGGATTGGATTAAATACAAAATTCAATAACTGAAATCTCTGTACATTTTATTAGCAGAAAATTTTCATAAATTTTAATCTTATCAAAATTATTTATTAAAGATATCAATAAATTTCAGGTAAAATTATTTCTTTGAAATGTAAAAACATAGTTTGATCCAGTAAGTTCTTCTTCTAATAATCCCCAGCTCCGCACTGGAAATTGACACAGGGAACGTAATTTGCTGGAAAAAAAAATATAAAGACAGTAATATAATGTTACTATTCATTAATAATAAAGTACTATTCATTGTACATAAATATAAATAAATAAAATATCTTTAAGTGACATCAATATCTAAGCCTTTTGGGTAAGTATGTGAAAGTGCTTAACATTACCTGCTCCACAATCATTGGCTACAGCCATTGCGCAACTGTTGTTGAAAATCTTTACGTCCCAGCAATCGCCGACTTTCTGCTTTCCACAAACAGGCACATATTCTGTAGAGCATGAGTGAGCCACACAGGGTATAGAAGGATCCCAGTCCATGAGCACTTCTTGTGCTGAAACTGAAGCGGTAGTTTTGCAGTTAATGCCTCTTATAAACGTTATTGGTAATGAAAATTAATCCTTACAATCTAAAGTCTTTAGCATTGTAAATGCTCCACATTATGTATCTAACAAAACCCAACATAATGATCTCAATGTACCTTCTTTCCTTGACCTCACATACGTTCTCCAAATTCCATCAAAACCTTTTAAACCATCCAACAATCTGGCTTATTCATTATTCAGTTCCACACATCTTTATAACACTTCTCGCATATGAGACAGTGACCCCGAGACCTATGTAACTATATTTCTATTGGAGTTCTGGCTACGACCAGCTTCGTACTCAAGTCCTGAGTGACTGTGCTATAGTGCTATCTCTCAGCCTCCACTGGATTCTGCTAGTGACACAGCAGGGAGAGCAGAGCTGGGTTCTGTTTAAGCACAGCTTAACCTCCTTTAGGATGGGGATAAGCTTGGTTTGAGGTTTCCCCGGAATTGTTGTAAATATAGCATGATGGCATTTAATTTTTGTTTCTATTTAATTTATTTTTTTATATAATTATTAACTTAATTTATTCTTTATTACATTTTATTTTATTTCATGTACAGTTAGAGGCTGTTTATTTAATTTATTTTATTTTTTTTAATCCATTTCTGTATCTTATTACTTTTATTGTATATACTGTATGAATAGATTTATTGTCGTATTACATATTGCCCTTTAGAGAGACAACTTGTAATATTTATTAAAAAACAAAAAAACAATAGTTATTAAAAAAAAAATAAATAAACTCTAGATAACAAACTGTTAACATTGGACCGATTATTGCTTTTTATAGATTTTTTCGTTTATTAAACCTCTACTTAGAAAAATAAAAACGATTATTATTTTTATTATTATAAAAACGATGTTTTAATTATTTTAGTTCAACTTAAGGAAGTAATATTTTATTTAAAATATTTTAAGGTTTTTAATTAAATAGTCTAATAAACATTGTAGAATAGAATAGAATACAAAAATAATTTTATTCTGGGACAAAGTCCCTTAAGAACAACAGATAAGTAAAGGTATAAACAAATTAAATCTGGTCAGAGACATAATGAAATTTAAAAAAAAATAAAGAAAAACAATAATACAATAATGACACTAAGTACATAGATGATAATTAAATATACAGAAAAGAGAATAAGGTAACATTCTACAAATTAGAGAAAATAAAATGAAAAAATCTTTTGGTACAATGGTTAGATTAGTATGTACAATAGAAATACCCAATGTTATATTCATATAATGTGAAATTTGTATTAAATGGAATCTCAATTATGTAAGAACTGAATCTGAGTCTGAATCCAGCAATGCAAGAACAATTTATTGACTAAGTAGGTTGATTAAGCAAGCGTCAGCTTCGATGAGAAGGAGGTATTGAAAATAGAAGTATTTGAATGTTATCAGGGATTTTGTTTGTCTGATTTGAGGAGGGATCGAGTTCCAGAGGATTGGTGAGTGGAAAAGGAAGGAGCGTTGGAATGTTGAAGTTCTAATTTAGTTGGGAATAGAGTTGGGATACATGGGAGGACCGCGGACTACCGAAGACAAACCTGACGAAGCAGTTCATGATTCGCTTCAGTATGTCCTCGAGAACCGTCGAAGGGCCACCGTAAACCAGACAACCATAGTCAATGTAAGGGAATAATAAGGGAGTGACTAAAAGCTTGCTGGTTGGCTGGGGAAGAAGCTAACGATTTCAGTGGAATAATAAATAACAATAAATTGTTTAAAACATTGATTTTTTTATTTTTTATTTTAAAGTATATATGAGGGCCAGCTAAGTCCATTTTTTTTCTTTTTCACAGCTAGTCAATAATGGTAAATAATGGCTGAATTAGGAAGAGGGTCTTATTTTTTCTATGGCCATTTTATATGTGATTTACTTTTGTAAGAAAACTTTCCACTTATAAAGTTAATCTAATAAAAAAACTAATAGGAGCATTAAAAAAAAAATCTGGAAATCGGATTTGGTTGGTTTTGTAATTCTACGCCTTATTTGGTGGTTTCATTTTTTAATATTACGGATAAAAAAATACAGTGATACTGACATAAAATTCAAGAAATATATATAAACATAAAGAATGAAATAAATTATAAAATATCATGTAATTTGAGAAATATAAGTATTGATGAGGCAAAAAATGTAATTCAAATACAACTTACAGACAACGAGGGCAATCAGAAATATATACTTCATGTTAACGGCTCCGCTGCTGAGTTACAACTGGAACCTCTCTGAAGACCGGCCACTATATAATTCTCAAGGCTTTCTGAAATACTTTTTTTTAAACAATTATCGGTCGGCAACTGAACACCCTTCATTAATGAATCCACGTAATAAATATTTCGTAACTCGAGCCCCAACAAGATATGTGAATTCCATAACGGTTAGGAGTTTCCGAAGGAGCAGAATGTTAATTGTATTCGGAACATCTTAAAAAAAGAGTTTCTTTACAAATATTATGGATAAAAAAATACAGAGAAACTTTGCATAAAAGTATAGTTGATAAACAAGTAATAATAAATTGTTTATTATCCAACTGGAAAACATAGGAATAGAACTAAATTATTCATTTCCGGGATCCCACAACTAGCAATAAGATTTTTATCACTAGTGGTCCCTGAACCCAAACCTCCTGTCCTTTTTACTCGGCTCCGAAAAAAAAAAAAAACGACTTTTAAAAACGATTTTACTAAAAAACGAGGTATTTCAGGAAACTATTTGAGGAAAATATTTTTTAATGGCTACTGGAAAGGAATAGGAGGAAGAATTTCATTAGTTACTAAATCTTAAATCCTTTTCAGAAATATTTATTCTAGTGATATCACTAATAAATTGACTAGTTTGGATGGTTGCGACCGTTATTATTAGCCTGCGGTGGTAACAACTAGTGATTTGCCCTATTTCTTCCGGGTAGCTTTTTCTTCTGGGGGTGTTAAGTATATATTATTAATAGGTTTTTTGTTTTTTTATAATATTGTCGATCGTGATTTTGCTCTATACTATCATGCGTACATCAAATGATTCTACCAAATGGGCTGATGCAAGAAAGTCTAAAAATCTTTTCTTTCTAGAGAATAAGCACTATCAAGTTTCTAACTTCAGCGACCATCTACATAAATTTGAATTTCATCAACAAAAGAAGTTTCTTATCCAAAACAAAGAAACGTCAAGGTAAAGTAGTACATTGAAATATATTAAAATCAATAAATTTATCTATTTTTTCAACATATATGCCACATGAGATACATATATGCCGACTTTTTCATCCCCTGGTTCAGTGTTTTAGTTTACTTTACCACTAGTATATTTTTCATTCATGAGGTACTTGGGGTATTCAAAAAGAGTAAAGCACGAGGTGATAATACTTTTTTGTTGGAAAACAAATGAAATGAAATGAAAAAATAAACTTTATTCTGGGACTTAAAGTCCCCTAAGAATAATAATAATGCACAGTTACAAGTACAATTGCCTAGCCGTATTATTTACATATTAAATTCTTCAGTAATTACGCCATACATTTTTTAAAGGAAAAAAAATTAAATTAAATTAAAAAAAATAATATGAAATAATAATAATAACATAAAATACAGTCGTATAAATACGTATATATAAAAGAAAGAAAGAGAGAGAGAAAAAAGAAGTAATTCTAGGTATTTATTTAATTGTTTACATATTTGCTGAAGATTGATTGTCTAAAAGGTACAGAAATAAATTATTTTTAAAGTGAGTTAACGAAGCTGCTTCACGAATAGAAGTGGGTAGGGAATTCCGGAAGGAGGTAGCACGAATGATGAATTTGTCAGAGGAAGCGGCTTTATGTGAGGGGATATACAGGTTGAAAAGTTGGGATCTAGTGTTTAGGAGGTGGATAGAGGAGCGCAGAATTAATAGATCAAGAATAAAGGAAGGTTTTGTGGTTTTTAGAGATTGGGATAGGAAAGTTCCCAGAAAGTATTGCCGTCGGAATTGACAAAAGAGCCACTCAAGCTCAGAATATCGGCTGGTAACGTGTGACCGCCTGGGGATCCCGAAGATAAATCTAATGAAATAGTTCATCAGCCTCCCCAACACAAACAACAAAGCAACTATATAGCTATATTTGTAAACCTGTACGTATTATCCACCTAATTTTCAAATACATACATCAAAATAACACAATTTAAACATTAAATAATGTACTACCAATAATAAAAGAATATGGTAGTTTTAATAAGAAGGGATTCAAAATCGTATTTTCAATTACTTTTTATTAATTTTTTCAGATTTTGTTTATTTATTTTTTTTAAGGTTTCTATCAGTCCCAATTGAAATCATTAATACATAACAGAAAAAAAAAAAAAATTCCAAAACGTTCTTCGTCCAATTTTTAGTTTCTGATTTCAATGGCCACACTGTTTTTCTTCGACGCAGGGTACGTAATTAGCTGAAACAAAATATATATTATTTTTAATAAAATATTAATGTTATAATAATATATGAAGATAAATTTTGTAATGGTCCATCAATATATTGCATACAAATTTTGCAATCGATATTCAAAAAAAATGTAATACACTCGCTAATTGTATAAGTGCTTTGTCGAGGGTAAAATACTTATGAAATTCTTGTATAATGTTTCAATCCTTACTGAGTGAACTGTTTTAATTGATTTTATTATTTTTTTTATTTGTAATTATCGATATTACAGGGAGGAGCGGTTGCTCAGTGGGTAAGGTACCAGAATGCCAAGTTCGAGTCCTGCTGAAGGCAAAAAATTTATATTCTGATATTTTAGCCGTGGATCGACTTCGAGGTCGTAAGACCCTCCTAGGGCAAATCTATGCTTCTATAAAGTGTAATTTTTCTTTTAATTTTGTAAAGTGTAAATTTTTTTTTGTATGGTCCTTTTTTTATTTTTTATTGATTATTGAAATTGACGAATACACTAAAAATACATCTTCGAAGTGTGAATACAATGACTTGTAATTTAAATGCCATTCAAAATTACCTTTTCCACAATCGTTTTCTTGATCCATTATACAAGAGCTGTTGAAGATCTGCACATCCCAGCAGTCGCCGACTTTTTGCTTACCACAGACGGGAACGTATTCTTCAGCACACAGCCTGAATAAGCAAGGCTGGGAGTCTTTCTCTATATTGGAGTCCTTAGCAGAGTACATGAGCACTTCTTGTACTGAAACTTAAGAGATAATTTTTTTGTTATTGTGTTGAATATACAATCTGAAAAAAAAAAAAAAAAATTAACAGTGTAAAATTCGCTACTACCAAATCAAACTAAATGTTTGCAATGGTTTAAAGAAGGTGGACGAGAGATCTACTTTTGTAATATCTTTATGCAAATAATTGCCTATATATACATATCGTTCTTCCTCGGGAGTGACGTATCACTTATTTTCCTTTCATACGTTCCACAGATCATATTGTATATTTGACAGGTTCGGCTAAATTAACAAATTAAAAAAAAATCTGTTGAGTAGTTACATTTTTTAAAAAACAGTTTCGGAAGTTTTTCAAACTTCACTGAAACCCTGACTGAAAAATATTACTTTGCGAATAATAATACTTATGGCATTTTTTTTATTTATCTTTTTCACTACACCCTACATACATATATACATACATGTATGGATATAGATACATATACACAGCTACACATATTCATACCAATCTACCTCTTAAATAATATAACTGTATTTTAGAGTTTATTCAATATTTTGATATTTTTACAATTATTTAAATAACAATACTCACAGACAAATAGGGCGATGAGAAATACACACTTCATCTTGGCGGCTTCACAGCTGCTCCCTTACTACTACCACTTCACTGGTCACCGGTCAATATTTATTCCTCAAGGTTCCTCTGTATCTTCTTCTATTTTCACATCAATGATGGTGCGCCCGTCGAGCACCCCTCATTATAGGGGAATCTAAATAGCAAATAATTGTTTGTTATTTTCGTCTAAATTTGAAGATCATGTGAATCCCATTTAGGTTGTAGAGTGTAGTAGATCCATTATCTGTAATTGGAGGTGTCCGCTATGAAAACCCGATGGCGTCATTGTGGGGATGAGGTATGAGGAAGGCAAATAGTATCAACATCGTGAGTGACGATTGAGGTAAAGACATTGTGCAAGTCAAGGTCTGCTTAATTTGTCTGTCGAGCCAGTAATATAATGTAATGTGTCTGTGTGTGTGTATATATATAATGAATAAAATGAAATGAAAAAATAAACTTTATTCTGGGACTAATTGTCCTCAAAGAATAATAAAATTTTAACATAAGGTAGTACAATTGTCTGGCTTATCTAATTTCTAACAACGTTATTTGTATTCGAAGAACGCGTGACATATAAATATGGTTAATAGTAAATAAAATTTCATAAATATATGTATATATAAATACATATACGTATTCATACATACACATATATTACATACACATATTCCTATCGTTCGTATTAGGAAAAATAACAGATTAAAGTAAGGACACTATTTAATTTATATAAAAGAAAGTTATTAACCAATTCATCGCTATCGGAATTATTGAAGTCGACCAAATTGAATATTAATTGTTACTCATATCGGCAGGTATCTGATTAGGATGTGAGGAGATATTGAAAAAGGAGTGTTTTAAATGAGCTTAAGGAGAGAGCATGTCTAATTTCAGGATGGAGAGTGTTCCAGAGGGTAACGGATCGGGATAGGAAGGAATGCTAGTAAAATGTTGTTCGATGGAAAGGTGAATATAGGTCTGAGGTACGTGATCTTGTTGTGAATTGGGAGTAGAAGGAAGACTTAAATTTCAACAGACTATAAATGTAGGATGGGCGATGGTTATAAATTACCTGAAAAAGGAATGAACCTAGGAAATATAGTCTGTGGGTGGATGGGTAGAGCCAATGGTAAGAAACATGGGAACGCTGCGGGGCTCCGACAACAAATCGGACAAAGCTATTCATAATTCGTTTTAGCCTGCCTAGGAGACCCATTGACAGGCCCCCATACACCACGCAGCCGTAATCAAACTGAGGAAAAATGAATGAGGAAACTAGGAGTTTGCTAGTGGATTGGGGCAGGAAGTAACGGGAAAGATTAAATAGTTTCAGGATTCCTATTGATATATATTTATAAAAATAAAATTTATAATATTTATAATAATATAATATAATATATATATATATATATATATATATATATATATATATATATATATATATATTTTTTTTTTTTTTTTTTTTTTTATTGCATAATATAGTTCCTTAATAATTTTTACTGTTTCCAAATCTGAGTAGTAGGAATTGCTTTTTATTTTATTTATTTATGCACTCTTCTTAATACTCACAACTGCAGGATATGAATCTTAAAAAATATACGAGCTCTTTAGTTTCTTGATGTTTATTATTATTGAGTTATAAAAAATAGAAATCAGATAAATAAAAAGTAAAATTGTTTTTAAATAAAAAATAATTATTATTTTTTTAAATTAAAAAAAAAAATTGTTTCATTGAAAATGATAGATTATGATAACCAATAACATTACATTACTAATTATACTTCATAAACCTAAGAACAGATTTAATTATACCCATAATTGTACTTTATAGAAATTTATTTCTCAATTAAAAAAAGTTTAAAAAAAGAAATTTTTCAATCTACCTCAATAGATACACGTCAACAATTAGTTCATTAAATGACGATTATAAAATTAAAAAAATCAAAGATTAAATAAAAAATTAAAATTTAATCCACGTTACAAGATTTAAGTTGTATGACTATGAGTTAGCAACGAAATCAGAATTATTTGAGACAGTAGTTGATAGAAAAGTTTGCAATGTCTTTCTATATAACTGTGCCACTAAAAACTATTATGTTAGAGAAGCTAGTTGTAAAAATAGTCCGAAAAAAAAAATGTAATGAATAGACAAAAAAAAAATATCGAGTCTTGTATGAGGGTTCCATGTCACTCTCTTGTCAAAATAAACAGCTCTCACCACGAATTACAGGCAAACACATGGACCCTCACACAAGATTGAAAAGACAAGCAACTACGTGTAATGTAATTAATATTAATTATTATAATTATAACAGGATTTGATGAATTAAGAAATTTAATGTTCTCAATTTATGTATTTTTTAATAACAACAGAATCATTTTGACAAAAGTATTCGATATTTGTTGAAAAAAATATGTTCTTCTTCCAATGTTACATTTTTTTAACTTCGCACTGATTTTCGACGCAGGGCACGTAATTAGCTGAAAGAAAAAAATATAAAGCTTTTAATATACTAATAATATTTATAGATATATCAATATACAATTTATTATTTATTATATTATATGTAGCATTTATTATTTTATTATGAAAAATAAATTATCAAGGAGAAAAATGCTGAACGTTTATAATATGATAACAAACCTCCTTAAACATTATTAAAACTAAAAGTTAATCAATTCATAACATTAATAAACATATCATTTTTAGGTTTAAGTGATGTATTCAAGAAATATTTGAATATTCAAGAAATATCACGTTTTTTAAAAATCGAAAACTTTTACCTTCTAAAAATACCATATTATTTACTATTCTTTGTGATCAAAGAAGATCTATCTTCCGGTAACAGAGAATAACAAACTCTATCTGGTGCAATTCTTAATTTATATATATATATATATATATAAAAACATATCTTATATATATATTATATATATATATATAAATTCATAAATATAAACTCATATAATTTTTAGGTCATATAACTTTTACGATTATTTAAAAGCAATATAATTACCTGCTCCACATTCATTGGCTATCATCATCTCACATTCATTGAAGAAGTTTTTGACATCCCAGCAATCACCAACCTTCTGCTTTCCACAGACAGGTTCATATACTGCGATACACGATCGGGAGACACGGCAGAGTGGAGGGCCTATAGACGACGTGACTATTTCTTGTGCTGAAACTGAAGAGAGATTTTCGCAGTCAAAAAATTTAAAAAAATATAAGAAATTTTTTTTTTTATTTGTACTGTGCCACAGTCCTTAAAGCAGGGCATGGGCCTTCTCAATTATTTTTCCCCATTCATCTCCTAACATCCTCTCACTCCCTCCTGGTGGAGGTTATACAACGTAAATATATACAATAGACAATGTTAGTAACACAAAAAGTTTAAAAGCTTTGGAACGATTTTTATATTCTTTATACATATTTACCACTTAATCGGATTTTTTTTTAATACGCTTTTATTAACTTCACCTGTATGTAAAGGAATCATTCATCGTAATTTTTACCAGTTTCCAGCAATCTTATTAACTTGGAAATTTCCACACGTTTCAAGGACCAATGGCAGTATAATAATTGCACAACTTATGTTCTCACTTAGTCTAGTTAAATTACCCCCAAAATAGGGGACTGCCCTTCAAAAGGTGAAGTTGTAGGTTTTACGTTTTTATATGGTATAGACGGATCCTGAAAATAAAATATCAAAAATGAAACTAAATTTGATAAGGGGAAAATGTTTGGGGGGCAAAAAACGTTTTGAACTTTTTTCAGATTTTGGAAAAAAAAAAACAAACATAGAACTAAATTTTATTAAATTGTGCGTTTAAAGCTGAATTTGATTCAGGCGTTTAGCCGCGATTGTCCAACTTCGACAAATTTTGTCAACACGGAAATGGCTAATCCAATAAAAAAATGTTATATAATATAAGTTGTAAATCATTACATTTTGTGCAAGATAGGATTTTTAAAGTAAAAATTATGCCTATTCCTACTCTGAGATATGTTAATAAAACAGAATTGTTGCTTGGTTTAAGATAAACTGTGTTAAAATTGTAAACAAATCACGAATAGTACAGGGAAATTAGCTTCGAACCTTGAACATTAAAAATTAAAAAGTCTGATTGCTGCAAATTGCTAACCACACGTAGCTTTTTAGTTAGGTTTGCTACAAAAGCGCGTTTTTCTTGATTTTTTAAACTACATCTTTTGTAAACTCAATTTTGCAATATAAATTGTATGTTAACAATAAAAAATAATATAGTGTTTTCAGCATACAATAAATATAATTATTAAATTAAATTTATTAAGTATATTTAATTTTCTATCTTGATGATTATTACTAATTATTATTATAATTATATATGTATATATATATATATATATATATATATATATATATATATATATATATATATAATTAGTCGCTATCGTTATAATAATAATTATACTCACCGACTAAGAGAACAATAAGTAGTACACTCTTCATGTTGACGTCTTCACTGCTATGTTGTCAATGCCACCTTCCAGAAGAACGGCCACTATTTATTTCTCAAGGCTTCTTAAGCGTTCTTTTTTAGTTTTGTTTTTTTAAATAATCATGGCTCGAGTTGAATAACTCGTGAGGGATAATTAGAAATAATAACGATCGTGTGCTGAGCCCGGGCTTTATGTGAATTCCATACTGGTTGTGGTGAGTAGGTAAATATATTTTTCTGCTAAGTATTGCTCTGACGTAGGTTAATGAAGGTGTTTGCTATGCCCACACAAAGTTTCAATAGAGGGTACCTGACCAAATTCCACTTTCAAACCTTATGAAAAGAATATAATTTTATTAATAAGAAAACTAACAAGCACTTTATACAACATTATTTTTTTTATAAATATACTTTTCATTACTTGGCGTTAAGATGACATGGGAATTTCCTGCTAGGGAGGGTAAGAGACTGGGCATTAATAGCTGTGAAGAATTAAATCCACCTCACGCACAGTGAGACAATTCGTGAATCTAGCGGGACAAAAGTCCAAAAATGAAGTTTGTTTTTTTGATGCAGAAAGTGGTTGATCTAACAGGCTATATGTTGGAAGACATGAAACGAAGTAAATCAGGCTGAGGCAATGTCAATAAAGCAATTCAATGAATAACGAACTAATACCACTTTAATTAAATCAGGAATGGTGTGGGAAGCAAGTTGAGAAATTAGGGGATTTGAGTGGTTATGGAGCTTACTATGAAAGGATATGTATCTGGTTTGGGCTAAATCTGCAACATATGGAACATTAAGATCTTTATGGATAAGTTTATTGGTGACAAAGTAAGGTTCATTGAGGATTTTTCGAAGGATTTTGGATTGTAAGGATTGGATACGAGATGAATTGGATGGTTTAGTGGAGCCCCAAAGCTCAACTCTGTACGTCCAGATAAGTCTAATCACAGTCATGTATATTATTCTTTTTTAATTAATTGGGAGCTTTGAATGTTTGTCTAATAAATGTTGAAGTAATCTGTAACGACGGGCAGTTAGCTTTGTATAAAAAAAAAAAAAAAAATATTATATATATACAGATAAGCAAGCCGTGGCTTCTCGGCGGGTGCGATTCGTCTCTCCTTGGGGCGCGCCCCTATCCGCAGCACCTATTCAGGGCCAAATTTTAAATAGAATTAATCAAAATTACGCAGGCATTGATGACCTTAGGGTTTTATGCCTATAAGCCCAAATAAAAGAAAACAAACAACGACGGGCAGCTTCTTATCGTTTTAGTCTTGTATGTAAATTCCAAGTTATACGTTTGTCCAAGTGGAGTCCTAGGTAGCGGATCTATTCAACAGGGATTAGTGGGATATCATTAAAGGATAATGTAGGACAGGAAGTCGTGGGTTTACGGCGAAGCGATTTAAGAATTAAGTTAGTATTCTTTCAAGCACTCGACAGTGAATATCGTAATAAGTTTTCTTATATTTTTACATTTCACGATGAATTGCATTCAAAATAGTATTATTATATTACTATATATTTTTATAAGTAATATTATTATATTAGTATACACTGCCGGTCAAAAGTTTAAGTATGTAAATTTAAAAGTTTAATATCTTTAATATCGTTCCGCCTCTCTTTTTCTATCTAATTTTATGTTGATGTTTTTTTTTTAAGTAAAAACACTTTTTTACGGAATTTTAGATACTCAGACGGTACGCCAATTAAAAAGTTCACAAGTAAAAAAACACATTCAGGTTTTAGTCTGAAACTTTTTACTTAGGTAAACAGTTTGTTTTAAATTAGATCTTTAATTATGGTTCTGTGTGTCTGGGGACATGTAATTTTAGTGAATATATTGCATTTTACTGCCCGTTTATCAGTAGCACCAAAAATTGGTATTTAGGCGGGGTACTCTCAGTTGTGCACAAAAATTGGTTTTGGAATTGGCTGAAAGAAGCGTTACGGGATGGAGGTTTCAGTTTTAATAATTCCCAGGACGAAAAAAATATATCTGGTCAATTATATAATTCAAAAATTTGCAATTAGGCAACTCACAGAGGATGTCCAAAAAAAAACAACACAAAGAGATAAAAAGCTACATTTCCTCGGAAAATTTCTCGCACTGTAACCAACACTGACATTATGAATAATTTGTTGATTATGACCACAACCTGAGATTGACCACAAAATACAACTTTCGGTAATAGTGTTCTCAATTTGCTGGTAATACCACACTCAGATACGAGTATGGTACCCTTACTTAGTGGTCAGGATAGTGATGATAGTGATAATCTCGATCTAAGTGATTTATCATTATTGACTATAATTTTCTTTTCAGATTAAAACAATATAATGTGTTTGAGTTCTGTCCGTTTTAAGATAGAAAGTATTAAAGTGTTAAAGGTTATAGTTCGATAACACATTGCACTGAGTTATATATGGTATATATTATAAATTCTATTTATTTCTTACTGTACAAAATTTCAGAGATTTTTTTATTTGTTACAGAGGAGTTTTTTTCCAATCGTAATATTTTTAAATTCAATTTATATAATCACCGATAAATTCTTATATTACGTAAAGGAGTGGTGTTATAAGTATGAAACTTTGAAATTAACAGTTTCATGAGTTAGCTGAATCGAATAAAATCATAACAAGACTAATTTGATCATAATCCTGGAGCAAAGTTTGATTTGATCTTCAAGAAATGAAGTAAGGGTATCTAAAAAACACTTATACAGTAGAAGCTCACAAATTCAACCCTAAGCGACCAGTGGTAGGGCGGAATGGGCAAAATGTCGGATTAACATCAGGTAGCACGGCTGACGAAGGATTTTCAAAGGAGCCGGAGGCAGTTCTATGTGAGGGGGTATATAGGTTGGAAGGTTGGGATCTTGTATTCAGGTGGTGAATGGAGGAACGCAGAGTAAGTAGGTCTAGGATATAGGAAGGTTTATTGGTTTTTAATGTCTGGAATAGGAAAGTGCCGAGGAAGTATTGCCGTAAAAAATCGGACAAAAGCCACTTTAGTTCATTGTACCGGCAAGATACGTGATACCGTCTGTCGACCCCAAAGATGAATCTTATGAAGCAATTCATTAGTCTCCTTAGTCTCATCTCTAGCTCAACAGACAGCCCCCCCCCCCCCCATACACTAAGCACCCGTAATCAAAGTGGGGAAAAATGAGAGATGATACCAGAAGTTGGCGGGTACTTCGGGGAAATGAGTCACGATATCCTTGGAGCTGTTTGAGGATCATGATGGAATTTCTGGTAATTTGGGAAATGTGGTTATTGCAGGATAAGTGTTGATCAAAGGATATACCGAGGTTTTTGATGGAAATTTGAAAATGAATTGAACGGTTATTGAGGTAAAGTAATGGATAGTAAGGGAGTAATTACATATTTATTTAAATATGTAAATGAATAAATAAATGTATTTGATTCATAAAATATTTGCTTAGCCTATTTAACTAATATTAATCTCACTAATATTTTTTTATTGATAGTATGATTGACACTAAAAAAATAAGTTTATTAAAGAAAACTCTATAAATATTTATTGAAATATTTTTGAACCTTTAAATTTGATAAGATAAGTATTTTTGACTATCATTAGGTATTTTCCATAAAAATACATTATTTCTGAGCTAACATCAAAACTTAATTTAGATTTCTCTGTCGCAACCCAAAAAAAAAAGTTTATTACACAAATTTAATTTAAGAAGAATTGTTAAAAAGTAATACTATCCAAAATAAAAAATAAATAAAATAAAAATTATGTTAAAATTTAAAATACCTACCTTAAGCTCCTGAAATATAAGTAATAAAAACCAATTGCTGATAACTAAATCAATATCATTGAATATCAATAAGTAAGTCAGAGGAGAAATAAAAAATTAAAAAAATAATTTTCAGTATTTTATTATCAAAAAATCATTTTTAAAATTTTTTTTTTCATGAGAGGTGTCCATCAATCTCAGACGAAATCCATTGTTCAAATAGTCAAAGAAATTATTGCGAAAAAGATCACTCCGCAGGGCTACAAGTGTTTTCGACGCAGGGCACGTAATTTGCTGAAAAAAAAGAAGTTTTTTATTAATTTTTTATAAAATATATTATTAATTTTATGTATTATTATATATTGTATGGTAAGATATAATTTATTTCTGAAGTATTATTGTCCCGATGGATTCATTACAATCCATATATTATTGTCCTTGAGGAAGGCTTTTGTATTGTATTTTTTTTTTTTATGAAAGCGATTTTTCTAAAAATATATATTTTATTAATATATGAGTGTAAATATGATAATATAAATTTAATTATAACGATTTTATAATACTTCTATTCACTCTTAAATTCTTAAACGCAACGGTGTTTTGAGATAATAATATAAATTTGTTTATAAAATTAAAGGAAGAACATTCATAACTTGTGAATTTTCAATTTCAATGCAAGCCATGGGTTTTGATTTAAAATTTTTGTATATAGGACTTATAAAGAATGTTTAAAATTTGAAACTATTTTTCCAATTAGAAAAATTGTAATAGAAGTGGCAATTAATTCATCAATCCTAATTGTTTTGATCCTTTTATACCTGTCCTTTAGATTTGTCACTTGAGCGGACCTCAAGTGAAAAATATAAAGACCTCGCATAATAGAATTCAGTGAAAACTGCTGTGTGTATATAAAATAAGCAGTTTGTAAACAAACAAAGCAATAATGGCCTATTAAGATTCATTTTCTGTTTTGATCTATTGCCTTTAAGCCGTAGGTAAGCTTACATTAAAAATAAAATAAATACATTTTTCGATGAAGTGAACTTAACGGGTTTTGTCCCTGAACGACTCAAAACATGTTGATACATAAGTTACCAACCAACAAAACACTTGTATTTAAGCCAATTTTGAACTTTTACCGTTAATCTATAACAATGTAAAATGGAAATGGGGTTCACTAATTATGTAAGCCAAATTCTTAAATTTATACTTAACCTATCGAACACCTAAAGCCAAGTGATGTATTTGTAGAATTGCGTGAACGTATTACTAGTGATACAAATGTTATTATTGATTACCTTGTCCACAAGCGTTCTCGGCTTCCATCCCGCAGCTGTTGCGGAAGATCTTCACATCCCAGCAATCCCCGTTTTTCTGCTTCCCGCAAACAGGAATATGTTCGGCAGAACATGATGGAGTAGCGCACATTAGCACTTCTTGTGCTGAAACTAAAACAATTTTTTTTCTCAATTAATAACAGAAATTTACGACTTTTCAACAACAAAAAAAAAAGTCAATCCGATATTGTGATTATAATGGCACGTTAAAATCTTGTCGAGACACTGCCCGTTGGTAGGACTCTAAGAAAAGTTTTGTAGTTGGGATTTAGGAAATCAAAAATTTTAAAAACGAATTTAATACACTGATGTTTTGGCTTGGCCGCAAGCCTTCATCAGGGGGTAGCTAAGAATATATGAACTCTTCATTAAAAAATAATTAAATTAAATTAAAACCGTATATTTCTTTGTTTTATTAACAATAGATTTTTTTTTTTTTGTATAATATGACAAAAAAAAATGGTTATTTCTATAAACTGGGGTTCTAAAAAAAAAAAATGCGTAATATTTTTATAAATTTAAATTTGAGCTGTGAATTTGGAGATCTTAATCAAATCTAATTCATACATTTATTTAATATTAATTCAGATCTTTCAATTATTCCAATGTATGCTACCTATAAAATATTTATTATATCTTACAGCTCATTATTAGGAATCAAATTGTATTCAATCACTAAATAACTGTAACTTATTAACATGTAACATGTTTTACCGGTAACCTAGTTGGTCAAAAGCGATACGTTTTGGGTTACGCGTATTTTGATAGTTCTATATCAGGAGAATAGGAGCAGTAAGGAGCACAACGCTTCTTATACTAAGCAACACTCCTGACTTGGAGGCAGGTTTTTTTTTGTCTTGTTTCTCCTTATACGATATAAAAACATTTAACCTGAATCTGACCGATCTTGCTCGATCCATCACGGCTGTTCAAAATTTTGGTTTGAATACAAATAAGCCACTATTAAAACTTCTACTTTTAAGTGTAGGGGTTTTTTTGATAGGCTCTTGCTCAGTTGGTGATGCCGGGATCGAAAATCTGACGACATTATTTTTCCTGTGAAGGAGAAGTAAATTTTTTTTTTTTTTTTTTTTTTTTTTTTTTTTTTCCCAAACAAACAACTGATATTACATTTACTCTTCAAGGAGAATTGATAATAACCTTGATTTTTCCCCCAATTGATTTTTCTGGGCCAAAAGTTTCATTCTTACTTCGGTTGATATTGTCATCATATAATTTAACCAGGAAATGTGACGTGCACAATGATTGTTTTAAAAAAAATAAATAAAAGGAAGCAGTATTTAAAACATATTATTATTTTATATTATATGAGGAGATATTAAGAATATAAAGTAATTGATAAGCGACTTTGTGGGCGACGTTTCACGGCTTATGCCACATTTTCAAGCCCATCCTGTGTGCACCTTAACACTCCAACATAGTTAATAAATATTTATTTCGACTGAAAAGTCTCGTCGCTTATATACATCCATCATAAAACATCTTTTCTTGTTGATAAAATATTAGAATTATTCCTTAAAATAATAAATTATAATGTATATAAGTGATTTCCTTATTACCGAACAATTTAAAATGAACTAAATTTTAAATTAATAAGGTTTATATCCGCTCCTGGCGTTCATTACGTACTGTGTTCGAATATATGTGATAAATACGTATTAAATTTGATTTCGGTTAGTTTCTTGTTGGACATAATCCATCTAATGCTAAACTGTGATTCATAAAATTATTTGAAAATTTCGTATTTTTATTTATTTTTTAAAATTCTAATAAGCTTCGTTTCACGTTAAAAGAATGTGAATGTGTGAATTAATGTGAAAATGTGAATTAAATCCGTAAACGGATTTAAATTATTACTCACAAACAAAGAGGGCAATGAGAAATACACACTTCATCTTGACGGCTTCACTGCTGTGTCCTAACTACCACCTTCCTGGGGACCGGCCACTATTTATTCCTCAAGGCTTCTTCAACATCCTTTTTTTTTTTTAATAATTATGACTCGGTGGTCGAACTGCTTTGAGAGAAGATTTAAAATAATATCTAATTATTCATGTTTTTGAGCTAGTTGAGACTCCCATATTGTTTATAGTTGAATAAAAAGATATATTTTTCATATCTGGATTTATAAATGGTGTCGTTATTGGATTGGAGATACAATTCATTATTTAACAAAATCAATTTTTTTCAGGAGAGTAAAATAATGGGAATATGCTCATTAAAAATTTCTCAGGTAGATATATAGTGAATTTTCTCATTCTTTTCTTTTTCGTATTCTTTATTAAAATAAATTACATAAAACTTAACTAGGCTAATAATAACATAGGCAAATGTCTGGGTACACATCCGTTTTACAAGACATAATAATTGTAAAATTATGATCCAAGCCAAATTAACACATGTAATAATATACAATTTATATAATAATATAAACAACATGAAAATAAAACTCTTTTGTGGTGGAATACAAAATAAACTTTTTTTTATTATTGAACTTTATAGTGTAAATAAGATATTTATACTATTCTGAAGTGTGTACTATTGTGTAATTTAAAGAAATTGGTTTTTAAATCTGAATATATAGCAATTATATTCACTTGGTAGCTTTTTATACTTAAGAGAAATAATATCCACACACAATGACTTCTTATTGAATTTGTAAAAAATTGCAATTAGTGACTTTTACTTCCAAGCAGACGATATGTTTATTTATGTTGTCAATTTACTTAGGGTATGCAATACTATGTATAGACTACCCTCTTCTTTTGAACATATAGAAAAAAATACGATTATCCGAACTAATTGGAGTCAGGGGTGGTTCGGATAAAAAAATAAATAAATAAATTGGTCAGTTAGATGAAATCCGGAAAGGTAGGAAAAATTCAATACATACATATAAATTCTTCATCATTTATTACAATGTACATTACAACTAAATATTTACATATTACATTTTATCTCTTTTTTACCCTCTCTCACTGTATTGAATTTTTTTTATTTTTTTATTTTTATTTTTATTTTTTTTTTTTACCAGTAATAAATAAATTTCTTTGATTCATCAAATAGATACTTAGTTTATTTAACTAGAGTTTATTTCACTACTATTTTTTTATTTATTATATGATTGACACTAAGAAATAAATTAATCAAGAGGAAACTTTATAGCCATTTATTTAAATATTGTTTTACCTTTAAGTTTGATAAGTAATAAAGTATTTTTTATTATTATACTTTATGAAATTATTTTCCATAATTTTCCAGACGTTATTTCTGAGCTAGCAGTAAATAAACAGATTTTTCTTTGCAGCCCAATAAAACGCCATTGGTCAAATTTAGTATAAAAAGAATTGTTAAAAATAAAACTATCCAAAAAGAAAAAAATTAAAAAAAATTTAACGTTTAAAATACCTACCTTAAACACCATGAATATAGTTAATAAAAACCAATTTCTGATAACTTAAACAATAATATTGAATATCAATAAGTAAGGATTAGGTGAAATAAAAAATTTAATAATTTTCAGTTTTTTATTTATCGCAAAGCCAGTTTGAAATTTTTTTTTCAATGTCTGACGAATTGACAATGTCAATCAATCTCAGACGAATTCCTTCGTTCAAATAGTCGAAGAAATCAATACGCAAAATCTGTTGGCCGAGCTTTACATGTATTTTCTTCGCATGGCACGTAATTCGCTGAAAAAAAAAAATTAAACAGTTTTTAAGATATTATTTTTTTAATAAAATATATTATTTGTTTTGGCATGGTATGATTTTATCTTATATTGTTAGAAATAATTGAAGGATTTGCTGCAAAAAGGAAGTAGAAACGTATCAGTTTTTCAAGAAGAAATTTATCAAACTATAATGAAAATAGGCCAAATTTGATTCATAAACTTACTAACAATGGGAGCAAACTCATATAACAATATTTATATTCATTATTTTTTTATTTATTTATTATTTTTTTTTTTTTTTATAACAAGATTTTACATTGGCTCCATTCTCCGCTACAATGGAGCTACCTCATTTTTAAAGCAAACCCTTCAATTCATTTTTAATGAGAGTGATTTTTCTAAAAGTATAATGCACGTTTATTTCAAAAGTGACACAACTCAAAAACATGCTATAAAAAAAAAATTAAAATTGTCACAGTCTTCTATTAAGTGTCGAATGTGTTCCTGAATTATCTTTTTATCCCAATCGCAAGTAAGATGTATCAGTGTGATTTGAAGTTCATTCCATACATTTTTGACATTTCATAGAAGAGTCAACTTAAACATGAATAAACTGTCATTTTAATGTCATATTAAAGGACAAATTATGTATATATATATATATATATATACATACATGGATACATTTCTTGACTGTTCCTTTTATATTAAATAAGGTTCTTGAGGTTCAGTCAATAAATAAAAAGAACTATATTGGCGACGTTTCGAGACTATATTGTTCTCATAATCATGCCCTACAGTGAAAAAACACAGGTTATTTCAAACATGAAGTTAGCTACAATATAAATATATGAAAATATACTTCATATAATTACAGAATATGGAGGAGTATGAAACTACTTACAATGTTACTGTTGGATATATTATTTATCCACAGGTATCTACTGCTAGATTTAAGTATTCTAGTAAACAACTGAACTGGGGAATTTCCGAAAAAGAAAGGTAAGGGATGAGAATTTCCAAAAGATTTTCCCATAGTTGGAAATATTAAAGAGATAATAACCAGAGAAAAATTTAAAAATCGCGCAATAAACAAAAAATCATACGTCCTAAATCTCAACACCTGTTATTCCATTTTAATACATTCAGTCTAATACAATACAATTCTAATAATATACAGAAATACTAGAATAATTATATGTAGCAGTAGATATCAACAGCATATCCACATTGTAAGTAGGTTCATATTCCTCAATATTTTGTAATTATATATAGTATATATTCTAACACATGTTTTTATATATTTATATTGTAGCTAACTTTATGTTTTGAAATGACCTGTGTAACTTAAATATTTTATTGTGACCTGTTCTTCAGTGTAGGGCATGATTATGCTTATAACACTTGGGTTTAGGCCAATTTTGAACTTTTATCTTTAACCTTATGCTTGACCGATCGATCAAACACCATGTAGCCAACAAGGTACTATATTTCTAGAATAGTGCGAACGTATTTCTAGTGGTAGAAATGTAATCCAAAACTACCTTTTCCACAAGCGTTCTCGACTTCCATCGCGCAGCTGTTGAGGAAGATCTTCACTTCCCAGCAATCCCCGACCCTCTGCTTCCCGCAGAAATAATCAGGTTTGCCAGAACATGATGGAGTAGCGCAAGGTCTTGGTGTGTTACTTGAGTACATTAGTACTTCTTGTGCTGAAACTAAAGTGAAATTTGTTTCTCTTTTATTAATTGAAAATTACAACTTTACAAAAAAAAAAAAATTTAAATAAAAAATAAATACATCAAGTAAATGCGATATTGTGATTATAATGACATGTCAAAATCCTGTTCAGAAACTGCCCATTGGCAGCACTCTAATTAAAGTTGTACAGTTGGAATTAAGGTAATCAAAAAAATTATAGTCAATGTTTCGGCTTCGCTGCAAGCCTTTTTTAGATCAAAGTGAAGAATATAATCGTTCTACATTAAAATATATTATACCTTAAATTTTGGAGAAATTACTACAATAATAAGAATATCATATTTCAAGACGGTTTAATTTACGTAACGAAGTTAACATAACTTAAAAAGAAGAAAAAAACGTTCTTACTATAAACTGGAGTTCTAAAAAAAAAATATGTTCAAGGACAGGGTTTGTTTTAAAATTTACTTTTATGAATTTGTAAATTTAAAACTAAAAACTAACACATATGTTTACACATATCTGCCAACGATGGGGAACTGGACTTTCTATAATTTTATTGAACAAGTTATTCCCAAACAGTGGTAATTTAACAAGCTACTGCTTGTGATAGCTAAGTCATTTGCAGAAGCGGTTACACTAGCTTTGTGGTATTTAGCTCAAAAAATGTTTCTGTGTACATAGAAAAAAGGATCGGGGACAAAACCGCCCCTTGTGGTACACCACAAGTAAGAGGTACGTCTTTTGAAGAGGCTTCTCTTTCACCACTAATTTAATCTTACAATTAGTTATTTTTTTTAATAGTTTTCATATTCCAAGTTTAAAGAATATGAGATAGTGAACGTGAACACCTAAAGGAAAAAAAGTACTTCCATCAGGGAAAATTAGAAAATAAATAAATAAAACACATCGGGTGGGATTTTTCGTACATTATCACTATTATTTAAATGATAATACTCACTGACGAAGAGGGCAATGAGAAATATACACTTCATGTTGACGGCTTCACTGCAGAGTTCGTACTGGAAACTTTCTGATGACCGATCTCTATTTATTCTTCAAGGATCTCAGCACCTTATTCTTTTTTTTAATTATGGGTCATTATTAGAGCACTTTTATCGATGGATACATCAAAATAATAAGCAATTATACATGGCTTTTCCCTGGCAAGAATATGTGATTCCCATAATGGTGATAGTGACACGAAAAGATCAATTTCTCAAATTTGGATTTAAGGCTAAATTGAGGTCAGAATGATCTTGTAACTGATAAAAACATTTACGCATTTATTTTATTTGTGTACATAGATAAATATAACATAAATCTAATGAAAATTGATTTTTCCCAATTATATACCAAATATTTTATTATTTAATTAATTGGTTTTTTTAAAAAGAGTGAAAAATTAAATTATATTTTATGATATATTATATGGTAAGGAGATCAATAATGTAAGAAATATATAAGTCAAATTGTTTCTTAAACATAATTATTAGTCCAGTTAATGAGTACTGAAATGAGGGGTGTAGAGTGCATGAAATATATGTTTATTTTTGACTTCATGGATTCGTTAGGTGTAGTTAGAAGGCAAGTATACTAAAAGTCCCCGCCCCTAGGGGGTGAGCTAACGGTTTGGGGAGGGAAGAGGTTCAATTATTTTTTATTTTTTCGATTATATCTCCAAAACGGTTCACTCTGGAAAAATATACTACGAATTAAAATTAAAGCTAATTAAGTTTTCTATAAAATTAGTTATACAAATATTCGTCGAAATTCCAACGGTTTTCGAGATATAAGTTATTAAAAATCGAGAAGTTTAGAAATAAAAAAAATGTCTACCTCACTTTTTGCTCAACATTTGCTTTAAATACCAAAAACGTATATATGAAGTTAAAGTAAATTGGATGCTCTACAATTTTGATTCTGACATTTTTTCGGAGAAACGGTCGTGGAAGGTACTATAAGCAAAGGTTTGACAAAAAGTGAGGTAACATTTGTGTTTTCCCGAAAACCACCGATATCCAATAACGAATATCTCGAAAACGGTAAGAATTACGACAAATTTATATAAAATCAATTTTATAGGAAATTTAATTTGCTTTAATGTTTATTTTTCGAGAGTGAATCGTTTTCGATATATAATCGAAAAATTAAAAAAATTTAACTTCTCCCCTCCCCCCACCGTTAGCTCACCCCCATTTGGGGTGAGCTAACGGTGGGGGGCGATTTGTTTTCATATAATCATATATACTTTTAAAGAAATAAAAATTTCAAATTTTTAACCAAAATCATAATTTTAATTTTGTGCTATAGTTTAAAGCAATCCGGGTGTAATTTAACATTACATTTACACAATTTAATTGTAGCAACCCTTATTTGGCTGAAATTAACATTTAAATCTTACTACTCATTAGCTTTGAGACATAACCAATTGTACTATTATTTTTCAATGGATTTAAAATACATAAAATGTATTTTAAAAAAAAATTAATTAACTATAAAAAAAATTAATAACTATAAACCTTAAATAATAAGCTGATGTAATAAAGTAGAAAACATTTGAACTTATAAAAATAAAAACCAAATGCTACATATACAACACAGTGGACGTGAATGGGTTAAAAAAGCAGTGGTATGGTTTAAATATTTCAAAGCTTTGGATAAACTGGTCTAATAACAAATACTGTTCAAATTTTTCATATAATTATGAAAAAGTTTCCACAAATACCTTTTTTATGTAGGGAAACAAAAATATATTTCAGAAGATTATGTAGTTGATTTAGATTAAGGAGTGATTTGATAAAAGAGATGGTGGTGATTAAGAAGGCAGTGGATGGGATGAGACGGAGTTTTTTAGAGGAAGAAACTTGGAGTTAGTAGAAACTCTGATAGATTTCTTGGGGTCTTGCTGCAATAAAAATCATTTGAATATAAAACTTTCAGGTTTAGTAATTAAGTGAATTGTGATTTGGGGCAGAGATTTTGCTTGTTAATTATTCCATTTGTTCATGAACTAATTGTAAGAAATTTAAAGAAAAAAGTTCATAGGTGTTTTTAATAAGGACAACTTCATATCGATGGTCATCGAGAATAAGATGGTAAGTTAAACTATGACCAAAATAAATTAAGTACGCACAACCCTTTTTTTCCTTTTTTTTTTTGGTCATTAGACTTGTCGACACAAGTCCTATATTGCCAGAGTAGCACTTAGCTTATTTAATAAGAGTTAATTCTACTTCTATGTTTTTATTAATTATATGATTGACTCTAAGAAATAAATTCATCAGTAGGAAACAATATTTTAGTTCCTTTAAATTTAATAAGTAATAAAGTATTTTCTAATACGCTATTTCTGAACTAACATTAAATAAACTGATTTTTCTATTGCAGCTTAAAAAAAAAAAAATCCTATAACACATTTGGGATAAATAGCATTTTTAAAAATAAAATTATCACCATGAATAGAAGTAATAAAAAAACATCGCTGATAACTTAATTAATAACATTGAATATCAATAAGTAAGGATTGGGTGAACTAAAAAATTTAAAAATTAACAGTTTTTTTATTATCACAAAATCATTTTAACAATTTTTTTCATGATAGATGTTCATCAATCTCAGACGAAATCCTTTGTTCAAATAGTCGAAGAAATTAATCCGTAAAATGTTTTCCCTCAGCGTTACATGTATTTTCGACGCAGGGCACGTAATTTGCTGAAAAAAAAAAGAAGAAAATTAAACAGTTTTTAAGATATTATTAATTTTTTTATAAAATATATTATTGATTTTTGCTTAGTATGATTATATCTTATATTTTAAGGAATAATTGGTGGATTTTCTGCAATAAGGAGGTAGAAACTTATCAGTTTTTCGAGTAAAAAAAAAAAATTATCAAACCAGTTGAAAATAGGAAAATTGATGCATATGCCAACAATAGGAGCTAAGTCATATTACAATAAATGTATTCATTATTTTTTTTTTTTTTTTATCACAGGATTTTACATCGGCTCAAAATTTTGGGTATAATGGAGCTACCTCATTATTAAAGCAAAACCCTCAATTCATTTTTAATGAGAGTGATTTTTCAAAAAATATATCGTATTTCATTTCGTATATATGTATTTCAAAAGTGACACGACTCAAAAACCTGCATTAAATAAAATGTAAAATTGTCACAGTCTTCTATTAAATATCGAAAGCGTTCCTGAATTATCTTTTCATCACAACAAAGGGTGCGAGGTATCAGGTGTGATTTGAAGTTAATTCCATACATGTTTGACATTTCATAGAAAAGTATTGAACTTAACTTGATGATAAATCTAAATCACACATACATACTCATACATACCTAAATACACACATATTTACATGCATATGCAATTCTTTATACATATACATCCTACAAGCATATTTAAAATAACAATAAATAATTTAGATTGATATATTACAATAATAAATGCTTAGTTCTTTTATGTACATATCGCTTTGTACTATTTTTTGTGTAGTTCCCTATATTTTTTATAAGTGGGTTTTTGTTGTTTTTACACTTAATAAAAAATTGTTTACATATTTTCTCAATGAACAGTTTAATATAAGGTATACACAGTTCTTTGTGTAAAATCTCAATTTTTGTGTAGAATGCATAGTTTCCTTTGATTCTAAGGCATTTCTTTTGGAATACTTGTAGTTTTTTATAATTTGTTTTAGACATAGAACTAAATATAGGGCTTGCGTATGTTAAAATAGATCTTAAGCAAGCTTTGTATAATAATAATTTATTATCTGCGCTTAGTTTTGATTTCCTGTTAAAGTATGGGTATATAGTACACAGAGCCCTGTTTGCTTTATTACACACATAATCAGTGTGTGAAGTAAACGTCAGTCCTTTATCCATCTTGAGTCCTAAATATTTGATCTGTGTGGACCAAGGTACAGGCGTTCTGTTTACAGTCAGTTGGGGAATATTGCTTGGCCGTCTCTTTGTAAATATTATTGCTTGTGTTTTTTCCTGGTTTATTTTTATTTTCCATTTATTGTAAAATCTCTCTATTTTTTTTAGTGCTGTAGTCAGTCTATTAGTGATTGTGTCCGGTCTATAACTTGAAGTAAGTATAAATAGCCGTATCATCGGCAAACAGAGATTTTTGTACTTTGAATGAGTTAGGTATGTCATTTATGTAAATACTGTAAAGTGTTGGAGATAAAACCCCGCCCTGAGGGAGACCGGCGGAAAGTGTACGTTCTGTGGAGTAGTGGCCGTCTATAGATACTTTTATCGTGCGGTTTGCTAAATATGATTTTATTAGTGCTATTAAATATGGTGGAAGATTGTAAAGCATCAGTTTGAATATTAGCCCGTTATGCCAGATACTGTCAAAAGCTCTTTGCTCGTCGAGTAATACCATACCTGTGTGTTGTTTGTTATTAAATCCCTCGGTGATGTGGTCGGTCAACCTGCCTAATTGGGCTATAGCAGAATTCTGATGTCTGAAACCGAATTGTTCGTTTATAAATATTTTGTTATTTTTAATATATGAATTTAGCCTATGAAATATTATTTTTTCTGCTATTTTGACTATAACACACAATAGGCTTATGGGTCTGTAGTTTTCAACAAGTTTTTTAACTTTGTTTGGTTTCGGAATCGCTTTAATTATAGCCATTTTCCATAGTTGTGGGTAATGTTTCAATTTTAGCATTGAATTTATCAATTGTACCAATCCTGTAATTCCTGGGGGTGGTATTTTTTTTTAATATATTAGGAATATTGCGTCGTGACCAGGTGTTCTTTTCGTATTAGTTTTTTTCAATATTTTGTAAATTTCGGAATAATTACAGAGTGCATTTTGGGGAGTATCTATATTTTCGTTTAATTTTCTTTTTACTTCTTTGTTTATTCTTGTGGTGTGATTTTTGGTTCCTAAATTATTATTTTGATTACTTATTTTTACTAGATGGTCATCTATCAGATTGGCTTTACCAGAAGGAGAAAATTCGGTTCTATTTGAGTAGGTAAGAGGTGGGTACTGGTACGTTCTGCATTTTTTTTAAAAATTCTATGTATTGACCAGAGTTTAACGGTTGTTTTGACTTTACTAAGCTTTTCGTTCCATTCTTTATTTGTCTGATTAAATATTAGTTTATTTATTGTTTTAGATAAGTATATTTCGATTTTTCTGAATGTTGTGATTAGGTATTGTCAGTGTTTACGTCTGAAGATATTCTTTAGTTTGATTAAAAAATGAATATATGGGCTTTTAGTATTACAATTTCTTTTAAAATTTAATCGGTTAAAGCTTTGCTGTGTAGATTCGACTATTGATGTCTGTATACACTTTTGAAAATGTTCCACTGCTTTTTCAAAATCAGTTTTTGTTACTAAGTGAAGTTCGTTTTCAAGTTTTTTGTTTATTATTTCTTTATATTGTTTCCAGTTTATTTCTGTATTGGATTGTTTTATTATTATTGTAATGTTTTAATTGGAATTTGATCTGGTACACTAGAGGGTTGTGATCGGAGGTTAGTTCCGGCACTGAGTGAATTTTATTTATTGTTGTTATATTTTTGGTTAAAACTAAGTCTATAATACTTGGTTTCCTCGAGCTATCAGTGGGATAATAAGTTGGTTTGTCCGGTGCATTTATTTTTATATTATGTTGAAGGCAATAGTCCAGTAATTTTGTGCCATCCCGATTATTATTAAAACAATTCCATGCGAAATGTTTTGAATTGAAATCCCCTATGACAACTAATCTCCTATTCAATTTAAAAATACTGTCCAAGTCTCTTAATTTTAATTTCTTGTGTGGTGGTTTGTAACATGAAACTATTGTCGCTGGATACATATCATGTTCGATTTCTACTGCTATAGCCTCTAGGTTTTGTATATTAGAAATTTTAATACGGTGGTGTTTAATGGATTTGTGAATAATTAGGGCCACTCCTCCACCATGGCTATTTCTATCTGCTCTGTGTACTATATACCCCTCAATAATTAAGGAACTAGCATCACTTAAATGTGTTTCTGCAATACCCGCAATTTGTACGTTATTAGTTATTAAAAACTCTTTAAAAAGTTGTTTTTTATTTGCAATGGACCTACAATTCCAAAACATAACATTAATTTTACAATTATTAGTCATATTTAGGCTAATATTTCCATAACCCCTTCAATTAAGATACTAATTTTTTCAATGGGGTCATTACATATTTTTAATTTTCCAATTGTGGTTTTAACAGTCTTTATAATACAGGGTAGGTTAAATTTTTTAAATAAGTCTTTAAGATCTTTTAGAAAATTAAATTGACCGGTACCTGTATTGTCATTGTTTTCTGAAGTTGTAGAGAAGCCCTTTATTTCTTTAGTGGCTGATAGTGGTGGGTGTTCTTCAGTCTTATATTGGAATTTTGTATGGCTTTTTTGAGATTCATTTATTTTCCAGACGCTTCTTTTCTTTTTTGCTTCTATTTGCTGGATTCTAAAGGGGCACTGTGGGTGATTTGCCGCATGATTTTGTCTGCAGTTTATGCATGTCAAGTCGCCATCTTGTTTCATGCATTCCTTTGTTTCGTGCTCTTGTGCACATTTCAAACATTTAGGTTTTCTATTGCAGTTTTTGGCGATGTGGAAAAAAGATTGACACCTGAAGCACTGCGTCGCTTCTTTAGAATTTCTGTAACGCTCCCATCTGATGTGGCATTTGCAAACATATTTGATTTTTTGGATTTTACTAATTTCTTCCATGTTTTGTAGTGTAACTACATAAATCGGTAGTTTGATTTGGTTTCCTCCTTCTGTTGTTTTTATAAACTGAGTTGCTTTAATAGCAGCAACATTTTGAATTTTTAAATCATCAATAATATCACCTACCTCTACAGAAGGAGGTAGACCCTTTAATACAAATGAAGGAGTTTTATCTTCATATAAAGTGTATGTGTGGTATTCTCCTTTGTTCTCTGTTATTAGATGTTTTAAAGTATTAAAATCTTCTTTAGTTGAAGTATAAATCAGCATCCTATTGCCTTTGTTTTTAAATGGTATTGATTTTTTATATTCTTATTTAAATAATTTAGTGAGCTTTTATAATTTTTGAATTTGTTATACAGGACAATCGGTGGAATTTTAGGTTTCTTATTAGCTTGATCTAAGCATTCTTTTGGAATATCCTCTTCCTCATCGCTCAAAATATCATAAATATTTTTTGTAAGTATTGAGTTACCTTCTATTTTTTTTGTTCGAGGTTAATCTTTTTCTTTTGGTACCTTTTGAGGTTTGTACCTCTTCCCATTGTTCTTCACTATTTGAAGCACAAAATTCCATTATTTTAAAGAAAAGTATAAAAAAGTCAAAAGAAGAAAATAAAAATAAAAGTCAATATCCAGACGCTGCCCGTATAGATAGGACAGGGTCTAATAATGTTGTATTGAGCACGGTATTAACACTGTTGTTCACTGTTCACTGTACTAACACAGACTGAATATTTCTAGTGATACAAATGTTATTATAGTTACCTTTTCCACAAGCGTTCTCGGCCGCCATCCCGCAGCTGTTGTGGAAGATCTTCACATCCCAGCAATCCCCGACCTTCTGCTTCCCGCAAACAGGAAGATATTCGCCAGAACATGATGGGATGAAGCAAGGTTTCGGTGTGTTATCTGAATACATTAGCACTTCTTGTGCTGAAACTAATGCAAATCTTGATTGAATAAAGGTATTTTAAAAGTATACATTTTTTTAATAAGCATACCTAGCTATTTAAACCTTCTTAATATAATACTACCTATAAAATTTTTAATTGTAAATTAGAAGGAGGAGGGTATCGACTCGAAGTCACAACACGGCACTTAGGTAGTAGGTTTAAATTAACATTCCGCTTATAACTCGTGACTGGCCTTAACTAGTATGTAGTACGTTAGTTAAACTGACGTGGAACGAAAAATGGAACGGAACAAAAATTGGAACTGGTTCCAATAGTGAAACAGAACGTAAAATCTCATTCCACTTTTAAGTCGGAACGGCCCTTCACTAATTATAGATAAACATATTCATGATATATTGTTTTTCCCAGTCAGGGAGAAAGATATATATATATATATATATATATATATATATATATATATATATATATATATATATATATCCAAACAACAGATGTTACATTTAAAAAAAAAAATTTCAAAGAAAATTTATAATAACCAACCATTATTAAATAGTCCGACATGCGAAAAATTCCACCCAATTGATTTTAATATTTTCTGGGCTAAAAGTTTCATTCTTTTTTAGGTGTATTATGTCATTACATAATTTAACCAGAGCATATGATATGTACAAAAAAATTAAATCAAAGGAAGCATTATTTAAAAAATATTACAATGCAATTTATATTTTATAAGGTTTATATCCGTCCTGGCGTTCATTACATCTTACGTGTTGATCTATACGCCCCAGCTAATGCTTAACCGTAATACATAATATTAATTGAAAATTTAGTAATTTGTTTTTAAATATTGCTGTCTTTTTTTTAATTTTTTTTTTTTTAATATTGCTAATAAGTTCCGTATATCACGTTTAAAGAATACGGGGACGTAAACACCTAAAGAAAAAAGATATTTTTAGCCTAAAAAAGTTAAATTAAATAAATAATACTACTCACAGACAAACAGAGCGATGAGAAATACACACTTCATGTTGACGGCTTCACTGCTGTGTCCCAACTACCACCTTCCTCCCGACCGGCCTCTATTTACTCAAGGTTACTTTAAAATTTTTTTTTTTTTTAATAATTATGACTCGGTAATCGAACTTTACAACTGTACAATCATTTCTTGGTTGTAGCTAATATTGGATAATTTTCGTTAATACGCTTTTATTAACTTCTGTATGTAACGGAATCTTTCATAGTAGTTTTCATAAATTTCCTGCATTCTGATTAAATTGAAAATTTGCACACGTTTCAAGGACCAATGACAATACAATAATTGAACAACTTTCTTCTAATGTCCTCGTTTAGTCTAATTGAATTACCCCCAAAATGGGGGTCTGCCTTGCAAAACGTGAAGTAGTTTTTATATGGACCAAATAGGTCCTGATAATAAAATAAACTGTTTGGAGGCAAAAAAAACCCAAACTTTTTTCAGATTTTTGAAAAAAATCATATAGAAAAATGCTTTCAATCGAAAAATTTTATATTTACAAAACTAAAGTTTATTAAATTGTGCGTCTAAAGACATCCCTTAAGCTGAATTTGATTTAGGCGTTTGGCCACAATCGATTGTCAAACATCGAAGAATTTTGCCAACTTTAAAAAGTTAGTTTTGGTCATGTTTAAGAGTATATAATGTAGAAATGGCTAGTTCAATCAAAATTTAAAGTTGTAGATCATTACATTTTGGGCAAGATAGGATTTGTACAGTAAAAATTTAACTCAAAAACTTAAAAGGTCTGACTGCTACTTATTGTTCACCAACCAAACTTAGCTTTTTTTTTTGGTTTGCTATAAAAGCGTGTTTTACTAGTTTTTTAAACTATAATTATTTAAAATACACTATCTTTCATCTCGATTTTTTATTACATTAAAAAAAAAAAAAAAAAAAAAAAAAAAGTTCATCTGCCATCCGTCATTCTTTATATCTCTCCGTAAAAATATATATATTTTTACGAGGGTGAATCAAATATAAACGGTAATTTTCAAAATTATATTTATTGAATAATATTATACAGAAACTATACCTTCAACATTTTTCAATGTAGTCTCCTGCATTATCTACACACTTCTGCTACCGATTTGGAAGCTTGAATATTCCCTGTTCATAAAAAGACTGAGGGCGAGTTTTTAACCATTCGCGCACGTGCTTTTCGACGTCTTCATTGTTTTCAAATCGTTTTCCTCCAAGTGATTTTTTCAGGGGCGCAAACAAAATTTACTATTTTGTCCACCATTACACCCCCGAATCGAAAATGGCAAGTAAGGAGTGGCGAAGGAAGGATGAAGGCTGCCCAGTGAAAGCCAAAACTCGTCTCTCAGCCGGAAAAGTTCTTGCAACAATTTTTTTTTTTACTCAAGGGGAGTTCTACTCATTGATTTTCTTCACGATCAACGAACAGTGAATGCGGCTTACTACTGCCAGGTGCTACAGTCAGCAAAAACCAGTTACCGGAACAAAAGACGAGGTGTGCCCATTAGAGATGTCATCCTTCTCCATGACAACGCAAGGCCTCACACCGCATTGTTGACAAGGGATAAATTGGAAGAAATGGGCTGGGAAACTCTCTAACACCCTCCTTACAGTCCAGACCTGTCCCCTTTTGACTATTTTTTGTTTGCGCCCCTGAAAAAATCACTTGGAGGAAAACGATTTGAAAACAATGAAGACGTCGAAAAGCACGTGCGCGAATGGTTAAAAACTCGCCCTCAGTCTTTTTATGAACAGGGAATATTCAAGCTTCCAAATCGGTGGCAGAAGTGTGTAGATAATGCAGGAGACTACATTGAAAAATGTTGAAGGTATAGTTTCTGTATAATATTATTCAATAAATATAATTTTAAAAATTACCGTTTATATTTGATTCACCCTCGTAAATATTGGATTCAAGCTAAATCACCGTCTGCTGACCAAAAAACAGAAAACACTGAACTCCAGAACCTTTACAGGGAGTATGGTACACGTTTTAATTTTTTAAACAAATATTTTATTAAATACTAAATATTTGATTTAATATTGTTTATCAACAAAACTCACCTTTTATAGACGAAACTCTGCGATGTAACATTTAGTCAGATGTTGAGGTAGCACCAACTTTAATAATTACCATTTTTTCGGTAATTTTAAAATTACAGTTGCATGGCCGAATGCCTATGGGCCTTTTTCACTCTTCGCGCCTTTTTTTCTATTTTTTTAACCTCTCTTACTATATTAAACTTTTTCATTTTTTTTTCCCAGTAAAAAATAAATTTCTTTGATTCATCAAATAGATACTTAGCTTATTTAATTAGAGTCGAGTCAAAGAAATAAATTTATCAATAGGAAACAATATTTTTATGCCTTTAAATTTCATAAGTAATAAAGTATTTTCCATAGAAATGCTGAGCTAACATTAAATAAATTAATTTTTCTGTTGCAGCCCAAAAAAATGCCATTACTCAAATTCAGTATAAAAAGATCCTACCACTGTTGGACCCTGACCACGCTGATGACTCATGTGTGTTATTAGTAAACAATGATCCCTTCATTGCCTCCCAGACACTCCAATCCCAAATTCTAAGCCTTCAAGAATGGTGTCAAAAATGGAGAATAAAAAAAAAATCCAAAAGAATCTTACCAAATAACCATAACTTTCTTAAACGACTAAGGGCGTAAACCTACGACTTCCTGTCCTACAGTATCCTTTAATGATATCCCTGTTGAACAGATCCGCTACCTAGGACACGACTTTTTTGCCTCCCCCAATTTCTCAACTTGCTTCCCACACCTTTCCCGATAGTGCTCCGAGGCGTCTGAAAAAAAGATGGCCCAGAGACCTCCTTGTGTATAATTTTTATTATAGTGCTACTGATGAGTAGTTATTTTCAACTTTTGTCAGGTTATTGTAATAGTTAACAACACATTTACTTGATGTATCTATTTTGTAAAGTTATAAATTTCAATAAATTGTTATAATAAAAAAAAAAGTATAAAAATAATTGTTAAAAATAATATTATACCAAATCAAAAAATAATGTTTCTTTAAAAATACCTTCCTTAAACACCATGAATATAGTTAATAAAAATCAATTGCTAATAACTTAATCAATAACATTGAATATAAATAAGTAAGGATTAGATGAAATAATAAATTTAATAATTTTCAGTTTTTTTAATTATCACAAAATCATTTTAACAATTTTTTTTTTTTTTCAAGACAGATGTCCATCAATCTCAGGAGTAATCCTTTGTTCAAATAGTCGAAGAAATTAATTCAAAACATGTCCTTCCCCTGCGTCACATGTATTTTCGACGCAGGGCACGTAATTTGCTGAAAAAAAAAGAAAGAAAATTAAACTTTTTTAAAGTTATTATTATAAAATATATGATTGATTGTAGGCATTGTATGGTTATATCTTGTATTGTTAGAAATAATTGAAGGATTTTCGGCAAATAAGATGTAGCTCAATTTATCGGTTTTTGAGATAAAGTTATCAAACTGGTTTTAGATTTTGACATGAGATCATAAATTTACTTTTAATGTTATGAGTACAAATTATGCATATACATAAGTTCCGCACTAACGAAACACTTGAATTTATGCCGATTTCCAACTTTTACCTTTAATCTTAACCGGTCAATCCAACAACGTGAAGCTAAATATTGTATTTATAGAACAGTGTGTACGTATTTCTAGATATAGAAATGTTATTTAAAACTACCTTTTCCACAAGCGTTCTCGGCCGCCATCCCGCAGTCGTTGCGGAAGATCTTCACATCCCAGCAATCGCCGACCCTCTGCTTCCCGCAAACAGGAAGATATTCGCCAGAACATGATGGGCTGACGCAAGGTCTTGGTGTGTTACCTGAGTACATTAGCACTTCTTGTGCTGAAACTAAAGTGAAAATTGTTTCTTTTTTATTAATTGAAAATTACAACTGCACAAGAAACATACATTAAGTAAATATGCAGTATTTTAATTGTAATAATATGATAAAAATCTTGTGAGTAAACTGCCTATTTATAGCACTCTAATAAATGTTGTATAGCTTATAGTTTCATAGTTTTATTTGGGGTAATGAATATGAGTTCTCATACATAAATTTATTTAATATCAATTTAGATTTCTTAATTATTGCGATATACGTTGAATTTTAATACGCTTTTATTAACTTCACCTGTATGTAATGGAATCTCTCATTGTAATTTTCACCAATCTGATAAACTTGAAAATTTTAACACGTTTCAAAGCACAATGACAATGCAAGAATTGTTCAACTTTGTTCTAATGTTCTCACTTAGTCTAGTTAAATTACTCCCAAAATGGGTGGTCTGCCTTGCAAAAGGTGAAGTAGTAGGTTTTAGAATTATATATGGTCCAGATAATAAAATATCAAAAATGAAACTAAATTTGATAAGGGGAAAATGTTTGAGGGGCAAAAAAACCCAAACTTTTTGAACTTTTTTCTAATTTTTGAAAAAAATCATACAGAAAAATGCTTTCAATCGAAAAATGTTATATTTACATAACTAAAGTTAATTGAATTGTGCGTCTAAAGACATCCTTAAAGCTGAATTTTATTCAGGCGTTTAGCCATAAACGATTGTCAATCATCAACGAATTTTGCCAACTTTAAAAAAAAAGTTAGTTTTGGTCGTGTTTAAGAGTTAACACAAAAATGGCTAATCCAATCGAAAAATGTTATACAATAAAAGTTGTTGATCATTGCATTTTGTGCAGGATAGGATTCTTAAAGTAAAAATTTGCTTATTCCTGTTCTTTGATAGTGGAAAAAACCAAAAGTTTTTAGTTGATCTTGGATAAACTGTGTTAAAATTGCAAACAAATCACGAATAGTTTGAACCTTGATCTATAAACATTAAAATGTCTGACTCCTGCAAAGTGTTCGCTACACTTAGCTTTTTAGTTAGGTTTGCTATAAAATCGTGTTTTTCTAGTTTTTTTAAACTATAATTTTTACTTTAGTTCAGAGTTCATAATTAGAAATCAAATTAAACCCAAACACGAGTGCTGTAACCAATTAAAACCATTTTTTTTTTTTTTTTTTTTTTTATATTGGCATGAATATTTCTTTTGGCTGTGGGTCTTTGGTTTTTTTGTGTAACGTTTTACGCTCTGTTTCTCGGATCGAAAATTTGTCGATAGTTCAGAAATTTAATGAAGAATATTTTTTGCTATATATTATTTGTCGCTATGACATACCGTTTAGTTGCTATATTGGTTTTAATAAAACAAAAAAAAATTATAGTATAAAAAAAAAAAAAAAAAAAAAAGCACGCTTTTATAGCAAACCTAACTAAAAACATTGACTGCAGGAGTCAGACCTTTTTTTTTTTTTTGTAGTTCAAGGTTCGAAGCTAATTTCCCTGTACTATTCGTGATTAGTTTGCAATTTTAACAAAGTTTATCGACAATCACCAACAATTTTTGTTTTTTTTGACATATCTCAGAGTAGGAATGGGCAAATTTTTACTTTAAAAATCCTATCTTGCACAAAATGTAATGATCTACAACTTTTAGTATATAATTTTTTTTTTTTATTGGATTAGACATTACCGCGTTATAGACTTTTAAAATCACCAAAACTAACTTTTTGTTTGGAAAATTCCTTCGATGTTTGACAATCGATTGTAGCTAAACGCCTGAATCTAATTCAGCTTGAGGGATGTCTTAAGATGCACAATTTAATAAATTTTAATTTTGTAAATAAACCATTTTCCAATTGAAAGCGTGTTTCTTTTTGATTTGTTTTTTTTTTCCAAAATCTGAAAAAAATTCAAAACGTTTGGGTTTTTTTTGCCCCCAAACATTTTCCCCTTATCAAATTTAGTTACATTTTTCATATTTTATTCTCAGGACTCATTTGAACCATATAAAAACATAAAACCTACTACTATATCTTTTTAGGTCTTTTTTGACACACATTAGTTCTTCTGAAATTACTGGGATCGAAAATTTGACAAAAGTTCCTTGATGAGATATCAAATGAAGAATATCTTTTGTTGTATAACCTTTGTCGCTTGGACCTACCCTTTAGGAACTGTATTGGTTTGAATGAAAAAAAAAGTCGCATTTGAAACCCTTGTTTTCTCATGACTTTGATTATTTCGTTCAATGATTGATTTTTAATTTAATTTATTAGTTTAAATAATTTGGTCTTTTTAATTCTAAAATGCCAATTGGGAAAAGCAGTAGATTATAGACGATCTATTGTTTTTCCCAGTCAGACAGAAATTATTATTATTTTTTTTTTTTTTAAAGTTCTAATATGTTTCATATTTCAGTTTTAAAGAATATGGGGAAGTATATACCTAAAGGAAAAATATAACTTTAACCGAAATTTTTTTGTTTAAAATAAATAAAAACATCGAATGGAATTTTATGTATATGAACACATTACAACTATTATTTAAATTATACTACTCACAGACAAATAGAGCGATGAAAAATACACACTTCATGTTGACGGCTTCACGGCTGTGTCCCAACTATCACCTTCCTCCAGGCCGGCCTCTATTTATTCCTCAAGGCTCTCTGCATCTTCTTCTTTTTTTTTTTAAATTATGGGTCATTAGTCGAGTACTTTTATCGATGGATATATCAAAATAATACGCAAATGCCCATGGGTTTTTCCTTGGCAAGAATATGTGAATCCGATATTGGTGATGGTGACGCGATTTTCTCAAATATGGATTTAAGGCTAAACGATGATCGTAATGATACTGTAACTGATCAAAATGTGTTTCTTTTGTTTTTTTTAACGAGAAAAATATAACTTAAAACATTAAAAACAATAGAGCTTTGAAATTTTTTTCTTCCCAATCTTATACTAAATTTGAACTATTATACAGGGTGTCCAAAAAGAGTATCGGGTATTTGTTACTTCGATAAAACAAAAACTACTTAAAATAAAAAAAGTTTATTGTTAATTATTACAATATAAGGTGGACAATTATTTGGAAAATATCATGTTATCTAAATGGTGACCGTTATGCTGCTGGCACTCTTCTAATAGGGAACGAAGATTGGCTATCATATGCTGACAAATAGCTCTCGATATTGATGCCATTTTTGACCTTATGCTCTGCTTCAATTTCGTCAGGTTCGTCGGATTATTCTCTTTAAGGTATCCCCATGCAAAATTGTCAAGTGGACTAAGGTCGGGGCTTCTGAGAGGCCAGCTGATTTTACCTCTACGCGAAATGACCTTATTAGGTAATAATTACAGCTTACAAATTAACAGCTTCCATTGCTTGATTTGATGTATGGCAAGTAGCCACATCTTGTTGAAACCACGTTCTTGAGTTTTTGTGTGTCCAAAACGATACTGTTTTGTATTTGTTACTCCGATAGAACAAAAATTATTTCAGCATTTTGATAAAATACCTTTCAGCGAGGAAGCAAAATTTCATCTGAATAGTCATGTCAATAAACAAAATTGTTGGTACTGGCAGAAGAAAATCTGAGACGAAAGCATGAACAACCCTGCACAGCCGAAAAGTCGTATGGGCCACTATGTCGGTTAGAGGCATAATCGGTCCTTATTTTCGTGAAGATCGACTAGGCCGACCACTCAACGCGAGTAGTAACCCATATTGCGATATCCTGCGAAACTTTTTCGGTCCAGAGTTACAGGAATTTCAATGCTTAAATACGCTCACAAAACTCTTTTCCACTTTATATTGTAATCTTTAACAATAAATATGTAAAATTAACAATTTTTTTTTTTTTTTTTTTTTTTTAAGAAGTTCTTGTTTTATCGAAGTAACAAATACCAGATACTCTTTTTGGACACACAGCATAAAAGGACAAGCCATTTTTCGTTTGTGATCACTAACCACGAAAACTGCTGAACCAATCGGTACCGAATTTTAACCACACCGTCTTCACAGTTCCAGGAAGGTTTAGTAGTTAAAAAATCTACTGATAAAATTAACTTACAAGTGTGCTGAATTCGAATCAATAGTAAACATTTAACATGCACCATTTTTGAAAGATTGAAGGCTGTCTGAGAAAAAAAAAAATTAAATAGCACTTTTTTCATATATTTTATAAGACTTTTTTTGTTGAAAAACAGTAATATATAAAATAAAAATATTTAATATTGAACATAATTAATGTGTATATTTTTTCCTTTTGCACCCTACATCTCGTGTTTCCCGTTGTAGTGCCCAACAGTAGTCGGCAAGCATCTTCTCATTGCATTAACCGCTGTACCTTTTACCAATTTACCATAACATAATTTACCAATTATATTTTTTACACGTGTGGATCTAAAACTAAAGGTGAAAAAAAAATAATGTTACATATAGGTAACAGTGGACGTGAATGGGTTAAAAAGGCTGTTGTATGGTTGAACAAATTCTGTTCTAAATTTTCAAATAGTTATGAAAAACTTTCCATAAACACCTCATACCTTTTTAAATTTGTAGTCAAAGAAAAATGTATTTCAGAAGATTATGTAGTCGATTTAAATTAAGGAGTTATTTGACAAAAGAGATGGTGGTGATTAAGAAGGAAAGGAGTTTTTTCGAGGAAGAAGCTTGGAGTTTGGAGAAACTCTGATAGAAGATTTCTTGGGGTCTTGTAGCAATAAAAATCATTTGAATATAAAACTTTCAATTTTAGTAATTAAGTTAATTTTGATTTGTGGTAGAGATGCGGATGGATGATTGTGCTGAAGAAAAAAAATGGAATATTGTGCTGTTTAATTGTTTCATTAATTCGTGAACTAATAGATTTAAAGAAAATAGTAAATAGGTCGTTTTAACAAGGTCAACTAAAAAGCGTAAACTATATTTACCATAAAGCGGTAAAAAAAACCTTCTTTTCTTTTGTACAACGTATATCACATCCATGGAATTATTTTAGTATCATTTCCATGTCTGAAAAAAAATCGTGATAACAGATATCATGAGATATCTACATGGTACAAGATGTGTACCAATGATCTTGAGGGTTGTGAATTTGACCCTTTACTCAGAACATTCTCTGGTACACATGTAGTACCATATCTAGAATTCCGTGTCATATTTTTTACTATGTTTGCTTTTATGGACAGTTTCGTGGGAAATATAAAATTTCATTCGTGTATAAATGCATTTATTTACACCTAATAAAATATTACAATAAATACAACTAAACGACCTAAATCTATAAAAAAATAGTCTTTATTATATACTTTATAGTCTTATAGTTTTTTTTTTTTTGTTTTTTATTATCTTCATGTTTGAAGTTTTTCTCAACCAAACTCCTCCTCAAGTCTTCTTCTCCACTCGTCCCTGTCGTCCGCATCATCCTCTATCAGTCCGCGTCCCGCCATGCTTTCCTTCACCTTGTCTCCCCATTGGGTACGAGGTCTTCCTCTCCCCCTTCTCCCCTCCACCTCCCACTCCATCACCAGTTTGGGGATCCGTCCGGCATTCATTCGTTTTACATGGCCGTACCATCTCAATCTTCTCTCCTCAATCACTTCCAAAATGTTCTTCATCGCTTCCATCCTCTCTCTTATTTCACTATTCCTGACATGTGCCACTCTTGAAATTCTTGGAGATCTCCTCCGGAAATCCATCTCCACTGCCAATAGTTTTCTCTCCTGCGCCTTGTTAAGAGTCCATGTCTCTGAACCGTATAACATTACACTCTGTACTAGCGCGCTATATATTAGCTTCTTCGTTTTTCCAAGGATATTTACTGCTCCAAAGGAGAGAGTTTTAGCATGCCTACCGCCTTTCTGCCATCCACTATTCTCTTGGACACCTCCGCTTTTTGTGGTTCCATTGCTTTCCAGGATCGATCCAAGATAGCAAAAGTGCTCCACTCGATCCAGGCTCGCAACATCTGGGTCACTTATTATATCCCTGTCTGTGCACATATACTTTGTTTTTTTTATAATTGATGTCCAGGCCCCACTGTTTTATATTTTTCTACAACTTTTCTGAACAGGTAGCTTGCGTCTTCTTCGTCTTGTGCAATGATTACCTGGTCATCGGCAAATAATAATTGGTATAAGTGCGAGTCCTTTATTGGTAAGCCCATTCCACCACAGCTTTTTGTCCAACCTTCCAAGCATTTATCAATATATATTTTAAATAGGGTTGGTGACATGCAGCATCCTTGCAGGAGACCCTTGCTATTCTGAAAGACTTTAGATACCGAACTCCCTACTTTTATTTGGCACCTGTTATTTTTGTAGATTTCCTTTATAATTGCCGTGATGTCCTTGTTTATGCCGGCCATTTCCAGGGCTTTCCATAGTAATTTTCTAGGGACGCTGTTATACGCCTTTTCCAAGTCTATAAATATCATATCCAGTCTCCTGGCTTTTGCGGTATGCTTTTCTGTGAACCCACATTGCTCTTCAGCTTGTGAGAATTCTTCCTCCAATTTATTTCTTATTATTCTCCCCAGTAGCTTCATAAGTGGGTTGGTTACACAGATACCTCTGTAATTATCACATATTCTTCTATCACCCTTCTTAAATATAGGTGTGATATAGCCTAATTTCATTTCTTGTGGCATAGCCCCACCTTCCAATATGCAATTAATAAGGTCAGTGAGTACTCTTGTCACTTCATTACCACCATATTTAATCAGCTCTGCGCAGATTCCTCCTGGGCCCGGGGCTTTCCCATTTTTTAGTTCCTTTTGCTCTTTTTGCAGTTCTTCTTGGGTAACCTTTAATGATGTGCTGGTAAAGGGACCTATTTCCTCTTCTACAAATTCTGCCCTGCTCTCGCGTAATAATGTGCTGTAGTGTGTAGTCCAGTCAGCCATTTGTATCATATTCAGCCTGGCATCCTGTTTCTCGCCTTTCTTCAAACCTTTAAGTACAGACCATGCTTCGGTAGCTTGACCAAAACATAACTTACTGTTTATTCTGGCGCACGTTATTTCCCATGATCTATTTTTTTCAGCTCTTACTGTTTTTCTGTTATTTCCTCCTTTCCTTTACATAGATTTTCCTGTCTTCTTCTTTTTTTGTGCTAAGCCATTTGAGATAGGTTTGTTTTTTTTTGTTCTGCTCTTCTTACAATATCTTCTGTCATCCATTCTTTCCTTCTTATATTCCTTGCTTTTTCCCCAAGGACCTCTGATGCAGTTTTCTTTAACGAGGACGTCAGGACATCGTAAATTTCCGCAGCACTGTTTCCTTTGTAATCCCGGAGTAATTCTCCAGTTCTTTGCTGGAATAGTATCCTAATGCTGTCTTCTTGCAGTAGCTCCACCTTAAAGTGTTCATCTTTTAAAGAGTTGTAGCTATCACTGGAAGTTCTGTCCCTTTTATTTTTCAACCCATGGGAATACGCAAATGGCTTTCAGCAGGTAATGATCTGATCCGCATTCGGCTCCTCTATAGACTCTTACATTTTGCACCTTAATTAAACTGTTTTGCCTTGTTACAACATAGTCTATTATAGATTTAAGTTTTCTGCTTTCATTATGCCACGTGTACCTGTGGATATTTCTGTGGTCAAAGAATGTGTTTATAATTCTTAAGTCTAGCTGTTCACAGACCTGGAGAAACCTATCCCCTTTGTCATTTCGTTCTGCCTCTACATAATTGCCAACCACCTTACTGCTGCCATCTCTTCCTACTCTCGCATTCACGTCCCCTAGCAGGAAAATCTCTTTACGCCGTGGTATCCTTTCTATCACTTCCCTTAGGTCGTCCCAGAACTCATCCTTTATCTTGTCCGTCTGATCATCAGTCGGGCCATAGATTCCCACAATTACTATCTCTCTTGCAAATAGAGTGATGTCCATCGTTAGAATGCGGTCATTTATCATTTCCCAACATGTGATGTTCTTTTTAATTTTTTTTTCTTTACTAGAATAGACACACCCGATCGCGCTCTTTTATCTTTCGTAACTCCTGACCACAAGTGTATGAAGTCATCGAGTTCTTCATTGCCTTTTCCTTTCCTCTTTGTTTCTGATAGTACTATAATGTCCATATTAAATTTTTTAATTTCTGTGGGGAGGCTGGGTAGCTTGGTTGCCAAGCCTTGTACGTTCCAGCAACCTATGTTGATTAACCGTTTTCGTGCATTATGTCGTTTCCGTTGTTGACTGTCCGATATCCGAGGCTTTGGTTCTGGTTTTTTAGCATTTTACAATTTTTGCTGATGGGTGAGGAGCTGGCCCACTGCATCACCCCCAACCTGGAGGACCGGGGAGCTTGATTTCGGGGACTCCTACCCCTAGATGGGTTGCCTTCACCACGGCTAAGAGTCCCATCTACTCCCAGAGTGCCATTTCCGGCGCTCCGTAGGGTTATACCGCCCTGACTTGGCCTACTTGCTAGCTGCAAGCGTTTCCCAGGGGGTCCCACGTGGAGGTGGAAGTCGGATTTACCCCCTTATAGTTTGTTGCCTCAGAAAAATACTATATACTTCTTTTGGATTGCTACAAATACAAAATTTGTATTTACAAAATTACATAATTTCTCTCTAAAATAATATAATGTATAAAATGAATACTGGATTTATGTATTCATTTTATACATTTTATACATACCTACAAAATTGGTTTTTACAGTGTTTTTCTAATATAAACAAATACACTAAAATATAACCTTTTAAATTAACACACAAAGACTGAATAAAAAAAAAAAAGAAGCTAAGGCCTTCTTTAGCCTTTAAACATCATTACATACACATAGAAAAAAAAACATAAACTATGTACAAAAAAAATTTTAATTCTATAATCGTCATTATTCTTATCATATCATTTCCCGCAATGGCTGAAAGCAGTCAATACACAGTGCGACGTTAAACCTTGTGCTCATAATTCCATGCAAAACACAGACATCGTCTTCGTTTTCAAAATCGATCTAAAAACACAAAGAGCAATTAAATTAATCATATAGACGCAAACATAAATATTTTGTTATTTAAAAAATGTTTAAAAATACTTACAGTAAATAATTAGTCAAAAGTTTCCGAATATTCGAAGACGCGTAACTTATTCCCAATATTTAATAGTACCTAGAAACCATGTATGCGAGTTAAAAAAAAAAAAATTTGTTTTTATACACATAAATTATTTAGATTCATATAATTGAAGTAGTTACCAAATTTTATCGATGTTTTTAAATTATGACGCAATAGAGTGAAAATATTTCCAATCCATGGATTATTTAAATGGATAAGTTTATTGGTTACAAACTAAGGGCGTTTAGAATTTTTTCGAAGGATTTTGGATTGTAAGGATTGGATACGAGATGAATTGGATGGTTTTAGTAGAACCCTAAAGCTCAACTCCGTAGTCCAAATAGGTCTAATAACAGTCATGTAAAGAAGTCTTTTGTAATAAACTGGGAGGTTTGATCGTTTGTCTAGTAAATGTTGTAAATGAGCAGTATCATGTTGCTTTAGTCTTGCAAATAAAATTTTCAAAAAAAAATATTAACATTTAAAATACCTACCTTAAACAACATGAATATAAGTAATAAAAAGACACCGATAGTAACTTAATCAATAATATTGGATATCGATAACTAAGGATTAGGTGAACTAAAAAAATTTAAAATTGACATTTTTTTTATTATCAAAAAAACATTTTAACAATTTTTTTCATGATAGATGTCCATCAATCTCAGACGAAATCCTTTGTTCAAATAGTTGAAGAAATTAATCAGTAAAATGTTTTCCATCAGCGTTACAGTTATTCTCGACGCAGGGCACGTAGTTTGCTGGAAAAAAAAAATATATATACAGTTTTTAAGATATTTTTAATTTTTTATAAAATATATTATTGATTTTGGCTTTGTATATTTATATTTTATCTTGTTAGAAATAATTGAAGGATTTGCTGCAATAAGGAGGTAGAAACATCAGTTTTCGAGAAAAAAAAATATCAAACCTGTTTGAAAATAATAAAAAATTGATTCATATACTTACTAATAATGGGAGAGAAGTCATATTACAATACATATACTCATTATTTTTATTTATTTTTTTTTTTTAACAAGATTTTTGTAAAATTCTTTTTGTTTTTTTCATGAGAGTGATTTTTTTTAAAATACTCACATGTATTTCAAAACATAACAAACAAAATCTGCATTAAAAAAATGTAAAAGTATCACAGTCTTGTATGATATATTGAAAGTATAACTAAATAATGATGTATCAGGTGTGATTTGAAGTTAATTCCGTACATTTTTGACATTTCATAGAAGAGTATTCAACTGTATTTTTGATGATAAATCAAAAATACAGATTTTTGAGTTTTGTCACTTTTGAAATACATGAGCGACATATTTTATGAATATATATGAGTAAATATATAATTTTTTTTTTCAATTTTTTCCTCTTTATTTGTTCTCATACATATTTGTATTCACTTTGTATTATTTATGTTGTTTAATTTTTAAAAGCTCTAGGCCAGTTACGACTTTACTTTGTGTTATGTAAAATTATTCTTAAGGGAGTTTGTCCCAGAATAAAGGTTTTTTTTTTTTTTTTTTTTCTATTTTATTCTAAATACGATAAGATAAATTTAGTTCAAACGATTTTGTAATAATTATATATATTTTTTAATTCGATGAACGCAACGGTGTTCTGGCATGACATAAAATTTTAGTCCTAACATTAAAGAACAAATTATGTTTGTACTTAAGCTGAGCACCAACGAAACACTTGGATTAATGGCTATTTCGAACTTTTACCTTTAACCTTAAGCTTGACCGATCAACCAATCAAGGTGGAAGCCAAATATTTCTAGAATAGTGTGAACGTGTTTCTGGTGATACAAATGTTATTACAGATTACCTTTTCCACAAGCGTTTTCGGAAACCATCAAGCAGCTGCTGTTGAAGATCTTCACATCCCAACAACCACCGACCTTCTGCTTCCCGCAAACAGGATCATATTCGGCAGAACATGATGGGGTAACGCATGGTGCGCTCGAGTACATCAGCACTTCTTGTGCTGCAACTAAAGCGATTTTTTAAAAAAATATATTATTTAATGAAATTTACTATATACATACATTTATTTAATATTAATTTAGATTTCTCAATTATTTTAATGTACGCTATATGAGTGATTTTCAGAGCCAAAAATTTAAAATCTCGAACCGTTTCAAAAGATAAAGAAAAATTGTTCTCGCAATATTAAGAATGTCTATTAAACACTCTATTGCTCGGTGTGACTAAGACCCTACTTTCCTAACAAAAATGTAATGTATTAATTATTTGGCATCCATAGAGCTTACATTACCTCACTGGTTACCAAACAATTTTTTTTATTTTCTAATTGATTTTGAGCAAATTATCTTCATGTAAATGTAATATTAATAAATAAACAAATTCGTTGTTTTTTAAAACTTTAATATAGTAATAAAATATTAAAATTGATGCTTGAACACGAGCAGTAATTTTTTGTTTGTTTTTGCTTTAAGATCACAATAAAAATCATATAGTGTTGAATTATTATTTTAAACATATATATATAGGTATCCATTAATTGTAGGTAATTTCCATTTAATAAGAAGTATTTAGAAAAAAAATACACGACTTCTGACTCGGAAGTTAGAAAAGCCACGTAAAAAAACATTATTTCAGAAAGTAAAAACTATTAACTTTACAAAGGCGTGGATTTATCATGCTTAAAAATGGTTATAATTAAGAGAAAATCTAATGATGCACATAAACGGAATTTAATTACATGGAAGTTACGCTTTCTAATCCAGGAAGAAGGTTATTGTGACCTTTTATATAGAAATCACTAGTTTTGACACTTTTTAATACTATAAAAATGAACACTATGACTTGAAAAAATTTAAAGCTGTAACTAGGCAAAATTCTAACAGCATTCGTCAATATACTTACACATAGATGGCAAAAACCTTAATAATAAGAAGGAAAACGTTATTCCAAATAATTTGGATTCTAACCAGCCTATTAACTCCTTAACTTCAAAATATCCTCGTTTATTGATTTGTTTAGGAGGAGCATTGCTGCCTAAGACTTCTTCCCACAGTTAGGTCACTTTGCGACAAAATATACTGGTGCAAAGTCATTCCTAATTCATATCCAAAAGTGGATTCTATTTTATTTTCAAGTACTAAGACTTATGGCAAGTATTTTAGGCAAAATGAATATCATATATTTAAATTACAATAATTATAGAATAAAATTAATGCAAAACCTAATTGATTTAAGAAATATTTAGTTGTTGAAAGCAGGACTTTATCCCACAAAGGAATCACACCTGTTGAAACACTACAATTAACTAATTGTTACAAAACATGAGAGGTAACTAGGGTCAGCGTGAAAATTTCTTAGACCTAATGTAATAAAATATGATACTTTTAGCCTAGAAAAAAAAAAAATCGAATACAATTTCTTATCTGTCAATATAATATACATATTTTTACAATTACTTAAATAATACTACTCACAAACAAAGAGGGCAATGAGAAATATACACTTCATGTTGACGGCTTCACTGCTGTGTCCCAACTACCACCTTCCTCCAGACCGGCCTCTATTTATCCCTCAAGGCTTTCTGCATCTTCTTATTTTTTTTTTTTAAATAATGGCTCGTCATTCGAGCTCCTTTATTGATGGATATATCGAAATAATATGCAATGGTTCATGATTTTTCCTAAGTAAGTAGACGTGAATCCCATATTGGTGATATTTGAAACAAAACATCTATTTTTTAGATCTGGATTTAAGGCTAAATGGTAATGATATTTTAACTGATCAAAACAGTTACATGTTTGTTTGGTTTTTTTTTTTTTTGTTAAAAAAAGGACAAATATAAATTAAAACTTAAAAGAATTTAGAATTAAATAATTTATTTTATTATTCCCTTAATTGAAAATTTATGTCTTACTGTTCATTACCCTTGTAGTCCAGTCAAAGAAGGAGTTTTTGTATATACCTTTGTTTAGGCCTCGCTAAATATATATGTTTTGGTAAAATATGACGATTATGACATTTTCAGTGTGCTTGCTTCGTTGTATTAATATTAATCTATACTTCATATTAAGGACCCGATAGAAAATTTAATCAGATTTTAGTTAAAAAAATGAAATTTCAGATCGGACAAATAGTTTTGGAGTTATAGTGAAAAATGTGCCAAAAAAAAAAACTTGGATTTCAAAACAGTGAGCGGTTTGTAGGGTGCCATGGATATTTTATGGGACTTGATCAAAATTTAATATACTGATTCTTATAGTAAATTTAACCAGCTTTCAGATCGAACTATTATTTTCGGAGTTATAGCCAAAAGAGTGCCGACAAACGTGTTTTCCCGGAGAAGTGCGACCCCATTCAGAGTTCTGACTTCACAGCTTTGTTATGAGTAGTTAGAAGGTAAAGATACTAAAAGTCCCGACACTGGTGGAACAACATTCCCCAGTTTACGGTGCGGGAAGTGGAGAAGATCCCATGTTTAGGTTTTTCGATTATGTCTCGAAAACAGTGGACTCTATAAAATTGTTTCTATACATATTTGTCCAACTCTCAACGGTTCAGGATTAACCGTTTTCGAGATATAGCGCGGAGAAGGAGAAGCGGGCACCAGTTCGGACAAACATTTGCTTTTAGAGCCTTCCACAATCGTTTCTCAAAAAAAATGTTAGAATCAAAATTGAAGAGCATTAAATTTACTTTTAATTCATATATACGTTTTGGGCACTTGTAGCAAATATTTAGCAGATATACGTTATTAAAAATCGATAATTATCGTGAAAAAAAATCGTTACCTCACTTTTTGTCAAATATTTGCTACAAGTGCCAGAAATGTATATATGAATTTAAAGTAAATTTAATGCTCTTCAACTTTGATTCTAACATTTATTTTTGAGAAACGGTCGTGGAAGGCACTAGTAGCAAATGTTTGTCCGAACCGTTGCCCGGTTCTCCTTCTCCGCGCTATATCTCGAAAACGGTTAATCCTAAAGAAAAAATTAATAGAACCGAAATTATAGAAAAGTTTATTGTCTATAAGCTTTGTTACCTTCTTAATTGACGCTCGAGGCATAGAAATCGAGGTATTTGAAGAAAACTGATTTTTGTGATCTTTGACCTTGTTCATCTAATTATGCTAACACGCTGAGGTCGGTGACTTCACCCCTTATTTAGAAGGCCAAAACGAAGTTATATGCAAAAACTCCTTATTTTACTGGGCTACAATGCTAATAAACAGTAAGACTTAAATTTACAGACCAGCCAAATAAGGGTTACTAAAATTAAATTGTGTGAGCAATATTAAATTTCACCTATAATGCTTTAAACCATACCACAAATAAAAAATTTAAATAATGATTTTTGTGTGAAAATTGTAAATTTTTATTTCTAATAAGGATTTTATGATTCAAACAATTGCAATAAAAGGTTTTAATGAAACAGTATTATTGAAGCATTTATAAATTCATCACCTTATCTATCTCTGAAAAAAATTAAATACAGGCCAATTTTGCGTGACATTGTGGCAGAAAAAAAAATTAATTTTTCTTTACTTTAAACTACCCAAAAATATTACTTTAGAGAAAAATACATTTTCAACTGATTCTAGCCTTGGCCTTCCGTATATAATTATGAAAATTTTTCGATAAATAACTTTTTAAATTTGTAGTAAAATAAAAATATATTTTGAAAGATTATAGGTGGTGATTATGAAGGCAGTGAAGGGGGTGAGGAGTTTTTTGCAGGAAGGAACTTGGAGTTTATGATACTGTTATAGAAGATCTCTCGGGACCTTGTCGAAAATAAAAATCATTTGGATAGAAATGTCAGTAATGGTGACTGATTTATACAGAATGATTTTATTTTTGATCGACAGTGGGGATTTTCTAAAATATGGGGCCATGGTGCTTATAGGTTTTTTGGCTTTGCCGCATCTGTTATTTATATCAGATGTGAATGTAAATCTTTTATCTAGTTCCAGACCGAGGTAGGTAACAGAGTCCAGGGAATTCAATTATTATTTAGAAAGATATGTTTCGGTATGTTGGGCTTTCTTTTTGTAAAAATTATTGCTGAAGTTTTTTGTTCGTTTATTATTATTTTCCATTTTTTATAATATTTATTAAATCTGGTGTATAATGATTTTAATGTGCTTTCTATTGTGTCTATCCTGTAGGAACTAGTGTAAATCGCCTTGTCATCTGCATGTTAAGATCTTTCAACTGAAGGGAGAGAAGGTAGGTTTGCTTAGTATAAATCAAACAGCGTTGGTGAAAGACAGGATCCTTGAGGAAGACCTGCAAAATATCCCTATATTTAGGAGATGTGGTATTGTTAATTGTTATCTGAAAGGATCTATTGGAAAGGAGTAAATGGATAGTATGTATATTGTAGGGAGGAAACCGGTAGGTAATAAGTTTGTATAATAAACCATTGCGCTAAAAACTGGATTTTAAGTATTCCTTGCTTCAAAACCAAAGGAGTGGTATATTTTATCTTGAAATAAAGCTCATGCCGAAGAACTTTTGTAGCAACCTAGTATATTAATTTAAATATGTTAACTAGCGAGTTTCCTAAATGGTGCTCATCAATTCTTACCGTTAAATATTGATTTAAAATATAATTTATTTTCAGATATACGTAATTTTAGCTTAACTCCTCATATTTCTATTTATCTTCAAATTTTTAGTAGTTACATGTTTCGGGATATGTTATCTCATCATCAGACTCTTCTTTCTTTTGATGACTCAAAAAGAAAAGTGATGATGGGATATCCCGAAACAAATAACTACATTGTTGTGAAGATAAATAGAAATATGAGGAGCTAAAATTAAGTATATCTGAGAATAAATCTAACATTATATACTCCTTTACTGAAGAAAAAATATTTATACTACTAATACTATCTTTGAAAATAAAATGAAATTCACTATATCCAAATTATATTTAACTAGCATCCCCCGTCGCGGCTTCGCCCGCTTTCATAAGTAAAGACCTTAGATAATTTTTATTAATTTTTTATAGATAAAATTCTTGTTTTGAAGTATGCAATTGAGCATTATTTCTTCAATTGCATTTTCACGCTTAGCAATAGCTTTTAACCTGGTTAAAATTATATTGTTTGAAGATTACCTAAAAGGAAAATTGGACATCCAATTTTTAATTAAAAAAAAAAAAATTGAAGTTGGTAATCTAGATGGACAGAGACTATTAAGAAACTCATATGGATAATGGACTGCATAATCAGTTCTTGCAACTAAAGGCCCCTAGAAAAAATTTTTGCACACAATAAAAAGCAAAGGATTGATGCTTTGATTTGGTAATAATATGTATTTGGCAGAAATAATTTTATAGATTTCATCTAGTTGGGTTTGTAACATATTATAATTATTATAACAATATAATTGAATTAAGCAAATTTTATTATCAATTTCTAGCTCTATATAACACTGTATATTAGTAAGCTCCCTAGAATGAAGCTCGCCACCAATCGTTCAATTTTCAAACTTCACTGCGCACCACATATTTATTGTATTTTAACAACTATTTAATAGAAAATATGTAAATTTTAATTGCTAAACCTTCCTTGAACTATGAAGATGAGGTAGTTAAAATTTGGTACAGATTGGTTCAGTAGTATTGCGGTTACTGATCACAAACGAAAAATGGCTTGTCCTTTTATATAATAGTAGAGATTATTAGTTTATCTGACTTATTGTTCGTATATTTACGAACAATAAAACATAACTGATCGTTCTGGGATTCAATACTTTGGTTAGGTTGTACTGTTTCTGAAGAAACGGTTGTGAAGGATTTTTAATATTTAAATACTATTATACATACTACAGTAAAAAAAATGGTATTTAAATTTTTTATTACATACATATGCATTTAATAATTAACTATAATTTGTTTAAAAAAAAAAAAAAACCTTTACTAAAAATATTTTCTAGAAACGTTCAACATCGTGCTATACCGCACACATATTGTTCACATAAAACCTTTTAACTTATAAAAATATTTTTGACTATCGATATTTTTTTATAATTATAATTGATGATTATCGTTATCCTTCGTTTTTAATTATCCGACTCATGGTTGAACCGGGTAACGCCGTATAAGGGGGAGTCTAATATTATTGTATTTTGGATTTCTCATTTACTGCCAGCTCAACAAATATATATTATTTTTTTTGTTTAATCATTAGAAATTAAATTTATGCGGTAAGCATAAACTATATAATATGTCAAATTACAATTAAAATGAAACAAAAGCTGAAATTTTTTTTAAAAATTATTGAATCAATAAAAACACTTAAAACTGATTAACTGTTAATACATTTATTTATTTTATATTTTCTTAAATAAAATTGTTAAATATTATTAAAAATGTAAACATTATCATTATTGTTTTAGGAATAACACTCACTGACAAAGAGTCAGGACGTCTTCTGCGTCCTTACTACCATTAACTTCCTGGAGATCGGTAACGATTTATTCCTCAAGGTTCTCTATACCATCGTCTTCTCTTTTCTTTTTTTTAAATAATTATGGCTCGACGACCAAACACCCCTTATTATAGGTGAATAAAAACAAAAAAATATTTTTATTTTAGTTCTGCCAAGAAGATGTGAATAACATAAACGTGTTAAATTGATTAACAGTAAATGTGGATCGAAGAATGGAAAATTGAAGAACATAATAATGGGACAGCTGTGGGAAAATAGATCTTGCATTTAGTAGAAGAAATGTTTTATTTAAATAGTTTATTAGAGAATCACGTTCCTTCTTCTATTATATAAAAATCAGAAGAACATTTGAAAATAGAAATTTAAATATTTCAGAACTACCTATAAGTGAAGAAACAGGTGAGTTGAGATCAGGAAAATGTTTTTTTTGTTTTTTTATGTTTACCAGCCATCACTGCAGAAATGGAATCTAAGAATGAGGTGGCAGTCCACGTCAGAGCTACAGATCATTGGTACATAAAATTGTTAAATTAATGCGAATCAATGTATCATTATCAAAGTTTTAATAAATGAAAGAATTAGAAAAAAAACAAAACAAAAAAAAAAACGGCTTGGCTAAGATGAAATGGACCTGGTAAAAGCTGGTATTATATATGAAATGAAGTGAAAAAAAAAAAAAAAAAAAAAACTTTATTCTGGGTCTTGCTAATAATAATATATAATATATTAATAATATAGAATAATATTAATATACCATTTTCTGTTACCAATGGTAACCAATGATGGGTCATACTGGTTGGAATGAAACTGGGAACTGGTTCCAGCTTTGTAGCGGTTGGAACAAATCGAACTACTTAAGTTTTTCGTTCCAACTGGAACGGAAACCAACGCCAAAAGATCTCCCGTTTCGTTCCGTTGGTTTAGATAGGGTATAGATTGCATCTCCAGTTTCGTTCCACCCAAGGTCGTTCCGATTGCTTCTCTCCCTCACTTGATCCCTTCCATCCGCACAGAGCCCGTACAAAGTACAACACCCTGTTTTTTTTTTATCCCTTTTTGTCCAAATTTTGTACGAAATATATTAAATAAAATATTGTGACCATTCTAGATTTAAAAGAGAGTATATGTACAAAATATTACACGAGAGAATAATATTTTGAACATAAATGAAAATATGATTGAAAATAATAAAAGCGAAAAATTTTTTGAGGAATGATTTTTACAAATAAAATGTAGATATCCCCTGCACCCCCCCCCCCCCCCTCGTCATCTCTATCACTACCTTCTACATAGGTTTCTGTATTATGATCTATAACATCTTCTGTTTCCTCTTTATTCAACTCCAAATTTTTATTGATTTGTTCTTGTTTCTTTCTCGTCGAGTTCTGCAAAATTCGAGGAATATATGTTCCAATTTTATAGGATTCCACTAAATCAAGACATTCCGAATTTTATCGCTTACTAAGATAAACAAAAGCAAAAATGCCAAAAAATCCTACTTACATTAAGTCCAACTGATTGCCGAGAAAGGTACGAGAAAAAAAAAAAAACCAGGACTAAATATTTTTTAATCAGAAAACTATCCCTCTTACCACATTGAAAAATTACTGGCGGCAAACAGAGGAGTATCTCGAGGAATAGCTAAAGCAAATTTTCCAGAAGCGGGAGAGAAAGAGAGAAAACAAGTCGAGTGTTGTACAGAATACAACGGCACGACCGGTGGAAGGTTAATTAAAATCAAAATGGGTCGATCCATACAGGATGTGAGAAATTTTAATGCCTGTGCTTCAACAAAAAGAAGAGAGCTTGATTGAATAGAACTATTTTAAAAGAATACGTTTTTTTTTTTAAAACTATACTTAGCTATTTAAATCTTCCTAATATTATAGTACCTATAAATTTCTTAAGTATAGAGGGAGATTAACAGCCCGAAGTCACACAAGATGGAACGAAACTGCATGCTAAGTAGGTAGTAGGTTAGTCAAACTGACGTGGAACGGAACGAAAAAATGAACTGGTTCCAATACTGGAACGAAACCGAAAATCTCATTCCGCTTTTAAGTCGGAACGGCTCTTCACTAACCTCAAGAACCTTATTAAACACACACATGTTTTTGTGTGTGTGATAGCGTATATGTGGTAATTTTTAACAAGTTCAATCCCGACTCACATATTACTAGTACTTAGTATGGAATGTTATTTGATAGGGTAAGAGAATTTACGATAAAAAAAAAAAAAAAATTAGAATAGTTAAAACCAAAGAAAATAAAAAACGTTGAAAATCAGAAGCAAGACCTTTAACTTGAAATAAAGCAAATAATTATAATAATAATATCATACTAAAAAAAATAGAATCCTATCCCAGCATCCATGTTCAACCCCCATCATTTTACACATAATTAGGGGTACCTAATTTTTTTTAAGGATGGGTTTCCTAACCCCGAAGTCGATCTACGGCTGACATAACCGAAAATAAATATACTTCTTTCAACCAGGCAGATTTTAATTGTCTTGATAAATTTATGGTTCCAGGAAAATTAAATAATCATATAAAAAAATTAATGTATTTTATTAATCACAGAGTTACTTATCATAAAAATTGTCAGTAATAAATTACAAACTAAAAGAACTATACATATTAAATTGATATAAACATGTAAATAATAGGCTGTATAGCGAAGTAATTACATTCACACTAATGGCTGGACGAATAGGAGTAACTGTGATGAAAGTGGTGTCCCCATGACGAATGCCCACAGTCTTTTTGCCCGCACATATTCATCACGCAGTCCTCGTAATGAGCTGAAATAAAATAAATATAATTATCTATTTTATAAATTTTACGGTTATACGTTATTATATAATGAAATGAAATGAAAAAATAATTTTTATACTAGGACATACTTTCGCCTAAGAATAACAAAAATGTACAATAGTCTGACTAATATAATTTCAGACAAATCCGTTTATATATGTAGAACATGAGACTTGTATGTACAGTAAATAGTAGATACAATTTCATATAGAACTTCCACTATACAGGGTGAGTATCTCTTTGTGTATAAAAAAAAAATTTGGTGAAACTACATCAAACATGTAGCAAAATGCCGCAGATCTTATCTTTCTATTCCAATCCATTGCAGATATATGATAAAACAAAGACTTTTTTGAGGAAACCACGTTTTTTTTTTTCTATAAAAGCTGTAATATCTCCATTTTGCTTAAATATTTTTCAAATTTTGACCACATTTTCAGATTTAGCATTAAATTTTCTATTAAAGTTGAGTACCTGTAACCTTTAATTTGACAAACTTGGTATCTAAAGAACAGCTTGATCTTCACCTTATTTGGGAAAGTCACAATGTCTTATAATACTTCAACGCTCACCGTTTTTTGAAAAAACTATACACCAAACGTCAAATCTCACAAAAACTTGCAAGTTTAATAACCTTTCGAATGATATGTTAAATGTAATGATTTTGTTTCGATTTCATGGAGAAATTTACTTTTGAAACCGAAAAAACATGGTGTTCTTATTTGGCATACAAATCAGTAATCTTAGTAAATAAAAAATATTAGTAATATCATCTTTGAATCTGTTGGGCAAACTATGATTTTCGACTACAATACAAACACTATTCGACAGCAATACAAAGATGAATAAACTAACGATACTCCACGTGGAACGGTAGAAATGTCTTCCTCTGTAAAAACAGAATCATCTGTTCATAAAATTCATCTCAAAAAGTGGTATTGTTTAATCTGCATTCAGAAGCTAATAGCAAATTATGGTTTATGTTCATTATCATTGAGTTTTAAACCTTACATTGAAAAGTTAATAAAATAAAATCCTAAACTATAGTAATAAATAAATAAATGTAATAACATCCTAAGATCCTCTTATCTGGTTTCGCTTTATTGAAAGTTTTCCTTTATTTTCTATTAAACAATAATTTTTTTTCTTTGCTTTTTAATCCAATGAAGAGTTTATTATGTTTGAAATTCATATTTTCATTAAGGGATAGTCATAATGTTTCATTTACACATGTTACTGATTTGAATGCCAAATGAGAACAGTATGTTTTTTCGGTTTCTAAAAGTAAATTTCCCCATGAAATCTAAACAAAGTCATTACGTTTAACATATCATTCGAAAGCTTATGAAATTTTCAAGTTTTTGTGGGATTTTAATTTTTGTGGATAGTTTTTTTTAAAAAACGGTGAGCGTTGAAGTAATATAAGACATTGTGACTTCCCTAAATAAGGTGAAGATCAAACTGTCCTTTACATACCAAGTTTGTATAATTCAAGGTTACAGGTACTCAACTATTATAGACAATTTAATGCTAAACCTGAAAATGTGGTCAAAGTTTGAAAATTATTTAAGCAAAATGGGGATATTACAGCTTTTATAGAAAAAAACTTGGTTTCCTCAAAAAAGTCTTTGTTTTATCATATGTCTGCAAAGGATTGGAATAGAAAGGTAAGATCTGCGGCATTTTGCTACATGTTTGATGTAGTTTAATCCAATTTTTTTTTATACACTAAGAGATACTCACCCTGTATATCTGTGGCACCTGTGCATAGTGGGCTAAGAGCGAAAATTACGATTTTAGGAAAACTGAATTGAATGTTTGAGATTTTTTCCAAAATCGTCCAGTTAAAAAAAAAATCAAATTTGTGTGGCTTAAACTCTTGATAGTAAATTTCTATTTATGCTGGTAAGGTAGTTTCAATTCTTATTCCCGCATTACACTAATCGATTTTGTGTGAAGTGGGCTAAGTGATTTATATTAACGTGATTGACCTCTGAAAGCCAAGTGCTAAACTAATTTTCAGAATTGAGAAAAATTAGGTATACGCTAGATAATATTTTTCCTTTTTCAAAAATTTATTTTTGATATTTTTTTACATAAAATAGCATACACTAAATAAAATATAATTATTTTATTGGTAGTTTTTAATACATTGGAAAAAAAAAATCACATATAATTTTCTTTCATTCGTCTATTCTTCACCTAAATCTGGGTACACATCCTGATTAGATGTAGATTTCAGCTCTTCATAGAATCGCCTAAATGTTGGTCTTATATAGGGAAGAAGATCTAACAGATCTTTCTTCTTGTCTGCGGCTAACGGAAGTGATTCAACATATCTGATCGGGAGCTCTAATTTTTGTAGCCTGCCCTTTTCAAAAAACTTACTGTTTTAAAATTAACATTTATATCGAGAGTCAACTTGTAGTAGATATCACCGCAGCTATCTTTGTCATAGTTAAGCCGTCTCACCTTCCCCCCATGCTTAGTGCCCTTTTCATTATTCATCCTTTCATTGCAATGGAACACAGCCCGTTAGACACAAGAAAAGGAGAAAAAAATTACGATTCTGGTGATGTAGATAGCTCGAAATTCACAAAATTCGACTTAGCCCACTATGCACAGTCATAAGAAAATAAGAAAATATATACAAAGAGAAGAAACTTTAACTATATAATTGGAAAATATATTTACAAATAATATGAAACATTGAATAAAATAGAAAAAAAAAAAATCCTGGGACAAAGTCCCTTTAGAATAACATTGCATAACACAAAGTAAAATCATATCTGGCTTAGAAATTTTCAAAATAAAACAAGATAAATAAAATTGAAACAAATTTACATAAGAAAATAAAGCTAGAAATGGAAAAAAGAGAAGAAAAAAAATACACTATATAAGTTAATATTATAAACAAAATTGTTGAAAAAACAGAATTATAATAATGAAAAAGAAAAAAATGGAAAATCAAAAATTATTTTAACAAAAATCAAAACATTATTATAAGAAAAATATAAATTTAGGCTTAGAGAGCGTCAGTTTGGAGAGAAAGTAGATAATGAAAGAAAAGTGTTTTAAATGTTACAAGGGGGGGAGAGAGAGAATTTTTGAGAATAAAGGATCGGACATGAAAGAAACGTTGGAATGCAGTAGGTATGTAGAATGAAGTATAGAGATCGGAGAGACAATATCTAGTTTGGTGAAGTGATTGGATTGTGGACTTAAATTGCAGGACACTGTAAATAAAGGAAATGTGGCGGGTCTTGGTAACTTTAAAAATGTAGGTACCAAGGAAGTATTCTCTGCGGAAGAGAGTCGAGATCCAACTTAACTCGTATACAGATCGGACACATGAGAACGTCTCGAGGTTCCGAAGACAAACCTTATAAAGCAATTCATGATTCTCTTTAATCTGTTCTCGAGAGCAATCGAGAGCTCACCATATACCACGAAACCAAAGTCAAATCGGGGTCTTATATCGGTGGTAACAGGAAGTAAGTTTGTAAGTGTAAAATCGTAACTTTCCAAGGCAGTAATTTTTAACTTTGAATTTTTACTTTCAAACAGTATTCCCTACCAAACAGTGAAATCCCAACGCCTACTTAATTATTATGAAGAAAATTTAATATATTGAAGTCATTCAAGGATTTTTTATTTATTTTTTTAGTTGCCTGACTATTCACCAGTACTTGTTCAACTTCGTTCCCACCTATTATATATGAACCGTGGTTTTTATTATGTTAAAGTCGGTACCAATTTCTTCCTATTTATTCAATTAAAATTTTCAGTGAAATATGATAGGGTTAATAAACAATTTGAAATTATCTAAGAAATATGTAGATAAATTATACAATAAAGAAAATAGGAAAATAAAAATTATATTTTGTAATGTGAGGTTAAAAATAAAATACAGTAAAAAAAGTATGATAAAAGTGATGAAAGGAGACAAATTTATATAACAAAAAATTTTCATGATTAAGTTTCTGACAAGGAAACTATTGTCAAATTTTCTATCAGAGCTAAAGCGTGTAAAAAAAGCCCCAACACGTAATGAATGTAAACAAAACGTGAGTTTTCTGAGTTTTTATTTGCAGTGGCAGGTAGCTGTTTCTCGTGGATGCGTATTGGTTGCGTAACCGAGCAACCATTATACGTTGGAATATCCTTGTGTAAATATCACCCCTGACTGTAAGTACATTCATTGTTCACATTGCCTTGTCCACTATAAATCAGTTATACCAAATATTTAGTCCTTGTCCGTCCATTAAATAAAGTTCCTTCTCCTTCCTCAGTTTCCCACTTCAGACCTATATCAATCCTATCAAATTTATCTAAACCATTAGAAAGATTAGCACATACCCAACTCACCTCCTTTCTTGACTATAAAACTCTCCTTAATCCGTTCCAATCAGGATTCCGATCCGGATACTCCACGCAGTCTGCTTTGGTAAAAATTACTCAAGACCTTTACTACTCCTTAGACCAACAGAATATTACGATCCTGATACTTTTTGATTTTTCAAAAGCTTTTGATTCTGTTGACCATACAATCCTCCTCTCCAAACTCCATAACCTCTCAATATCTAATAGTGCGTTAAGCTGGCTTCATTCTTTTTTATCCAACCGTTCCCAAACAGTGATTATACCTGGAAAACCTCACTCATCTTCACTACCACTCTCGCGAGGAGTACCCCAGGGATCTTCTCTTTCACCTACCCTATTTTCTATTTATATTAACGACTTGCCGAATCGCATCCACTACTCCCAATATCATTTTATGCTGACGACTTGCAAATATATTTATCCTTTCATCCTTCAAATATGCTAGAGGCGACTTGTAAGCTACAGAAAGACATAGATAGCATTAACCTTTGGGCAGAGGAGAATAAATTAAGTCTAAATCCAGAAAAAAACAAAGGCTATTCTCATTGGTCAAAACCTCACCTAAAAGCTCTTCCCTACTATCCACTGCTTTTCCTAAAAAACCGTCCAATTCATTTCCAAAATTCCATTAAAAATCTGGGAATAACTTTCGATAAACATCTTGCATGGAATAGCCATATCTCTCAAATCACGAGAAAATCTATTTTTATTCTTAAGCAACTTTCACATTACCGTGATTCATTACCATTAAGTACTAGAAAACTTTTAGTATCATCACTCATTTTTCCTAACTTTGACTATGGATGCGTAGTATATGGAGGACTGTCTGATGAGCTCGAGATGAGATGTAAAAGAGTAATGAACTGTTTTATTAGATTTATTTTCGGGATCTCCAGACGCTCTCACATATCTCACAGAAATCGGGTGGCTGTACCCCGGTTTTCGACGTCAATACTTCCTGGGTGCTCTCATATTTCAAACCTTGAAAACCAAAAAACCCACCTATATCCATGACCTCCTTACTCTGTGCTCCTCCATTCACCTCTTAAATACTAGAACCCAACCCATCAACCTATACACTCCGGCGCATCGAACTGCATCCTTCGAGAAATCCTTATTATCCGTGCTTCCTCGTTATGGAATTCATTGCCCATCACAATTCGAAAAAGATCCACTCTTACTTCCTTTAAACATCATTTATTCCTTTACCTCCTTCATTTTCAATCTTCCGAGCTAATGTAAAACGTGAATATTTATGTAATATACATTATAATAGTATACATAATATGTATCATTTTACAAGATGTCACAGTTATCTTGTAACATATAATTTAATTATTTATCAATTTTTATTATTATCTATTGTTATTATTTATTATAATTAATTATCAAAGCCAGACGATTGTCCTATGTACTGTAATCATATGTTATTCTTAGGGGACAAGTAGTCCTAGAATAAAGTTCATTTTCTTTTTCTTCTTCTTCTATTTATTTGTATTAGGCCTCATGCTTTAAAATACTAGGCTACGCCCTCATACATACTCCCAAGAAAAAGTGAAATAAGTGAATAGTGTTTTGACGAAAATGTTTTTAACCTTTTCACATTGTCATGGCCATTATCATTTAACATTGTCATGCTATCATTATATTCCATGCAAATGTTAAGATACCACGACAATATAATAATTTTAGGAATACTGTGGCCAAAATCGAGCGTGATATTGATATTGAAAGTGAATTGATGTGATATTTACAGTGATATTATTATCAAATTTTTGTAGCAAGATTAATTAACATTTAAATTTAGAATTTTGCTAGCTAGAAATTTGCCTGTAGTTTGAAAATCACCCATATATCAAAATATATTCTCCATTAAATTTACGATCAGGACACTGTCGTCAAAATTTTTTTTTTTTTTTTTTTTTTTTTACATTTATACTTTACCAACCGTAGCCTCAATACAATAAATTTAAATCAAATTCTATCACATTACCTTTTCCACAATCGTTAGCTTGGTTCATCATACAGGTATTGTTGAATATCTTCACGTCCCAGCAACCTTTGCTGGGTAGCATCTGCTTCCCACAGACAGGATCGAATGTAGCATGATAACAGGGCCTAGCTACGCAAGGTCGATCCTTCATCATAATAACTTCTTGTGCTGAAACTAAAGTAATAGTTCCAGCGGTTAGTTCAATTCAAATTCAGTGGCAGTCGTAAAATTACAGTATTTTAAACAATGTTACGGGTGATTTCAAAATTTCGGTACAATTTAAGTCACAAAGGTATTTTGAAAATTGTACTCAATATAAAATTTAGATTTTAGTTTACATGGCCAAGTACCCATTGTACCATTATCGGCTCCCAACAATAACGATATATCTACATATATAACCGGAGTAATTGTCGTTTATGTATAGCATTTACTCACTCTAGGTTGTCACAACTTGAAAATGCTTGCATTTTGAAAATGCTTAAGGCCTTCTCTGACGTTTATTTTCTAATTCGAAAGTTTGAAGTGGTATTGTTTTCTATTTTTTATCGAAAAATAATTTTGTGATTGATATTTAGCCTTCTTAGCACGACATACACCATCATAAAGAAGTGTCACAACCCTCTGGTTCACTCCCTAAATTATTTTTTAAAATCCCTCCATCGCTCTCTAAAATTAAAATTTGAGTAGTGTTTTGTATAGGGTAACACTATTTCTGGTAGCCCTGTATTCTGCGATCAGTTTCAAGAGGCTGAGTTCATTGGTAGACAAGTGGAGGTGCATTGACTCCTCTCGGTAAGTACCGTACTTTAATTCATCCTCACTCCCTAAGGTGTACCAACCCATTGAAAACATATTGTTTTTTGTTTTTTTTAAATTCAAGATAAATTCAAAGCTCTACTGAAAAACCAATAGATACCATGTTTTACTTTCCAAATAGGCCAGGTGTATTACCTGATACCAACTTTTTTTTGTTTAGAAATCACTCCCTAGCAACTCACTCCCTACAATTCACTCCCTACAACTGAGTGAGGGTATCGCATTTGAACTTAAATTTTTTTAGCGTTTATCTGCTTTTATATAAATAAATTTCTTGATTTCTCCATCTCATACCATGAAATGTGGAAAATTTCTAGGCATTCAGCACAGCAGGACCATCAACATCAGCCCAAGAGGAACCAACGAATTCAGTTATTGCTGCTCGTTAATTTTTTTATTTTTAAACGTACAGCCTACATTTTTTTTATTTAATGTTCAAACGCTATACCCACCGACTTAGTTATAATGAAAGTTCAAGGAACATTATTTTTATCAAAAAAATGTTTTTAATATACTCGTATTTTATTTAATACCTAGTGTGATAGTCTTTATTTCGTAGCTTATTTATCATTTACAATCTATTTAGGTTTTATTGTTTACAAGTTAATAGAACTGTCGTTATAAAGTGCAATTTTATAATGTTTTTAAGATTTAGTTTGAAGTTTTTAAAGTAGATAGGACAGTACGTACCTAAAAGCTAAAAATGTAATTCATGTATACACCCCAAGTTTATAATATACATTCCTCGCTAATCTCGCTTTTTTTTTCCTTAATGTAATACATATGATATTTTCCCCACTCCCTAGATAATAAACTCACTTCCTATTCGTGGTTTTTCACTCCCTAGATCCAAACTCACTCCCTAGATTTTAATAGTTATTATTTATTTAATATATCTAGAAATATTGCAGATTATGTATTTCCACTTCACAGACTTACTTCACACGCCTTAGAGAAACAATTTCTGAAAAAAAAAAATCAATTTACATGTTTTATGTAGTGAACATTTTTTTTTATTGGAATTGTCCCTAAATATTGAAATCATCCTTATACTATCGGCCAGAAGATAAACTAAACGCTATTTACTAAAGTCGGTATTGTTTAATATCTTACAAGGGGACGTTTTGACTTGTGACTCACAGAGTTGAGTGCCGATTTTTGTGTAGGTAGTAGGGACCTATAATAGTGCAAAATTAGAGTTATAGCCACCAATGAGAATTGGGAGCCGATAAAAAAAATTAAATATGAAAATCACGTTTCATTCTTTTTCTCAAAAAAAAGGTCATAAGTCAAGATAGAGAACTGACTCTTTCACGTTAAATTGTAGTTTTGTATGTTTATTTAAATAAAAATACTTTCGTTATGCTCAAGACACGACCCAGTTTTAGGGTGAGCAAATTAATTTTTTATTTCAACAAAATTTGGTATCTACGTGTTTTTTGAGAAGAGGAATCTAAAAATTTTCCTCACCTGTATTTTTATTTATTTTTTAGTAGGTAAAATAGGTAAGATAAATGAATAATTGAAAATCACTGACTTTTACCATAAAAAACAAATTAATTAAATTAAATAATAGTAGACAAGAGAACACAGTAGAAACAATGCCAAAATCATCTAACATAAATTTAAAGAAAACTTATAACAGAGTGAAATACATCCCAACACTTACAAGACAATTAATAAACAAATTAAATAATGAAAATTTTAAAATTAACGGTGCTCTATATAACAATAATAAAATTAATGACATTATAAGACATACAGATATCATGGACAAGTGGATTAAAAAAGATTTGATTTATAAAATAAACTGTAAAGACTGTGAAATGCATTACATAGGTGAAACCAAACAGAATTTAATTATAAGAGTGAACCAGCATAGATATGACTGTAAAAGAACAAATAACAAAGAGAAAAATAATAATACTGCACTGTGCGAACATACAAACAAATTCAAACATGAATTTGACTTCAAACATACAACGATATGGAAGCAATTTATATAAATGAAACAATAGACCAGGCTGTAAACTACAAAACAGATACACATAAAATAAGTACAAGGTATGCAAAATTAATAAATAATATAATTAGTTTATATAGGAATAAAAATCATTAATTATTAAAAATAATAAAGTTGTGATATTAATAACAATACAGCTAATAGAATGAAAATGGAATGGGTAATAAGAACCGAATTAAAAGGCCATATTGTTATCAATAAGTAAACAAAATAATGATTGAACATTGCTCAGTAGAGTGTCAGTGTGAATAAATGTGACCATGTGATAATATCACAGTTTTAAGGTAAAAATTCAAATATTGTTAAATGTAATAATAAAATAGTATAGAATTGTAAATAGAATATAATGATTGTAGAACCTGAAGATGGAGCGAATGAGCTCTGAAACACGTAGAAATGAATGAATAAAGAATAATGGGGAGTCATGCCTTTTAAAGAATGAAAAACTTAAATTAATCTCCTTTAATGAAACAATTGATTGTCACCTGTATTATATAAATAAAAGGGTTAAAAATGATGGATTTTTATTATTTTAATCTTTAAACACTAAATTTCAATTAAGACCATTGTTAAAAAATACAAGCAAGGGTAGTTTTTTTTTTTAAACCAAAATCTGATATTATTTTTTGGATTATTCGTCAATCTAAAGGTTTCAAAGCTATTCGAAATAAAAATATAGGTGAGGAAAAAATTTAAACTAAAAACTGATATCATTTTTAGATTCCTAATTTCAAAAAACATGCAGAAATCAAATTTCGTCTAAATCAAAAATTAATTTTTTTTACCCCTAAAATTTTATAAAAACATAAATAATTTGAGCTATATCACATATTTCGCCACCGATTGAAACCAAATTTTAAGGGCATCTAGAAGCCGTAAAACTGCATAGTTCAGCCCAAATCCGGAAGTCGATGTGTTTCATCACCGCTCTCTGGTGCCATTCGAAAGTTTGTTGCAAAGGCAGGATTAAGCTGCCCTTTTTGGTAGGCACCGACTCCAAAAATAACTGACCAGAAATTGTGAATATACCTATATAAATGTCGATAATTTCTTTTATTGTCCTTAGATTTGTTTTGTTTTGAACTAATTCAAATTATTATTTTTTACGTTTTAGTTCAGGTTTGTACATGTGGGTTTAATCTTGAAGTCAGTTTCTTTTGTTTTAATAATAATATTTTGTAAGTGAATTTTATAGTAATTACATGATATAGAAGCCAAAATTCATGTTTTTACCTTTCAATTACAATTTAAATACATATTGAAGACCCTAGATCTAGATGAAGGTCGTTTAACAAAATTGGTTGCAGAAGAAGTGATCAAAAGAAAACTATTATGGTTTAAGGAATGGATAAATTGGTCCGAGAAAGTCAAAAGCAACTTTAACACAGTTTTCAATACTGCAGAACAATTGGGGAAAGATTTAAAAGCCTTGAAATCTAGCCTAATTATCTATTACGACACGTGTTATAAACAATTATATTTTGACATTGATTATATTAATTCAAATTTACCTATATCTGATATAGGCGTCATAATTAAAATTAGAGGCGAACTTCCCAACTTGAACTACAGACCATTCATTCAGGGACAGAATTACATTTGTTCTATGTGTAATATTGAAGAAAATGAAGATATATTCCATTATTTAGGACGTTGTAAAGTCTTGGAGGAAATGAGGAAAAAATATTTTAGTGTGGTTATCTGTATTATTAAGTAGTTGATTTGAGCTACTAAGAATAAATTTAACTTTCAAATATTCTAAAAAAAAATAAAATATATATATATATATATATATATATATATATATATATATATATATATATATGTTTAGTTAGGTTCTTGAGGTTCAGTCAATAAATAAAAAACAACTTTTTTTAGCGACGTTTCGAGACTATATTGATCTCATAATCATGCCAATGTTACTAGTGATATGAGTCTGGAAACGTCGCCAAAATAGTTGTTTTTTATTTATTGACAGAACCTCAAAAACCTTACTAAACATTTAATAGTAACAGTCAAGAAATTTATCCATATATATATATATATATATATATATATATATATATATATATATATATATTATATATATCCACATACATATATATGTGTGTGTGTGGCTCCTCTTACAACCCATCAAGGGTCTTGGTTCAGACTTTGGAATGAATGTACTGTTGTAAAAAACTTGGCCAACGTTGTAAAAAATTTTGCTGATACCCCGCTCAACCAACAGCTTTTACCCCAATGAAGGGTACCCACTTCATAAAGGCTGAGTATGCCCTAGGAGAGTCTCTAATACCTCGAAGCCAATCCACGGCTGGAATAACAGAATATAAATTTTCTGCCTTCTACCAGACTCGAACTCGTGCCCGGGGATTAGTAGATTAGTGTCTTACCCCCTGAGCTACAGCGACTGCCTTTATATACTAAATACTAATGCTTTTAAAAAAATAAAAATAGTTTATATTGATGGATATTCCAGTTATACCAGTAAAAAATATACGTACAAACTACATAAAAAAAAATAGGAAGCTTATGTGTTCCTGATATTTCATGTAAAATGTAGCTTGGCTCTAATTAACACAAATCAAGGGGTTACCAAATCCAAATTTCAATAGTTTAATATATGTTTATAAATTTTAAAATTTTGTTCAGAAAAAAGTTCAAAATTCTAACAAATTTATAACAAAGCAAACCCAAGTTAGGAAACTCTAAATAACAATAGAACATAAGTTATAATAAATTGCATTTTTATTAAATAGCTTTAATTAAGTTATAATTATAAAAATGTATAGTAATAATTAATCTACAGATTATTTTAAATAATAAAAATCCTTACAGACGACTAAAGCTGCTAATAGGAGGTTCATGTTGACAGGTGCGCTGATGGATTTGCAATGCTTTCGCCTAAATGAATAGCGAGCTATTTAAACTTTATGTTGCATAACCTTGACTCAATGAGGATAAAGATAGGAGCTAAGTAGATGAAAAGATCTTTCATAGATTCGCTATGAATATTTTAAATATAAGATTTGGTAACTTTATTTGACGAAATATTCCGGTCCTAAGACAGGAAAGAAGATGAACAATGACGGCGGGAATTTAGTAATCGTAAACTTGTAAACTTGACTCGAGGTATGTTCTTGGCGTGTTTGATATTGGATTCAAATACCTTAGCAGGATAAGTAACGGGAAACAAGTCTACAACCAGATTTACAAAACTGTAATTGGAACCGAGAAGCGTGTAGAAACTGTGTGTCTTCAAATCGGTTTGTTCCACTGGCTAACAGGAGTAAAATAACAATAATCACATTCCTCTGAAAGATTTCCAAGAAAACAAGAGAAGGCTGTTTCCACAAGAGGAATCAACCAGAAGTATGCTTGAAGTCCTTTAGATTTGCCAGATCAACTAGGCTGGCCTTGTTGTCATAATGAAACTGAAAAAAAAAATGTCATACCTAGAATATGAAGACCGTTGGTATGAAAGGGGGAAAAACTTAGTCAAGCCAAAAATCTGTTAAGAAAAAAATCGTTGTTACAGTCATGGGTGAATCCTACAACACGAGAATCTTTCACAAAAAGAGAAGCAGTTCTATATAAATAGTTTTTTTACTTATTATAGAATTTAATATATGAATGTAGAAGAGATATCTAAGAAGAATGAAGGGTGAAACCAGAAGTGATTGGATGAGGAACACGTCGATATGGATTCTTCTACTTGGCGCTACAATTCGTGAAGAGTAATCTCCTCCCGTAATCTTCTAACCTTTTTTGTGCTGCTGTTCTCGAATTTCTGATTTCCAACATTTTGCGCATCTGCAGCCACGAAATCTACCTACCGCAGGCGAGGTCTACCCACCTTTCTGCGTCCAAAAAGCTTTTTATCTAAGAGCCTTTTGGGGATTTCATTACCACCCACTGTTTTGCAACATGCCCTGCCCATCACTATCAAAATATCTTGGTCTTTATAGAGGTGTATAAACTCAGCGTATTCCCTCAACCTCCATGCACTTTTGTCACATGCCGACCCAAACATCCTTTTCAGAATCTTTGTAGTTAATATGCAGCTGGGAGAGAATTCCTACTAAATATTAGGAGGTCCCGAGGCCATCTTCTTTTCAGACGCATCTGAGGGTTATCAGGAAGCAAGTTAGGAGACTTTCCTTCCAATCATCAATATTCAAAGGATTCTTGCAAGATCGTTCAATTCCTAGAACTACCCCCCATTCAGATCCTTGAACCTGCTCCACACACAGCCTCACGAAGCGTGGAAAAAATGAGGGATTTGGATTTTCCTCACTAATGAAAATAAAATATTATCTAACCTTCTTTATTATTTTCAGTGATATTGTACCTACCACATATTTTAAACATTAAAACGGGACGCATACTATCAGCTAGGGGTGGAAATGAGAAGGGATAAATGGAGAGGTCCGAGGTTTTTCTAAAGCAACTACCTTGGGAAACTTCAATAAAAGGTCTATATCAGAACGTCACTAGGCCATCTCCTTTTCAGATGCCACGGAGTTATCGTGTATGGAGCAGGAAGAAAGTTGGGAGACTAGTGGCTTCGAGTGGGTAAAACGTTTATCATCGAAGGATAAGTATCTGGTTTGGGGCTATTCTGCAATATATGGGACATTCATGTAATTATGGATAAGTCTATTTGTGACATAATAAGGAGCATTGAGGATTTTACGAAGGATTTTAGATTCTAAGGATACCAGAAGAAGTGGAAGGTTAATGGAACCCCAAGCTCGATTTCTTACAGTCAAATCTACATTCCTGGAGATGAGTGTTTTTTAATGTCCATGAGATTTAGTTGTCAGAAAACAGGAGCAATTATTTACCGTTTCAAGCATTCTTTGAATGCAATGTATAAACGAAAATAAAACAAATTAACTTGTACTCACAGTAACTTTTATTGAATTAATTTTTATTGCGTTAGGTTTATTTATTTGCATAATACTTCAATAAAATTCTTGATATGCTGATCTCATTTTGTGCTCTATTCGTTGTGAATTATGCGCATAAATCTGATCGTTTGTTTAAAAAAAAAAAGGATATATATAGTCTTTGAAAGAATGTTTTCCCACTACCAGAACTGTTCAGCATTTAAAAGCAATTTAGCTACCAGATAAAAATTCTTTTTAAACTTGTTTTCCTCCATATTTTGATAATTTTATCTTCACCAAGCATTCACTCATGAGGCGACCACGTACAAAATCAATTAAATGCTGTCGTCTCGGTTGCTAATTTCCTCTCAACGTCTGCGATTTAAATTGTTATACTTTGTCGAGTTTGTTTAAAACTCTTTGACACTAAATAATTATGACCTAAATAATTATTATTGATAAATGTTGGACCTGCTTGGGATATGGTTTTTTAAAGAAAAATTCGTATTTTAAGGACTGTCGAAGGTTAATGATAAAATAGTAAATTCGATGTGTTGGGATATTTTTTTAATGTTACATACTATTATATAAAAGGACAAATTTTTCGTTTGTGATCATTAACCACGTAAACTACTGAACCAATCTGTACCAAATTTTAACTACATCTTCATAGTTGAAGGATGTTTTAGTAATAATAAAATTTATTGATCTTCGAGTAAATATTTATAAGAATGCGATAAATGTGAGGATACCAGTGAAGTTTGCAAATGTACTCTGTTACCTAGAGCTGTATCAAGTGGAGTAATCTTCCAATGAGGAGTTATCTTTCAGAAATGAACATGTCCACCGTCGCACATAGGGGTATTTAGCTAATCTAGGCGGCCAAAAGTCTATTTAAGGAAATCCACAGAAGGAAAAAAAAAACCGAGCTATTTATAAAGTTGGATAAACATAGGACCTTATGTGACCCTTATCCTTTCCTGCAAAACCTATGTCATACGACAAATCGTAACTGCCCCATCCCATCTGGCCAACGGATCTCTCTCTGCTTTCAAAGTGTAATCACTTCATTTAAAATGGGTTTTCTTATATTTAGTGATATTCTTCATAAATAGAGTAAATGGTCTGGAAACTGGAGGTGAGGATACGCACTTTTGAAGTGATTATTATTTTATCAATTAATGTATCAGTAGCATTTCGGCTTTTTTAAAAATATCCTATTTTTCGTTTATTATCAAACACATTTTAGCATATTTTAGTGTTTTTGTTGTACTTCAGGGTGCGTCCTGGCTGTTATTTTTATTTTCACTGAATCAATAGAGTTTTTGTGAAATAGTAATCAGCCGCACCTTTTTGATTTAAGAGGAACCAAACATGACAATGAGAAAATTACAAAATATTTAATTAAATATTATAATTCTTTTAACGATATCTTTAATTTTGTTGATATTTCTCAATTTGTTCAGAAGTAAGAGAAGTGACCTTAAAATCACTAAACGATAAAATGCAGGAGCAAATCATTCCAATTCTGACGTAAAATTAAAATATTTGAAGACATATTTGACTTGTGAGCTGTTCTAGTTACCAATAAAAGGACATGAAGTACCAATTTTCCTGTTTAAAATCTAAATTTAAACAGAGATGAAAAGGAGTTAGTATACTGGAAAAAAAATCCTTAAAAAAAGACGATTGGCTGCTGAAAACATTTGAAATGCTTATTTTAATTAATTAAATTCATTTAAAAGCACCATATTCACACTGGAAGACAATTTTTATGAAACTTATCCTGTCACTTACTTTGATTGACGACAATGTATATAATGCTGCTATTTTTAAAGAATTCGATCATTTGATAAAAAAATAAAAATTATATTGATGCCGATGCTCTTTCTTTTGGTTTTTCTATATTGCACGCTAGGATTTGTTTGTTCGCAAGCATATTGCATCGTTCATATTAACTTCATGTAAAAAAAAAAAGTGGTAGCTAAGAACAGATACTGACAAAACAATCATTACGCAAAGGAAAAATGAAATTCATACGAAAACATAATTGATTCTGTATGTCCCTAAAGATAGATTTGGCAACATTAACAATGGTAATGCCTGATTTTTTTTTTATGCAGATATTACTGGCGTTGATTTCAATTTGTTAAAGTTCCAAAGTCATCATTGATATAAAATCAAGTAGCTACAAAGTTCATTTACAAACTTTGAAGACTGAAATTAAATATCAAAATTATATATAAGTCATTATCCACCTAAGATGCGAAAAATTCTTATTCACAATGCAACTTGGATAGAAAAACACTGTTGCCAAAAAGGTTGTTCTCACAAGGTACGCAACAAACATTTCAAGTTTTTTTTTTTTTTTTTTTTATTTTTTTTTTTTTTTTTCTTAATGGAAAGTCTTTAAATAACTTTTTTAAGCTTAAGATGAATTGTAAATATATTTCCGCCAGTCGACTGGGATAAAATAATTTTGGCCGCCTAGAATCGTAAAATACCCCTATGTGCGTCGGTCGAATATTTTTTTTTTTCCTATGAAGCCTTGTGGGCTTCACAGACTACTATACTTTATTCGTTAGTAAACATCTATCAATGATTTTTTAAACAATATAATTGTTTTGGATTTAATAGCAGCGGTAGGACTGATGTAGGTTATGTTGTGGATGTGTTCTGTTCTGTTTTGTAGATCCTTCCTTCGGAGGTTGTTCATGAGGCACCCCATCAGAGCAAAGGGTTTAAAGTACTAATATGTTACTTACGATTACATATTTCTAATTGTCCATAATTCTTAATTATTAATATGCAATCTAATGGTTAATCATAATTACTTATTAGTATATTTCTAATCATCCAAATACCATGACGCAATCCTTATCCAATTCCGCTCATTCCTGTAATCCTCCTCGTAAGATAGGAAAGCAGTGGCCTCGAGATCTATTTTAAAATCAGACGTGGAGTCCTCGCAATGGCCAGCTTGTCCAATTATGCCCTGTGTGACTGTAGTACAGCGCTCTCACTCAGCCTACACTGGATTTTGTCACCAATGACACAACTGAGAGAGCAGTACTGGAATTTCTTTTGCTTGTCCATAATTGGAGGAGCAGGTTTAGTTTGGGGATCCCTGGGCTGAGTGTATATATTATTAATAGAGTATGATTTTTAACTTTTAATTTTTACTATTAATATTGTTTTGTTTTTCAATTGATTTATTTGACTTTATTTATTGTGTTGTTTGAGGTATTTTATCTTTGTATTTTCTTATTTTACTTATTGTGTAAATTAAGGCAGATTAAGATTAAGGCATAGTGTAATACTTAATTAAAGTTTAAAAAAAGGATTATTTCTAACAACATATCTGCAAAATTAGCGAAATAGTATACGTGACGTAACTGCAAGAATTTAGAGACACTACTTGAAGAATGTACCACAATTATTAGGTCAGCCTATGAAGGACTTGGGTCTCTGCACCTTTCTCCAATTCTGGATATTTAGCCTTGGTGTATGTCCCCTTCCACATCATCCATCCATCTTTACCCTAGCCTGCCTCTTCTTGTTCCTCCAGGTATTCCAGTCCACATTTTCCTTGACAGCCTTTGAGGTTCCATTCTTTCTAAATGAACCAGCCATCGCAACTTAACTTTTTTAATAACATTAACAATATCTGTTTCATCATACAGTTCTCTGAGCTCTACAGTGCTTTCGATTCACCATCTTTGTTGCTCTTTGATTGGGCCATATATCTTTCGAAGGACTCTTATTTTACTATACTAGCTAAGATTTTTTATATTCCCTTTTGAGAGTCCATGTTCCGCTTAAAAGAGAATTTAATTTGAGTATTTAAACGATTAAATAGCGAAAAATATTCAACTTTATCGGGAGTGCCCAATGCCGGCGCGCCAAATATACTGTGCCGCAAAACAAACTATCCGAGATATATATTCTCAAAATTGCAGCTCAAAACGTTTAAAAATTTTGATTTGAACATTCAGTATCAATAGAAAAATATCTCTTAAATGTGATTATGCAATTGATACAACTAGTTCTCTAGCAAAAATCCAGAAGGCTTCTAAAAAAGTCCATATTAGACATTAGACCTAACTAAAAAACACTTATAGTAGTGTCTTTTCTTATATATATATATATATTAGCATATGCTGGGATCTCTTTGGACCTAGATTGACCCTCCACAAGTGTAGAGATAGGTCTGGTTGGGGAATCCCTAGGGTGAGTGTATATTGTAAATAAAGTATGATTGTATTTTCAACTTTTAATTTAAGTTAATTTAATTTTAACTATTATTATTTATTTGTTAACTTTATTTTATTATTTTCTGTTTATTTATATATTTATTTCATTTATATATTGCATTGTTTATATGATTTATGTATAGCATAGTTATTTTCTTTTCTCTTTTTTTATTCTTCTTTTTTATTTATTTCTTAATGTACATAATGTGTGAATGTAATTATAAAGCCATCTATGAACCTTTTTACCCACATTTGAGGCTGATTTTAATAATCAATTAACAAAAAAAAAAAAAAACTAGCTGTAATGCCTTTTTTTATTTTTATTATTTTCACAGAATATTGGTTTATATTATTTGAATTATTTATTTTCCATGATACACTTCTTCATGACTTTGTTGGAACTGGATGCGTAGGTGCAGGACATAAGTTTTCAACACAAGGTTTGTAAACTGAAAAAAAAAAAAAAAAGGTTAAACACAATTAGTTGGTTATAAACTTTGATTTTAGTTATTATTCCAGACAATGAGTGCTGAAATGAGGGGTGTAGAGTGCATGAAATATGCGATAATTTTTTACTTCATAGCTTTGTTAGGAGTAGTTAGAAGGTAAACATATTAAAAGTCCCCGCCCCAGGTGGGTGAGCTAAGAGTGGTGGGAAGGGAGAACGTCCCAATTTTGTTTTTCGATAATATGTCGAAAACGGTAGACTCTAGAAAAATATGTTACGAATAAAAATTAAAGCTCATTAAATTTCCTATAAAATTAATCTAATACATATTCGTCGAAATTCTAACAGTTTTCGAGATATACGTTATTAAAAATCGATAATTTTAGAAATAAACAAAATGTTTACCTCACTTTTTGTTTAACACTTGCTTCAAATACCAGAAATGTATATATGAAATTAAAGAAAATTTAATTCATTAATTCAGAGGTGACATTTGTTTTTATGCATAAATCACCGATTTTCAATAACGAATATCTCGTAAACGGTTAGAACTACGACAAATTTATATATTATCAATTTTATAGGAAATTCAATGAGCTTTTATGTTTATTTGAAACGTGTGTTTCTAGAGTCAACCGTTTTCGCGATATTATCGAAAAAACAAAAAAAATTAACTTCCCCCTCCTCCCACCGTTAGCTCACCCCACAGGAGCGGGGACTTTTAGTATGTTTACCTTCTAACTATTCCTAACGATGCTATGTGATGCTAAGTAAAAAATTATCGCATATTCCATGCACTCTAGAATGCGTTTATTGACTGGACTGTATTGTTACTGTTAAAGACATTTTAAACAATGCATGAAAATTTGGTAAATAATAATATTTACACATAATTTCAGCATAATATTTGAAGCTTCAACAATAATTGTGTTTTACATTAATGTTGTATTTCAACTGTGGTACGATTTCCTGAAGTTTGTACCGTTCCAACCCATATTTCGAATATATTCCAACAATCCATTAAGTTATAACAGAATACTGCTCTTCTGTTAGTTTAATTGTAATAGATTAAAATAAACATATTATCCACCATTGGAAAAGAATAAATCAAACCATATGACTGAAAAAATAAATGTACCAATGCGTGAAATAACTCTTGGTGTGATGAGAAAACAGAGATTGGCAGCTAAATAACTCCAATTATGAATTGATGAATGGCTTGCTTCTTCTAATGTATTTAGAAGACCTATTTGGAGTGTTTTTTTTTTACTTAAATTATTTAAAAAAAAGAAGCAAAACATCAACAATTTGATATACATTTTATGATATTAATGACAAAATGTCTCGACGGCCGAACGCGGTTAAGCGAGGGTTTCGTCACAGTCGGTACCTTGATGCAGTCCAAATAGTGTCCATTATTTGTTGGTCCTAACAAAGTCCATGTTAATAACTTAACAACGCAATTAATAATTAACAGTTGTCCTACAACAAAAATAATTGGTATACAGATTAATAAAAAAATATAATTAGTAATAAAGTTTTAAACTTACTTTCTCTACAAGCGTTGGCATTGTTGAGATAACATTGACTTCTGAATATCCTCTCGGTCCAGCATCCCTTTACCAGTTTTTTACCACAAACCGGCTCAAACTTATCTGTCGGACACCTGTAGTACTTGCATCTCAAAATCGCGGAGCATCCAACGACATCTTATAAACAAAACACTGCATTAATATTATATACTTAAAATTATTTAAATTGGAGAGAGAAAGTCTGGATGATAAACCGTGACCAGTAAAGGTAATGACAACCATTTTCTGGAAGAATACTTCTGTTTTTAAGGAAAGGGACACTACAGTAAATGGCGGGTAATATGCAGCTCTTCTAGTAATGAACTAGTTTTTTCTATCACCTTATCTCCTTCCTCAGGAAGGAAACTTACGGACCTTTACGAATTCTAGGTTGCTACAACTTTTAAAAACTGAACCCAACCCTTTATTCCACCACTTATTTATGTGTATGTCTTTGTCAACTTTTGGGTAAGGATCGGGCTCTCTTCCATAGAAACGAGGGTACTACAAACTGATTGTGACTAATATATTTTTCTTTCTTACATTTTCACTATCCCCGAATATTTTTAATCTGAAATAAAGCTATGCATAAGGATAGGTTACAGGGACTTGGATAAGAAGAACCAGAAATAAAATCAGTATTTCGTAATGCTGACACTTGAATGTTCGCATTGTTTTTAAAATAAAGACGAATGTATAGCAACCGAAACTAGTTTTCTTATAAACTAAAAAAAGGAAATCATATACAATTCTAGACGTACCCGTGTCAATCGACTTCCAAAATATATTTTAAGCCATACTCTCAAACTAGTTATTAAGATGATATATATAACAAGTGATAGGACAATTAAAATTATATTATAAATGTTATAATCTTTAATTACTTACAGATTGAGAAAATGAAGATAAAAATGAACTTCATCTCGTTCCAAAGTTTTCTCCTCGTGTGGTAAATTGATATTTTAATACGCTTTTTACTTTTGAAATATTATATAATGTTGTATTGTCATCCTAAAGGAATGGAAACATTATATTTAACGACCAACTTCAACTGTTCTTAACTCAGGTTCTGAATATTACCTGTTATCGTCGTATCCTTGGGGGTCTTTCAAAACTGTTAAATGTGATTATATAATTTCTAAGAAATTATTTAAAAATTACTCTCCTAATGTTTTTAGAGCAATGAAGCTGAGGCGTTGGACGTTTGCAGGGCATATTTCCAGAATAAGGAACGGAAACAAAAAACAATTACACTTTCATAGTAAGGTTCTTGATACTAAAACACAACGGGTCAAATGATCCTTGTCGAAATTTTTGGCATAAGTTCAAGGAAACAACATTCATTACTTTGCTTTTTGACGTCACAACATTTATTAAAAAATATATATAAAGTTATTTTTCATTATCCACTCCTCTCTTATTGTTTTTTACCGAGAAACTGCGGTAGAAAAAAGTATACAAGAAATGTCGGTAGTGCTAGTTTTAAGTTTCCTGCCTGAGGAATAAGAAGAGATGGAAGAAAAAAACTGGCGTCACTTTTTTTCAATCTAGTATCCTGTAAGCTCTAAACATTTAAATACATCGCTAAGGCAACCTTCATATTTCATGAAAAAAAAAAAAAAAAAAATTCTTCGTTAAAAGTCTTCTTTTCATAGTAACTAAAATCATTTAATAAAGAAGGTCAGATTTTAACTTTGAGAAATTGTTCTTCTTTTTAATTCTTCTCAAATCCTCTATTTTCTTATGCGGTCTCTTCTTGTTTTTCCAGCGACCCTACGAAGGTATTTCATTTCAGCTGCACTTATTCTACTGATCTGCTTGGATTCTACTGAGAAATTGTACCAAAGGAAAACTTTTACTGGAAACACATTCCTCTTTTAGAGCAGAATGGTCAATAAAATTTGGATATGTCTAGAATTTAGACGTTTTTAATTTTTTATTACTGATTCTATTATTATTTACCGTGTGTTGTGATAACAGGAAATTTTAGTTTGGAATAAGTAGTTTAAATAGTAGGAAAGCTTTTATATAGAGTTGTTAATATAGGTAACGGACTAGTCTTGCTGGATTTTCCGTTTTTTGTATTTATGGTAGTCCGCAGAATCGAGGTGGCATGTGGTTCATTTCAATGAGGCAATATTTTTATTGTTTGTTATTAAAACAGTATTTATTTATTTGCGAACATTTATGTTAAATTTATTGGCAGGATTTTTTCATTATTCTGAAAGACATTTTTTTTTTTTAAATTTGGAAATCGTAAACTTTATTTTTATACACAACTCTTTCTGGAACTACTATCGTGTTTCCTTTGTGTGGTTTTATGACCATATGATTGTTTTCGATCATTTTTGTTGACAATAAGCGGGCTATCCTTATGTTCTAGCGACGATCTATTTGTCTAGGATCTCTTGTATATATGAATATAATTTTGGAGAGGAATTATCATTTTTCTGAAAACCGGTTTCAGTATGGACCTCAAGATTTTAAAATATTTGTATGTTCAATGGTGAATTTATTGAATGTTTTCGACCTTAGTTTAGTTGTCTGTTTTCGTGGCGAAGAATCCACCAATTGTATTTACAGTTTATATACATTTAATAAATACTAGCTTTCAATTTATTTATAATAATTCTCATCAAACTGTTCATATAAATTTTTACATGTATCTAAAATACAAAGTAAATAAAAGCTAATGTTATTAAAAAATAATTTTCCTTAAAAAAAAAAAAAAAGTAAAGAACAAAAAAAAAATGGCGAATGAAATTAATGAGTTTACATATAATAACCTAGAAGTTTTCATTCCTTCGCGACATTAACTATTATATCACAATGGCAACAGTTACTTTTTTCAGTTACAGATAACTTCCGTGGAAAAAAAAATCATGGAAGAATACAAGGTTGTATTAACCAGAAACAACGTGATGTGCGTCACTGAAATTATGGGACTCCCACAAAATGTTTGTTGATGGAAAATAAGAACTGGGAGCCTTAATTTATCGTTTAGCTTCGATGGGCAATTACGACGGAGAAATAATCTTATTAATTTTAATAAGTTTGAAGTAGATGTATCATAAGAACAAAATTAAATTTATAAAATGTAGTAATTAAGGATAAATTATATTGATGGGTATGTTAATAGGAGAAAAAATCTCACTGTAAACCAATGATAGTTTCGTTATTATTATTACTGTATGCAAATTTAAAATTTGTTAAAAATAAATTAAAGTTATAACATTTTAATTATAGTTTAAACTTTTAAGCTACAACTGATCGATTCACATAGTTACTAATATTTAATATTTAATTTTAATTGTGGTGTCTACTTTTATTTTAATTTAAATTATATTATTCATATATTAAATATTAATAGTTTATTAAGTTACAAAATTTTGATTATAATTTAAACTAAAAAGCTAATTCTAATTAATCATATAATTACTTATATGAATTGATTAGTCGTAAGAAATGTAAATGGAAAGAAATTTAAAATATCAAATTTAAAAATATTTTAATTTTAATAAGTTTTTTTTTTTTTTTATATCTTCATTTAAAGTTTTATTTTATTTTAAAATCTAATTGTACGTACAATTAATCAGTTTCATGATGGTCCAAAAAGTTAACTTGTGGATAGATCGAACTTATGGTTGTAAATTTTATTTACAGATAAATTGTATATATAAATGTTTACAATAATTACCGTTATAATTTATTTAAAATCATTTGAAGAATCCAAATTATTTTTCTAATATTTAGTATGATTTTTTCAACAGAATTGAATGGCTGCAAGATATAGAGACGTGATAGACGTTATATAGGAAGCAGTGTAAATCTTCTTAAATTAATGGAGTAAATATGGCTCTCGTCCGATTAATTGTAAAACAACGCTCTTAAAAATAGATTAAACATTATGACACAGGATTTTTTACAGCATTTTAGTTCGGATATTTTAGCACTCCTTATAACAGAATCATTTTAATCTGTATGGAATGAATTTTCAGTCTGCATTTCCCTTTGAGTCCATTGTTTGATAGTGTAGCTAATTGACAGTACGATAAGAATTGAAACGTTACAAGATATTCTTAAATTGTATTCAGTTTCTTGAAGGTCGTTTTATAACAGAGTATAACAGGTTTGCATAGGCAGTATCTTCCAGTCTTCTTCTTCAGCATAATATGAAGTTCATTGTTGCCCTTATTGCAGTTACTGGTTAGTATACTTTTTAAAAAATATATATTAAGCATTTATTCTTGTAATTATTGAATGAATATTTTAAAATAAGTGGACTGGCTGGACAGATTGGAGATTTCAATCCTCACAACCAAGAAATTCATTTTGACCTGCCTAAAATAAATAGTATTTTACTTTTTTACGTAATTTTGTAATTTCTCAGAATGGCTACACCTATTTCAGTTATATTTTTGACAATTTTATAATCATAAGTTTACAATCATATTTTATTTATATTTCCAAACCATCTTTTTAAAAAAACAAAACAAACATTTATAAGTATTATCCTGCAGAAGAAATAAAGGGATTAAACTCAAATGTCTTAGGTAAACTATATATATAACAATATCAACACCTTAATAAAGTTTGATTTAATCTTGAAATATTTTATTTTTAAAAGTGAGCATTTCTTTTTAATTGAAAATGTTTGGACACTGATTTTCTTTTCAAAACGAAGTTACCAAATAAATGTAATTAACATTTATTTAAAATTTAATTTTATAAACTTTTAAAAATATTCTTATTTATACCAAACTTTTACATTATCATTCCCAATATCTGAAGTGATAACACAAATTTAATATTCTTAAATGTTCTATTTTGTATATTACTATGATTAGTCACTCATATATTACTATGAAATCATATTACATGCCATTTTATTTTTAGGATTGGCTGTAATTTGTAGTAGCCATAAAACATCAACAACCCCTTGCATATTCTACCGATGTTCAGACAAATATGATCCTGTTTGTGGAAAAAAGAAAGTGGGTGATTGCTATAACGTTAAAATATTTCACAACAATTGCTTCATGCTTAGTGAAAACAGTTGTGGAAAAAGTACATATTTATTTGCCATTTTTAAACTTTTAAATTACAATATTATTCTAATGTAGAACAAATCATAAAATTTAAGTTTCATTTTGAAGTTACATTAAAATAATAAAACAAATGAAGCCAAGATTATGTAGGTTTTAATTTAACTTTTAAAAACTTTTATTTTTTTGTTTTAGATAATTACGAACCCTGTGTTGAAAATCAGTGTAGAAAACCTACAACTAGACCACCAACTAGGCCAACAACTAAACCATGCTAAATATTTTCTGAATATTAATTTATAACAGACGCTATTTTATTTTTTTGTTAAATAAATAAATGTCTTTGTTAATATAATTTTCTCATTTTTCCCCATATTTTAGATATAACCTATTTTTTCAATGCCAAATATTACATTTAATTTGTCCCACTTCTGAGGCGGTCAATTTTGGTAGATTTATCAAAAATTCAAAAAATTTCCTTAAAGCAATATCTTTAGAATTATTTTTATCTTTCTTTAAAATTGTAGTAAAACAGTGTTTTGTAGAGGTAAATAAACCATGCATTAAATCTGATTTATTTAAGCAGCATCATTAGGTTTCCAACATTTATAGAAATATTTGTTCTGACCAATAAAAATGTTTCAAAGCACACTAGACCTTTTTATGTTTATATGTGTATATGTGCGTGCGTGTGTGTGTGCGTATATATATATGTGTATGTGTGTGTGTGTGTGTATATGTATATATATATATATATATATATATATATATATATATGTAATAAAATGAAAAAATTGACTTTATTCTGAGTCTAATTGTCCCTTGAGAATAATACAGAGGCTCAACAGCATGTTACTATTATCTAGTTACATACATTGTGAACTGATACAATAATAAATATAATAGAAGAGACTTAAATGTACAAAAATTCAAAAATTATACAAGATTTGTATACAAACTTAACATAAAAAATTTACTAGAGGCTACAATTTGAAAAATGAGACAAAGAAAAGAAGTAACATAATACTATTTAAACATTAATCAAAATAAAATGAATATCATACACTCATACATGAAAATATTCTCAACATACATTAAGCTAAAATATTCTTCTTCTTCCAGTTTGCACAACAAGCCATTACTCATATAATATATCCTCAAATAATTCCTCCAATCCCTTACACCCAGGATCCTCCTAGCATCCTTCGCTATCCATCCAAGACAGTGAGAAGGGTGAGTGCAAGTAGGCATCAGAGGTGGGTGTACCCTTGCCTGAAGGCCTTAATCCATCCAAGACAGGGCTTCCTCTCCTTCTGGTCCTCTTTATATCCTCATTTATTTATCTTTCAGAGATCTCATTCTCCGACATACAAGCAACATGGCCAGCACACCTTAGTCTTCTCAGTCTCATCTGTCTCACTATGCCTATACACATTTTGATTATTTCTTCAGAGATATGCCTGTCCGACTCTCTTTGGTCCATAAATATGCTACAGAATTCTTCTTTGGAAGGCCAGTAGGCTACGTTTATTCGATCGAGAGACTTCCCATGAATCATGAATCGTAGGTTGGTAGTCCGTGGTAAACCTAAAAAATAGGGTTATCAAATAAAATTTTAAGTTTGTTGTTGTAACCCTAAGTTTATCGTAAAGTTTAAATTGTTTTTAAGCGAATTTATTAGTAAAGGATTTAACTGAATTACTGCAAATTGAACCGAATTATTTTGATTCCCCTGTAAGTAACAGCCAGTCTGGATTGTGAATGTGGAGAGTGTTGTCCAAAGTGTTGGAATAGGAGGTTTTATAATGAGCCAAGGATAGGAGCATGTCAGATTTATGGGAAGGGCATTCCCCATCTGATTCTGAATCTGACTTGTACAATAAAATCAGACATCAAATCAAAAGATTTAACTATTTCTCAAGTTTTGACTAATATGTCAACTGAATGAGGACTCAGAAAATAAAAAGACATCTTTGTAATGGTCTATGAGAAGTTGAAGTGTTAAAATTAGTCGTAGATTAATCTATTGATTAAATTTTAATTAATTATACTATTTTGCATTTTTATTTATTTAGTTTATAATTATTTATAGTTTAATCTCTCTATATAAAAATTGAATTTTTGTAATAATCAGTTATTTAGGTGTTCAATTATCACACATTGTCTTTAAGTAAGGCAGATAGTAGTTTTTAGAGAAACATCAATACTGTTAAAGGTATTTTTTTTTCCAATAAGACTAGGGCCATGCATTAAAGGTATAAGATATAAGATATAGATGATAGATATAATAAATGACATAAGCAATATGATGCATCAAAAGTATAGGTATAAGAGTCACATAAAAGGTGACCATATCTTTTACTGTTCAATGAAAGGCATTTAGTTTTTCAAATTCTGACCAAATCTTTTCTATTTCCATCATATCCTACCACCCTTATCCTTGTTTTAATGGTTTTTTAAAAGGATTATGTTCATATTATAGGTCTCAATTTCTTAAGAGCTGGTCAATATAACGAAACTGTCTGCTTAACTGTTGAATATCCATTTTATAATCATGGTGTATTTCAATACATCATGCCACTTTTGTTGTTGTTTGTTCCACTTATTGGTATCTTGGATTTTTTATGCTATGATCAATAGGCAGGAAGGTGGTCCACAACACCACTTCTATCTGGAAGCCAGGAGTACAGAATTTTGGACAAAATTCACAAAATTAAAAGAAGAAACAAAATTTTATTGCTTTGTTTTTTTTTTATAAGTCAGACATTTTTTCTCTCCTACTGAAATCATTTTCAAGGGAGATTAGACATTAAAACTTCATCAAACAGTATAAAAAAGAAGCACATTTCATATTAGTAACTTTCATTTTTAGACTATTTCTTTTTTTCCTTTTTTTTTTTTAACAACCATTGAAATCATCTTTATTTTATTTTTCTTATAAACAGCTAGACTAAATTGAAGAAGAAAATTGGTGATACAGCTTTTAGTAAACAGACATTACAATCATTCAAGTTTCTTGAAACAAAACATGCATTAAAAAATACCAAATATATACCAAAGCTTTTACGAAACAATTATAATAAGCTTCGTAGACTTTGGTATAATTCGTTGTTAAAATTGTAAATTTAATAGGTTTCATTTAGAAGTGAAAATTAATTATTATTCAATTCGATAGTTAGATACATTTTTTTTCGTATTTGCATTTGAAAAAGAACTTTTGTCAATTATACTTTCCACTTATATGATTTTATTAAACATTTAGTCAATGGAAGGATGGTTAGATAATAAAGGCATTGGAGGTCCGATGACAATGTATTTTAAAAGATACCTGTGCCCAATAATTCGAAGAGATTTTTTGAGGTGCTTTGGCGTGCATTACGTCATTTGATAAGCAGGATATAATAACTAGATGTTGGGAGGGGGCATCAGGCTCCATTCAGCGTCTAAAGATGAAGGCCGTTATTTTTCTAGTCGGCTGTGAGTATATTAATATTTGGTTTGATAATCATTTTTGTTTTATAGGTATATACATATATCTCATATATATATATACATCAATGTATCGCAGCTAGGGTAGTTATCTTAAAAGCTAAACGAATCACATAGGGATTCCTCTTCTAATAGGAATAGCCACCGGTTGGAATGAACACACTCCATAAACCAATCCCCTTCAGAACACTTAAGAGTTCTCTTGTGTTTAGCATCCCATCAGTGACTTAACACGTCTAAATACTAACAAATTTTAAATGTATTCATCATGTTCATCACTTCTTAAATATACTATGTGATGTTTCAAATGATCAATTTAACATGAATTCGTTCAAGCTAACGTATATCTTTTCCTTTATAATCTAGATCAACATCATCTATCCAACTATTAATGACAATGTCTTCATCCTGTTTAAATCCAACATAAACCGCAATATTTGAGTCATGCCTAACTTTACCTAGTCAAATTTCCTTATTGTGTAGAACAGTAATCACCTCTAAGGTCAAATTCTTCCAATAAAAGGTTACTCCTGAATTAACTGGTTAAAGACTTGTTTTTTTTTTTTTGTCCTCTAATATGTCGGCATATTACATATGAAGTGTGGGAATCAGTAAACAAAACATGAGTAACAGCTGTGTTGAAAACGAAGCCTTACTGTAAGTCACCAATAATTCTGAGAATAATTGGAAGATTGTGAGGTTAAGGAAGGAGCATGACGCTACATCTCCATATGAATAACCTGTTCCAGAGGCCAAGTTTTGGCAAGATCTCGGGCACTGTTTGGTTACCAAATATGCTCCAAAAGAGTACGACAAACGTGTTTTCGCCGGAGCTTTGGGAGACGGCAAATGGACAATTTCTCCCATTTTTTACCACAATAACGTCACTTCGCGAAACATGGTCGATTTTCGGATTGTTTTTTCATAGGTATGTAGGTACTAGTTTCCAGCTACAATTAATAATTCGAAAACTTTCTTCGAAAAAAGGTTTCGTTATCTTGTTACTAGATTAGAGAAAACACAAAAAATAATGGGTTTTTTTTGCGTTTCTGTTTTTTTGCGATTTTTTCTTAAAGATGACAGCCGCAGGGTTTGCCGTGGGTTTATCCTTTTGCAACCTTCCGATTCGGACAATCCCCCCTTCCCCCCCCACCTTTTTTTTTCCCCCCCCCCCCCCCCCCCCCTTTCAGTTAACCTCACCCTTAACCCGTATTACTACACCCCCACCGCACCTACGTTGAGAATAAAAGTTCCGCCCCAGCCTTTTCTTTCTTCAAAACGGCATTTTGGCATTGCTCTTATTCCCACACTGGACTATCAAGACGCTCTATGCAGCCATTATGTTGGAGGTCCTACAACTTTTGTTTTATTTCACTTGCCCAATGATGATTTTATGGACTTAGAATGGGAAACATTGTTTCCTATCATACGTTGGCAAATAGGATATAATTATTCAACATTTAGTTTTTAGTACACTGATATAAAAAATAGTTGAAAAAAAGAAAAAAGAAAAGGAATCCACAAAACAATTTAAAGTATCGATCTATGCCTATTACTAATGACAAATTGAAAATACTTATGAACTCGAGTTTTTTATTTCGGCCACAATAAAAAAATATATATATTATGAAAAATCCCTTTGTTATATATATTTTTGAATTACAGGTACTTATTATTATATTAGGAAAAATTTATAGTATGAGCTGTTTCATTTAACGTATTTACTTTTTTTAATTACCCAAATCAAAAAGATTTAGTACTTTTGATTCTTTTTGTTTGTGATTTCATATAAAAGTGAGAGATGAGTACAATAAAAGTTCATTGAATTTTTCAATCCTTTTTAATATGATTTTTGTTTTAAAAATTTAACTAGGCAGTTTCCTTCTTGCTTTTTTTCCTTCCTGCCGCGCGTATTTCCTGGAGATATAAACCTTCATGTTTCTATAGTACGTGTTGCCCCCTATTGGATATCCACAGTCTATCGGAATATGCTAGGTTCTGGGTAAACACGAAGAAGGTCGAAAAAGACGCGAAATCCCTAGACGGAATAGGATCAAAGGAATCATCAACATTCTAATTACTATCGTTGGTTCAAACAACAATGGCTGTAGGACAAGATGTTTACAACCATTTCTTGTGAAATGAATTTTTTTTGTTCATTTTGAAATCATTAATGTTTCACCAAGAGTAGTTTTAATTTCTTATTATTCGAATATCACACACAGTATAGCAGGCTGTTTGACCTATTCTCCTCCTTCAAACCCTAATCTCAAGAGTAAGAGTAATAATAACATAATTGCAAGCCTTTTTTGTTATGAGAACTTGCCCACATTTTTTTTTACGTCCGGGGCTCTTAAATTGTAAAAAATACGGTTTTTACTGGTCGGCCCATTTAACATTTCGAAAACGCGCTATATAGTAAGACATAAGCAGCTAATTCCTTACAAAAATCCTTAGGATTTACGGCAATGTAGATGGGAGTATAATTTGATCATGAGAGGAAAAAAAAATTTGATTTTGTAAATACTATTTTTATTTATTTTTTAAAATTATATTTATTTTCCGCATACCCTCTGTTTTTCTCTGGTCTATTCGGGCCCCTGTTTTGGTCAACAAACACGGAAGGCTACAAAGACAAAGAAAATATTTATAAATATATTACAATGGATCTAATAAGGTAGTTTTGATCGCCAAAAAGGGAGAGTGTACGTTTTAAACCCCTTGTACTGCGAAATAAGCATATTTTGCCCCTTATGATTCCATTTTATTCATTTTTTTTGTTGGTGACTAAATTGCTGAGAGAATATATATTGATATTTACAAGCTTACAATCAGAAAAACGGCTAGCTGTATGAAATAAATTTATTAAAACATTATTGAAACGTTTGATTCCGAAAAAAAACATTCGTACTTTATTTTTGACATTGAACTATATCTCGAAAATGGTCGACTCTAGAAAAAATATGTTACAAATCTAAATTAGAAAGCTGATTACAATTTCTATAAAAGTTCAGCTGGGGACGCGCTGTGTGCGAAAACAGACTATATCACCATCATTCGGCCTACAGGCTTCGTTTACGGAAAGGAATGTTCGACAATCCGGAAATTTCTATTTTTTCACCTGAATGCTTCATTAAATTTACTAATAAGCAACGCGTACCAATATATAAAGTTCATGATCAAGTGTGTTTAAATTAAACATACCAGCCCAATTAAAAACCATCTTAAGGTTCATTATAAAGCTGAGCCTTTTATATCAAAACCAAGTAAAAAATATGTATCAAATAGTAACAAGAATGGAATACTTTATATGGAATAAACCTTTTAAAGTAGAAAAATGGGAATATACTTAAAAATAGTTACTTATGCATGATTACTTATAAAAGATATAAATATAGCAAAGCCCTTATACCAAGCCATCAACAATAGATCTTCAACAGTCCTAGAAATAGCCACCTTTTCGTTGTTGTTTTTTGTTATTTATAACGGGTGAATTATTAAATGAGATACTGAGAATGTATCATCAGTTGTTTAAAAAAAAAAAAAAAAGGTGTTATAAACATTGTTAAAACGGTACATATCTGTATTTGCTATTCAGGAATATAAACGTTCTTTAGATGGTACATAAAGGTGGTTTTTCCTTTTATTTCTTTTATTTATTCATTCCTTTTATCTCCCCTTGACATTACTTATTAATTTTTGCATATTTGAGATTAAAACAGTGAAAATATCGCAAACATTTTTAAAATTAATTTTTGATGTTTAGTTCATTAAGTTGGTAACCATGGTTATCAAATTAGTATCTTACTGCTGAAGTCAAAATATATTACTCAATTCTATTAAATATAGCAAATCTTAGTGCTCCATGGAGTTAAAATTTTGAAAGCCAACTTTAAAACTAAAACTGAAAGCTAACTATTATAATTAAATTGATGACTATGTTCAAGGAGCCACAAAGAGAACCACTTGTGATACTTCAAGGCAACTTAAGTCTAGTGTTAAACTATAACTGATGTTCTGTATTCATGTTTCAACATTCTAATTTAGCTTTATTTAAGTGTTATAAAAGGGTAGTAGGTAGGTAGGTAGGTAGGTGCAGTGAAATGTTTTAAATTGCCTCATAGAAGGAGTAGAATGTGAAGTGAAAGAAGTCCACAACTTTCATTTTATCAATAAGTCTCTTTGAGAAGCTATAGTATAGAAAACAAACTAAAACTGTAAGTCAATTTAACAGGTCTTTGAATTAATGTTTGTATATGATTTTTTTTTCAAATATTAAAATTAAAGATGTGTACACAACAGTTTGCTTTTTCGAATGTATTAGTAATTGTGTATTTAATGGTTTTATTTTGGTTAACAAACCATTTTACAATAGGATATGATTACATAGACATTTGCTAGTATGATTTTCAGTTTGTTCAATAGATTATTTATGATTCCTGTGCATCGCTTTGTATATATTTTCTGTTTCTGTTTTTGTATTAATCAATAAGGATTTAGCTCTGTGATACACTCTCAGTTTAGTACTAGTAAAGACAGAAAGTAAACAATTAAAAACATCATTCTTATCAAGTCAATATTTAGGCATGGCAACTTTGAGTTTGGCTATGGAATGTGTGCGACATTATGATGATGAGCCACTCTGTATGAAATATTTGCACAATGGTTGTTGGAAGGAAATAATATTTCCAAATCAATGCTTCTATCATAGTGAAGTGGGCAACACAAGAGGTTAGTTACCAGTGTTAATTTTTTTTTTCTTAATGAAATATGTTTCGTAGAAGTTTCAGTGTAATAACTCTTTGACATTATTACATAATATTTTATATCTCTCTCTCTATATATTTTTAACCTATTTTAATATTTTTTAGGATTATACAAACCATGTGTTGAAAACAAGTGTTTTGACCATAAACGTCCAGGAATACCACCTTTTTATAATATGTGAGAGGTATTATATCAGTGTTTTATGGATTTCAAAACATCATTTATGTCTTGATATTTATGATTCCTAAATTTCAAATATACATGTTATGTATTAGTATTTTTCATTCTTAATGCCTCTTAATATTTTTCTTGTTCCTTAATAGTATAAGAACAGGACGTACATGTTATTATACCAGAAAATCCAAAAAAAAAAAAAAATACATTTCTATCTCATCCTACCTTAACATCCTGCCTCATTGTTACCTATATGAACATTAGCTCTAATCACATCTTCCTTTCTTCTCACATAATCAATTCTTACATATTTCAGTTTATTACTATTTTCTATTGCTGTAATAATTAAAAAAAGTATATCAAAGGAAAAAAAATGTCATGTTTCTGTAATTGTTATTACATATAGTGTTATTAATTGCTGTATTTTGTTTTCTAAATAAGTAATCTGGACTTAATATAATTAAAGTAACTCTTGAAAGAAGTGTAAACAATCTCAACCTTTCAGTCAATTTCTTTTAATTTATTTATTTTTTTTTTTTTTTAATAAAAAAGGCATCTATACACTAAGTAGAACAAAAGTGGACTGAGGCAGAAAATAACATTTGTTAAAAAATTATTTATTAATGGTATGATTGCTTACTAACATTTATAAAAAAGGTTGTTTTTAAGAATTTACTGGCCTTCGAAGGATACTGTAAGGATACTTAGTTTTAAGTTTTCATTTGTTATTATATTTTAATTTTCTTATAGTATCAGGTGATGAAACAAATTATGTATGTTATATCTTTATAAGAGTAAGGATCGTGTTAAAAAAAAAAAAAAAATGTATCCCTTCCACCAGATCAGATCTTCATAAAAGGAAAATAAATAAAAAGTCAAGCTATAAATATTGAATATTTATTAATATTTATCATGCCAAAAAGTTACAATTGAAATAATATTATTGAAGTCACGAAACTTTAAAGAAGAGAAACTAACAGCATTAAAAATATCCTAGACTTTAAATCCTATAACATATGATGATGCTGATGTGTACTTCTTTGAGAAATGCTCTAAAAGCTCTTAGTTACTGACTACTAATTTATAAAATTAGTTTTAATCCATGTTTTTCAACAGAAAGAAAAACAGGTAAAAACAGAAGATAATTCTTAAAAGACACAAGTGGTTGGAAGCAATTTTATGGGCAGACACGTTAGACTAAGATGATGGTCAATGTACATTCAAGAATTCCCATAACACGAATGAATAAATGTTTGAAGTAAACTTTTATAACAAGGGATTTAAGGTAGATGTGAACCATAGCTTTGGCGGTAGATAGATGGTATTGAAACCAGATACTCTTTGTATATGGGACTGCCATAATTGTTAGTCTGAAGATTGTCTGGCCCAATGCAAACCTCTCTGCCCTGCATAAAGCAAAGGTAAGGAAATATAATTGAATACAAGATAAATTGAAAAACTAATTGTCTCATTTTTCAAGATACGTGTAAGAGATCATGAAGTGTATCATTTCTCTCAGGTGAAAACTTGACGATTAGTACAGAGAACAATGGAGATTGGAGTATATGAAAATATAGTATATAGTTGTACAGTATATGAAAATATAGTATCTGTATTTTTGAACCGAGTGCTATGTGAATAACATTTGTAATTACATTTGCCAATAAAAAGATTAGTTAAAACTATCTGGAGTGTTTTGTGTAAAACAAAAGTCTCATTGTTGTACCAGGTTATACTGCCTAATAAATAAAGTAAAGTGAGTGATATACATTATTTGTATTACCTATTCTAAAACCTCATCAACTGTTATTATTATATATTAGAGTGCAAATTCTATGATTTGCTTAATATGATTTTCAACTCTTTATTATCTGCACTAAAAATTAATATTAATGAATAACAGTAATAGTAGAACCATTGCATTTTTGCATCATTCGATGTTATAAAAACTTCAGCCACAAGAGATATTTACTCAGATCTCCATCTATTAATGTCATGAATTTTTTTTTTTAATATATATTATAAATATCTTAAGTTTATAATATAATTCAGTCAATATTAAATTATTTATGATAATTCTTTCTTTTAAGTACTAAGTTATTGCAAAAGTCCTTGTGTATGGCACCCTTAGTTCCAACTCTCAAATTAAATCCTGATTGAATGTTTTTGTTCCTACAATTTATGTCAAAGCTTATTTTGACTAATCCTTTAATACCTTGTATTTGAATTGGCTTTATATGGCCTTTTACATTGTTCAAACGTACATGCAATGTCAGAAGAAAAAAATCGTGATTTACAGTCTTTTGAGATTACAGGAAAAAAAAGATCAAGCACAGAGGCAGCTGCCAAAGAAATTTGTACCATAGAAGTCAGTTATGCATCCAAATATTGTCGCACTTTGGTTCATTCGCTAGTTCTTGATCGTCGGTCAGTAGACTCGAACCTTTAATGAATAAATGTTTTGCTTGTGTGTATGTTTATATATAACCATCAGATTATGGCTTGTTTAAATAAATTTTTCAGTTTTTAAAAGTCGAATCTTTGATCATTACGAGAACAAAAATTGGATGTGAAGAGTTCTTAGTCTTTAACCTATAGGAGTGGTAACTCCTTCAAATCCAGTTACAAGCAGAAATGTGGGTTAAAGTAATTGAAAACAATGGACTTTGCTTTGAAGAGTGGTTTTTAATTATATTTAAAATATGTAATCATAAAAGCTAAACTTATGAACAAGAACTTTATTAACAATGTAGTATTAGGAGATATTGATAGATAAACAGTAGATAACCTATGAGATACTTCTCCCCAAAAAATAACATTTCATATATTGAATTTTTCATAATATGATATGCGCTTGGAAATATAAAATTTATATAAATTAAAAATTATTTATTTATTTTAGAAATTAATCTGATACTGTACCCTTACTCAGTAGTGTCTCTTAAAGAAAACTGATTAATCATTCTTATTTCTCTAGGTATGGCTGCCATCTGTGCTTCTTACAAACCTACAACTCCTAGCACATCTTCGAAGGCGCCATGTAGACTGTACAAATGCTCCGATAAATGGGATCCAGTATGTGGAAAACAGGAGAAGAACGGCTGCATGGAGACACAGATATTTACAAATGCATGCCAAATGGCTAGTGCAAACGGTTGTAAAGGAGGTATGATTTTATCCTATACATTTTTCATTTCATTTTAACATAAATATTATAAAGTAGCTTTTTATGCATTTACAATATAATGATTTACTTATCTGAAAAAATCAGCAGTATTATTTAATTAACTGAAACTTCATAGCACATAAGTAATGTTAACACTATCATCAGTAGTAGGCACAGTTAGACTGTTCAAGGATTCGTATTTGATTTTGGTTTTTCCGGAAATTCCGTGTTTTCATCAAATCGTGTCTCTTTATTATAAACTGTTTACATTTGATGGATTACTCCTTTGCATGGATGTCCTCAATTATCATCGTCTGCTTTATTGCTGAGTTTAAACTCATTCGTAATGGAACTCAAACAACCAGAAACATTAAAGAAGTCTATGGTAATGACACTGCAAGACAATATTACATTTTTATTGTACTTTTATGTTATTCTTAGTATATATCACAAAACCATTACCTTTTTAACTTTTATTTTATATTTATTTAATTTTTTTTCCAGGTAATTATGTACCATGTGTTGAAAATCAATGTACTAAACCTATTACTACAACTACAAAGGCAACAACTGAACCTTGTTAGACATATTGTATCAGCAATAAATTGCATAGGTAGTTATTTTAATAATAATTTTGATTAATAAATAGATTTACTAATGTAGTTTTTATTAACCTCTCTCTTTTTATCATAATTAATTTTCTCAATATCAAGTTTGGGACCATTTTTAAAATAGCAGAAGCACTTCTAAAGTTTGATACCTCTATCAACTTATATTTTTTGTAGTATAACGAACAATTTTTTTTTGCAGCAGTATAATAAACCAATTTGTTCAAATTCCGCTGCAAAACACTTCACAGAATTAATCAGAAGTTCATGAATTTTCTTGGAGTAGCATCCTAGGAATAATTTAATCATTTATTGAAATAATTATTGTTTAACCCTCCTCTGCTTTGAGGGCTTTGGCTCCTCATTACTCCTCCTCATCACCTTCCTAACTTGTGGTGTGGATTGTACCCTGCTTAGTCAGTATGATATCCGTGGAGTTTTCATAACATAACATTATCTTTAAGCTTCCTAAAGTCAAAGGGAAGGTTCTCTATGCTAGAACTGTAATTGAATGTTTGTGAAATTTATTTATTAATGACATTCTTAAAAGATTGTGATCCTATACAAGCTAACATTCGGATACCTTCAATCACGAACTTGTTAGAGAGAAGGATATAATCAAATTGAAAGGTTCCTTTGGATTATTATTTTTAGGTGTTCATAAATCAAAATGTAATACCTGCAGTCTGAAAACGGGTTGAATGTAGTCTAATTATTCATGCAAAAAATGTATTTCCCATGCGAAATATGGTCTGCTTCTGAGAGTGTCGATGCCTATGACACAATTAAACATGGCTTCCAAATATACATGAGACTGGTGATTCTGACTGAATATGAATAGTCTCTTAGTGCCTAATTGTGCATTTTTTTTTAAATCGATTTTATCCTTTCATAATACTTATGTATTAAAAATATAAGGCTATTCTGTATTTATTTTGAAATGTTAATAGTTCGAGTTTTAGATTTTTTATCAATAATAAATGAGTTTTTTAACTATTTCTAAGAGCGTTTTCTGATATATACATCTCTAAAAAGATGATAAATTTTAGTTTGTGAGATAAAATAGGGAAGATTTTATGGGCAGTTTTAAAAAGTGAGCAAATCATGTACACCATCAGACAAAAGGAGGTTTTGAGGGGTGCCCGACAAAGGGATTAAAAGAAAAATAAGGACATAGTAAATTTTATAAAAGCTAATAGACTGCGATGGGCTGGCCATGTTGGGAGAATGAGAAATGAAAGGATTCAAAAGAAAAAGCTGTTGGAATGATGAAGTGACAAGAGATGCTGCAAAGCTCGTGGTTAAAGACTTGCAGCAGGTGACCGAGAAAAATGAAAGGATATAGTTCGGAAGGCCAAGGATCACACCAACTTGTAGGGCCAGCGAGTAAGTAAGGGTGCAGTAGGCTTAGTATAAGATCACTGTGCTTTCTACTTATTTTGGCAATTTTTTAACTTACGAACTTACTCCCCAGTGACCATCAATATATTTGTATATTTAATTTTTCTGTGTTTTGCCAATTTTATTCTAGTTTTTGAAGAAAAAATAAATATTCCAGGAAATAATCTTAAAAACCTGAAACATTTATTATTTAATAACATACTATGAATGGTATGAAATTGCCAAGGAGTTGAGGTTTTGGACCTAATAAAAATATTTGTATCTGTAAAGCATTTATTAGGATTTATAAAATTAAATTTAAATTTTTTGAAAAATTAACAATTTTTTTTTTTTTAATGTAACATTAAATTAATAATCAAAATATAACCCATTGTGGAACACTGTCAATTCCCATCTTTCAGCCACTTGCTTGCCTGAACTATTGTTTCTACTTCTTAAAATGTATTAAACTTTTTCCGACTTCAAAAGTGGGCAATGGAAATATAAATCTGATAAAACAAGACCCGAACTCTATGGTTGATGTGGAAGAAGTTTGATGCTTTTAAGATTCTTGAACTTTTCTCTGATGGGAAGGATTTGGCTGGTTATTGTATTTCTGAAACAGAACTACCAAGCTAGATAATGCTATGACAGTTTCAAGAACATTCAATCTAACTGTACATTCTGCTTAACTGTATAATAACAAATTCATGATGGATTCCTCCTTTGTAGTTTTGAAAAATGCCCTTCTTCTGTTACAAGTTTGGTCTCCACTAGAAAAGTTTTAAAACGAACACCTTTGGCTCGCTAATAAAGGAGCCATACTTCTTTATTAATCTTATGAACCTATTTGGGGACTGAACAAGATTTAGTTTAATGTCTTATAATTACTTACAGAATTTCCAAAGACACCATCAGGTTACCTTTTCAATAAAAACGTTTGATCTAAAATGTTATCAAGGCAGGCCATTGCCGATAAATAATCTTAGATCAATGTTCTAAAGAGAGAATAAGTTGTCAATAAAAAATAAATAACATAAGCATTAATTTTTTTTCAATTTTTTTTTTTTGTAACGGGATAATAATTGTTAATGTGAGGAGTATAGCTAAAATAAAGAATATGGAATAATTAACATAAGCATGTTTATATTTCTTGAGATCCATGCATTTGACAGAACAGTCATTTCTTTCCTTACATGTATATATATATATATATATATATATATATATATATATATATATATATATATATATATATATATATATATATATACAGGGTGAGTATCTCTTAGTGTAAAAAAAAAAATTGTGTTAAACTAGATCAAAAATGTAGCTAAATGCCGCAAATCTCACCTTTCTATTCCAATCCGTTGCAGATATATGATAAATCAAAGACTTTTTCGAGGAAATCACGTTTTTTCCCATAAAAACTGTAATATCTCCATTTTGTCTAAATATTTTTCAAATTTTGGCCACATTTTCAGATTTAGCATTAGATTTCCTATAAGAACAGAGTACACGTAACCTTGAATTTTACAAACTTGGTATCTAAAGAACAGCTTGATCTTCACCTTATTTGGGGAAGTCATAATGTCTTATTTACTTCAACGCTGACGGTTTTTCGTAAAAACTATCCACAAAAGTCAAATCTCTCAAAAACTTGCAAATTTAATCAGCTTTCGAATGATATGTTAAACGTAATGATTTTGTTTCAATTTCATGGAGATATTTACTTTTGAAACCGAAAAAACATGGTGTTCTCATTTTGTATACAAATCAGTTACTTGGGTAAATAAAACATTATGACAATCCCTTAATGGAAATGTGCATTTTAAACATAATAAACTCTTAATTTAAGAAGCAAAGGAAAAAATGATTGTTTAATAGAAAATAAAGGAAAACTGTCAATATAGCGACACCAGATCAGAGGATCTTATGTTATTACATTTATTTATTTATTATGTGATTTATGGCTAGATGAGACCATTCATTTTTACAGGGGAAGGCATTTCGACCATTCATAATAACGATATACATGGATTGGTAGTAAATGCCATCCCCTTTCATAAAAAAAACAGACTCATCTGCCCATAAAATTCACTTCAAAAAGTAGTATTCTTAGACACAATCTGCATTCAGAAGCTAATGGCAATACCTGGTACAAAAGTAAATATTCTTTTATTTTCATAAAATTAAATGAAGTTTTTGTTTTGACGTTTTGTTACCGAAAAATATGTAGCTATAAATGATAAATAAAAATGTCATCTTAATGTATCAATAATTGTAGTATGGGGTATAAGGAATGAAAGCTACATTTTTGATATAATTTTTTTTTTTACAAAGATTTTTTTTATTGTAAAATTATCAATTATATAAAAATATTCCCAAATTTAAACAAAAAAACCAAACAAAATGTTTCCAGAGATGTCATTTGGGTTTAGCTATATAGTTTGTTTTTTTTTAGGAAAAAAAAAAATTAAAAAAAAAATGTCTTTTTAGAACAGTATCAATTTTCATAAATTGTAAGTTTTTCAATGAAGCTTGGAGTGACATGATACATATATTGATAAATTATTCCAATAAGTACATTTGTGGTTATTCATGGTTCATTAACATATTCACTCCTCATTTGTAGTTCAATACTTGTTTATTAATCTAGGCGAACTTCTTTTCTGAATCATGTTACATTGTTTGTTTCAAGGACCTAATCAAGTTCATACAAGATTCAAAAGCAACAATGTAAATGTTTTATTAATTTTTTTAAAGCTATTTGGTCACTAGGATGGGACATTAGTGTAGGTGTTCACCCATAAAAAAACATGTAACATGATTTATTAAATAAATGTAAAGAGGAGTGGAATGCCATAAAAATATATTTTTACAAAATAATGTAAAACAACAAAAAAACCAAACAAAAATTAAATATTTTACTATTTTCATAATAATGTGTTTTTCATCAGCTAGATCATTTTCTTCTATTTCTATACAATTATTACAAGTATATTTAGTATGTTCATTGTGAATTGGAACATTGCACTTTTTACAATTTTTTTTCGTTTTTATTTTTTTATTTCTTCGGCACACCTATACCATATCTATTTTGTATTGTTCATACCTGTTAGTATCAACTTTTAACTTAATTTAAACATATTTGTAAGGTAAAGAGAGTCCTTATCCGACTCCATTTTAGCTTTGGTTATTGATCTAGTCATAATTTTAGTAACTGTGTTTTATGTAGTACATTAGAAAAGTCATTAGGTTTTTCATATTTTTTTTTTTTTATATTTAAAAAAAATAATCCCATAATTTATTTTATGTTGACTTCAATATTTGCTACAGAAACAATTTGTTTAACAAAACTTTTTGTTTAATTCATGCCTCGGAATTTATAACTATTTACCTCTTAATAATTATAAGAAATGGTAGGGCATTTCATGAAAACAATGAATTCATTAGAAGGTATGTATTGGTGTCTTTTATATTTTTAGTATTTAAATGTAGCCATCTTATATATATATATATATATATATATATATATATATATATATATATATATATATATATATATATCTTTATTTTAAAATTTTAACTACTTTGATAAACTGTGATGTGTCTTCAAAGACAATTTAATTGGATATTTATTGATGTCTATTTGATAGGGTTCATGAAGATATAAAAAAAATAAACCAACAGGTTATGAAATAAAATTTTATTCAAAGAATTTATGCAAATATATATATATATATATACTCATTTTAACAAAATAATTTCAGGAATGAAAGATATCCTTAGGTCAATAAAGTATATAAAAAATTATACTGAAAACCAAAATGTTTAACATTTAAAGATTTTTTTAAATAATAAAAATAATACATAGCTATCAAAAAATATACAAAATAAACTAGAAAAATGAATATAAGATAGAAGTACAAATAATAAGTAATGAACATATCTTTTTTATATATGGGCAACAATAATCATAGTAATTGTATGTCCTCTAAAGCAATACACATATGTACATTGATTAACTTCAGAATTAGAAAAAATAATATCGAGAACAATAAATAAATGTAATGTACTAGAAATAATGTAAATAACACACTATAAATAAGATTTCAAGAATACAATCATGTCTTCTGAAGTGGTGCAGTGTGAAGATGCCACCTGTGGAGTCTAGACTTGTCCCATGATCATCTGGATGCCTCCCTGGAAATGAAACATTGATGGTTAGTTATTAATCAATATTTTTAAAAAGTTGTATAATTGAGTAAGAATAAATAAAAATGCAGGAATCATCAACTATTATAAACAATAGAACATAAAATTATTATTAGCTCCATTATTAATGACAACAAAATAAATAATTATGCTTTGATAAAATTTATATATATATATATATATTAATGTAGATTCAGGAAAATTGTAAATGAGAGACCTTAAACTGTTAATAGCAAACAAACATAATTAGATTGAAGTAAAATTAATTATATTGCTAGAAATATACCAAAAATGGTGAGTAAAAAGATATTGTCAATAAAGAGTTGTTTGTGTGTGACCCCTACAATACTTTGATGTACATTTATGTAGTTGATTACTTAAAAGTTTCCTATCAATAAATATATTTTAATAGTCCTGCATTGTAATTTTGTGCACAATCAATCAGAACCTAGTTCATTTAAAGTCAATGAGTTGTTCTGCATTGATAACAGTGGATCTACATGGTATGGTGACATTTATGAAAAAAGGAAAATCAGCATGCATCTGGACTGTAAAGTGGAAAAGGAAATGTAGGAAAAATGTCTCCCTTTCCTTAAAGCATTGTTCCATAAGACTTTCGGGGATAGTTCAACTTGAGAGGACTATGGTTCAAAGCTCAGGGATGTAGCTATGTTAGCAAATAACAACATGCTTGACTCCCTGGGAACAATCCACCGTCATATTCTCTCTTATAAAGTAACTAATTTCATGGAAAAGAAATAAAAAAATGAAATGTAAACTTGTATATTGCATGATTATCTATCTTAGTTATACAGTTTTTTAGTTATTGTTATTTTATGTACATAGTTTTATATTTCAGTATAGTTATGTTGAGTTGGAAAAGGAAGGTTGAGTTGGCTTGTCTATATTTGAATATTCATCTTCAAAAGAAACTGCTGTATAAAAAGGCAAATAGATGCTCAGTAATGTGGACATTCTAGTTAGAGGATGTTGAGGAAGACCAAAAGCAGCTCTGAGTCAGAAGATGGAGTTGCTACTGTTAATAAACCAAGTTATTTGAGTGGTAGGACAAGTCCTTGAAGAGTATTTAATAATAAATAAGTATTTCTAATATATAAGTTATTTCTGGCATTTATTAATATACTCCTATGGTAGAATCATGTTGATATTGTTTAAAAATGTTAACCTGCCAGTATTTGATACTATAATATTGTATGTAACGGAAAAAATCAATTATGCCTGCAATAAATGGAGGTATTAATAACTCTTGACTAATATTGTATATCAATAGATCAGATTTGGGCAATATGATGTTAAAAATTAACTAAATTGTTGTAGTCTAAACTATATTAGTTGTAGTTGCTACCACTAACCACATTTGGAATTATAAGTTAAAAATGTGCAATTATTTTTGTTTCAACTAGCAGTTTGTATTAAACATTTACCTGTCCACTAGTTAATAAAAAGGAGAAATTTTTAACTTCTTACTTCAAATGCAGTTGGTATTTGCAACTACAACTACACTAAAGTAGCTGTAATCATTAGTTGTATAGTTATCTTTCTTATTTCCCAACTCTTCCATAGGTCATAATGTTTTAACAGATGTAATTCTATTGATTGTAAATTACATTTATTAAATATTCTTAAAAAATACCTCATGTAAACAATTATGTTTGATGAACACCCCCTGGGGTAGAGTTGAGTTGAATGGGATAGAAGAAAAGCTAGTTACAGGTTCTAATCAACCATAAAACTCTTGTAATTCACCTATGAATTTACATTTCTTTTTTAAGCTTATAGTTTCCTTAGGCTAATTAACACTGTTTTGTCATCTAAATATAAAAGTGTTGAAATAATAATTGTTATTTTGTTGCAGGAAGAGAAATTTTCTCCTTCAGGAAAGAAGATGCCTATTTCATATATTAATACCATTAATTATAAAATGTTCTCAGTAATCTTGGAGAAGATAGTGCCGGAGATGGTGATTATAGAAGGAAGTTGATCCTCTGCAGATGTATTTGGAAACAACACGAATTCATCGACCAGACATTTTCCAGTCATAACCTGATAAAAATTAAAAAAGTATTGTAATTGTGAATACAATTGAAATTGTAAATGACAACTGTTATAAATTGTAAACGTATCAATTTATCTTTAATAAAGACTGTTTTAAATTGTGAATATTTATTTCATCCTTCATCACTTTATTAATATCCTTTTAAAAATGCACATCTGCAATATAATTTGACAAATTGTGTTTAAAATCTGAATAATGAATAATTGAATATATGATTTGAACTTAAATACTGGTTTTCTTACCACCAGTAAATTCAATGCCTGAAATAAATTCATAATAAAAAGGAAGTCTAGTCCAATAATGATTTATATTAGATCTATAATTATAGATGGGATCTAACATAGCTTAAATTGAACAGATTCCGTTACTATGTAAAGAAAAAGGTGTAATAAAAATTTTTTATCTGATGGAATATTAATAGTAATTTATTTTTTATTTACTGCTACTTACTCATTGTTTTCAAGGTTCGCAGTTAGTTTTACCAATAACAATATGAGGTAACTAAACTGAAAAAAGAAAATATTTAAGCAGGAATCAAGAAAATAAACTCATTGCCTACTTATTTCAAAAGCATAATGATTATTTGCAATAAAGAAAGAATATTTAGGTTTAGATAAGTTATTTTGATAAAAATATATTCTATTTCTCCAAGTAGCATTACATAAATTAAATTTTACAACATACAACAAGAATAAAAGCCGATGTTATAGTTTAAAAAACCACTAATAGACAGCAGCACCATCCAAGAAAGCAAAAATATCACTTTTATTAATCATCAAATAGCTAATGTAACTGTTAAAAGAGGGCAGCACCTTCCGATGTCTATTTTAGTTAGTTCCAGAAATAGATAACAGAGAGCAGCACTAAATAGGGTAGTTCCAAACAATTGAGCTCCTGTAAACTCCTAATATCCTGATACAAAAAGAAAATTTTCGTGTATTTCGTTCCTTTTTCTGAAGTAGTTTTAATAACTGCCACTAGAGCGCAGCACCTCCTAGGAACTTAAATTATAGTTCCAACAAATGCCACTGGAGCGCAGCACCTCCCAATGCCTTTGATTTTAGTTCTATATTTTGCCGTTAGAGAGCAGCACCTCCCCGGGCCTAAAATTGTAGTTCCAACAACTGCCAAAAGATAGCAGCACAACTCGATCTTACCTCCTGAAAAGTGAGCTCCTGTAAACTCCTAATATCCTGATACAAAATGCAGATTTTGACGTCGAATTTCAGGACTTTCTCGAATATTTGAGCTCCTTTTACCTGATGATATCCTGATACAAAATAAAGATTTTTAACACAAAATTGTCGACTTGGGCCGACGCTATTTCTTTTTAAACAAATATGTATCCATTGATTTTTATGATACATGTATCCATCCCTTTTATGAGTTCCTTTATAGATTTTAACGATCTTAATTAACAAAAACATACTAATTAATGAAATAAATGTTATTTTTTTATCTCTTCTTATTTAGATATTAAATTTTACAAATAATTCATGGATAATAATTTAAAATAGTATAATTAATTAATTAATTGAAAACTAATTAATGGTTTCTTTAATTGTTCTTTGCCAACTTTCTGTATTGATTAATTGATCCTTCTATAAGATTTTCGAAATTTTAACAAATCTCAATTAACACAAAACCTACTAATTAGTGGAATAAATGTTATTATCTGTATTTTTCATTACTTTTGAATCTGTTCTTATTTTTATCACAAATTTTATAAATAATTCATGGATAATAATTTAAAATAGTATATTAATAACCATTAATTGACAACTGATAGTTTCTTTAAATGTTCTTTGCTAACTTTCTTTTCCTTTTATCGACAAAATTGTTTGATTACAATATAAAATTTGTGTAATTAACTACCTTAACTACTATTTCTATAGCATAATTCTCTTTTTCACTGCTGTGGCCACATCTTCTCTTTGTTTTGAAAGAAAATAAACAAAATAAAGTTCTTTTTTTAATTTAGTACAGGGAAATACAATTTCAAGCAATCACTTAAAGGCGAGAATCCCATCATGGCTTGTGTTTTGGATGTTTGATTATTAGCTCAGGCCAGAGAATGTAATTGTTTGTTTGATAAATATTGAAGGAAAAAAACTTTGTAATTCAAATAAGCAAAAGTGATGAGTTTTAATTACAATAGCAGATTAACTTTTTTAAAATGAATAATTTTTAATATTAAATTATGTAATTGATAATACATTAAAGGATAATAAACAATTATTGTCCACAGAAAATAACTTAACAACAGATTTTCAAATAACTGGTTTTGAGCCTTTCATCATATTTTTTTTTCAATTATTCTCAAATAATTATTTTTTGGAAGAAAAAATATATATATTTTTTTGTATCTAATACATCACTCACAAAGTCGTCACAAATCTACAATGCTCAATAAAATTTGTAACGATTCCAACTTGTCTACTTACCTTTTCTTTTAAACTTTATAAGAGATTTGTTAAATGGATGTTAGGGATAGAGGTAATTTCAACAAATAAACAAAATAAAATAATTTATTTTCAAATAATTTACATTTTTGGAACAGTATAAATATATATAGTTCCGGTAATTTTTTATAATTTACAATAAAACAAACAAAAAAAAACAATAACAAATAACAATCAAAAATATTTTTGAAAGACACTAAAATAAATTTTATTTTAATACATAAAACAAGATACTAATAAATTAGTACTTACAAAACAAGAATAAAAAATAATACAAAAACAAAGAGAAAAAAAAAATAGAAAATTCATTTGTTCCTGATATTTATTTATTTTTATACAGTAAACATTTGATTATCCAATTAGCAGATTATTCAAGATCTTCGAATCAAAAGACAACTTTCAGCAGTAGAAATTTTTGTTCCAAGCAGTAAAATAAGTTAAAAAATTAAGTCCATAATTAAATCTGTAGTGATAGAGACAGACTTTTTAAGTTGGGAACTTTTCAAAATGATGTTTGTGTGTAATAACAAACCTTGAGATGACAAATCATATATTATTTCATTTTTTTATAGCTTAATCTTTCACAAAAATTTGTCAAATTTTACCAATTTAAGTCAACGTTATAAAATTAAATACACAGAACAATATTTTGTCAAATTTTGGGAATATCAACTGTTGTCATAGCACTAAGAAAATGCTAGTCTTTTACATTAAATAAAAATTCCCTAACAATTTTATTTTATTAGTGATTGACATATAATGCTAGTTATTTATATTTAGCAATATACATCTTATTATGAACATTATCCTCACACATACTAGAGGAATTTTTAAGTACAGCTGTAAATTTCAATAAATAGATAAAATAAAAAAATATCTTTTTCCCTATTTATCAAAAGTTCATATTAATATTTAAAAATTACAGCGATGGTAATACAATTAAAAAGTTTAAAATTTAACAAATATTTTTACATACAAAATTGACAAAAAAACTTTTGTGTTGATTATTTATGGCAATAGCTATCAACTCGGGGTTTGCGAAACAATGATGAGTTCATTTTATTACATAATAGGGAGAGTTGTAATCCATTTTTTTTTTTTTTTTTTTTTTTTTTTTTTTTTTTTTTTTTTTTTTTTTTTTTTTTTTTTTTTTTTTTTTTTTACTGTCTGTATTTTCTTTAAAGACATAAAATTAGCGCAGTTTGATTATAAAATATTTTTTAAAAAATTTATACTTATATTTACAGTTTACTATTATTATTCTCAAGGAGGAGAGTCATAAAATAGTAATTTAATTGATTTTTGCTTCTTGGGAATCACAGAACAAAAAAGGTTGAGAATCACTGATCTATGACATTAACTTATTGTTATCTCACCACCCAATGCCAATATTGTAAATAGTATACAATGCAACAGAGACTTTTCAAATCATCTACACAACTATTACATTAAATCTTATGAAAAATTAATACTTGTTATAAATTGGAATTTATGAATATTGAGGTTTTCAGAGTGACCTGGCTCTATTTCGCTTCGAAGAATACTCTCCGATCTTGGATGCATACTTCATAACTTCTCCTACATAGTTCTGTTCATGGAGAGTGTGGAAAAGGTGTGCATATGGCCCTTTAAAAAAATAAACATCAAATTAATTTATAAATTAAAAAATAATAAAAGAACATATTGAATCATTCCTAAAATTACCAGTCGCGTAGACAAATACATCATTTCCACCATGAGTTTCTTGATCCAGCAATACTCCAGTCTGAGCTCCGTATTCATAGGAAGTTGTATCGACTTTTGAGGGATCTTCACGGACGACTTCACCACCTTCGACTTTGTAGTGATAGTTATCCTGGCCGCCGTTACCATAGCCTAGAGTCGTGTACGGTATCCCATCGATTGGTGATGTGCCTGCCAAGCCTTTAAAATAAAAATACGATACAATTATTAAAATATTATATAGCATGTTTCATAAATAATATTTTATATAAATTCTACACAATCAGCATTATTTACAAATATTGTCAAAAGAGACCTCTGCAGATATTAAATAAAAAATAAATAATCTTCTAAATCAAAATATAAATAATAAATGTTAAATTTGTTTATATTGTTATTGATAAAATAATAAAAAAAAAAAAAAATAAAAAAAAAAAAAAAAAAAAAAAAAAAAAAAAAAAAAAAAAAAAAAAAAAAAAAAAAAAAAGCTTTCATGGGTCTCAAAAAGTTGTCTACAGTTCACAGTTGTAAACTCCACGACCTATGATTTAATTCATTTATAAATTGTTTAAACTATATACAAGATAAATAAGTCCGTCCCAAATGTTTGATGTGCATTTCCATTTTATTATTATTTATTTTTTTTTTTTTAAGAATATCATATTCGGTTGAAATTTCACAGGAGAAGCAAGAAACTGAAATTAAATAATTTTAATTATAAACAACATTATAGGTATAAGTGTTATTCATAAAAACTTGTGGAAAGGACTACAATTCAGCCCATGTTTCTACCAATGTATAAAGTATTAATCTTGGTAATCTTTTTTACCCAATTTCACAGTTATGTCGTTGTTCATTTCTGTTATATATAAATATAGAAATATCTACTTTTTTTTTTCTAAAAACTTATCCCAATATGAAACCAATTTTTCAATTCAAGAACTAAAAAATACCAAGCTCTGAGAAGTAATAAAAAGAGATTTTAAGTGAATTCAAAAATTTCAAAATCTTGCAAGCTTAGTGCATAAGAATTTTGTATTTTTGAGTTGTTTTTATATTATTACATTTTTTTTTCCATCAATATTCCAAAAGGCTAGTCATATTTTAATTACTATCTTGTCCTGTCAATATTTAATTTGAAATTCCACTAGAAATTATTTTACACACTTTTGTACATACTTAAATTTATTACATTTATGAAATGAATGCCTTTCATTGGCCATTATTGGGGAACATTCTAACAAAAACTAACTTAAAAAAACAAAAACCCTATGTTAATTTTTCTTAATTCTTCAACATATTTGATGATCATTCCATATTTTTGTTCTGAAAGACATTCATTTTTCATAAGACCAAAAATTAATTTTAACATAAGCTGTTTGCTTCCCAACCATCCTTTATTAACTGTGACTTTACCTGGTCTTTTCACCTAACCTTTCTACCTCAAGTCTTGTTAATAATTTTATTCCTCAAACATTATTTGAAAATGCAGTAGTATAATTAAAAATATTTCAAAGTTTTTGATAAAATGGTCTAATAACAAATTCTGCATATATCCTTCATACAATTAAAAAAATTTCTCCAAACATAATCAAATCAACTTGTAGCAAAATCAAAATATGCAACTATTTAATATGTAATGTAAAGAATCAAAATATACTTTAAAAGTCTATATAGTTGATTAAAAATAAGTAGTGATTAAACAAAAGAATGGAGCCAATTAAGAAGGCATTGAAGCGAATAGAAAAGAGTTTTTCTGGAGGAAGCCACTGTGAGAGGAACCAGTCAAAGACCATCTCTTGGACCCAAGGCAACATTAATAAAGAATCATTTGAAAATTAATAATGAATTAATGAAGTGAACTACAGCTGTGAAAGTATGGCAGAGTAGCTATTAGCTGATTATTCATTGGAAGAAAATTGAAGGTTGTATAATAAAAATTTATTTATTTTTTTAGTTCATTTTAAATCACTAATAAATTTAAAGAAAATAGTAAATTGGGTTAAAAAAAAATTTTAATTACTAAGTAAGTGTGTAATTTTTAAATATATTTTTATGTTAGATTTAAATATTTGCTGTGATAGTAAAATCATTTAAATTTCATAATATATTGACTTTGTGCTCAAGTATAATATCTTTTCGAAGATTTAATTTCATTTCATAAATGTAATTAGAAAAACATCCCTCAGAAAATTCATACACCAACATAACAAAAATAGCAATATATTTCTTATAAATAATCTATCTAAATATATTTAATATTAATTTTTATTTCTATTCCTACAATTACAATATGTGGTCCCATTGGCATATCCGATATGACACAAAAAAATACAATTCATTATAGAAAAATGAATCTTTAGTTTGAGGAATAAAAAAATAAAATAAATAAAGCTACTTACCTAAAATGTCGTTTCCTCTATCTGCGTATCCACTTATAGTAAGTGTGTGTGAATGATCACTCGTAACAATAACAAGAGTATCGTCTTTGATTCCTGCAGAATTGAGCAGACTTATGGTACTGTTGATCGCCTTATTCAATTCTACAACTTCATTAATCGCGACACGGGCCTTACCAGCGTGATGTCCATGATCAATCCGTCCTCCTTCAACCTGTAACATTAATAGATAACTATAATATATACAGGGTGTCCCAAATTTAAATCGCAAAACTTCAGGAACTTATAGGGGACCGAAAAACTAAGACAAAAAGTCCTTTAGAGATTTGCTCGTTTTTGCTTAGTGTTAGAGAAAATCGCAAAAAAAGAAACAAAATAAGTTTTCATTTTTATACTTATTTATTTACATTTATATTTATGTTATGTTATTTTTAATGTAAATATTGCTCAAAATGTTGTCCTCTGGCACCAATGCAAGCATTACATCTAGCACTCACTTGATAAATTGCAGCTAAGCATTGTTCTGATGATATTTGGTGCACTGCATCTATGATTCGGTCTCTTAATTGCTCTCTTGGTTGATTGACACCGAATAAACTTTCTGCTTCAAGGTTCCCCATACGAAGAAATCCATGGTTGTCATATCAGGTGATCTGGGTGGCTAAGGTACTACTCCTCCACGTCCAATCTATCATTGTGGATAATTTATATCCAGCCAAGCTTGAGCAACTCTGCTATAATGAGCTGGACATCCATCGAGTTGGAACCACATTTCAATCCGCTGCTGTAAGGGAATGTCATCTAAATAATTAGAAAAGTTGTTCTCCAAAAAATGTGTAAATGTGATACCATTCAATCTTCCAGGTAAAAAATATGGTCCCACCAGTAAATTCCAAATTCCAAGCCAAACGTTAATAGCAAATTAATTCTGAAACCTATTTTCTCTAATAGCTCTGGGATTTTCAAGAGCCCATACATGATAATTTCTTTGATTAACAATTCCTCCTCTTGTAAAGGTAGCTTCATCGGTCCATATAATTTTTAATGGAAATAAATTATCATCGCGAATTTTATCAAGAAACCAGTTACTAAAATTCAATCTCTTTACATAATCTTGAGGTAATAAATTCTGAACTTTTTGAAGATGGTATGGGTAGTGATTATCACCTTTCAAAGTTCGCCATATTGCTTGCCCTGGTATTGCTAATGCAGCAGATGCTCTTCGGATGCTAGTCTCAGGATTTTTATCGGAGTGGCGTTGGACACAATTTCTTCTCCGATAATCTGCTCTTATGCTCTGCTGCCTGGAATAAGGATAATCTGGAATTGCTTGGAAGGATAATGAATTGCTGCTTGGAAGGATAATCTGGAATGCTGCTGGTCGCCTTTATTACGTATTAAGAATGACCCAGTCTCTCGTAGTCTATTAAAAGTTAACGAAAAGACTCGCCAATTAGGCACTCTTCTATTTAGAAATCTGCGCGCATACTCCCTCACCACTTCTAAAGCATTACTGTTACAGAAACCATACACAGAAATCATATCAGCGTATTCAACATTAGAATATGTATGCGGCATTGTGGCTGATGCTATTCACACAAAAATATCTGAGTAACTGACTGAAGACTGATTTAGGAATTATAATCCTAGAAGGAAGCCAAAATGTAAACAAATAAAAGAATGTAAAGGATAACATTAAGTGTTTACATATCTCACTGCCTAGCCTGACGAACTCTGAAAGGTGATAATCGCTACCTGTAAATTTTTTTTTTTTTTTTTTTTTTTTTTTTTTTTTTTTTTTTTTTTTTTTTTTTTTTTTTTTTTTTTTTTTTTTTTTTTTTTTTTTTTTTTTTTTTTTTTTTTTTTTTTTTGCGATTTTCTCTAAAACTAAGCAATAACGAGCAAATCTCTAAAGGACTTTTTGTCTTAGTTTTTTGGTCCCCTATAAGTTCCTGAAGTTTTGCCATTTAAATTCGGGACACCCTGTATACTACATAGCTGTATTCAATCAATCTATATATCTTTATTTACAACTAAAAATTTCATTTCAGGATACATGTTCCAGCATACATCCTCTATTCCAAAGAAATATAATAACTATATTAACTAATAATAACTGTATAAACTGTATTTAATTGATCATTCAGAGACTTAAATCAACAAAAAGAATAAAATTTTACCATTAACAGAAATCCTTTTTCATTCTTCATAAGAATTTTTAAAGCTTTTGTTGTCATTAGTTCCAAGGATGGTTCACCATTTTTTGATTTATCCCTGGCATAATCGTAAGGAAGGTGGTCATTTGAAAATATACCTGAAGGAAAAAATGATGAAAACTGTTCAGTAACAGAATAAGAATTATATTATTATTTTTTCTTTTCCGAAGAGAAGTGTTGGGCCTCATGAAGGAGATACAGTTCACAAAACTCTGTCTTGAAGAATGTAAATATCAAGTGAATAATTGATCAAGGATATTCCATAAATCTTTTAGGATAAGTCTCCTTGAAATAGATATGACACTCAGGACTAGATTAAATTAATCTCAATCAACCGAGCTTTCTATTTTTTTATTTCATATTATAATAAAAAATGATTAAAATAAGAAAACACAAGATAAGTAGAGAATGTGAGGGAAATAAAATAAAATAATAATATATACCGTAACCGGGGGCTACTTTAAACAGGTTTTGCACATTTTGCACTGCAGCGCAATTAAACAACTCAACTTCAAAATTCCATAAGAGTGATTCCGCTATCTTCAATATGAGGGAGGGGGAAGTCATTATTATCAATTAGAATATTGTTATCTTTGATTAGACAGATCAGGATGCTGTATGTAGTAACTCAATATGTTTTATATATTAATAAAGCATATCTCTCTCCATTGTTTTTGCACAAAGCATTTGATTGCCGAAAAAGACATTGCGCAATGTTGGTAAGACCATTACACTACCGGAAGGCTGGAGGATGGTGAGGACAATCTACTAGGAAATGAATGTTCAATAACTATTTCTCATGAAGAAGAGTTTGCTGTTGGAGAAGGCAGATTTTATGTGACATCGTTCAATTTGATGGTTTTTAGGCTCCTAAAAATGACCTCAGAAGTGTAGCATGTTTTGAAAAGTAGATTATAACTGATCCTGAGAGAGCCACAACGAGATTATTCCAACGATAATAAACAAGACTGACTGTGGATAGCATACCTAGAATTTGGTGGGTGGTTTTAAAATCATGAATAGTTATTAACTTTCTAGAACATCACTACGCCTCTTAGACGTATAGTATTATCTACTGGGTTAACAGCCACAGGAATGAAATACCTAAATAGAGATCAGACCAGAAATCAATGAATACAAAAGGATCAGGGATTTTTAGCTATCAACTAAATGGTTAAAAATAGGCAGCTAAAGTGGTTTGGCAACCTCTGTCATAAGGAGAACTGGGACCCAAGGAAGTTCTCTTCAAAGCTCTAACTGGAAGACATCCCCGTGGCAGACCTAGACAAACATGGACTGCATATCCATACTGGGACAACAAAGAGGACATGGTCTGAATGCCGTAAAAATTGGCTAGGGAGCAGGCTTGGACTGGGGCAACTCCATGCTGAGAGGTCCAAGGAGGAAGAAAAAGAAGAAGAAGAGGAAATCATTAATTTTTATATTTACAATAAATAATATTAATACTTACCTAATAAGTAATCAGTGCTATTAGTGTCAACCTTCAACAAAGTCTTAGTATCATTTGCAAGTGCATAATTAACACCTTGTGATTCTTTCTCTTTAGCCCATTCCGCAATAAGATCTCGGCCATCATTTCTGGTACAAACATCAGGGTTTATAGGATCTCCTGGGAAGGAGTAGGAATCAGCCTTCAGGAGTTGTCGACCACCACCCATTATTACCTGAAGTCAGTTTTAAAATAGAATAGAAAAATAATTTTATTCTGGGACAAAGCCCCATAAGAATAACAAATAAGTAGAATAATAAATACAATTACATCTGGTCAGAGAAATATTAAAATGGCAAAATTGAAGCAATTAATAGTAATAAAGATGATATATACACACATACTAATTTAAAGATATATAGAGAAAAATAAGAGAACACTCAACAAATAGTATAGTCAAAAGTATTGCAACACTGAAATATTTGAATTTTATAAAAATGTATTTTTTTTTTCATAATGAAGAAAGGTTTTGAAGTCTATAATAAACATTCCTAAGCTAGACATAAACAATTTTAATTAAAATAAATTGCAATATTTCTTCCAATAAACAAAAAAGTTAAAAAACTTACTTTTTAAAATGTTTACAATTTAAACTTTTAAATATTTAGTTTATATTTAATAAGACATATTGCCCCTCTGTCTTGAATGACTGCTTCCACTAGTCTTGGCATACTTTTCAATAACGAAACGAATGAAAAGTATGGATTGAAGGAAATTTGAAAAAAATAATTTAAATTTCCATCGTTTGTTATTAACAGGGAAAAACATTGATGTGTCTAGTCCTTAATGTCTCACTTTTAATAAATAATATTAATATGAATATAAACCAAGTATGGATTAAGGTAAAAACCAGAATAATCTCGAGAATTATGGGTGTTGTAATACTTTTGACGGGGATTTTATAAAGTGAGTTGCGTCTTTATTAAAAAAAAAAAAAAAAAAAAAAAAATGGTAATGGATAGATTGCATATTTTGGGCATGGAGATATTATTATTCTGATAATGTAGTGAGATAATAGTAATTTGTGAATACTGTTTCAGTCTGATGATGGGACCTTGTTCCCCGAAACATGTCACATGTTTTTACTATTAATAAAGAGGAGTAAATGCTTTGTATAATACATTAATTTAATTAAAGTTGTATACATAATATAAGTTTAGATTTTCAGATACTCACATTGAAATCTTTTCCTGGAACATCTTCTATAAGTTGCCTGGCAATGTCTTTGCATTGGCTAGCATCTTCAGGCAGTTTAGAATCACATTCCCATACCCTGTTCGCAGAATGAGAATACATGGCTGCAGGAGTTGCATCAGTTATTCGAGTCGTTGTTACAATCCCTGAAAACAGAAATGTGATTTTTTAAAACCAATTGTTATAAATCTGTAGCTTGATGCGAGAACAATGCTTATACTTTTAGTATTAGATAATATGGTAAGAAAACATAATATAAATTTTTTAACTGATTTTGTAAATAATTATTAGAGGATTGTTGAACAAAACCAATTTAAAGTGCTAAGTCTCTTAAACATATGAACTGGTGAGTATGAAAGTGGTGTAAGTCAAAAAATTCAAAAATTGAGATTATTCACTATTATTGCTCTATTAATTGACATTATCAATTTTGTTTAACTCTTTATCTAAAGCCCGAAAAAAACACTATATCATTATCAAATTTTACAAAAAAAGGATATCTGTTAAGAATGAGAGTGGTGTAAGCCAATAGATATGGTATAGGCTCTGAGTTTGGTTGAGAATACAAAAATCACTCACCGATGTTTCTCATCTGATTATTGTTCAGGGGTTCCTACTGACCATGAGACTGCATGTTGCCACTCGAGAATATGCTAGGTTTAAGCGGGAGGGGGGCGGCAATAGTCGATGTGGTGGTGCTGTTCTTATAATCTCTATAACTCAACTACTGAGCATCATAAAGACTCAAATTTGGTGTCAAATTGTTCATATTTTCATGTTGAGAAATGTCAGTGGCGTAATGGATGTTAGCACATTGAAACCAATAATACCTTATTATTATTAATTAAACAACCCATTTTTATAAAATTTAAAGCATTGCCTAAAATTGAAACACAAACCATTCTATCTTGGCTTATGTAATTTTTAATAAGAACGTTTGCAAAACCTTTATTTTCTCGAAATGAAGGAACCTTGACTTACACCACTTCCATTCTCATATGCTAATAACAAACTCAGAAAATTTCCTTATTCAAGAAATCGGTAATCACAATAAAATACGCCCTGAAAAATAAACCCGTAAAAGAAAAAACATGAACTCATAACATTTTTTTTTTTATTATTATTATTTTATTGCTACTCCTATTGTAACTCAGTTTACACATCTCTTGATTTTTATATTTACATATTAATTATCATAGAATAAATTAGAAAAATTATTTTATTCTGGGACCAAGTGCCTTAATAATAACAAATAAGTACAGAAATAAACAGTTAATTACTTTGTTCAGAGACATAATAAATTGAAAAATCATAGGGAAAATAATAATATAACAATGGTAATATATACATAGATATTATGTAAATATATAGAGAGGAAAATAAAAGAACACTCTACAAATTAAATGAGAAATAAATACTTTTGGTACAATAGTTAGTGTTGTATTGTATATACAATAGAAGTACTTAAGTGTTATACACAGAGTAAGAAAAAAATTATTAAGTGGAATCTAAAGTATGCAAATTAGATACATACATATTAGTAATTATATGTTGATATATTTTGTAATGTGCTTTTTATTTATTTATTTTTTTTTTCATTTTTCCTACTGTTTATAGAACAACTTTATTATGTAAGTGTAAACAACAAAAAAAATGGCGCTACTGTCCATGCAGAAGCTTGGTCTCTTGCACAATACCCCCCCATTTTTTTGGTCTCCAGCGGCTGTCTTCCAGTATTTTACACCAAAGATCTTTCGGTCCGCTTCAATATCTCTCCAGCATAATCTGGGCCTTCCCCCCTCCCTCTCTTTTCCCTCCTTCAGGATGCTCATTCATCATGATTTTTGGTATTCTCAGGGAATCCATTCTAGCAACATGGCCTAGCCATCTTGCTCTTTTTTGTTGCTATTAAATCTGGAGCTTTGTACAAAAGTGTATGGAGAAATCAGGAAAAGAATAATTGATGGTAGACCCTCAGTAAAATAATCAGTAATAAGAGCCTCCTTGAAAATCTTAAAATAAGGGTCTACCATACCATTATTAGACCAGTCGTACTGTATGGGAAGAATGAAGGCATTCTAAATAGGTGGGAAAGACAAATTTCGAGGAAGATATATGGCCGTACTAAAGATACAGATTTTAATGTAAAACCTATTGAATAAAAGTATTAGTATAAAATTGAATTAGTAAAAATATGTAAAAGATTTTGTAATTTTAAGTATTTAAATAAAGACTTATTATTATTATTAATATATGTTAATAACTAAGTGGTAGATATTTCATTGATCAATGATTCATGTGAAAAGAAAATTTAATGAAATATTTAGAAGTTAAATCAATGCAATACAATGTATGGCGGGTGAACAACTGACTATTTCTTATTTCATTGTTGTACTTCAAAATGCGTTGGTGCCTAAACAGTTGGTTTAAATAAAAATTACCTCAATGAAATAACGTGTAGGAAATGTAACATAAATTATTTTTAGACCAAATTGTTTTTTTTATTAAAATCCTTATTTTTTTCATTTCTATTCATTCATTTTTTTTTTTTTTTTTTTTTTTTTTTTTTTTTTTTTTGTGGAGGTTTTTGCATGTTCAGCAAAATATTCTTCACCTTTTAGAGGTGGCAATGTTAATATTTAAAAATTTTAAAATGGAGAAATATAAACGTTAATATTTTTTTCCATGCTTGACTACAGAGTTACAATTAGTTTGAAGCACTGTCTCCCGATAATAACATAAAAATAAATTTATCAAATCAAAATTTTAGGTGATTAAATGTTTTCAAAAATTTGACGACAGATTCCTTATCTGAAATTTAATGGAGAATATGTTTTTTTGTTTTATATCATTTGTCACTAGGAGCTATCTTTTAGGAGCTATATTGGTTTGAATGAAAAAAGTCACATTTGAAACTCCTACTTTCTCTTAACTTTGTTTATTTCGAATAATGATTAATTGTTAATATAATTTAATTATTTCATTGAAGTAATTTGATCCTTTTAAGTCTAAAATATAAAATGGGAAAAACAATAGATTATAGATAAACATATCCATGATCTGTTTTTCCCAGTTAGGGAGAAATAATGTTTTCGCCTAAAACTTTGGGACTTTTTTGTTATAAAAAATGACCACAATTTTTTTTTTCTTTAGAGGAAATAATTATAAAAATTATATCTGTCTCAAGAATGTTTTTGTAAATTAATTCTTATTTTGGTATTAATTCAATTGTTCTCTATCCATTATTGGATATCAATATACAAATAGTTATATTTAGGCTAATTTTGTTTTAGTAAAAACATTTGCGGTGATTGAACATGCATCAGGCTTCAAAAATATCACCATAGTTACAATGAATGTAGACATCAATATTTAAGATTACATAAATTTGCAACTTACCCGTTGATTTTCCTTCATCTTGGGCTAATTTTGCCACACTCATCAGACGATTTTCTTCAACCAAACTTCCATTACAATCGTTAAGCTTAACCGATGGGTCTACAGCTAACATTCCCATATTGGTTTTTATTCCAGTAAATAAGGCAGTTGCTGTGTTGGCCGAGTCTGGTACTTGCCTGTCAACAGCGTATGTCTGGAACATAGCAAAGGAAAAAAAATTACTGAAGTAAATTTTTAAATTAATTTATACAAATATATAGGTAAATGTACTCGTAGTAGCCACTTAGATAGTTAAATTGTTATAATAAGGCAAAAAATATTTCTTTAGTAGAAAATGTATTTCTCCCAGCAATAGATCATGGATAAGTCTATGTATAATCTATTGCTTTCTCTGGTCAGGCAATGATCCTAATAGATCTTGTTCCAGATTCTTTAGAGATTACTTCAGAAATCTATATATATATATATATATATTTTTATATATATATATATATATATATATATATATATATATATATATATATATATATATATATCTACCTAACAATGGAAAAGAAACTAAATAACTAAAGATGAAGAGATGATATTAAGGATTTGAAGTGAATAATTCATTCCAGGATTATTGCCTGAAAGGTACTGAGCTCATTTCATTATAAAAATCATAATTGGAATAATGCACAAAAAATGCTAGGGCTGATCTCTAAGATTGGTTGCGACTACTGAATGGTTAATAAAGAAAATTTTCACAACTAATAAACTTGTTTTAAATTTTTATAAACTCATACTAATAACAGTTACATAGTAATCAAAATTATATTTTTACAATGCTGAAATTAAAATTGAATCCATGAATTATTCATTTTCAAGAGAATAATAATTTTCAATTTATTTTTTCAAGAGAGCATGTTCGGTTGCTAAGATGATGCATCTTGTTTAGTCTACTTTAATTTTCCATCTGCTCTTATGATGGCCATCAAAGATATGGCTGGAATGTTGGTAAATTGAAACTATCTTATGTAATTTTCAACAATGCTTATTTTTTAAACCCATTGATTGGTCCCTCTCAGCAACTTTAAAATTACAAAAATATAAAATATCAGCGGTAAGGAAACAAATTATTACAACTTTTTGTCATATTACAGGCTCATAACTAAAAATACTAGATAAATTATATCTAAATAAAACTATTTAAAATTAAATATAAAATTATATTTTCTTTGCTATGTTAAATTGTCAAGATTGATTTTTGTTTGATGTAATTAAAACTTCAAAACGGATCTACTAAAATGTTTAAAGCGTTGTTAGAAGTTGTACAAGACTATTTACTTACCTTGATAGCTCCCATGTGAGGGAATCTTTCCCAGCTGACATAACTGCCCTCTCCTCCCATGTAAATCCTTGCGGCAGTAATAGTGTTCGGGCCCATACCATCACCAACAAATATGATTACATTTTTAGCAGTTTTGGTGTTGCAACGTACGTTTAAGCTTTCTTTAAGGTCTTCTGTAGCTTTATTTTTCCAGAAATCTTTACCTGAAAAATAAAGAGATTAAAATTTGTAAAGGAAAATATTTACATAAAATGTATATAATCCACTACCTAAAGGTAAATTTTAGTGTGCCAAGTGCTTAAAGTAAAAATTACTTTAAATTATGTCAACTATTTCAGAAACAAACATTTTTAAGTCAGTAATAATTATAACTATTGAAGAAATTTTTGTAAGAAAACATCTTATCATGAGATAAATATTATTCTTAATAGTAAACAGAATATATCCATTTCATTAGGTATTTTTATGACAGCTAATAGTAAATGTAAGTTAAATCCACATATTTTTTTAAAAATTGGTTCTTTGAAAATCAATATTATTTTTTAATTTTTATAGGCTTCTCTAGGAAATAATAGTTATATAATAATAAAAATAAGATGTTTACAATTCTGAAAATACATATTAAATTCATGAACTAATAGGTTTCAAAAGAATGATCAATTTCAAGTATTATGAGTATTAAAATAATAAACTTTCTTATTTACATCTCTATAGAAAATGAATTGAATGTGAGAAGTGGAAAAAATACAATTAAAAACTTGACATATTGTATAAAATATGAAAGGAAAGTTAAATATTCATTGGTAGGACTCAAGTAGAACTTATTTGAGATAAAACATCATTTAACCACAGTTTAATGTACTTCCTTCATTTCATTTATTTCAAGAGATAAGTTTCATATTCCAAGTAAAACTTAAGTACGGATAGGAAGTTTTTAAAATTAAATATTTCTAATTTGACAAATATATTAATAGAGGTGATGTATTTATAAATTTTATCATTTAACAATATTTTTTAAGTTTATAACATTTTTATTTATTTCAAATAAATATAGATGATTTTTCAGTTTACATTCACTTAATTTCTAAGTTATGATGAGAATCATACCTGAAATGTATTTAAATTACAGTATAAATGTATATAACCATACAAACATATACATGATTTACATTGGACTAGGTTTAAACAAATAAAATAAACAAGACCTCATATTTCTTTTATCAAGTTAGAAAAAATAAATTTACTATAGTTGTTGGTATGAACTCAACCTTCAGTCTTTGAATTTAAAGATAGTGGAGAATCTATTGAATAAGGAAAGAAAACCATTTGAGATTTACATATCCATCATGATAGATTCTTGATAAACAAAATCCATACTGCAATAATATCTTTATTATGTTTTGATATGCATTGCTTTTGGTAATCTGAACGATTTTTCTTACCTGTGAAGATAACAAGAGATTCTGATATATCTTAGGTTACACATCAAAGAAGTGAACATTGTCAACTCTATTTAACGTTGTTGTCTACCGCATCAGTAAATCTTGTTCCTGGTGAATTTTTTACTTTTTAAAAGGAATGTGAAATTTTGTGCTAATTTAATGTATGAGGTATGAATATTTAACTCACAAGACAATCTAGTTTAAAATAAATTTGATTGTAGAGAATCAGAAACTAATATTACATTATTTATTAACAGTTCTAACTGTTTTACCTCTCAAATAGCTAGAAATAATTAACTGGTCAACGGTTCACCAATTGACTGAATAGTACAGAAATACAAAGGTTTTGAGTTTTAATAATCATATAACATAATAGTGCGAATAAAATCAACTCTGGTATAGTTTAATTTAAAACAAACTCAAGAAAAATGAACTAAAAGGGTTCATTATTATTTCATCATTAAAACAATTTGTAATAATTTTAAATTTACTTTAATGATATCAGGTATCATGAGATACAAGGACTGTAGATAGATCTTAAGCAAAATTTAAATTAAGGATTTATTAATATTTTTCCATATCAGCCATTTTTCACTATCTTAAATTCACTTTTAAGTAAATTTTAAAAATAACCCAGAAACTATAAAAACATATCTAAGAACTAAAAAACAAAGTTTCGAAATAAACGTGATATAGATAACCATTGTTAAGGTATAATTTAGACCATTTAAGGAAATAACAATTTCTAAAATTTTGAATATGCTCTTAACTATTGTAATGCACCATGAGAAATGGTGGAGGTGCAGTTGTACCAACGTAATATAAGATTAGTTTTGAATATTATTGGAAAATGATTAATATATCTAGAAAATTGGTATGGTAATGAAACATCAGTGGAGATATTCTTCGTTAGCGTTTTAAAATATTTTTTCCTAACAATAAATACGTTTAAAAACAAAAACTCTGGTTTAACACCCTATAAACATTTATATGTTTTATACATTTCTATGTTAATTCAAACACATCTGATGAATGAAAAAAAATCATACGGATTTCTGAATAAAATGATAAGTTTTACTCTTTATAAGTATATTTAATTATTTTAAGGTATTAAACTGTTGTGCAATTCGTATTTGTAACAGAACTGCGTATTCATCTCATAGTTCATAGTTATCAATTATATATTCACTTTGAGTTCGTATATTGTTTTTTAAGCTTAGTACTCATTACTTTATTTTCTAACGCATATGTAATTTTATAACCTCTTCTCCTACTAAAAGATAATTTTTACTGAATAAACAAATATTAGAATGTAGTAAATTGTCCTGGTGCAAATCTTCACAATTACAATACTGTAAACAAACTTTTGCAATAACTAAAGTAAAATTTAGAAATACCAGCCTACAAAATTTCAAAATTCATGAACAGTTTGGCAAAAAGGTAAATAAATACAACGAAAAAGTTTGGCTTTTATTCCTATTTTGTTTTCGTTATTGTACTATAATTTCTTAAGAAAATCTAATTATGTTATGTATGAATATGCAATGAAGCTTTTTTTAGACGATAATACTTTTCAATGGTACATTAATACTAACTGCTTTCTTAAATTCCTCCTTTCGAAGATAATGTATTTCTTTTCTGATGTAAAACATTTTCAATAGTTTCTAGAGCACGTTTTTCCTGCATCCTAACCGATATAATGATCAAGCCGTTTTATATAGTTAGTATGTTTTAAAATTATAATTTTAGAGACAGAAATTGTCAAAAAAAAAAAAAAACCCAACACTTAAAAATGTAGGCAAACGTGATTTTTGAACAAAACGTTCCACTAAAGAATTATAGACACCCAGCCGAAAATCATATCCATTTGAAAATATAACAAATAATTTGCAATTATATATACCTGTGTACATATTATATAAATATTAACACTATTTCAAAAAATCAATTGTTGTTATATTAACGTAGGTTTGAATTAAAACGGTAATATTTAATCTGAGTCGATAGAATCTTAGAAGCCGACGAAATCTTTTACGACACCTGCCGACCTCATTCAATTTTGAATTGAATTAGAAGCAAAATGGCCTAATAATTGCAGATATTTCTCGTCCCAATTAGTCTCTATCTTTCACGTTCATAAGCGAATGTAGTTTATCAGTGATTACAGCTATCCGAACTGATTTTCAGTTTTTAAAACATCTTTCGACAACATGGCCATTGGGTATTCTTACTCTTTGGCATTCCTTAATAATATTCCATTGATCCTTGTTGAACAGATCCGCAACCTAGGACTCCATCTGGACAAACGACTTACTATAAATTCTCATACCAGACAAAAGAAAAGAAACTATTCGTCGGCTACGACTTCTCCAACATTTACTAGACAATCGTCCAAATCTCCCAATAAATTACAACAGACTTATTTACATGTCAGTTATTAAACCTTCCAATTCTCCAAAGTATCCAATCCTCCGTAAAATCCTTAATACTCCTTATGATGTCACAAACAAGCTTACCCATACACATCTTAATGCTCCATATGTTGCAGATTTGTCCCAAACCAGATACCTATCCTTTCATACTAAACTCCATACCCACTCGAGTCCACTAGTCTCAGAACATGCTTCACCCTCAATTCCCGATAATCCTTTGAGGCGTTTGTAAAGAAGATAGCCAAGAGACCTTCTAATGTGCCGAGTAATACTTTGCATGTTGTTGACTTATCATTGTAAGCATTGTCCTGAAATTTATTTGTTGTCTATAATGTATACAGTCGTTAATATCAACGAATAGTTAAAAAATAAAAATCAATATCTTAACTAATGAAATCATTATACTCTCATTAAAAATGTTTATACAACTGTCCTGGCTTGTTTTTACTCAAATAATAAAGGAAAATTCTTTTAATTTTGTTCGTAGGTTTAATGTCGTTTTACTAGCTAAAGTAAGCGTCTAAATGTACAGAATGATGTTTTCACTCCATAAGAAAATTATTAAATTACATTCATAAAATCTACGCTTATTATGGCTATTTCACACAGTTATTTGAATAGTTATTTGAATTTCATATTAAATGTAATCTTTGTTTTTCTATTTGAATTTTATACAATACTTTTTGGATTGTGTCGTAGAATAAATCAGAAGATCGAATTCCAAATTCAAATGAAATCATTGACAGAGTTACTTCATACAATGTAGAATAGAATTTTCTCTATTTAAAAAAACAAAAAACAGAATAGATTATGACTTTTAAGTGTTGGCTTACGTTGTTTTATGAATAATATTAATTGAGTCATATGAATAAAAATAATTAAAAATGAGTAAGATTATTTTAAAAAATTCAAGGTTATCAGTTTTTGTAGTTGAATTATGAATATAGCAAGAACGGATTCACACGTCTTAGAATTGTGAAAGACGTACAAACACAAGTTAAGAATCAAATTGAACAAAACGCTTTAATGCTATAATTTTTTTCTAGAAAACTATTATTATTTTCAATAATGGTGTTTTATATACTGATTAGTTTTGAACATTAGGTTTAAATATACAGAATATCCACAAATATATATTAAATAAATAAATGATGGCTTTTTAGTTAAAATAGAGACGCAGAGTCTATTGGTACCTCCTTAACTAATTTCATGGTCATTTTTTGTAAATACGTTCTGTAAACGCTTTGTTATAATAAAGTTTAATTTAGATAATCTTTTGAATTGCGATTATCGATTTATTTTTCTATATGAATTTGGATAATACTTGCTGGTAGGCTATGAGATACTGTTCTACTTGAACTTTACTGAATCTGTAGAAATATATATTTTATTTATTTATTTATTTTATCTAATGCTTGTGATTCTGGTGTGATTGGCACAATAAAGCAAGCTGTTAATATTAAAAAAAAAAAAAAAAAAAAAAAAAAAAAAAATTGGCTCCCAAGAAAATCTTCAAATCCTGATGAAAAGATATGTTGAAAAACATTATCTGTTATCACTAGCCAATTTCGCCACTATAATAATAAAAACTGTCTGAGAGGGGGGGGGGATTGAGAAGAGGAAATAAATTCAATAGTTGGTATAAGGAAAAAATTAAACAAAAAAAATTCTCTGTTTGAGAAAAACAATAGATCATGTATAAGTCTATCTATAATCCACTGCTTTTCCAAATTTAAATTTCGGAATTATAAGGTCAAATTACTTTAATTAATAATTAAATTAAATTATCAATCAATTATTATTCGAAATAAACAAAGATGAGAGAAAATACCGGTTTCGAACGGGTCATTTTCAATTCAAATCAATATAGTTCCTAAATAGTGATGGGTCGTTTTTGGGTGGAACGGAACTTGGAACTGGTTCCAGCTTTGAACTGGTTTGGAACGAAATCAATCGCTCAAGTTTTTCATTCCACCTGGAACGAAAACCAACGCCAAAAGATCTCTCGTTTCGTTCCCTCGGTGTAGTTGAGTTTAGATTGTGTCTCTGGTTTCGTTCCACCCAAGGTCGATCCGACTTCTTTATCTTCAAAATAAATCGCTTTCTTTGAAATTTTCTATTCTGCCGACGGAGCTCGGCTTCTTCTTTCGGATTTAAAAAAATGAACCACAAAAGGTTTTACTGCATATGTAATTAAATGATTTTTTTGACTATTTATTTAAAAGCTAATGGAGCAGTAAGAATTTATTACTCCTTTTATTGGGAACCAATGTAGTTGTAAAATACTCGCTCAATTGTTCATTATTCTTGAGCTAACTTTTATATTAAAAAAAAAAAATTCTTGATTGAATAACACTATTTTAAAAGTATACATTTTTTAAATAATTATACTTAGCTATTTAAACCTTCGGAACGGAAAATGGAACTAGTTCCAATAGTGAAACGGAACCGTAAAATCTCATTCTATTTTTAAGCCGGAACGGCCCTTCACTACTCCTAAACGGTTGGTCCTAGAAAAAAATGCTATAAAACAAGCAATATTCTCTATAAAACATAACAATACACCCCCTAGTATGGCTGAAGCAAAACAAGACAACAATGATAAAATTCAAAATATTTTTTAATGAGTTTATGAAAACTTATAAATTGTATAAATTGATCTAATACATCTAATAAGCCGATATTGATTTACTTTGGTTGACGTAACATTTATTTTAATATTAAAAATTATTGAATAAATTAATTTTTCTCTCAAAAATATTTGAAAATCAATTTTTTTTTTTTTTACTTTAATAGCTTTTTACAACCCTGACTGATCTAAAAAAAAAAAAAAAAAAAAAAAAACTTAATTTCTCCCTGACTGGAGAAAACAATAGATCATAATAGAATAATTAATATTAATAAACATTAATACTACATTCCGGCTTCCAGGTCACACTAGAGTCTAGTGTGCCGCATATAACAAAAATTAATATTATTATTACTATTATTATCATTAATTTTATTCTACTTTATTTAGCATATACCTATATTAGCTAAAACCGATAAATGATTGTACATTCTGATGCTACCCGAACGTAAATATATACCTATCCGAAAAACATGTACCGTGTTTTCTTACTTTGATTTAAATAATTATTTTAATTTATAACAATAAAGCTTCTAAATGGTGGTTCCTAGTTACAAATGTTATATGACAGAAAATATTCTCCATCAAATTTCTGATGAGGAAACTGTCGGCAAATTTTCGACCCGAGCAACATCAACAGAGCTGGAACGTGTCAAACTTACATTTTTGAGGAGGAAAAAAACCTTTCAACAAAAAAGTTGCTCGTTCTGAAAGACCTCAAGTTACCAACGAACTGGAAATTCAAGAATTAACCGATTAGGATCCCAGTCAAACATGTGCGGAAATAGGTAAGCAGTTAAATATTCCACAAGCAACAGCCTGTAGATACATCAAATGGGAAAAATAAAAAAAAAAGGGATAAATGGGTCCCTCACAACTTACCAGAGGCGAATGATAGGCCACATATTGCTAAGTTGACCAGGGATAAATTAGTAAAAATTGGATGGGAAACATTCCCGCATCCACCACATTCTCCCGACTTTTCATCCACTGATTTTCACCTTTTCAGATCTCTGGACAATTGTCTCCGGCAAAAATGTTTTAATAACCAGCAAAGCCTAGGATTGGAATTAAATCACTATTTTACCATCAAAGATCAATAATTTTTTTAAAACGGTATTTGGGATCTTGCATCACGGTGGAATAAAGTTATTAGTTGTAGAGATTATTTTAATGGATAAAGTTATTGTTTCATTAAATGTTTTAATTACAAAAAAAAAAAAAAAAAAAAAAACACAGTTTTTTGGAAAAGTTTGAAAATCGATTCTAACCAACGTAAAGTGTCATCATTTTGTTATTTTTTTTTTCAATCGATAAGATTATAGAGCTAGAGTCTATATAGTCGTATCAGTCTCTAGTATGTGTTCCATTAAAAAATAATAATCCTGAAGGTTTTTAAATGGCCGTTACTATGACTGTAATCATGCTCGTCCTTACCCGCGAAATTTTTTTTAATTGTTGGTCCAACAATAATTGTAATTTTTATTAGAAATAGGTAAATCAATATGCTTGTATAATCATTTTTTAGCTTTTAGATAAGCCGTAAACTCGACAAATTAAAACCTCTTCCTCTTTAAAATTATGATGTTCTCCCACAATATCGTTCATTATTAGCAAAATCTAAAAGTAGTTTTAATCGTTTAGTTATAATCGTCCAAGTTTCTCAAATTTCATTTCATTCTCTTTCTTATCTATCCTTTCATGTAGCACTAGTACCGTTGACATGTAGCACTAGTAATGTATTTTTACTGATGCTCCAAGTAATGGCCGCTGTTAAATATTTGATGGGGTTTCATAAAAATTCAATTCTATATTAAATAATTATTTATTGTCTGTGATGTACATTAGTTAAAATAAAAATATATTTTTTTAATAAAAGCATTTCTATTATGAAATTCCAAAATTTAAAACATCCTATGCGTACTGAAGAAATCATCTTGGGGAAGGCCTAGACATGGTCATATGAACCCGGCCAATACAAACGGTAAGTCTGATTTTTTTTTTTTTTTAAACAATTTTCCTGAATTTCAGCATGTTTATTAACAAAGAAAAATATCAAAAATCTTATTTTAATTGAAAAAACTTTTGCCCGTCCTTAAAGGGTTAATAAGGATAAGTCTTCTAGTAGATTGCCTTATGACTTGTTCGCCGATCGAACGTTTTGTTAAAAAAAAAAAAAAAAAAAATAGTAATTCATAATTAAACGAAATAAAAAAATAGAAGGCGCGGTTAATCGAGTCAAGAGTGTATATCTACAAAAGGGATTAATTTGAAAATGATACGAAGGATCAATAGTTTTCGAAAGCAATTGAAGAAATTTATTAGACTTAACACTGAATTTACCCACACATTTCATGTACATATTTCTACTACAATATTTCGGTAAAAAAAAAAAAAAAAACAATAAGAGAGAAGTTGATATGAATAAACATTTATGATTAATTTTTTAATAAATAAGTAAAGTCAAAGTTTTTTGTAATGAAATTCTGCCCAAAAGTCCAAAAAGCGTCATTTGACCCGTCATGGTAGGTTCGGTGTTAAAATTATCTTCTTCATCGGAAGTAAACTATGTTCGGATGGTACTCACAAGACTTTCATCTCAGAGAGCTATATTTTGGGTTAAATTATTTTAAAATTGTTTATAATTTTATAAAAGGTGTGTTTTGAATAATTGAAATTCTTTACTGTAGCAACATTGAGAATTTAATTATTTTTTTTCACGAGCAATATCTTATTAAGTTCAAAAATATGATTCTTCCCTTACCTTCCATTCCTCCAACATAAGATACCCCAATGATATAAAATAAAAAGTAGAGAAGCATCCTAAACGTCGAGAGCTCAATCTAATGTGAAAATTGGAACCTTGCATGGTATATTTGAATACCCCCCACTTCTACGGTATTTCGGCATGGAGTATTGACGCTGATTGTAAAAGGGGGGGGGCGAAACTATGAAAAATTTTAAATTCAATGAATTTAAAAAATGCATTTTAAATCATTGTTGAAAAATCAGATCAAGTATTAAGACACATTTTAAAAAAATCAAAAAGTATTTTTCCTACAATCTTCACATGGTTATTATCAAAAGTTTTGATAGAGTATTTTGAAAAAATAAAAATATTTTTAACAATATATTGATATTTACAACTGTTAAACACATGTATAATTAGTAAATTTGTGGAAATAATTACCATGACTTGTCTATAACATGTTAGGAACCTCTTACTAGTAGAACTTCAATAAAAGTTCTACATTTATATTGCTCGGCCATCTTCTTTTCAGACGCCTCGGAGGATTGTCGGGAATTGAGTGCGAAGCAAGTTGGAAGACTAGTGGATTAAGTGGGTATGGAGTTTTGGAAAGGATTGGTATCTGGTTTGAGTCAAATTGGCGAAACATGGAACATTAAAATCTTTATGGATAAGTTTATTTTTGACATAATAAGGAGCATTGAGGATTTTACGAAGGGTTTTGGATTGTAAGGATTGGATACGAGAAGAGTTGGAAGGTTTAGTGGAAACTGTATTTAGAGATAAAATAATATTATTTTGGAACGAATTCTCTCGTAAGAATAAAACAAATTTATATTTTTGTACATAGCACAAAATAAGTAAGTTACTTTTTGTTTAGGTTATTTTCGTTACATTCAGTTGAGTTTTTAAAGTAAAAAGTACAAAATATAGTTACATCTATCAGAGTAAATGTTACTAAAATAATTTCGTATTCCGTGAAGTTGTATTCATTATATTATATCATTAAAAACAAAGATCTCAGTTCAACCAAAAATTACAGTCACTACTTTTATGCTTAGTACGGAGTATCGGCATTTGATAACTTTGAATTAAGAGCAAAACGAATCAGTAGATTATAAGATAGTTGTGGGTGTATAACATAAAATTAAAAAACAGATCATTCAAACATACATATTATCGAGATATTTTCGGATTTACAACTGAGAAGGAGAATGGCTGTTAAAAAAAATGAGTGTGAATGCTTTAAGAACGTTGGTGGGAAAGTTTCCAGAAAGAAACCGAACTTATTTAAAGGATGTCCGACGAGGAGGAATTTATAATACGAGAGTTTGGTGTCTAGTATTTTTGTGATGATTGTAGGTTTTCGGATTTTAAATATTGGAACAGGAAGATAAAAAGGAAGTATTTCCGTTAAAATAAAAGATTAAACCACCTCAAACCGGAATGACAGCAAGAGATGTGAGAGTAATTCAAAGTCCTAATAAAATGGACCACGTAATAAATTTTATCTCCAATCCCACTTAAGTTTCAACTCTGTTAGGTTGGTTACATTGGTTTATAGGTGACTTTATCTCTTTAGGGAATAAAAGGCATCATTAGTTTCTAATAATCAGGCATATAATATTCATTTTATGAACCAGCTGAAGATTATTTAACATTTGTAATTGAAGTATAAAGTAATGTTTCAATCATTACTATATTATGGAATCATATTAATAAGAAACATATTTTGGTTGATGGTGATGATTGACGAGACTTTTAATCGAAATAAATTTTGTTAAAAATTAAGTAATGTTGAGGGCTTGAAAATATGGCAAAGACATGAAACGTTGCCCATATGGTTAAATAAATATAGTTTTTGAAATATAAAATTAATGTTGAGAGATATCTTTGCTTTAATTTCCTTATACAGGGTGAGTATCTCTTAGTGTATAAAAAAAAAAATTGGGTGAAACTACATCAAACATGTAGCAAATTGCCGCAGATCTTACCTTTCTATTCCAATCCATTGCTGATATATGATAAAACAAAGACTTTTTTGAGGAAACCACGTTTTTTTCCATAAAAGCTGTAATATCTCCATTTTGCTTAAATATTTTTCAAAATTTTGACCACTTTTTCGGATTTAGCATTAACTTTACTTTAATAGTTGAGTACCTGCAACCTTGAAATTCAGAAACTTGGTATCTAAAGAACAGCTTGATCTTCACCTTATTTAGGAAAGTCACAATGTCTTATATTACTTCAACGCTCACCGTTTTTTGAGAAAACTATCCACAAAACGTCAAATCTCACAAAAACTTGCAAATTTAATAAGCTTTCGAATGATATTTTAAACGTAAAGATTTTGTTGCGATTTCATGGAGAAATTAACTTTTGAAACCGAAAAAACATGGCATACAAATCAGTTACTTGTGTAAATGAAACGTCTTGACTATCCCTTATTGAAAATATGAATTTCAAACATATTTAAAGTATATAAAGCGTTGTCCTTAGTTTTTTATCTTCTAGTTGCTTACGATGGTGGAAGTTGAATCCTTCTTTCACACCCTCAACTTGTTCTGCAGTATTTTTCAACAATTGAGTTTTTACAATTTTTGATCGCTTGGCATTTATATCGACAAACAGACCTGTCGTCACTCGTATGAAAAAAGGTCAATGGGATCAGGCCGGACCTGTCACCTGGTTATAATCACTTTTTCATTTCATATTTATTTTCAACCACCAAAGGTTGCTGACCTTAGGGTTCACGCCTCTCGATTACAATCAAATATATTATTATTTATTTATTTATTTTATTTTATTTTTTATTTTTTTTACTCATAGCATACTTAAAAGACAAGAACATGCTCGTCGTTTCCGACTACTCCAACGTTTACAAGACAAGCGTTCAAAGCTACAAATAAATAACAAAAGACTTATTTACATGACAATAATTAAACCCTTTAGGACATACGGAGCTCCACTACACTTTACAATTCTTCTCGAGTCCAATCCTTTGTAAAATCCTCAATGCTCCTTATTATGTCACAAAAATATTTATCCATAAACAACCACTAAAGTGTCCTTTTTAGGTCCGCCATCTTAAAACCGTTAAATATTTTAAAACAGTATCCTGGAGGACAACAATGGAGGAAGTTATCCTTCGGATAACTTAAAAAAACCGTTAAAACAGCAATCCTTAAGGACGAAAAAGCTAATTCTAATTATGGATGGAGAGAGTGGCCAAGGATGTCCTCCTCGGCCTCGAAAAATCGTAAAATCTGCCCGGATCTGACGTTTTTTCGAGGCAGAAGGACATCCTTGGCCACTCTCTCCATCCACAATTAGAATTAGCTTTTTCGTCCTTAAGGATTGCTGTTTTAACGGTTTTTTTAAGTTATCCGAAGGATAACTTCCTCCATTGTTGTCCTCCAGGATACTGTTTTAAAATATTTAACGGTTTTAAAATTTTAAGATTGACACACTGGCTTTTTTTTTTTCTTTCTTTTTTTTTTTTTTTTTACGATTTTCTTCATCTTAAGGTTGAGAACATTGAATACCATTTCCACTTTAGAGCAGTGTTGGATTTGTACGAAAGTAGACACAATTAAGATCATCAATTATGGGGGGAAATTTATGTTTTTAAAAAGGAAAACTTTCAATAAAGCGACACCAGATAAGAGGATCTTATGTTATTACATTTATTTATTTATTATTATTATTTAGGATTTTATTTTATTAAATTTTCAATGTAAGGTTTAAAACTCAATGATAATGAACATAGACCTCAATTTTGGGGTTAGTTTCTGATTGCATATTCTGTTGAAGAATACAACTTTTTAAGATGAATTTTGTGGGAAGATGGGACTGTTTTTACAGGGGAAGGCATTTCTACCTATCCATTGGTTGGTTTATATTTGTATAGATTTCGAATAGTGTGGAGGAGCACCATGGTGTTGGAAAATCATATTTTGCCGAACTTAGGTGGAATATCGTGATGAAGTTGTGGTAGGATATTTTGTAACCAATCTTAGTAATATCATCATTCAATCTGTTGGGCAAACTATGATTTTCGACTACAATACAAACACTATTCGAAAGCAATACAAAGTGAATAAAACTAACGATACTCCCCATGAAACGGTAGAAATGCCTTCCTCTGTAAAAACAGTCTCATTTGTCCATAAAATTCATCTCAAAAAGTGGTATTGTTTAATCCATCTGCATTCAGAAGCTAATAGCAAATTATGGTCTATGTTCATTAGCATTGAGTTTTAAACCTTAAATAGAAAAGTTAATAAAATAAAATCCTAAATTATAGTAATAAATAAATAAATGTAATAACATAAGATCCTCTGATCTGGTGTCGCTTTATTGACAGTTTTCCTTTATTTTCTATTAAACAATAATTTTTTTTCTTTGTTTTTTATTCCAATGAACAGTTTATTATGTTTAAAATGTACATTTCCATTAAGGGATTGTCATAATGTTTTATTTACATAAGTAGCTGATTTTTATGCCAAATGAGAACACTATCTTTTTTCGGTTTCAAAAGTAAATTTCTCAATGAAATCGAAACAAAATCATTACGTTTAACATATCATTCGAAAGCTTATTAAATTTGCAAGTTTTTGTGATATTCGACGTTTTGTGGATAGTTTTCTCAAAAAACGGTGAGCGTTGAAGTAATATAAGACATTGTGACTTTCCCAAATAAGGTGAAGATCAAGCTGTTCTTTAGATACCAAGTTTCTGAAATTCAAGGTTACAGGTACTCAACTATTAAAGTAAAGTTTATGCTAAATCGAAAATGTGGTCAAAATTTGAAAAATATTTAAGCAAAATGGAGATATTACAGCTTTTATGGGAAAAAACGTGATTTCCTCGAAAAAAGTCTTTGATTTATTGTATATCTGCAACGGATTGGAATAGAAAGGTGAGATTTTGCGGCATTTAGCTACATTTTTGATGTAGTTTCACCCAATTTTTTTTTTATCCACTAAGAGATACTCACCCTGTATAATACTTAATCTCCTTATATAATTTAATAAATATCTAATGAAACAAATATTTTTTTTTTTGATATTTGTTGGTACATTTCGACATCCCGATCATCCTAGCACCGTCCTCACGACTTACGCTGATGGCACATGTTTGTTATCAGTAAATAATGATCCCTTCATTGCATCTCAATCGCTACGATCTCATATTACTAACATTCAAGAAAGGTGTCGAAATTGGAGAATTAAAATAAATCCAAAAGAATCTCATAAAATGACTTTTACCCTTCGTCTAAATCCTATTACTTCCTGTCCTACAGTATCCTTTAAAAATGTACCAATAATCACTGTTTTACAGATCTGCTACATGGAGTCCTAGCCAAGTGGACAAACGACTCACTTGGAATCGACATACAAGACTAAAACGACAAGAAACTACCCGTCTTTAAAGACTACTTCAGCGTTTATTAGATAAAAGTTCAAAGCATCCAATAAATTACGAAAGACTCATTTATGTGACAGTCATTTGACCTATTTGGACAGAGTCGAGCTTTAGGGCTCAACTAAACCTTCCAACCAAAAATCCTTAATGGTTCTTATTATGTCACAAACATACTTATCCATACAGATCTTAATGTTTACATATGGTGCAGATTTGGCCCAAACCAGATACTTATATAGTAAACGTCATACCAACTCGAATCCACAAGTCCCCCAACTTGCCTCACACTAGATTCCCGATAAACCTTCGAGGCTTCTGAAAAGAAAATGGCCAAGAGACCTTCTAATGAAGAACTTTTATTGAAGTGCTACTATTGAGTAGTTCATTAAATGATATTGTAATCATGTATAATGTATACAGTTGTAATATCAAGAAATAGTTTTAAAAAATTGTACATTTTACCAAAGAATATAAAATTATACACCTAATTTCCTCATGAATGAAACTTAACCTTTATTCTGAGACTCGTTGAATAAAATTAACTAATTGCTCGTCCGTGGAAATTCCCGAGCAATTACTCTATTTTGGGTTAATAAAACATGTCACACGTTCCCCTGGTAATTGATCGGTTTTTCCGGATGGAAGCTATGTCTTGAAAAATAAATCGGATAAACAGTTAAAAGTTTTGAACTGCTGCTTGATCAGTATCAAGTCAGCATGGACAATTAACATTCTTTGTTGGTCTATAGCTTAAAATGGTTGAGATTATTGCTGTGCAAGATACCTAATTTTTCAGTGATTACAGGGAAATGAATAAAATAGTTGCTCCACTTTGAAAGAAAGAGTTTTTATTGGAAGTATTTAGTCAGAAATATAACTTTTGTCGGAGTGCAGAGAATTTTTTTTTTTCTCTCTTTTGTTGGTTTCTGGAAATCCAGAATTTTAAAGTGGTGTTGCAGAAAAAATGGTTTGCATATCTATATTTAAAACCATAAATTACGAAATTAATTGTTTCAATAAAAAGTGGGTGAACTGATCATTTCCCATCAACAGATGAAGGGAAAATTGAAGCTTCTTCACTTCAATGGTCAAAATTAGGGATGGGTATCGTAATTAAAAAAATTGAACTTTCAAATCGACGGTTTTTTCAGCTCTGAATATTTTTACCTATTAAATAGGTAATTCGAGTTCAGTGTAAAACTATCGATTGTTAACTTGTAGCCAGTAATGATAGGTTAATTTCCTGCTTGATTTTAAGTTAATCAGAACCATTGTTAGAGTTTTTTTTGTTGTGTCCTTCCATTCAATATTTTTACAGTGATTTTTAGTTTTTTTTTATTATCAGAAACTCCATGTATCTACAACTAAGCTCTTTTATTATTGAAATTACATATTTTTATTAAGAGCTTGTAGGTATCTTTTAAATTTTGTATATACGTGATAAATTCGTTACCAACCGTTTATTTTTCTTTGATTTGAAACTATATTCTTTGATTATTAAAATAAATGGGTACTATTTATAATTTAGGGTGTAGAATTGTAAATAAAGTAACAAATATATATATATATATATATATATATTTTTTTTTTTTCAATCTTAATGGGTAGGGATTCATTTTTTGGTGGTAGGGAGATGTAGGGATATTTTATATGTAATGTAGGGATTTGATAAACTAAAATCTGGCAACACTGATCGTGTATAGATACTCATCTCAAGTAACAGTACACAGAAAGGAAAAAAAACTCCACTCTGTTTTTTTTTTTTTTTTTTATTTACGTCCCCATGTAATTTAACCAGGGCGTATGAAACATAAGGATTATTAAAAATATTAATTTAATAAAAGCAATTAGTGTTTAATAAATAAATTATTATAATTAATTACAGTTTTGCATTAGAAGAATAATTCAAAATCATATTAAATCTATACCCCATTGAATAGTTTGGTGTGAACTTTCTTGTTCAGTTTTAAGAATAGAAATTAAGAGAAATTACTGTAAATTTCAACTTTTTAAAAAACTTGTATCTATAATTATGGTATAAATATTTATTAAGGGTGTCAATAGCTGTCTGGCTTACCCAAATATCAATTTTATTTTTCTCGAGCAATTAAATTTATGTAGATTCTATTGTCCGAACGCCTAAGAGAGAAATTTCTATACAAAGACTACTTTTAATTTTATCTGAGTGGTTATTTAGAAGCATTAGTAATCTCATTCTTTCAATTTACTGTCGACTACCAGAAGGTCCATCAACAAAACAATGAAATCCCAAATCTTAATTATATTCACATTACATAGAGTATAATAGTTTTCCATTATTATCTTTCATGGAGTGCCCTTGAAATAAATAGAATTTTTTTGATACAGCTACCATTATGAATAAACCATTGCTAGAATATTTCATAAGCAAGTCAGTGAAAGTGGGACGATTTGATCATCTTGATAGTGATGAATATTTTCACTTTTGGAGTTACAATTTTTAATTACAAAATGTTTACTTAGACTCAAGGCTAAATGTAAATGGGTGACTAAAATGCTAAATATGTAAATTAAGTGCTTACAAGATATTAATATTAATCAAATAAAAATACTAATAAACAAGCAATAAAATAGTAGCAATTATATACACAATCAGTTTAATCTCAACATAAAACCGATTTTTTTGCAACAATTTCATAACAATATTTTTTTTCTCATAAAAAAAAATTTAAATGTGTGAACATGTAGGACTGCTTATATGATAATATTATTAAGTTATTTCAAATATAATTGAAATAAAATTAGTTACAAGTTAATAATTAGTTAATTAGTTTTGGTGCTGTTGAGAGCGAGGGATTGAGAATAGTAAGTAAATTCAATAGTTTGAAGAAGTAAAAAAATATTTTTTATAAAACTATTTATTGATATTTATTAGAACTGTAAGCATATATATATATATATAAAATTACTTGTCAATTATGTGAAAAGAATCACTTTAGTGGTTGAAGTAGCGCTTCAATAAAAAAACCTACAATTGAAGGTCTCTCGGCCACCTTCTTTTCAGACGCCTCGGAGGATTATAATAGAATGGGAAGCAGGTTAAGAGACTAGTGAATTTGAATGGTTATAAACTTTACTATGAATGAATAGGTATCTTTGTATAGGTTTGGGCTGAATTAGCAACATGTGGAACATCAGGGCCTTTATAGATAAGTTTATTTGTGATAAAGTAAGTAAGCATTAAGGATTTTTCGAAAGAATTTTGGATAGCTAGGATTGGATACGGATGAATTAGATAGGTTAGTGGAACTAGTAGAAAATCTAAAAGACACTGTCAACAAAAAAAAAGACATTGGATATCAATCAATATAATTTTTTCTGAACCAAATGTACATACGAAATATTTCTCTTAGAATTCGCAGCCAATAAAGGATTATTTCATGGTAAGTGTTTTTTCTTTTTGCCTGAGCATCAAAGTTTCATTTGTTCAAAGTATTCAATAGAATTTCAAACTTTGAAATTCAAAGTATCCAGATCACACAGCTCTATTTGTGATCTACGTTGAGGTATTGTTTATAGACTGACAGGTGAAAATTCCACCCGACTAATTTTTTTATATTCTCAACTTAAAGTTTCCTTCTTTTTTAGGGTTTTATGTCCCCACATACCTTTACCAGGGCATATAATACTGATTAGGATTATTAATTAAACAAAATCAGGCAGAGTTTAAAAATATAACCAAGCAATTTTGAATTAATTAAATTTTATATTAATTGGCCTTCCTTGCATTAAGGGAAAAATTCCACTAAATATTTTTAAATTCTCTGCTTCAAGTTTCATTCTTTTTTAGGAATTTACCTCTCCATACACTTTCACCAAGGAACATGAAACTTCAAAAACATTTAAAAAAAAAAATCAAAGTTACAAAATTTGAAATTAATGAGTTATTACAGTGTTGCATTAAATGGGGCATATCTCCACCATTTTTTTCAAAATTACATGAGACCAGTAACACATTGAATTTAAGACGTAACAAATGCAAGGGGTGGATATTTTTTATTTATTTATTTTTTGGCACTATAACTCGGTGACGAGTCCTGGCCTCCTCCACCAGCTTTCCCCAATTGAAGGTGTGGATATAAACCTTATTAATTTAAAATTTCATAAATTCAAACTTATCATTATTTTTAAATACTGCTGTTTGCAGTGTACTCAATTCGGTGCAATGTTCCAAACTACTTCTACATGTTCTCTCATCTATGTGTATGAAATAATTAAATTTAAAGCATCTCCATACTCCATACATTCCGATCTATATCACAGAAATGCAGTATATGATAACGTAAATACATGCTAATCTGATTCTCAATTTTCTGGTATTCACTACCTCTCACATCAGTCACACTAACTCTTTAAAAACTGTTAATGCACTTATTTTCCATTAGTTTCCCTCCCTTCAAAAAAATGTAAATAAATTAAAAAAAGTTTGTATATTGTTTTAAAACTTATTTCAATTTAGTTTTAAAATGGAAACAGTTTATTTTAATTTTATTATTAAACTTCACTATACTTAAATATTTTTATGAGAATGTTTTTCTTTGTTCAAGTTTTTTATGAAAATAATGTGAGAATGTATTGTCATTATTAAAGGGGACTTGGATCCCAGGATGAAATATATTTTCAAGTTAGCACTTACATCAATGACAGCAAAGGAAAGAAAATAATAATTATAATAGTCTATTACAGGTGGAGTTATTATTAATTTTATTATTATTATTATATATTTATAGAATCATTATATTATATTTATTATTATTATTTTTTTTTTAACGGTACAAAGAAAATCTGAATATAAAATGAAAAACATTATAAAATACAAAATTTATCATTTATGCTTCTTAAAAAAATAAATAAATTTTATTAACGAGAGTAGGAGAAAGTAAATTTTACCAATCACAGCTGGAAACATCTGGTCAGTTAGAACTTAGTAGACTTGAACTTATGAAAAACTTGTCAGCATTTGATTTTAAGATTTGCTCATATGGCAAAAAAACAACATATTCTCTCACTGATCTTTTAGTAAACTGAAATTATCTTTAGATTCAGTAACATCAATTGATGAAACAGTCTTATTATTTTAATGCAGTAAGGCATGATTTCTACACTTTTCCCAGATTTTCACCTTCTGAGGAGTATGGAAACTTGGGATCATCGTAATATTCTTCTGAATTCTTTTATTTCTTTTGCTTTTTACATTTCACTGTCTTAATACCTGCTTTCTGCTGTTCTAAAGTAACCTCATGTCAAAAACTATTTATCAATTAACCCAAATATAAAATAATGAACTAAATTTTATAAAATTAAAAAACAAATTAGAAACATTAACTTACCTGAATTAATCTTCTTGAGGAATAAAATTTTTTTGGCACGAACAAATACCACTGACCTGTTGATTCGAATAATGGTGCTATTTGGGAAAGTTGTACATTTCTGTTGGGCTGTGAATATTATCTCTGAAAGTATCAGCTGAACTTCAAGAATTTTCTCTATTGACATGAAACTTATTTTTAACATTTTGGTGCAAACTACCTCTATAAGGACAAAGTAATTTTTTTACAATATCAGACTAAAGTTTCTATAATGAGGGCGTTAAGCTACTTTTATGGGATATGCTCTCATTATTTCATCTGAAAAGCCTATCTATCTAGTCCAGGTACTTATCACAACACACACAAAAAAAAGGCTATCTGTTAAATGCCTGTTGGTCTAAAGAGATAGAAAATTTTCTATAAAGTAGAATGGGGAAAGGGATAAGTAAAAAAAAAATAAAAAAAAAAGTCACTGTTTGAATTAACAAAAAATATTATTGAACTAACTTATTCTCTTCCTTATAGAATGTTGTTATGTTGCTTAATATTTTTAACTTTTTTCAATTCCTCATCTGCCCTGATGATGGCCTTCAATGATGTGGCCGAAATGTCAGCAAAATAAAAATATGGTTGGTTAATTCAAACATATTATATGCTTAATTCAAACAACTGAACTCTCTCAAAAACATTTCTAGGATCCCAAGATGATTTGTTGCATTAATCCTACATCTCTGTCTAAAACATTCCATTGTTACATGATAGTCCAGTGAATAAACATACTGTAAAGTGCATGGAATATGAAAAACATTTTGACTCCATACCTTCGTTAATAGTAGTTAGAAGCAAAACCTACTAAAAGTCCCCAAAAGCAAATTTAATCAGCTTTCAGATGAAAAGAAGAAATCTTGGGTCGAACAATTAGTTTCGGAGATATAGGTAAAAGAGTAGTGATATACGTGTTTTCGTGTAGAAGTGCGATCAAAGAGTGCTGAAATGAGGGGTTAGAGTGCATGAAATAAGCGATATTTTTTTGATTTCGCAGCTTCGTTAGGAGTAGTTAGAAGGTAAACGTACTAAAATTCCCTGCCCCTGGGGGGTGAGCAAATGGGGGGGGGAGGAGAAAGGTCCCATTTTTGGATTTTATCTTAAAAATGGTGGACTCTAGAAGAATATGCTACAAATCAAAATGAAAGCATACATATTTATTGAACTTTCAACAGTTTTAAAGATATACGTTATTAAAAATAGGAAATTATCGAAAAAAGAATCGTTTTTTACCTCACTTATTGTCAAAAATTTGCTTTGAGTGCCAGAAATATATGAAATGAAAATAAATTTAATGCTCTAGAAACAAGAGAGGTAAATTTTTTTCCGAAAATTATCGATTTTTAATAAAGTATATCTCAAAAACCGTTGGAAGTTCGACAAATTCGTATAGAATTAATTTTATAGTAAATTTAATTAGCTTTAATTTTGATTTGAAATATATTTTTCTAGAGCTCATCGTTTTCGAGATATAATTGATAAACCCAAAAATGGGACATTCTCCCATCCCCCACCATTGACTCACTGGCGGGGACTTTTAGTATGTTTACCTTCTAACTACTCCTAACGAAGCTATGAAGTCAAAATTTTTTGTATATTCCATACACTCTGCACCCAACATTTCAGCACTCATTGACTGGACTATGAGTAAATTTCCATTTTTGTACTCACATTTTTTCCCTACAGAAAGCCAAGTATGCCAATTATATCCAAGCAAAAATAAAATTATCTCCCTGCTTAAAATTATCTTGATGGTAAAATTTTTATTACTATGTGTATATAATGCATGTTTTTTAAAATTTATTCTAAATGTTACATCTAAAAGATCCCCATTATACTGCTGCAGACCTTCTCCTCTTTTTCTGATATTTTTTTCAGCTGCTGCATATCTGGACTTTCATTCAAGGTAAAAAAGGTGATCCCAAAAATAACTGACATATTCTAGCCACAGAAACAGATTTTTATAATGAAATGAAAAATACTCTTTATTTTGGGACAAGATTCCAATTGAATCATACACATATGAAAATAAATAAATAAAGTATAAAATAAACAATAATTAAATTAATTCGTTGACTAGATTTGATTGGATTTATGTCTTACATAATTAATTTGTAATAATAAAAAGCGTAACTTTTAAACCAACAATTGGGAAATTCTTTGACTAGAAAAATCTTAATTCACCATTTTAACATCAAATCAAATCAAATGAATAGAATTTCAAATTGAATAACTTTCAGACATTTAAGTATACAAAATAAATTAAAAAGATCTTATTTATAATTCATCTTCATTAGGTATATAACCAAATTCTTTATAAAGATTCCAAAACAACACAATTTCATTCGAAGAGAGCTCGGGAACGTTACACTCAGGGCTGCTTCCCCTCATTGGTCCACAAGCCCAATAACAGGTTTCATTTGTAGGTTTTTTTTCAAGTTATCTATCGCATAACCCATCATTACGTCTTCTCCAATTTTGTTTTTAGCCTCAAGATTCAACTTTCTAACAGCGTCAATAGACAGTAAATAGCCTGATCCGGAAGGAAAAGGAGGATATGCACTAGATCGTCTGTCACGCCACTTCCCTGAATGATTCGGGACTTCGGACCGAAGGCAAGTCCAAAGTTCAAATTCATTTTTCAGTCCTTTTTCTCGATGACAGCCAGATCCAAAAACACATCATCGTCAGTTTTCAAAACATATTTCCAATGATCTTCAATCAGAACCCTGCCAAAATTACAAAATGTCTTTCAATAAAATAAATTAAAGAAATTCATTAGTGTTGTCACTATTGAGTCGTTTCATATGAAATGTCCGTTTTTATTATTTCATAAATTCAAAATGGGTTTAGCGGACTTCTTTTGTTTACATTATAATGAGCCGTTAATAATCTCCTTTTTTTGAAATATATAATTATAATCACTCCAATTGATGGCACATAGTTTAGTATACAATCAAATATTACCACAAAAACACAATTTTAGAGTAATTTTTTTTTTTTTCGGTAGCCCAAGCTGCAATAAATATTACAATGGTTTTTGGGGGAGGGTTTTGTAATGAATGGACTGTTTAACAGTGGTTTGACTAAATGTTCATCCAAAAAAAAATGATTGGTTTTTGTGTGGTGGACAATGGCAGGAATAATCCATTTCTCCTTTAAACCCAGATGTGAAACCATCACATCCATAAATCCTACTACAGTGTTATTGACATAATGTACCAAAAACAAACAGCATGGTTAATCAGAAAGAACCTATACTGTTATACGAAATTTATTTATTACTCAAGTTTCATGACAGACCGAGAAGAAACTTAACAAGCTGGGTTACAAAATCCTTCTACAACCACTTTATTCGCCAGACTTATCTCCAATATATTTCCATCTGTCCAGAATTTTGACAACTTATAAAACATAAAATTTTTGAAAACGATTCTCAGCTCAGGTAAAAACATATTTTCTGACTCTACTCCTTCAAGAAACCCTGAATTGTTAGCTATAGAATAGAAAAGTTAAATTCAATTGGGAAAATTGTATAGAAAATGAGGATAAATATTTTGATTTGATCAAGTTGTTTTACTAAATAACCTTTCCTGTGAAAAGGGACATATCATATAAAACAACCCAACACCTAATTGAAATGAAAAATTAACTTTGTATAAACATTGCCAACTATGAATTCCAAAAATGATTAGAATTTAAAATAAATAAATAAAAATAATTAAATAGTTTTTTTTTTTTTTTAAAAACTATTTATCTGTTTATTTTTTCCTAATACCCTAACAATCTATTTCTAAATTACTATGCTCAACTCTTTCATAAATAACAAAACAGCAAATGCCTTTATCTACTGATAAATATTCCTTTAAGACCATTAATATGTATGATTCATTCAAGAATTTTTTTTTCCCCTTTAAATTCACTAATCTCCAAACCCATTAATTTTAAAAATATCTTGTTCGCTGCAGGGCGCATTATATCCTTTTTGTTGTCACCATGTGACTTAAAGCATCAGACAATAATCATGCTTGAAAAAAATGTTTAACTTAAGGATTATAAAGTTCAAGACTGGGGTGATGAACTTTGCATTTTTCAAGTTTTGAGATGCTGTACTCTTTTAAATATAAGACGTTAAAGAAAAAATATGACCTTTTATTAAATTTAAGATTTTAGACATTTGGCAAGGTTCTCCAAGCATACTAACAATATATTAAACAAATGAAATAGAAAATAATTTAAATTTTTGGGAATTATAAACTGAACTTATAAAATTTACATAATAAATAAAAAAATAAGGAGAACTCTTATCAGATCAGCAAAAAATTAGTAACAAAAGATTGTTTTTATTTATATTAATTTAATGGAATAAAAACCTACCATTTAATAAATGCTGCAACCTTAAACGAAAGATTGTCATAAACATCAATGAATCCACTCAAAAATAATAAATCGTTATGCTTAATTTGCTCATCTTCTAATTGCTGTTTTATCAGGGACTTTTCAAGAGACCATCTACGAAACCGTTCTGTTCTATCTACTAATATTTCTGCTAAGCCTTTTACATCTAAAAATAATAATATAGCAGTTCAAATGTTTTACATTTTAAAGAATACTTATTTTTAATTATTACACAATTTTAATTGTTTCAACCAATTACATTTACTTAGTTGATAATAGATATAAATTATAATAAAATTAATATAATATAATATTAGATAGTAATATCAAATATTAATTATAGATTATTATTATTATTTTCACAGCATACTTATATTGCAAGATTGATAACAATCATTACAAAGCAAGATTACAATTATTTATTGACATGTATATATCGATTTTATATAAAAAATATAACTAAAAAAAATATAATCGTCGTAGTTTTTTTTTTTTTTTTTTTTTTTACTAAATATTCATGTATTTCAATTTTGTTTATTTTAATTTATGTACTTTTATTCCTTATTTACTCTTTCTTTTTTTTTTTTAATGTAAAGCTTCTTTTTTCTTTTTTTTTTTTTTTTTTTAAATTGTCCTTCTATAAACACCTAACTTCAAATAGAAAAAATACTAAATAAAATATGTAATATGTATAAAGAGAAGATAAGCAGGGATGCATTAAAACAGAAAAAGTGTTTTTTTCTGTTTTACTGCATCCTTGATTATCTTCTTTAATCATCTTAACAGCTATCTATACTTTTATTAAAATAGTACTTAATTTATGCTTCTGTAACATGCATAAAAGAACATTTCTCACATGTAAATATATCTACATAACAGCCTTTTGGCAATATTTGTAAAAAAATATTAATAATGTTTATAAAAAAAAAAATTAAATCAAAATTAAAAAATAAATACTATTTGCGGATTCTCAATTAATGGGAAAAATCAACAGAGATTTTGTTAACAGGATTTTCTAGTTGGCACATTATCTCAAATAGAAATTTATATCACTAAAAATTACAAAGAGATTTGGCCAAATCTGGTGTCATTTTACTAAATAGATTATTTTACTGAAAAAAACGAAGTTGACAAATGTAAAGTACAAAATGCAATAGCAAAATGTATTAATATGGAAAAAATTATTAATGTATACAATTTATTTTTTTGTATACATTTAATCCTGAAAGAAGTATTGTTAAGAAACCTTGTGTAAACAGAAACTGCTCAATAATCTTTAAATTAGAAAAAATAATTTGTCAGTTTATTTACTTTTGTTAATTTATATTATAATAGTTACAGTAGTTCTAGACATTAAAAAAAATTGTAATCATAGAAGTATCAGTTTAGTTGACAGAAACTGAATGTCCCGTTGTTAATGGAAGTGAAAGGCCCTTTCATTTCCTGTTTGACGGAACCCAAAGTTTTATTCCTTTGCTTCATGGTAAATTACAAATTCTATTGTATCTATTTTTAAGAATGAATTTATTTATTTATAATTTATAGTGGTTTATTATTGAATATTGTATTAATATAGTATATATACTATAAATAAATCATGTCCAAAATAGCATTTACAGAAATTCTTAATCGATTATTGAAGATATATATTTGTTTAAATATTATTATTTTACAGAATTAGAATCAACTATATAAATTGGATAATCTATAACTACTTTATGGAAAACAACACCTAAAGGAGTTGATTTGTGCTAGCTCAAAGTGAAAAAACTTAAAATAGTAGGTCTCTTATTAAGAAGAATGGGCAAATAGTTATATTGTATTGCTTTTTAAAAGAATAAGCTTCAATTAAAAATTGTAGCATAACATATACATTAGTAAGTCAGAGGCTAGAATACACAAATGTTTTTCATGAAGAAAAACCTTTTGTAGTCAAGATGTCAGTCAATTATTGAAGCCTTTTTAACTATGTTGACAGAAACACAGCCTAATACTTAAGCAATATTAAATTAAAAAATATGATCATCCAATGAAATGAATAATAACATTAAATGCTTTAATTGAAATAATGAATACTAAATAATAGCCAAATATTAAAAACAAAAAAATTAAGTATAATGTAAACCCAATCATATACCTTTCAAAGTATAATTAAAACCAATCAATGTTGAACGCCAGTTGCCTAATTTGTAATTAACATATTCATCGTGCTCATTAATAGTCTCAAAGTAATAAACAGGAGCTATATACTGAAGTCTTTTAACGCAGTAAATATTATTTAAGTCATCACTGATCACTTTTAATTCTCCCTCAAAACCTTCATCTAGGATGATGGGAAAAACAGATTTCCACATAATACCTGGGAATATAAGATATACACAGAATTACAACTCAAATACATCTATTGAATTAAAGCAGACATTTTCTTTAACATTCAATAGGTGAACACATTTAGAACAACCTCTAAAGGAATTAGGAAGTCACATGCCATGCTAATATAGTGTTTTATACCATTTAATGGTTCTTTTACGAAAGTAGCAGAAGCAACTTTGCGTCCTGATCTACTGTCATTAAGCACAACTCTAGCTCTTTCACTCGAATTTCCCTTAAATACTTGATAATCTAACCCTATTCTATTAATTATGATTCCCGTTTTAACAAGAAATGTAAATCCAATATCACACGGAACATCTTCGATTGGATCACCCATTGTAGAGTATTCTTCTGTTTCTAAAATAACATCAAACATTAAATAAACAATACAAAAAACTGATAGTGAATAGCACCAAACTAATATCTTTGTCACCTGGCGGATGATTAACTAGCCATAAGTCACAACTGTAAGGTGTAACACGATCTTTGAAGGGGTAAGGACAGACTTCATCACCTATCAAAAATTTCAATTCAATAGATCTGTTTTTGATGAGCTGTCCCCAAGTTTCTCTAATTACCTTCCTGGCTCTAAAATTATATTGTGCAGACAAGACACCAATCAATAACGTCGTTTTTTTTGTTTCATCCAAAACTGAAGACAAAACATCATTTCAGTACATTGAAAGACTTTCAGTGAAAATGATATAATTTTATTAATAATGGAAGCTACAAAACAAAATTGAACAAATATAGGTATTTATTTCTTCTCAGAATGATATATTACCTAATACATCACTTGATACTGAAGTGAAAACAAATAACATTACATCATCATATTTAACTATAATGGATATTATTAAAACGCAAAGACCCACATAATAAACAAACATTGTGATAATAGTCTAATACAGAATTGAAAATTTAAAAATAATAGAACTGCAATACATTAAAATTCAAATTTCAGTAGTGACAGTTATTTAACATTAGATAAAATTTTACCGGCATTTTTTATCAGTAGATCATGAACGATTCCATCAAAGAGAGCGCAACTCATGTGCAAGTAGATAGAACGAAGTTTCTTTGCAATTAATTTTGCAATTTCCAAAAGGTATTTAATAATTTTAAACGAATTATTTTACAGTAATATTTTTTTTAGCTATGAAATTATTAATCAGTATATTATTCCTAAATCTTGCTAGTAATTAAACATCAATATGCAGTGTACAGTAATCAAATTATTGAACCTCGCGCCAGAGAAACATAAAAATACTATTACCTTAAAAAAAGTGTAGTATTTTCACTCACAGATCAATTCAAGAATTTCAAATTTTTTAAATTTGGAATATACCTCTTTAAACCCACAGTAACGTAAAAACTTAAATAATCAATTTATTGAACTGAACATTTTGAACATTTTAGGGCGATTTTCAAAAAATACAAAGAACAATAATTAAATGATCTTTTTAAATACTTATTTAAATAATAATATTTGGTATAATTAATAGATTATAATATCAAATGTTGACCTTGAAATCAATAAATCATGAAATTATTAACTATTAATTTACGTAACTAAAAAACTTGCATGAATTATTAAAATAAAAAAAAATTTAGTGCACTAAATAATCATAATAATATCATTATATCTATTATATTATTGACTATATTATTCTAAAATATTTTTAGTAATTTAACATTAATACACAGTGTATATTTTAATCAAATCGTTATACCATAAAGATAGAATTTCATTAAAATATTTTTCTTTCAAACAAGTGCAGTATTTTCATTTGGGACATATCTTGTTAAACCTCACAGTACGTAAAAGCATATATAGATTTTTGTTCTGTTTTTTATAGAACTGAATTATTTACTCTCACGGGTTTAACCAAAAATTTGTTGAACTGTACTTTTTGGAATTTGCAGGATGATTTCCAAAAAAAATCCAAATAAAAATAATTTACTGATTTCTTATATAATTATCACAAATAAAATGCAGTACATTTCATTTATATGGAACTTATTCATTGATGCATAGTAAATTTCAATTTATCGTTTAAACATTAAAGTTAATATAAATTTTTACAGAGTTTACAAAGGACAACGATCGTTTGGTTAAGAAAAATTATTATTAATTTTAATAATAAGGACAAATGTTGATAGGTGAAACTCATAAGTTTCAAACTTACTATTATAAAATTATTTAAATGATTTTGCCTCGTTTTGATAAAATAAACAAGAATTATTCTCAATGGCTTTGCTTTGAGGTGGATAGCTTAGTATACCGAATTTCAATATTTCAAATCTGTCATTACAACAAATATTCGTATGACAAGCAATCCAGTCAGAAGGTGCTAACGAGTGCAAAGAGGAACGAAACAGTTAAAGAACTGCTTGAAAGTGATAATTGGGTTGAACAGGTTACGGAAGGCTATGTTTAACGGAGACGAGATGCTGAGAGACACAACTAGACAATGGTGAGGTACCTTCGTCACTTGATAATCAGCTTTTTACTTCTCGGAGTTTGTCAAGGAGATGCAACTCTTCAGAGGAAAAGAGATGGCTTGTCTTCCCGAAAGGAAGTTCTCTACAGGTGATTTGTCTATACATTATATCTTTTTATTATCTAAGTTTAAAACTCAAAGACAAATAGGTCTCTAAGCATATAATAGTTAATACCAGACAATATATAATAATTAAAAATCGTTCTTAAATTTAAATTACTTCATAGATAGTATACTAGAAAAACTATTCAATAAAAAAAAATCTAAGGATTGGACTTAGCTGGTTTTGGAATTCAACGCTTCATATAATAACTCTTGATTATATGAGGCGTGGATTATCCGTTGTCTACTGGGAAATAGAACCTATAGTTTTTTATTTTTTAATATTAACAACTGTAGAATTTTAAATATTTATTAAAACAAAGTAATGCCTAGACTGCACATTGCTCATTAATTTGTTCTCTTAGACCTTTTTCATTAGATATTGTTCGAAAAACATATACGTTAATTTGTGTAATTTTTCTACCATTTTAAGGATTGTTCGTAGAATCGTTGGTTTATCCACAATTGTATCAAAATCCTTGGATAATCGAGAGTTTACAGTATACGACCGTACTAAAACATTTCTTGATATCCTGTTTAATGTAACTAATATATTGTTCCAATTTGTTGGATTAAATGGTCATCTCCGAGAGAGAAAGCACACTTGGACAGTAGTTTTCAGGACAATACACCCACATTGCAACTAACTCGCTAATTGTATGTCGTTTCCATAATACATACTTGAGTAACCATCGTTCAGGAATAAACTTATTTTCCGCTAGTTTTCTCTAGCTACACGAACTAGAGAATAATAGTTTTTAAGGAGGATATTTAGAAAATGGTGTTTATTAGAATTTTTTTCCTAGATCCTCCATCCAACATGCGAATATAAAGGAAAACTTCTTGATAGCATATAATTTTGACAGAGGTAGTTATACAAGTTAATTTGAGGCTTAGTTTAATCTATGTTGAGGACTTCTAACAGGCCACAATAATATCTATTTAACTGATTTTTTTTTTTTTAATAATAATTTTATTCACAACATTACACATTTGTTTACAACCAGTGAATGTGAGATTACATTAAAACAACAGACATGAGAGAGTACCCAGAGGTACAATCTCCAGGCGTGGTACTAAATTATTAGGGATTAGACTAGGAGATCCTTCATCCACCTTCTTTTTTGCCTCTGTTGTGTTTAACAAACTAATTTAAATTAATAATTATTTTTTAAATTTGTATCATGATATTTAATAAATTTCAATATATTCAGTTGGTGTACTGCTTCCTGGTATCGGCCTTCGGAACACGGGATGGAATCTTCGTCGTCGGAATAACGGTCGGTCTCGCCTGGGAGATACCACAGAACTTCAGGAGCCTTCTGCTCAAAGAGGCTAAAGAGAAAATTGATTCACGTCATAGGAGAGAAGTTTATTCTAAAATACGACTAATAATTGACAGGCAAGTGTTAAAAAAAAACAAAAAGAAACTGTCAAAATTTTAAACTATCATCTCTGTCCAATTTCGTTTAATTGAGGCTGGAATGGCATATTTTAAAAGATTAATATTCCAGAAAGCTCTTTGTTTATTGTAAAATTAGAACCGATTTAGATAACTTGTAGTTAAATTTCGTTTCTGATTTTAGAAATACTAAAGTTTTTTTTTTTTTTTTTTTTTTTTTTTTTTTTTTTTTTTTTTTTTTTTTTTTTTTTTTTTTTTTTTTTTTTTTTTTTTTTTTTTTTTTTTTTTTTTTTTTTTTTTTTTTTTTTTTTTTATTTTTTTTTTGCACAGGACTTTATATCTGTAGTTGTCGAGAAGAAATAGATGTCAAATTACCTTAAAAACTCGATTTTTAATATCTACATTGTGAACAATTGGTTAAGTTTTGCTTCTAAATAAGGTTTAGAATTCAATGAGGCAGAAAGTACAACACATCAAATTTTATTTAATAAAGTACCGATTAGTGCAGCCAAGCACATTTTGAGAATAACTCAACAAACTAGGAACGAAAAATGAAAAAAATCGACAAAAGGTAGACATACTTTTAAATTCAATCAAACTTTAGACGATAGAAAAAAAGTAAAAAAAACTGACATACAAACAACCAATTTTTGACAGGACATGGAAGAGTAAAAAGTTACACAGATCTAAACTTATTGACAACAGCATATGTAACTGCGACGAAAACAGTGAAAACACTTACGATCATCTTATTTATGACTGCAGAAAATTGGAAAGGTACAGACAAAATTAATATTCATATATTTTTTATCATTGCAGACAAGGCGTAGACGGGACGAATTGTGTTCTCCGTGCGATATGTGAATCGAAACGCGTCTCAGGAACAAAGCTGAAGTTCATTCACAGTCTCTTGCATGGATTGTTTTCGTAAGAATTAAATATTACTTTTAATTATAATTTGTATATATATATATATATATATATATATATATATATATATGTATATATATATATATATATATATATATATATATATATATATATATATATATATGTGGTGTGTGTGTGTGTGTGTGTGTGTGTGTGTATGTATGTTTTCAGAATTTACTTGAATATAATAAATTGAAGAAATATAATGAGTCAAAAAAAAAGTTTTAATAAGGTATCTAGGAAGGTTAATTTTTTTCTCATAAATATTAATTGTTTTAAAGTTTAAGCAATCTTCCGATATATTATATAATGGCGTTTGCATTAAAAAAATAGAAGTAATAAACACTTCTCTTTTTAAATGCGCATGTTTATAGTTCATCGATTTTAGCAAATCTATAAAAACCTCCTGAGCACCTTTTAGTCAATTAGTTGATCAGCTTTTCAATGGTTCAAGAAATCTTAGGCCGAGTTAAACTTTACTGTTGAAGTGATGAATAAAGTACTAACAGAACCAGCAACTGACTAATGCGAACCCTTCGAATTTGCCGTTTTTTTTTTTTTTTTCCCGTGTCGCACAGCGGAGCGAACGCGGAAAAAACTCTGGAAATGATTTTCTTATTTTTGTCGTGTTTGATGGGCTATTGTATTCAATATTAGTTCGTGCAAACATTTCCAGTTTGTTTTTTTCAATTTCATTTTTATTTGCGACTCAGAGGCCTTCTAAAGTTGAACAATATTACTCCACCCGAAAATGGCCTATTTCTATTGAGTTACCATTTGGGTCGCTGTGGATTTATTTTTATAGATAAACCTATGAAACCTGACAGATTTATAGTTAAAGTACTAAAGAATAGTGGAAAAAATGTATGAAACATATTATCAAAATATATCGGTTCTCGAAGACAGACTGAAGCGAATCATGAACTGCTTCGTCAGGTTTGTCTTCGGTAGTCCGAGGCGTTCCCATGTTTCCCACCTCTATTCCCAACTAAATTGGCTCTATCCCACTTTCCGTAAACAATATTTCCATGGAACATTCCTATACCAAATTATCAATACCCTCCAACCTTCTTATATTTACAATAAGCTCCAATTCAGATCTGCAGTCAATCCAATACATACGAGATCCCGTCTTTCTGATCTGTATACCCCGTCCCATAGAACTTCAATATTCCAACGCTCCTTCCTTTTCCGCTCAACAATCCTCTGGAACTCCATCCCTCCTCACATCAGACAAGCTAAATCCCTGAAAACATTCAAATATTTATATTTCCAATACCTCCTTCTCATCCAGACTGACGCTTGCTAACTATCTAACTACTTAGTCAAAAATTATTATTGCATTGCTGGATTCAGTTCTGGAATAATTGAGATTCCTCTTAATAAAAATTTAACTTTCCATGAATATAACATTGGGTACTTCTATTGTACATACAAATCATATCATTGTACCATAAGATTTTTCTATATCATTTTATTTATTTATTTTTTTTTTTTCTTATTTAATTATATCTCCTCTAATCTGTAAAATGTTATCTTCTTTTTTCTTATCTCTTTATTTAAAGATTCTTCTATGTACATAGTGTCATTAATGTATTATTGTTCTTTTTTGTAGCTCATTATGTGTCTAACCAGATTTAATTTAGTTATACCTGCAATTATCTGTTATTCTTAAGGGACTTTGTCCCAGAATAAAATTATTTTTCTATTCTATTCTATTCTAATATATTTAGAGGGATGAAGTAACCAGTTTTTGTAAAGGTGTGATCCTACAAAAAAAGCCGTGTCGAAAATTACCATTTTTATAAAGCTTATACTACCACTTAATATTCCTATAAATTTAATTGACAACTGTACATAAAAAACAAGGATGGTTTACAAAGTTGGGATTAGTTCGATTTTTCGGGGTCTCTATGTTTATTAAAATAGTTAACAGTCTGCTTTACTCTATTATGGATATTCTCATTATTTAGACTATTAAAACAAATATTCCGATGAATGAGAGGTAGTTTCTAGTGACGAATCATTATAAAGTTTAGTTTCTATTTTCGGGAAGTATTCTTTGGTATCGGATGCTTTGCTCACTTCAATGAGTGGTGCAACTAATAAGTGTTTTTCCTCTTTACAAACAAAAATTAAAATTGTTTTTAATTTAATAGGGATATGTTTACATATCAAGAAGACATGAAACTATGTTTTCAAAGAAGAAGTAGTTAAGTTGGGAATTTTTTCAATTCATGTTAGAATGACATTTTTGGAATATATTCTTCACCTATGCTATGTCCTGGAATTCCAGCGTTTGAGAACTATCAAAACTACTATCCCAATAGAAGAAGCCGCAAAGGAACGAATAGAAAACCTTGTTTGGAAGTATGATCCGATCGAACATTATTTCTTTAATGATATTTTAACGCAAAGCAGTACTTGTTAACCCGATTGAAATTGCGTTGGAGTGTGTGAAGATTACATAAAAGCACAATTAGATGTCCATTTTTTTTACTTTTAATTTGTCCAATTTATCAATTGGGCAGAAAATATCCAGATGGACAGAGAGTATTAAGAAACTCTTGCGGATGATAACATTATCACTGCTTACAACTAAAGGCCTATGAATCATATTTTTACACATTATCAAAAAGCAAAGGATCGACATTTTGATATGGTAATAATTTCTAACCATAAAAGTATATCACAGTGTGGCAAACTTCATTTCTAACACTTAACATTGTACATTTAAATTTTTATTATTTTAAATGATGTTATAACTAAAACTTCCTAGAACTATGAAAATGATGTGGTAAAAATTAGGCATAGATGGGGTAAATTAGTATTTGTAAATTGGGGTTCTAAAGTAGTTATATTTTATATTTTATATATAATTTTATAAATAATTTATAGTACCACATATTTATAGCTTTTTTTTTTTTTTTTTTTTATAGCAAAGTAATGGAAAATCAATACATGTTATTATAGCTAAACCATCCAGGAACTATAAAGATGATGTGGCCAAAATTTGGTACAGATTAGTTTAGCAGTTTTCGTGGTTAGTGATCACAAACTAAAAATGGCCTGTCCTTTTATATAACAGTATAGATTATTATAACATAAGGCTTAGTATAATATAAGTAATTTTATATTTTAAATACTGTAAATTATTATATTACTCTGATTTCAGACTTCCAGATTTAGAGGAAGAAAGCGAAGACTACGAAGAGCATATGGGATACAAATCGGCAGAGCTTAAATCCGAAGAATGCGAATCGGCTTATCCTTGCCCTATCGGGATTTTTCACTTCAAATGAACAACAAAAATAAACTTTAAAAAATAAACTAAATAATTATAAAATTTATATATTTTTTTATTGATATTTTTCCTGACGTATTCAATTTTTAAAATATTTCAAATTATGATTATTTATTTATTTTTATATTCACTGAAGTCTGATACAAAATGAGAAAATTAAGGAAAATGATATTTATGAATGTGTGCTTCGAAAACTTTACTATATTTTCTCGAAATGTGAATTTCATGAATATATACCAGGGTGTAAGTTTTGTAGGATATATTAAGTTATCAATATATTAGTTTTTTGATTCCTAGGAATAGATAAAATACCACCGACATTGGCAATAGATTTTGTGATATCTAATTATGTTTATTATTATGTATATATTCTTTTCCTAATGACCAAGTCTCCTTTGTACAGAACTGAAAACCAATCCCCAAAAACTGAAAGCTAAACTTAAAATTTTAGATGATATTTATCTGCTATTGGAAAAAGAAGTAAGATTAAAATCTCTTATAAACCAGAACAATACCGCTCAGACAATTGTTTTGAAATATCATTTATTTTTGAACTGGTTACAGAATACTTCAACATTTACTAGAAAAACGTTCGAAGCTCCCGATTAATTACAAAAGACTCATATACATGACTACGGAGTTGAGCTTTGGGGCTCCACTAATTCATCTCGTATCCAATCCTTACAATCCAAAAATCCTTCGAAATATCCTCAATGCTCCTTACTTTGTCACCAATAAACTTATCCATAATGATCTTAATGTTCCATATGTTACTAAATTAGCCCAAACCAGATACCTATCCTTTCATATTAAGCTCTATTAACACTCAAGCTTCCTGCTCCATTCCCGATAATCCTACAGAGCGTCTGAAAGAAGATGGCCTGGAACCCTCTTATATAGAATTTCTATTGAAGTGCTACTGATGAGTAGTTCTTTTCAAGTTTTAACATGCTATTGTAATCGTTATCAAGACTTTTTTTTTTTGTTTAAGAAGAAAATTAACTTTATTCAGGGACAACTTGTCCTCTTAGAATAACAAATGAGTACAATACATAGGACAATCGTCTAGCTATGTTAATTAATTATAATAAAAAATGATTATTAATTAAATTATGAGTTACAAAATAAATGAGAAATCTTGTAAAAGGATACATCTTATGTGTACTATCATAATGTATATTACATAAATATTCAGGTTTTACATTTGCTCGGAAGATTGAAAATTCAGGAGGTAAAGAAATAGATGATGTTTAAAAGAAGTAGGAGTGGAGCTTTTTCGAATTGAGATGGGCAATGAATTCCGTAGAGATTAAGCACGGATGATAAAGGATTTTTCGACGGATGCAGTCCGATGCGCAGGACTGTACAGGTAAATGGTTTGGGTTCTAGTATTTAAGAGGTGGATGGAGGAGCGCAGAGTAAGGAGGTCATGAATATAGGTGGGTTTTTTTGGTTTTCAAGGATCGAAATATGAGTGCACCTAGGAAGTCCTCCATATACTGTGCATCCGTTGTCAAAGTTGGGGAAAAACGAGGGATGATACCAAAAGTTGTCGAGTAGTTAGTGGTAATGGAAAAGTTGCTTAAGAATAAAAAAAATAGATTTCCTTGTGATTTGGGAAATATGATTGTCCCGAGAATAATGTTGATAAAAGTTACTCCCAGATTTTAATGGAATTTTGGAAATAAATTAGTCGTTTTTGAGGTAAAACAGTTTGCTTGATGTATATATTTTGTACAGTTTGTGAATTTCATAAATAAATGGATATAATCCGAAAATTAATTTTGTGAACTGAGGTAACGAGTAGAATCGAGAATCGAATAATTTTAGTATCGACACATCACTGAAATATTTTTTCAATAAAAAAATTCAAAATATTACATATATGATGGATTCATTAAAAATAAATAAATAAAAATAGCGATATTCTTACTGTTGATCGACATTGAGCTGCAATCTCGCGATTCCTTGGATGGCGTTTTTTAAATATCTTTTTAAGTTCCTTCCTGAAACAAACCAATGGGAAAATAAAAGGCGCATTAAAAGCGATGTGGCACCTTGCCAGGCTGTCCTTGCAGCGGTGAGGACATGACACTTCTATCAAATGCTTCACTAGGACAAAAGGAAGAAGAGGCAAGGACTCTAGGTGAACAGAATTGATTTGATGGAATAACACTCCTCTTGTCTTGTTGACAGCAACTAGAGAGGAAATGTTGGAATTTTATGTTGATTATATATTATTTTTTAATAAATAACTTTTCAACTTCCTAACTTAAGTGACCATTAAGATTAAAAATCTATTTCCAGTTTTAAATAATATAGTTTAATTGGCAACAATAGTAATCGATTCTTCGAACTAGTAATGTTTCAAATGTCCATGATAAAATTATTAAGACTTAATAATAATTATTAATATTAATAAAATGAACTTTACTTCAACTTTCTAATAAAGAACTTTTATTGGAGTGCTAATAACAGGTTGTTGTCTTTTGAGTTAACTAATAGACACTAAATAACTCCTCTTTTTTATTCGCTTTTATCTTATTTTATAAACAGTTATAACATCATTAATTAATTTAAAAAATTTGCTTTTTAAAAAGTTCCTGAAGCATGGATGTTTAATTTCATTTGACTTCAAAGGATTCTCATTCCGACTTTCAATATATCGACTACATAAATGCTAATAAAAAAAAACAAAAAAACTGAATTCAATATCAGTACCTACAAAATAAAATAAAATAATTATTAAATTCATATTTGCCTAAAAGTAACCGTGACTTCACAAACCAAAAAAAAAAAAAAAAAAAAAAAAATGATTTTTGCATAATAATACTTTACCGAAACTAGTGGCAAAAGAGTTTAAGCTTTGGGACTCCACTAAACCATCCAATTCATCGTGTATCCATCCTTGCAATTCAAATAATTCGATAAACCTTAAATGCTCCTTACCTCGTCACAAACAACTTATCCACAAAGATCTTAATATACCTTACGTTTCTGACATAGCTGAAACCAGATATCTATCCTCTCATAGCAAAATCCACAACCATTCAAATCCATTAGTATGAACTTGCTTCTTATTCCATTCCAGATAACCCTCCGAGGCGACTGAAAAGAAGATGGCCTCGGGACCTTCTAATATAGTACTTCATTATATAGAACCCTTATAAGTGCTACCAATGGGTTTTCTTTTAAAAACAAGTGACGTGTAATTTTTATCATTATCATCAACGTCATGTTTAATTGTATTATATTTTTATAATACAGTTGTACAAATATTTGTATATACAGTTGTAAATTTCAATAAAAAAATATGAGGTGCCATCTTAAAAAAAAAGGTCTGATTATTTTTTGTTAAAAGACCAAGAAAGACGACCTAGAAACGGGTGGCATGGCATTTTAAAAATATGTTTCTTCAATTGTGTGGAGAAAAACGTTCATCGTATGATCCAGAAATCGACATTTATAAAGCCTAGAAAGTGTGTGGAGGAGGACACCTTGGTATTCAACTTTTAAATGTCACTTAACAATGCTATTTGTTATAAACTAAGCTTGGCAGTATTTTTTATTTATATATATTTTTTTTATTTTATAAAAATTCGGGATGTCTAAGTTGAAGGATGAACACATTTATTTCAAGTTATCAATTTTCCGAGACATCGAGTTTTTCTATAATATATATGAGTGTGTGTGTATAAGAGTAATTAATTTTTTTAAAAACTTAATGTTTTAAGTAATTCTTTCGATGAAACATTTAACAGAAAGGGTGATACTAATGCAAATAAAACATAAGAGAATATACATGTAAACAATTACATAATTTTGAATAGTCTGCAACTTTCTTCTGCATATATGATAGGGACGCGACGATCTATCACACGTTGAATTGGGTGCAAAGCAGCTAAGACATCAGATTCCTACCCCTAGTATAGCTTCTACCCATGGCTAATTAAAAATAATTTACGCAATAAATGTCTTTCTTGTTCCCGAAATGAAACAGCACTGAGGATAAGCGAGAATAGAGTTGAAATAGACTAGTTAAATCGTGCTAATGATTCTAGGAAACTTTGACTTATATAGCCTACCGCCTCAGAATATTCGACTTATACTCAGGAGTTGTGTAGACAAAAATATTACTTCAAGTTAACGATTGTTCGTTCTAGTTAACGAATGCAATTCATCATATAAACGGGAAATGGGTTTCACTTCGACTTACCGAATTTTTCAACTTAACGAGTTTCGACTTATTGAGTTTAGCTGTATTTATTTATTTGAAAAAAAACCAACATGTAACTGCTTTTTTCTCGGGCTGTTGGCCTCTATTTTGAATTAAAACGGGTCACCTCGTACCAGCTTTAAGGTGTTAACACGCTACCGTTGTTCGAGTCAATGGTACGTCAGTCATGAGGCTGATTCTGCTTCTGTTGGCATCCTTTCTTCCTCCTTCGTATCTTGAGAACTCCACCACGGTTCTGTCTCGAAAAAAAAGGCGATACCTAGGATTCCCAGACAAGTCGAACCTAGCGGTAAGGAATTTTAAATGAGATATCTTTTTTTGAATGATGCTTTTAGATTTATAAACCTGGACAGTAAATTTAAATTACAATTAGGTTTGATGAATTAATTGCCATTTTTATTGAGAATATTTTATTAGAAAAGTAGTTTTCGAATGCTAAACATTCATCTTCATTTCTAAAACATACAAATTTTTTCATCACATCAGTACTATGTTGCATAGATTATATATACTAAAGTTTTTAAAAAGGTAAGATAAGAAATCAAACCTGGGCACCCACCATAAGCGGTCTAAGAGGTAACTAAAACAGAGATGGACTTCTCACTGAATTTGAGAGAAGTAGAAGGGGGCAGGTACGTTAAATTTGTGGGCTTTACTATAGGATTTCCTTTATGACTCATTGGAGTTTTCCGTTCCTATGGGAAACAAATTTAAAATCGGGCTATCGGATATGTTTATCTGATCATTTAAACAAAAATCTCGATCGGTTTTTTAAACGATTTATTACTTCTAGTGATCCAAAAATATTTAATTTTAGGCTATTTTCTACTTGATGTAGTATTTTTACTCCCGAGTTTTTTATTAAATTTGTGGTTATTTCCATTTAAATGGATTGCGGAATTGGAGTTTTGGGTCTTTTTAGTGTGTGCTCTTATATGTTTCTTTTTCTCTTTGATGTACCGATCGTCCAGTTTTTATCCCGTGTATTTTCAGTCATTACATTTTAATTCGTATACGCCGCTTTTTTTGGAAAGGGTATATTTTATCTTTAGGTTAAGGGAAGTACGATGACAATGGTTTATCTATTTTAAATGCAGGGTTTACACCTAATTTTTTAAATTCTTTCCCAGACTTTAGTGGATATGGACCGTAGTATGGTATCAAAATATATTTCTTCGTGTAGCTTTATCCTCTGGGGTGTTATGCATATATTATTCATAGTTTTTTTTATGTATTTGTTTTCTTAAAATATTATCGATTGTAGTTTTACAGTATCCGTTTTTGTTAGCTATAGTGTATATAGTTGGATTTTTTTTTGATTTCTTTGTTATAATTTTGTTCATAACAAAAAAATCTAGAACAAACTATATACACTATAACTAACAATAAAGGATACTTTAATCAAAATTATTATTAAAAAATTTAGGCCAAAGATGAGAATTATTGAGCCATTTCATATTGAATATGTTTTTCCATTGGCAAAAAAAACATATAGTCTGATAGACAAGCTGCTAACATCACCCACCCATTTCTGATAATTTTCCATTGACTTTTCATTTTTAATCACCTTTAAGTGTTAACATCCTCTTTATACCCTCTTTATGAGACAGTCATAATACCTGTGTCATTGGACATAAGAATCATATTTGCAGCAAAACGTTACATGTTCCTGCTACTTAGTACATGTTCCGGTTACTTAGGAAGTGTTGCATGATAAAGGGATCCATGGTTTGATGAAGACTTTCACAAGATAGTTCGGTTACTCAGTTTCATGGTCTGCTTGAGAGCTTCATCGCAACTTTCCCCTTAGATGTGTTGTCACACCGCCGGCAGGATGTGGGCCCACTAATCCAACTCTTTTTCGCACTCAATTAACCAAGTATCATTACTTTTAATTACATTATGGCTCTTGCTCAATTGACGGGGAATGTATTTGTTTTGCATTAACATGTAAAACTAATTAGTATAATAAGATTTTTTTACTTTTAATCGTGGTTCTTGGAAAAATTATTGCGTTTGATTTTCGCCAAAATCCCTTCTAACATTTCTTATTGAACAACTTTAGTTCTACTGTTTCATAGATTCGTATAATTTGGATTTTGTAATTATTAATTTCTTTATGTTCTAACATGTACATATCTTTGGTGACAGGGGAATACGTTGCTTAGCACAAAATCTCTATTTTCAGAACAGGAATTTTTTTATCGGGTGGGGGGAAGGGGGGGGGGCGGACTGTTTCCAGTAAGTGCAAAAAAAAAAAGTATCTTATTGGCATAAATTTGATCCCCAACTTCCTGTCGTGTATAACATATATTACCTACATTGAGAAACTCCTTTCCTATTCCGACTCTTGCTGTTGGACAGATCCACTCCAATTAGATAAAACGTCTACTATACTACTGAAATTCTCATAAAAGACGGAATTTAGAGATTTAGGGCTCCATTGAACCATCAATCCTGTTGCGTCTCTTTCAGCCCAGTACTTGCAATCTTGCAATTTTTTTTATGCAATGCTTAACCAAAAATTTAATGGAGAATAGAGAAGAAGATGATCAGGGATGCAGTCAAAGAGGACACACCACGTCTAAGAAGAAATCTTACTTTGGTAACGCCAATTTAGTTGGGAATAGCAGAGTTGGAAACATGGAAAGCGCCTGGGGCTATCGAAGACAAACCTAATCGGAGAATTATAGTCACGAAATGTCGCTAAAATAGGTCTTTTTATTATTGACTGAACCTCAAGAACCTTACTAAACATCTAACAGGCCACAGCTAGATATATAAAGTTTCCTGAGGTTCAATAAATAAATAACAACTTATTTTGCGACGTTTCGAGACTATATTGTTTCATAATCCATGTCCTACAGTGACAAATCGTTTACAATAAAATTAATATGAGTTACACAGATTATTTTAAAACATAAAGGGATACTAAAATATATAGAAACAATATAAATATAGATATAAACCTTGCGTTATACCTCAATACTAGTAACTACGTATTATTACAAAGTATGGAAGATTGTGAAACTACTTCCAATGTTACTGGTGGATATACTATTGGAATTATAATTCGAAATTTAAACAATTCTAGTATACCACTGGACTGGGGACGTTTCTGACAAAAAGGCAAGGGATGGAAATTTCCAAAATATTGATAATTCCCCTGTACAGGTAGAAGGGATTTCCGTATTTCGGTGTGATATATAAATGGATAAATGATTTAAATGAGAGTGAAGAATTTTGGGGGGAATGTGAAATTCAAAATCAAACAATAGAAAAAAGAATGGTGCAAACAAAACACTATACATTCCGTACGATATTGTACATTAGACTAGCAAATTCCCCAAAATTCATGAAAATTAAGCTGTAAAATTTAATGAATCGTTGCCAATAAAATTATCTACAACAAAAAATGAATTTAAACCATGGAAAATAAAGTAGTAGACCTCCCTAAGCAGTGTAAATCCTATTATTTAACCGGAAAAGGTGGATGTTAAAGGACTTAGTACACCACAGTTTCGTTTAGTTTCTTCTTTTGATGGCGTTGTCAATCTGATTAACCTATGCAGTAGAAATGAATTATTTTTTGCCATTGCACTACGTAACAGAAACCAAAGATTTTCTTTAATGTAAATTTGCTTGTGGAATCGTGTCATGCTCGCAATTTCTTTAAAACAACAATTCCCTGAAGATTTGTAAATAACCTAGTACTGTTAGCGTAGTCCATAAGTGACCAGAAATAGAATTTAAAAAAAAAACTGTAATATGCTTGTAGTGTTTTATACTTCAAATATTAATTAG